>JARBWK010000015.1:44755729-45338229 GCA_030556195.1 Anolis apletophallus | reverse complement strand
CACAAACTAGGTCAAATGAGTCCGTCCCCCCCCCCCCCGGCACCCCACAGTTCGTGCAGCCGGATAAATCTTCCTCATGTTCTTATGATAGAACCAGTTAGGAAACAACACATTGATCTCTCCGAGGAGCACAAACCATAGTGTGGCCGAGTGCAATAGGGGCGCAGCTGGAATCCTAAGCCAAGGAGGCGGCGCTCGCTCTTTCCAAAGGGAGAAGCCGTACCTGCAGCTTCATCTCTTGCTCCTTCTCCTTGAGCTGAATGACGTGCTTCGCTTGTGCCACGGGGCTCTCCCACATGCAGTCCGACAGGAGGGAAAACAGCCGCTCAATCACCTGTGTGGGGGGGGGGACACGGGGGACGATGACACATCGTATCAAGGCGTCTCGTTCCAGCTCACCGGGAGGCCCACTGACCCTCTCTGCCTCCAGACCACAGGGGCATTCAAGATGTGTTTTTTTGGGGGGGGGGGGGGAGGCCCTTTCAAAGCAAGCGGGAGGTGTGCAAGCATCCCTTTGCGAAGGGACTGAGGTGCATCTCTCCAGGAGCCATGGCAGAGGTGGTTCCGGGCAAGAGAAGGCCGCTCGAGCAGTCGGAAGGGACTCGGCTCAGAGGGCCAAGGATTTCATTCTGGGCAAGGAAAACCCACAGGGGAGCGGGGCGGAAGGGCAAGGCGCTGTGGTAGCCAAGGCAAAGTAGTCTAGACCAGTGTTTTTCAACCTTTTTTGAGCCACGGCACACTTTTCACATTTGCAAAATCCTGGGGCACACCACCAACCAAAAGGACACAAAATGACACTCTAACACAGTCATACATATAGTTAATATGTCTTTAAATGTATTTATACACTCACTTAGTGTGAAACCTGGGCCTGTTTCGATGAACTCAACATAGATATCCTGGCAGGAATGGCAGAAAGACACCAACTTCCCACACAGAACTCCCATAACCAAGAGAAAATACTATAAGAATTTGGTGGCATTGACCTTGAGTTTTGGAGTTGTAGTTCACCTATATCCAGAGAGCACTGTGGACTCAAACAATGTTGGATCAGGACCAAACTTGGCATGAATACTCAATATGCCCAAATGTGAACACAGATGGAGTTCAGGGGAAATAGACCTTGACGTTTGGGAGTTGTAGTTGCTGGGATTTATAGTTCCCCTACAATCAAAGAGCATTCTGAGTCCCACCAAAGGAACACACAGAACCCCCAGGAGGCAAGAGGAGGTCTCTACTTGGGGAAGGGAGGTGGGCCTTCCCAATGCATGGAGAGGGAGAGACCAAGTAGACAACGGGTGGGGTGTGTGTGAGTGTGTAATTTTGTGCCTTTATCGAGGTAGGTTTCTTAGGGTTTTTATACTTCAACACACTAGACTCCCCCCCCCCCCCCCGGAGGTGGTTCCAATTTCCCATGGCTCACCTGATGATCGCTCACGGAACACTCGTGTGCCTAGGCACACTGATTGGGAAACACTGGTCTAGAAAGGCAGCCCCCCAAGTTACAAACCAGGTTGGAAACCAGAGCCAGATTCCTGCCAGAGAAGCTGCGGCCACCGCATTTCAATTCCGCCCTGTTTCCCTTATTATGTCCGGGCAGATTTCTCTCCCTTCCTGTTGCCTCGGCCCCCCCGCCCCGTTGTTCTTGTGGGTCCTCCATTAAGCCAGGGCTTTGCAACCCGGGACCTCAGAAACGCAAGGGAACCCACCTGGTCCATCTGGTCATCTTCCACCCCGGACTCGCAGGCGGGCAGGACGGCCTCCAGGACGTGCAGGGCCAGCAGCCGGGTGCGCAGGTTGCCCACCAGGGGGACGCCTGCAGCGGGAGCCAAGAGAGGGGGGCGGGCAAGACCCGTGAGGAGGAGGAACCCCAAAGCGGGCCCAGAGTTTTATCTAGCAATACCCACACTGATCTCAGGCACAGGCCAACTTGGGCCCTCGTGCAGGTGTCTTGGACTCCCGCCATTCCTAACAGCTGGTAGGAATTGTGGGAATTGAAGTCCAAAGCACCTGGAGGGGGGGAGGGAGGGCCCAAGTTGGCCCATGCCTGCCCTATCTAAATGGGAGTCAAATACGAATGGATTTCCACAACTGCTCCTGCTTGCAGAGAGAGAGAGAGAGAGAGAGAGAGAGAGAGAGAGAGAGAGAGAGCCCTGTGACTTCCACCAAACACGGCACACAGAGCCATTATGAGCAGCTTCAGTACCCGAGGGCTTGCGGGAGCTTGGGGGGGGGGGGAGCATGTGAGCTGCAGTCTACCCATCCCCTGCATGTCCTGCATCCAGAGAGCCATTTGTGTTTCTAATAGAACCATTCATAAGAACCCAAAACCAAACCATGACTATCTATGCGCATAATAGAAGTGAAATACGCGTGTCTGTGGCAGAATATGTGTCTGTGTCCGCTGACCCAGGCAGCCCCCGGCCTCCACAAACAGGCTCGAGTTCCAAGTGCCGAGAAACCTCCAAAGGCACTTCCTCCACTGACGCCGCAGGTTAGGGCGAGCGCCATGAAGACGTAGCCCATGTCCTCCCCAAACACCATACTACCCGCCACCCAAAGAAGGCTTTCATTCTGGGGCAATTGCATCCTGGATCTGATGCCTTTCCTCCGCCACAGGCAGGCACCCCAGGGTTCCTGGTGTGGAATTTGCATGGCCCCGCCCACTGCCTCTCCCTTGACCCTTTCCCACCCTTTCCCATGGCACGCAGCAAACACAGAGGAATCGATCAGCAACTGAACAGACTGGGGGGTTGTAGTTCACTCTGCATCAACTGTTCAAACCAAAGTCTCACCCGAGAAGCACTTCTGGGAGGCGATGTTCAGCAGCACTTCCGTCCACTTCGGGGAAGCCATCCTGGACTGGATGGCTTTGGAAGACACCACCCTCCTCAGGAAGACCAGGAAATCGCCCAGGTGCAACTCGGCCGCGTGCTGCTTCCGGAGAGCTACTGCGGGGTGCAAATGGCATTTGAAGGGACACAACATCAACAACAACAACAACAACAACAACGTCTGAATTGCTCCTTAATTCTTGGCCCTTTGTACTGTATGGTACTGTGTTTCCTCAATTCCAAGACACACTTATTTCCCTAGATAAGCAGCATCTCTAAAATATGGGAATAACTGTAATAACAACAGCAGCAATATTATTGTGTTTCTCAGATCCAAAATTGCACTTTTTCTCCAAGATAAACATCTCCAAAAATGGAACATGTCTTTGAACGCAGGAGTAACTTATGTATTTTTGTTGGTGGAAGTGGTACTGAAATTAGGATGCATCTTACAATTGGTGGCGCCTTACAATGGAATACCGTGGTAATAATAATAATAATAATAGCAGCAACAATGTATTTTTGCTGGTGGAGGCCGTACTAAATTTACAGCGCGCCTTAGAAACGCTGGAGTCTTACAATAGAAGGAATGTGGTAACAATAATAATAATGTATTTTTGCTGGTGGAGGTGGTACGGACATGAGGGTGCGTCTTACAAGCGATGGCAACGTATAATCGGAGCCATACACAGGCCGCTTGCTCTGCCCCTTCCCCACCTCCCCCTTTCTGCTCTTTCGAAAGCCTTCCACAAGGGCCCGGTACCTCTGAAGTCCTTCCTCTCGCTCTCTCCTCCGCTGGACTCGGCTTTCTTCTCGTCCTCCGGCTCCTGCTCGCCGCCCTCTTTCTTCCCGAAGGAGGCCATGATCACCCCTCCGGCCTGCGAGAGGAGGTTCTTCAGCTGGCTGCACAGGAGGTCCAGCAAGGACTGCACCACTTTGGGGCTCAGCTTGTCCGCGTAGGTCCTGCGTGGGAAAGGCAGAGCGTCAGGGCCTGGGGCTCGGCAGGAAAGGTCAGAGAGGAGCAACGGCCTTGGCGGCCCTTGCTGGGGATGGAAGAAGAGCGCCCTGCCACCCAATGCAGCAGTAGCAGCTGCAGCAGCAGCTCTTTCTCGTGGGACCCGGAGTCGTCCTGGGCAGCACTCCTGGGAAGACTGGCCAAGGGGGAGCCACCCTCACGCATTGATACACAAGGATTAAACTGCTCTCTGTGGAGTGAAGAAGCCTCAGGCCAAAGGTTGGCAGGGATCAGGCCCGTCCCAGGACGACTGCAATCCCCTTGCCTGGACCCCTGCTTCCCTTGAGGTCTAAAGCCTTTACTGGCACCTGGACCGGGCCTGCAGTCCGAGTGTCAGCTGAAAGGCCTCGCTCGAGAAGGCCCTCCTTGCCCCTATTTCCTGCCTCCGAGCCATATTCGGACTCACCCAGTGGTGATGGCGAGGATCTGGAGGAGCCGAGTGCTGGCGACCTTGAGGGCGGTGCTGAGCTGGGAGACGCCCGACTTGGGGAGGAGCTGCAGGGTCTGTCCCAGCATGGTGTCCGTCCCACAGAGCTGGGAGAGGACGTTGAGCAGGCCGGTGGAGATGGCCAAGGAGACGTCCACCGGCTGGTAGTGAACACTCAGCGCAAAGACCGTCACCAGCAGGAGGCGCTGCTGGGCCTCTAAGGCACGCACGCACACAAACACACACAGAAAGACACACACACACAAGAAGGACATGCTCAGAGGAGTTCCCCCTTCGGCACCCCTCCTCCTCCGAGGACTGGCCTCCCATGACTCAGCCAAGGAGCTGCCAGGTTCGCCCTTACCGGTGTGGTGTTTATTGGCCTGGAGGGCCCTTTCGAGCGTGGCCGACAGCTGCTGGTAGATCTTGTGCACCGCCACTTGGATCTCGGCCTGGATGTTCCTCTTGGCGGCCCGGATGCCGTCCTGCCAACGGAAAGGTCAAATCAAGCCCAATGGTGGTGTTGCTCTCTCGGGTGCTAAACCCCGATTTGGGGCCCCAAGAGGCTTCGCTTATTCAATTTGGGCCAAGTTGCGCAGGCCTGCAATGGAGCGTCACCCGGGGGAAGGTGCTCGTGGCATGGATTTCACAGAATCCCAGAATTGGAAGAGGCCACGTGGGCCACCCACCCCAACCCTGTTCTGCCTTCAAGGCGCAAAAGCACAACCAAAGCATCCCTGACAGATGGCCACCCATGTCGGGACTTGTGATGAGGACAAAGAGGGTGGGCTTCTTCACCCAGCGTCTGAGTCAGGGCCAAGCAGAGAAGCAGCCTGAGCGGCCGGGCATTGGACTATGAGACGGAGAACAGCTGCGTTAACAGAGACTCTGTGCTCAGGTCTCTGACAGCCCAGCCTCTGCTTCAAGGCCTCCAAGGAAGAGAGAGATCCACTGCCTAACAGCTCTCCTTCCTTAAGGGATCTGGGAGCCGACCCATTTCCAGCCTCTGTCCTGATCTGCTACGAAGCCCCCGCCAAGCCTGCAGTCCTCACCTGGTAGTGATGGAGGCGGACGCTCTCCCCCTTGGCGCCTGCGTGGCCCACGGAGCCCAGGCCAAAGCACCCGGCCAGGAACTGCAGCCGCACCGAGGTGAGGAGGGAGGCCGACGGGAAGGCCAGCCCTTGGCGCACACCCAGGGGGGGCGCGGCGGTGGAGGCAGAGGCGGGGGAGGCGCTGCTGCTGCCCTTCTCCTCCTCCATCCCGGAGAGCAGGACCAGGATCTGGTGCAGGGCCTCCAAGCGCAGCTGGAAGGAAGGAAGCAACACACCTCCATTGGGATGTGCCGACAGGAGCACAAGCAACACGGCACAGCCCTGGCCGGGCGAACCGTCTTAGAGAAGGGAAATGAAGGGGCCGGGAGGCAGGACATGAGCCCAACCCAACCAGGTCTCTTTCTCCCCATGACGGCATGCGCTGCCACTAGAGCAGGCATGGGCAAACTTCGGCCCTCCCTCCAGGTGTTTTGGACTTCAGCTCCCACAATTCCTAACAGCCGGTAGGAGGGAGGGAGGGCTGGAGTTGGCCCACGCCTGACATAAACCGTCCCTTTCATTTTACCCGGAGGCCAGACGCACCTCGGCACGCTGCTGCTGCTGCTCCATGGCCAGGACATAGGCCTGGGGGCTGGTAGACATGCTCTCCTCGGGCTCCTTGAAGCCCGGCGGGCTGCCCACGTCTCCACTGACGAAGCCCACCACGTTCTCAATGACGGTGTGGAGCCCCACGGCCTGGCTGGGGTCAAAGTCCAACAACGACTCCCCGAAGAGGCAGGAGGAGGAGCCGTAGAACCAGTCGCGCTGCTTCAGGCGCGCCCAGGTGTCGCTCAGGGCCTCCATGGGGCTGTGCCCCACACCTGCGGAAACACAACAGCAAAGCCCTCGTCACTCCCAGAGGAGCCTCTCTCCGTGGGGTGCGGTGTGGATTTCAGGCGGTCTGGCCAACGTGTTCTACCAGCATTTTCCCCTGACGCTTCGCCTGCACCTGTGGCCACTGGCCTCTTCAGGGGATCTGAGGGTAGCCAAGCAAGGGGAGTATATAACATACCTGTGGAATAATGTCCAGGGTGTCTGTTAGCCAAGTATAAAGGGTGGAATTAGCAAGCTGGGTTTTCAAGTGTTGAGCGGGGTCCCTCCATGAGCATGTGAGTCGCTAAGAAGACTGAATCGTCCACCGTGAGGGCTTCTGCCAAGAAGTAGTTGTTTGTTTGTTCACTCGCTTCTGACTCTTAGTGACCTGCTGGACCATCCCAGGCCAGAGCTCCCTGTTCGCGGTGGCTACCCGTAGCTCCTCAAAGGTCAAGCCAGTCCCTTCAAGGGTGCCATCCATCCATCTTGCCCTTGGTCAGCCCCTCTTCTCTTGTCCTTCCATTTCCCCAGCATCCTTCTCTTCTCCAAGCTTTCCTGTCTTCTCCTGATGTGGCCAAAGTACGTCCTCTTTGCCTCGAATACCCTTCCCTCAAGTGAGCAGCTGGGCTTCATTTCCTGGAGGATGGGCTGGTTGGACCTTCTCGCGGTCCAAGGCACTCTCCGGACTTTCCTCCAGCACCACAGTCCAGAAGCGCCTCTCTTCCTTCGCTCAGCCTTCCCGAAGGCCCAGCTCTCACATCCATAGGTGATTACAGGGAATACCATGGCTTTGACTGTGCAGAGCTTCGTTGCCAGCGTGATGCCTCTACTCTTGACTCTTTGATCGAGATGGGTCACCTCCTCCCAAGAAGGAAACGCCACCTGGTTTCCTGGCCTCCGTCTGCCTCTGCAGCCATCTTTGCGCCTAGAAAGGCAAACCCTGTCACGGCCTCCACATTTCCTCCCTCCGTTTGCCAGTTATCCACCAGTCCGGTTGCCACCATCTTGGGGTTTTTCACGTTGAACTGCAACCCATCCGTTGCCCTTTCTTCTTCTTTCCCCTTGGTGAGAAGGCTCCCCGGCTCCTCCTCCTCGCTTTCGGCCATCAAAGGGCCATCATCTGCATATCTCAGGTTGTTTATGTTTCTTCCAGCAATTTTAATTCCAGCCTTGGATTGGCCAAGCCCCGCGTGCACATCCTCGCATGATGTGTTCTGCATGCAAGCTGAAAAGGTTGGGCGAGAGTCTACAGCCCTACCGTACGCCTTCCCTAATCTTTATTTTATTTTATTTATTATTTGTTATTCGATCTTATATTCCGCTCCTCCCTGCAGGCTCGGGGCGGATCACAAACAACTATAAAAGATGCTGCGCATAGGACTTGCAGCTTTACATAGTATAAAAACGCAACATATAAACCGGTATACATTAAAATCAGAAATTGGGTTTCTAAAAAACCAGTCTCTTGTTCCGTGGTCAGTTCAGACGGTTGCGACATGGTTGTGATACAGATTCCAATTCATGATGATCCACACAGTCAAAGGCTTTAGAACGGTCAATAAAACAGAAACAGTCTTTCTCCGTTGTCCAGTGGAGATTGGCCATTGGGTCTCTCGTTCCTCTGCCTTTTCTAAGCCCGGCTTGTCCACCTGGCAACTCTCTCTCTCCATGTCTTGCCGGAGTCTCCCTTGCAGGATCTTGACCATTCCCTTCCCGGCATGAGAAAGAAATAAGGGCCACTGTACGGAGGTTTGAGCGTTCTTCAGCATTTCCCTTTTCTGGCATGGAGACAGAAGTTGAATTTTCCCAATCTGATGGCCATCCTTGTGTTTCCCATATTTACTGTCTTATGGCAAGAAGTCGCCTGGCCTCTGTTCCCTCTGAATTGTTTGGCACCCTGGAGAGCTCCTCGGCCGCCTGGGTGGCGCTCACTGGCCCTCGACCGCTTGCTGCGTCTGGGTGGCATTCATCCATCACGGCCTGGATCCTGGTGTTTTTCTATACTGGAAGCCGGATGATGACTATACGATCTCCGTGGCTACTCACCTGCTAATGGGTGGATTCCACTCAAACACTTGCAAATCCAGCTTGCTAATGGCGCCCCTTGACACTTGGTGAGCAGGGAACGGCTCTTTCCTCCCACCCTGGGCATTAATCCACGTGCCGGACTCCCACCAGACCCTCTGAAGATGCCAGGAGCCACAGCAGATGCAGGCAAAGCAGAAAAGGACCCGGCGCTGCTAGGACACGCTGGCCATGCAGCCCCGAAACCACCCAACAACACCCCAGGGATTCCGGCCACGAAAGCCTTTGGCACTACAGATCTCCATGTGAATCGACAGCAACAGGAGCCAATGTGCAGACGGCAATTCAAGGCGGAAGGAAATGGAGGGGCGGGGCAGTAAGGGGTGTGTGTCTCCTGCAAGTCATGCACTCACAGCTAGCCAAAGAGAGGGCACATGGCACCAACCAGTAGGCACACTAAAGAATTCCCGCTGCGTTCGGACGACCAACGTCCTCTCGGAAGTCGCAGAAAGAAACCAAAGGCAAAAGCGGCTTCAGCTGAAAGCGAGAAGGCGAAAGGAGGAGGGAAGCAAATGAAAACAAAGGGAAGAAAGAGACTGCTTTGGGGGGAACACACCGCCCGCCGCCCAGGAAACCGTGTGCTCAATGCGCTCTCTTTTGGGTGTTTCCAAACATATGGCCCACCCTAAAGCAAACGTGGTGCTTGCACTGCAATACGATACTCTCACGGGCAAAGCAAAGGGGCCGCCTTATGAAATGGGGGTAAAAGGGCAAGTAAACCTGCTGTGACGATGCCCATTCGCCCTTCCCTTTGCATGGTAGTAACACAGCATTTGCTTCTCTGGACACAACCGGGAGGAGCGCACCAAGGCCCTGCAGTGGGCTGACCACAAACCAGGCAAGGCTCCCTTCAAAATGCAACAGGCTCTTGCCGCAAAGGACCAGGTTCTCAAACGTCACAGGACATCCCGGCTCCCTTCCCACCGGGGCCTTCGCTACCAGAAGAATGGGCTAAAAGTGCGCAATGTCAAGGCACTTTTGGAAAATTGACGTCTCCAGGACCTTCTTTGGGAGATTTTATGATCTTTGGAAAGGGGTGGCCTTGTGAGAAGCCCCCACCTTTTGAAAAAACAATGCTGAAACCCCTTGGTGGGAAAAAAAGGCGCATGACCTGCCAGAGTCATAACCTTTTGGGGAAACGGCATTCACGCAAGGCCACCCGGTTGCTCAGCCATGACACTGATGTCCCTACCAGGTATCGCCTTGAACTGAGAGGGACAAAGATACGCCAATGCACAGACACATAGAGACATTCAGGCGAGTTTGAGAAGTGTTCCTTTTAGTTGCCCAGAAACCCGTTCTCTCCCTTAACATACATTTGCCTTTGAACCACGCTCTCAAGAGACAAAAATAAGCAGACTTCTTTCAAAGTAACAGGGTTGGTTTACTCACAAACTTCATGTATTCAGCATACAGGTACTTTTTTGGATTGCATATCAATCCAGTTACAAAGAGAATTTGAAGTAGTTTCTCTGTGTCGGTAACTCAGGGCGTCTCTCTCGGAATCAATGGCCCACCATTCAAAGCATCTCTCCGTTCCGAGAGTCTATGGACGGAGCCCCTGCCGAGCCTCTAAGCGTACTGTTCCTACTGAAGTCCAAAACAAACCGTTTCTACCGCCTTCTTCAGGCATACCTTTTCTAAAATGGAGTCTGAGTCGGTCACGTGGCCGGCAGCCCTTCCCACAACAACACACGAGGCCATCTGAATTGCATATAGAAAACAAGTAACAAGTGGAGCCTCGCGGAGGAGTTTGCCTATTTCCAACAGAAACAAAGCCCAGAGGAAGCCATGGCATTATACATGGTGTGGCCAAGGTCCTACAGCACAGGGACACTTTACCCTCACAGAGTTGTGAATGGTTGCATAACACCATTGTGTTCTTGAACTGTGACAGCACCCATGTGCAAAACAAGAGCATGTGTGCAAATCTGCCTCCATAACCGTGACCGATTCAACCATAACTCCTAACAGGTACACTGAAAATGCCGCCTTACGATGTCGTTTTCGTAAAACAGAACTTTCCAGATGTTGTGCCACAAAACATTCGGTGTGTCGGCTTCATGTCACACCAATGTGGCAAGAAAACTCTGAGTGAAAGAAGCCATAAATAATAATAATAATAACACTTTATTTCTAACCCGCGTCCATCTCCCCAAAGGGGTCTCGGAGCGGCTTACGTGGGGCTGTGCCCGAACAACACATCGCAAAAAATATCACAAACATCAGAAAACAATAAACACAATAAAAGCAATAAACACAATAAAAATACATCTGTGAAAATCATATATTTTTTATTTATACCCCGCTTTATCTCCCCAAAGGGAACTCAAAGCGGCTAATGAGGATGATAATGATGATAATAATAATGATAATAATAATATATAATAAATTTTCATTAATTACCCGCTTCTCCTATTGGCTGAAGCCAGGGCACAAGACTGAGGTGTCACATCACACCAGGCTTACAGCGTTTGCATTTGCTTCCTGTCGAGTACCAGACTGCCTTCAAAGGGTTGGTGTTGACCTTTAAGGCCTTGCATGGTCTGGGGCCAGCGTACTTGAAGGCCCGCCTTTCCCCGCATATCCCCCAGAGATCGCTACGGTCCGAGGACCAAAATCTTTTGGAAGTCCCGTCGGTCAGAACCTGTCGCTTGTCATCTATGAGACAGCGTGCCTTCTCGGTGGCAGCGCCTAACCTATGGAACGCCTTGCCGGAGGAGGTCCGAGCAATAACAGACTTGTCGTCCTTCCGGAGGGCTTGCGAGACTCACCTCTTCCGGCAGGCGTTCAACCTTTAGAGGCTTTGCCTAATGCATATTAATTAGTATTAATTACTTTTATTGGGTTTTAAATGCTGTTTTGTGATTATGTCTTACTAGCTTGGGGACCCAGCGCTGCCCGGGTTATTTGAGAAAGGCCTTTAGTGCCAAGGTTGGTCTTTATCAGTTGTTTATGTGGCTTGCAGTGGTCTTGGGAAGTGAGGGAAGGTGCTGGGAGTCCCATCGTCCGTGGTCCATCCTCCTCCAAACTGCACCAAGATTCAGATTGGGTCATGGGGGTTCCGTGTGCCAAATCTGTTTACTGTCAATTCAGGCCATACGCAATGCCCCATGAGCTGAGGCCTAGTTGGGAAAATCAAGTTAATGAAGCCTTACTGTCAATTCATGCCTTAAACAGTATCCCATTAGGTGAGGCCTAGCCAGGAAAATCAAGGTAATGAAACCTTACTGTCACTTGTGGGCCTAGTTTGTGAATTGTAGGGCTGGCAGTGTTTTTTGTGAAGTGTGTTGTGTGAAGGTCCTGAGCATTCCCTTTCCAAAGGTTAAAACTGTCAACTGGCTAACTTCGACTCCAGCCATTGATGTCTGCCTCGGGCCCTTTCCTCCCTCTCTGTGCTGCCTAGGAGTGTTGGAATGTTGGGTGACTGGCCAATCGGAGTCATTTATGCAAATAATCCCACAGGGGTGAGCAATCGAAAAGCTGCCACATATTCCTCTGCACCTTCCACCGCACCTCCCGCCGCAAACACTGACTTTTATTATATACTTAGATAGATGATAGATAGATAGATAGACGATTGTGTTGTGAACCACGCTGAGCCTATTGGGAAGGGTGGTATACAAGTTGAAATAAATAAATAAATAAATAAATAATAAGACAGCCAAATTTATTATTATTTTTTATCATTATTATCATTACTTCTACTCGGCTTTATCTCCCCAAAGGGAACTCAAAGCGGCTAATGATGATGAGAATGATAACGATGATAATAATAATGATAATAATAATATAAGATACAATAAATTTTCATTAATTACCCGCTTCTCCTATTGGCTGAAGCCAGGGCACAAGACAGCCAAAGACATTATTATTATTATTATTATTATTATTATTATTATTTCTACTTGGCTTTATCTCCCCAACGGGGACTCAAAACTGCTTGGCATAAAAGCATTAGCACAGAACGTAACGTATATAAATATACAAAAATTAAAACAAAATAAAACACAAACAAACAGACATCTATAAAAGCACATATTAAAACCCCTGCTTTGGTACTAAAACCGAATGGCTGTGTCGGCTACAAGGCCTGCCACCAACATGACAAGTTCAGAGGGCACGGCCACAAAACCTCCAAAAGCCACTCCCACAAATGAACACATTCATGAACGGTGGATCACTTCTGCAACCCCCTTACTCAGTATTCTGCAGCCGGCACACCTCAAATCCCACTTTCCAGGGTCCTGCGGCTTCTGCAGAAGAGATGCCTCGCAATGGGCCTGATCCCGGAAACCTCCCGCGAACAAGCTTCCCATTCATTCTTTCACTTGCAACCTGAACCGGACACAAAGCCAGCTCCGCACAGAGGGGTTTGGGCAGCTCCCACCTGGGCGCTGCGGACGCACGACAAGCCCCCTGAACCTTAGGCCTGCTGTTTACTTGCCGCTTCCTAGTCAATGAGGCCTTCCCAATGAGCATGGGCCCGCTGCTATACATACTTCCAACGCGCCATAGAAGTATGTCGGCAAGCTAGCTAGAGGGAGAGAAAAGGAGAACCAGAACATGCCGTTGTCGGGTACTTGCTTGCAGCGCTTCTTTTTCCTGGGGCTCAACTGGCCCAGAAGGAGCAAGCACACTACCACACAAGAAGCAGGAGACAAAGAGAGGCGTTGGGTACAGAAGGCGGCAGGCGGCGCCCCGCACTCCGCCCATAAAGGAAAAGGGGGGGCCGCCAACGGGGGGGGGTCCCTACGTGGGTGCGCATCTCTCGCCCAAAGGACCACGCTCTCCCCGACAGGCTAGAATGGGGCACCTCTGGGTCCTACAGCCTCCCTCCCTTGACCATTTCAGAATCCCTCGCTGGACAAACGAAGACAGAAAGGAGCCCCTGAACCAAGGAAGAGTTGAGGCCATGGCTTTAGAGCAGGCATGGGCAAACTTCGGCCCTCCAGGTGTTTTGGACTTCAACTCCCACCTATCGGCTGTTAGGAATTGTGGGAGTTGAAGTCCAAAACACCTGGAGGGCCGAAGTTTGCCCACGCCTGCTTTAGAGGAGACCATCAAAGATGCACACCACGCATTCCCAGGGGAAAAGGAAGAGACGTTACCCCTCTTTCTATGCGACGACGCCAAGTCCGGGTCCACGTTCCGCCGTCCGTTCTACAGAAAGCAACAAGAGAGTGGGCGTGAATCCTTGCGGAGGCTCTGCATGGGTCTGAGCGGACGTGCCGCCAAAAGGACAGGGCCGCGCAGGGCACGCGTTCTTCTGCCTACCAGGGAGTAGCCTTCTTCGTCGGATTCGGGTTGAGACAGGTCCGACTCGCTCCGCGACTTCATCAGCTTGTAGTTGGACAGGGAATGGATCGAGTGGCTCTCGGCCGTCAGACTCTCGCTTCTGCCTTGCGCAGACCCACAAGGAAAGGGGAGACCGTGAAATGGAGGCGCCACACAATACCATATTCCATCCCATAATGCAGTGTTTCCCAACCTTTTGTGAGCTGCGGTACACTTTTAACATTAAAAAAAATCTGGGGGCACACCACCAACCAAAATGACACTCTAGCACAGTAATACATATAGTTAATTGTCCTTGAGTTTTGGAGTTGTAGTTCACCTACATCCAGAGAGCACTGTGGACTCAAACAATGATGGATCTGGACCAAACTTGGCAGGCGGGCCCCTCAGGCAGTAGAGCAGGCCGAGTGCCGCCGCCAAGCCCAGGCTCCGGCCCAGGGTCCCGCCGCCAGCCTCAGCCGCTCCCATTGCCACGGGTAGCGGCTCACGGGTGAAAGGGGCGGCGGGGGAGAGGGAGGAGGCAGCAATTCCCCGTCCTCGGCACCGCTCTCTGCCATGACTCCAGCCCCTCGCTCGCTGAGGCTGCGCGGAGGAGGAGCATGAGTGGTGGACGGGCTTCAGCCCCGCCCACTGAAGCCTGTCCACCGCTCATGCTCCTCCTTCTCCGCATGGCCTCAGCGAGTGAGGGGCTGGAGTCATGGCAGAGAGCGGCGCCGGGGACAGGGGCCGCTCTCTGCCATGACTCCGGTCCCTCGCTCACTGAGGCTGCGCAGAGGAGGAGGAGCATGAGCGGTGGACGGGCTTCAGCCCCGCCCACTGCTCCTGATCCTCCTTATCCGTCTCCTCCACGCGGCCTCAGCGAGCGAGGGACCGGAGTCATGGAGGAGAGCGGCGCCGGGGACAGGGGTCGCTCTCTGCCATGACTCCGGTCCCTCGCTCGCTGAGGCTGCGCAGAGGAGGAGGAGCATGAGCGGTGGACGGGCTTCAGCCCCGCCCACTGCTCCTGATCCTCCTTATCCGTCTCCTCCACGCGGCCTCAGCGAGCGAGGGACCGGAGTCATGGAGGAGAGCGGCGCCGGGGACAGGGGTCGCTCTCTGCCATGACTCCGGTCCCTCGCTCGCTGAGGCTGCGCAGAGGAGGAGGAGCATGAGCGGTGGACGGGCTTCAGCCCCGCCCACTGCTCCTAATCCTCCTTCTCCGTCTCCTCCGCGTGGCCTCAGCGAGCGAGGGACCGGAGTCATGGAGGAGAGCGGCGCCGGGGACAGGGGCCGATCTCCGCCATAACTCCTGCCATGACTCAATCAGGCACGAGCAAGCTTCTGCCGCTGGGAAGGGGGCGGGGCCCGAGCGACGTCACCCTTCCCTCCTCCCTCCAAAGCCTTAAGGCAGTTCACAAGAGATCTTTGGCGCAAGGAGAGAAGACCCAGGTCCCAGGGATTTCCATTTCAGGTTTTGCGAAGGCACCGAGGACTGCTTGCAAGACCCAAACCCTCGCACCTGGTCATGAGCCCTCCTCCTGCTCCCCCTTCGGAGAGGGGCGGTGGCGGCGGCGGGGCCGGCCCTTCCTCCCTCCTTCGCCGCTGCAGCTCCTCCACCACGGGGCTGACCCCCAGGATGAGCAGGGCGCAGCGGTGGACCACGGCGTTGCAGGCGGCGGTGTAGACGTCCTGCCCTTCCGGGAGGAGCAGCTCCCTGCTGCCGCGCCACTCCTGCGGGGACCCCGGGGGCGGCTCCCCCTCCAGGTGCGCCCCGGCCCCTCCGCCACCGCTCCGCTCCCGGCTGCGTGCCACTTCGCGGGCTGATAGGAAACATTGAAAGATTTCTGTAACACGCAACACACAAAAGAAAGCACAAGGTCTTAACGCCTAGGCAGAGTCAAGCGGCCGCCGGCAATCCTCCAGACGCGTTTGTGGCCCAGCGGAGCCCCCGCCCAAGAGGCCCCTGAGGGAGGGGCTGACTTACTGCCGGCCGTCATGACCTCGTGCTCGCGCTCCTCCTCCTCCTCCTCCTGCTCCAGGTGGCCCTCCTCCCTCTCGCGCTCGGCCTGCTCCTCCATCTCCGCCTCCTCGTCAATGGTGCGCGTGAAGGAGCTCTCCTGCGCATCCAGCTCCGAGTCCAGGTTCTCCGACAGCTGCAGAAGGGAGGCGGGAAAATAAACAAACGCAAACTTGTTCTTCTGTAAGAATTCAAGAAACGTTTTCAAGTGAAATAATGTGCTTTGAAAAATTCAGTTGAGTTTCCAGGGAAGAAGAAGAAGCGGAAAAGAACATCTGAAGACCGGAACACCATGCGCGGAAACAGAAGGAGGTGCAACCTGAAGAAGTTTTCCTGGCTGCCTGGCCATGCTCCAGAAGCATTCTCTCCTGACGTTTCACCCACATCTATGGCAGGCATCCTCACTGGTTGAGAAAGAACTCTTGTCTGTTTGAGGCAAGTGTGAATGCGGCAACGGATCCCCTTGATTAGCACTGAATAGCCTTGCAGCTTCAAGGCTTGGCTGCTTCCTGCCTGGGGAATCCTTTGTTGGGAGGTGATTAGCTGGCCAGCCAACACCTCCCACCAAAGGATTCCCCCAGGCAGAAGAGAATGCTTCTGGAACATGGCCGCACACCCCAGAAAATCCACAGCAACCCAGGAATTCCAGCAATAAAAGCCTTCGACAACACAATCATTTAGCTACTATCCACATTTTTTTCTGTTTCCTTCCCTTGTCGTCGCCCCCATCCTCGTACTTTCTCCAAAAATCAACAACAACTTCTACTACTACTGTTACTACGACTACGTTTATGACCTGCCTGCCCTTGCAGCTCAAGGCTGGGTCCGAGGCCTGCTCACTTCCTCCCTTGAGCATAAATAAAGAAGTGCCCTTTCCAGAGCTTGCTTGTGGCGGGGGCACATGTTTGTAAAGCATGAAATAGTGAGGTTATTTGGCAACTCAAAAACAAAGCCTGGCCGCAGCACGCATCGCAGCATTAACCCCAAGTTTCCAGAACTGGGAGAAGGCCTACTGGGCAAGGCGAGCGGGGAACCAGCGGCCGGACCACGTTGACCCTTTAAAAGGGAAGCAAAAGCTATTTCTTCCCCCGAAATGTGACGCTCGGCTCTTTGGACTCACCCATCGGTCTCTTGAGGATGACCGGGTCTGAATGAGTTCCATGTTCTTGCAGGCGAGCAAACGGCTTCGGACTTTGTACACACACCGATACACTTCGACCAGCGCTTTGCCCGGCTGGTACCTGGGGGCACAAGAGTTGCGTCAAAGGGGGTGAGATCGCAGGCACCACGCCCCCCTCCCTCCCGAGGAAAAGGCTCCTCTCGCTTTGTAAGTTTGTGTGTGTGTGTGTATGATATTATCTCTCTCCCCCTCCCCCTCTCTCTATATGAATGAGATATAGTATATTCAATTTGGAAGGGACCCCCAAAAGCCATCCAATCCAGCCCCATTCTTAACAATGAGTCATTTATTTATTTTATTTTATTTTATTTATTATTCAGTTTTATATTCCACTCCTCCCAGCAGGCTCGGGGCGGATCACAAACACAACAAGCAATAAAAACATACAATAAAACATACAATAAAACCAGTAAGTTGGATATTTGGAAGTTGGGGACGATGTATATATTACACACACACACATATAT
The DNA here is from genome assembly GCA_030556195.1 of Anolis apletophallus. NCBI lineage: Eukaryota > Metazoa > Chordata > Lepidosauria > Squamata > Anolidae > Anolis > Anolis apletophallus. The sequence continues at coordinate 45,321,023 of JARBWK010000015.1, read as the reverse complement.
ATATATGAGATAGCTATAGTATCATAAATTTGGAAGAGGGCCTCCAGTCCAGCTTTGTTCTTAACTAGGAGCCGTTTGCAGGTCGGATGCCTGTAACTCAGGGCGGCCTGCTTGTGGTTCTGGCCGAGGCCCGAAGGCGCTTCCCGGGCACTCACCTGCTCTCTCCGCTGGCCTGGCCGAGGAGGCCGGTGTGCTTCAAAAGGGCGGCCAGGACGAACCTGGAGACGGTGTCCAAGAGGGACTCGCTGCTCAGCGTGGCGCTGTCCCAATCTGGAGCAGAAGGGGGAAAGCGTGACGGTTCCATTAGGAGGCCCAAGTGACCAATGGCATTCCTCACGCAACGGCCCAGGAGCCGGCTGCGACGCCCGGGGTTGGCAGGAGGTGCCTTGCCTGCTCCCTCTCCGTTTTTCAAGCCGGCTTGTGGCTTTTTTGGATTGAATGGGTTCGGCATGGTTCTCCCATTCCTTGATCTATCCTTAAGCTTGCTAGAAGACACACTCAGATAGTGTTTACGTGAGGCGAGACACAGCGAAGCCCCCGTGAAGGGAACAGGACTGGTTTGCAACTCCCGGGGGCGTCGGAAGGGGAGGAAGCAAATACTATGTGTTATTGTTACAATGTTGTCACCATGGCCATGACCTCCATCTTGGAGTCGGGCAGGATGTGCAAAACCAAGCTAAGGACGCCACAGCCGACTCCGGTCGCACCAAGCCCAACAGGCTTCGCCCATCTCTACAGCCGGAGGTCGATCTCGACTCAGGCATCTTTCAAATGGTTCAATGCTATGGAGTCCTGGGAGTTGTAGTCTGACAAGGCCATGAGCCTTCTCTGCCAAAGGATGCTGCTGCCAAACTACGAACTACAAATCCCAGGGTCCCATAGCGTTGAATGCAAGGGTCCTTCCCCCAAAGCACAGCGGGGCGGCTCTGGAAGGCCCCCAAGTCCTGCGTCAGGTGGACGGCTGCGAGACGCCACAGAACTTGCCTTTGCTGGTGGCGTAGTCCTGCATGCTGACCCAGAGGCTCCGGGCCGGCTCCTTGGCGCCGCCCAAGGCCAGGTCCACAAAGACGGAGGTGTCCGGGCGCAGCTTGTAGTCAAAGGGCTTCTGCTCCTCGTTGCCGGAGAGGGCCGCTTCCAGCAGGGAACTCATGGACTTCTCTGAAACAACACGGAAAGCCTTACACAGGAAGGAAGGAAGGAAGGAAGGAAGGAAGGAAGGAAGGAAGGAAGGAAGGAAGGAAGGAAGGAAGGAAGGAAGGGCTGCGCTCACTCCGGTTTCGGTGTTTCGGGCTAAATGGCCTTTCCAAAAGGAGGCTGAGGCGCATGATTGGTGTCATATGGTGATGATCCCGTTAGGAGGGAGGGCTAAAGGGGCCCGTGCCTACTTGGGGGCCATGCCCCGCTTGCGTACCTAGTTGTGGGACGTCCACCTCAACCCCGTCGCTGAAGAGGGGGGTCTTGAGCCAGAAGGCGGTGTCTTGCTCCTCAGGCGAGGCGGGGGGGCCCTGCAGCATCCCTCCCAGGCAGCGGCCAATCAGCAGCGCCACCGTCCGCTCCAGGTCGACCAGCCAGACCCAGGACTGGGCCGGCTGCGGCAAGGGCACCCCGGACGGGTCCACCAGCTCCGGACCGCCTGCAGGGAGACACCACTCAGGTTACATCGAGAGTCAAGGACTTGGGAACTAGCCTGTGGGAAAGGGAGCCGGGGGTCTCAGCAGACCACAAGCTGAACAGGAGTCACCACAAGGAAAGTAAGACAGCCACCCAAAGATCCCCCCCCCTCTCTCCCTCTCTGTATCTTATGGGTTAGACTGGATGGCCTTTGGGGGTCCCTTTCAACTCTAACTCCCCTCCCCTCTCTCTAAGAGGCTGGACTGGATAGTCTTTGGGGGTCTCCTCCAACTCTAGGAATCATCCCCCCCCCTTTCCTGTCTCGATCTTATGGGGTTAGACTGGGTGGTCTTTGGGGTCCCTTTCAACTCTAAGATTCTCTCTCTCTCTCTCTATCTTAAGTGGTTGGACCGAATGGTCTTTGGGAGCCTATTCCAACTCTAGGCTTCAATGAACCAATTCTCCCAACAGATTTCACGGGAAGCAAGGCAGCCACGCCCACTTGTGGCCATCTCGATCTGCTCTGCCATCTTACCCAAAATGAGACAGACCCGCGTAAGGCTCCAGCACTCCTGCTTTGCAAGGTCCACGGGAGTGAGGTCACGGGGCCGCAAAGCCCAGGCCGCCTTCCTTCCTTACCGTGGAGTGGCCACTGCAGCTCCTGGTCTTCCAGAAGCGCCGCTGCCGGGAGCAGCCGGTTGAGGCGGTCCAGAGGGGGCAGGAGGTCCAAGAGGAAACTCAGCAACGGCCGGGCGACTGAGACCGGCAGCAGAAGCAGGGAATTCACAATCTGGCAAAGCATGCTTCCTGCCGCAGAGACGTACACCACGTCTGCAACGGAAACCAAAAGGGTTCTCATCAGTAAAGGCTGGCGGCGTTTGTGGGGGATTTTGGGCAAGACGAAAGGGGCCCGGCGAGCGGGACGCACCTCGGAGCTTTTCGCCGACGCTGCCGTTCCAGGAGCTCTCCTTCAGCAGGATGGCGGAGCGGGAGAAGATGTCTGTGGCGTGCGGCAGGAGCAGCTGCAGGTGCTTGTGCAGCAGGGCCACGCTGCTGCTGGAGTTCTGCAGGGAGCAAAGGCAAGGCCACAGAGGAATAGATTGCCAGTATGGTTTTATGATTACATCAAAGTAGATATGTCGGTAGGTAGGTACATAACCTGTCTTGTGATACTAATAATATATAATATTAAATTCCTCTCACTTCCTGTGAATAGGACCACTGAATCCGAGAGTTGGAGGAGGCCTGGTGGGCCAGCGTCCAGTCCAACCCTTTCTGCCAATAATTGCCCCCTGAGGGACCCGGCAGTGAAGCGGGGAACCCCCGGAGACAACCTCGCCCCTCCTCACTCGCTGCAGCCGGTTCCGGAGGAAGGAGGACACCTATTTAAGGATTTATATTTATATTAAGTTATATTAAATTGGATTTTTATTTTTAGCACGTTATATCAAGTTTTTGAGTTTTATGATGGGTTTTTTTGTTGCTATTTTGTTCGTTAAGTTATAGTTGGTTGTTCTGGATTGACACTCCCTTTGGGGGCGAGAAGGACGGGGTATCAATAAAGTAAATAAATAAATAAATAATAATAATAATAATGTGCTTTGTCTTATTGTAAAATTTTTGTATGGTTTTCCTTTTGGCATTGAATGTTGGCCATAATGGTTGGAAACTGCCCCGAGTCCCTTCGGGGAGATAGGGTGGTCTATAAATAAAGGTGTGATTATTATTATTATTATTAAACTGAGTTTGAGGGCTGTGGGGAGTGTCTGTCTGCGCACTCATTCTTTGTGTGTTGCCTCTGTTGGCAGAGGGAGAGAGGGTCAGTGGGCGAATCCACGCGCAGGCCGGTCCCTCCCTCCCTCCCTCCCCGGCGGCGCTTACCTCCCCGAGGCTGCTGCTGTGGCAATAGGCCAGGAGCTGCTTCTGGAGGGAGCAGAGCAGCTCGTGCAGGTGGGCCGGCTGGCTGTTCTCGGAGGAGGACGTCCCCAGCAGGAACTTGTCGCTGTTCTTTTCCAGCTCCCCAAAGGCCTGGTCCTAGCGGAGGAAGGACATGAGCAAGCCTGAGCGGAGCCACCTTCTTCCCTTCCCTTTCTCCCAGGCCGTTCCCCTGCTCAAAATAGACACATCATGTTAGTGGTTTGCTATCGGCCACTGTGTGGTGCCTGGGATGCGTGGCCAATGTGTTCTAGCAGCCTTTTCTCCCGACCTTTCGCCTGCCTCTGTGGAATGGAACAGTCCTTCCAAAGAGGGGAAAGGGCAGCCCGTCATTCATTCTCTGGCAGGAGCACCTTCCTATCTGCCACTGTGCAATTAGCAAACCATGTGCAGACGCCATAGGTTTGAACACTCTCTAGAGCACAGCGAGTGGGAGGAAGTCACCAGCAGCCTCTCATAAAACTTCAAAGCCACCCGTAACTCCCTCACGCAGCCCAGGACAACCCAAGGCTGAACTTCTGATTTATTCTTCGGGTATTTGCGTCTCCCGAGGCCAAAGGGCGGCACTTACGGTATAAAACCCGAGATTGCGCAGGAGGGTCTTCATGAGGATTTCGGCCAGGTGGGTGTCCGGGTGGTGGCTCTGGGCGCCAAAGGCGGGGTCGGAGAGGCTTGCGTAGGCCATGCAGAGTGAGGAGACGTCCGTGGCGTCCGAAGGGGAGCTGTAGCCCAGCAGGGAGGCCACGTGTGTGTGGTCCTGCAGGCTGGTCAGGATGATGTCCAGCTGCATCCGCTGGAGGGACACAAGAAGGACAAGCATGGAAGGAAGGAAAGGCCTCTTCAGCCCTTTCCAAAAGGAACGTGGGCGTCAGCAGAAAGGAATTCAAAACACAGTGTCACACTATGATTTTTGTCCCTGGGTTATACATCTCATTTCCTCATTGGTTTTGTCATTTTATTTATTTTTGTGTGTATGTCAGGAGAGAATTGAGAAACTGCAAGTTGCTTCTGGTGTGAGAGAATTGGCTGTCTGCAAGGACGTTGCCCAGGGGATGTTGCCCGGATGTTTTGATGTTTGACCATCCTGTGGGAGGGAGGCTTCTCTCATGTCCCCTTTGCATGGGGAGCTGGAGCTGACAGAGGGAGCTCATCCGCACTCTCCCCGGATTTGAACCTCCGACAGACCTGTGGGTCTTCAGTCCTGCCGGCACAAGGGCTCAACCCACTGCGCCACCGGGGGCTCTTCTATCATAAACACATGGGGAAAGTTTATTAGACTGCCCAAACTTTGTATTTGCCGGACCGGGGGCAGGGGGTCCTGCCACAGCACATTTTGCTCTAGTTTTCCAATGAATATCCCATCATCGAGTTTCAATCAATTTGACATCGTTTGTGGCAACCAGACCATTTCTCCAATCCTAAGGCACATTTTCCAAGGCCAACATCTCGAAAAATGAGGTGCATCTTAGAATCACAGGTGGATCGTATGTATTTTTGTTGGCGTAGATGGTACCGGAATCAGGGCGTGTCTTACAATCAATGGTGTCTTATAATGGAAGAATTATGGCAACAACAACAACAACAACAACAACAATAATAATGCATTTCTATAATTCTAATGTGTGCGTTTTCTCCAAGATAAACATAGCAAAAACGGGGCGCATCTTAGAATCACGGGTGATTCGGATGTATTTTTGTTGGTGGAGATGGTGCCGGAATGGGGGTGCATCGTAGCATCAATGGCGTCTTACAATGGAAGAATTATGGTAAGGAGGAAGGGCTTTCCCCACCTGTCCTTTGGAGAGGCTCTCCCACCGGTCGGGGCCTTGTGGCAGCAGCGAGTGCAGCAGCTCCATTCTCTCCCTCAAGGGCGGAAGCAGCATCGTGGCGCCAACCGAGAGGGTCTCAATCACAACCTAGGATTGGGAAAGAGGCCCCAAGGCTGGGAATCACCCTCACCATAAGCAGAACAGGCACGCACATAATACTCGGGCCAGGCAAGGGAGCCGGGCAACGCTTGAGCGGAGCCCTCTTCCTTCCTCCAACCGGGGGAAACCGGGGGGGCGGGGGGGGCACTCACTTCCTGGATCTCGTCCGGGACGGAGGAGTCCATCAGCCGGAAGAGGAGGTTGCGCAGAGGCCCTGCCTGCCTGCCCAGGATGCTGGTGGCCACTCCGCCGGCCAAGGCCAAGGCCAGGTGGTTGGAGAGCAGCTTCAGGCACAGCTTCAGGAAGTGGTGGTGCTCCCTGCAGGACAAGCGCAGGCCCTCAGTGAGGCCCGGCTCCCCCTCCTTCCCGCCCGCCCTCCCTCCCTCCACGTGAATTCTGGCCTCTGCAAGTCAAGGCTCTCTACACGTGGAGTCAAGAGTCGCTCTGATGTCACAGGAAGTACCTGGAGGAAGGGAAAGGAAGAGGAGGGACTTCGCTGTTGATTTTGTCACAATACTGTTCCAGGAAAGAGCGGAGGTGCGAAAAGGTGCTTTCTTCGAGGTCCACACAGTAAGGCCGGTGCCAGGCCACCACTTGCCTGCAAGGGAAGGGCAGGGGGAGCCAGTCACGGCGCAGGAGCGTCGCAGAGCCGAAGAAATAACAAGTTGCTTACCTGTAACTCCGTTTCCTCGAGTGACAGCCTGTGAGATTCGCATATGGGTTCTCTTCTGTGCATGCGCAGCTGTTCGGAACCTTCTAGATCAGTGGTTCTCAACCTGTGGGTCCCTCCCCTGGTGCTTTGGCCTTCAACTCCCAGAAATCCTAACAGCTGGTAAAGTGGCTGGAATTTCTGGGAGTTGTGGGCAAAAACATCTGGGGGGGGGGGGGAACGGACCCACAGGTTGGGAGCCACTGTTCCAGATCTTTTAGTTGGAAACATTTTGGTGGAGGCCCCGCCCACACTCGCCATGGACTATAAATGCCCGAGGGTGAACATGTGGGGTGCCGTAGCAAGGCGGAATGGGAGCGCATTAGAAAGAAACCATTGCCAAGAGCAAAACTAAGGAGCCTGCAATGATCCTTCCTGACGGAGATATGGAAATATGCATCCCAAAGGTCAATAATCACCACAAACCATGTCTCCGGCCTTATCAGAGGGAGAATGGCAGAGAGGGTGACTATTCGGAACTTGCGTGGTTTGCGTGGGGCGTATTCACCGTGGCCGAGTGGGTGTGGCCAGCATACTGCGTGCAACAATCAACATGGAGGCAGCAGCTACAATCAGGAGGAGGCGGGGCATACTTGTAGTGGCCATTGTCATGGTAATAATAGTAAGGAGGGTGGCGCTCTGGGGAGTAGTCGTCGTCGTGAGAGCGCTCCAGAAGCTTACTGAAGATGAGTGGCGTATTGGTATTGGGGCGTGTAGTGCGAGCGATGCTCCTGAGAGTGACCCTGCGCCCTAGCCTCCAGTCCCTTGCTGGTACCAGATGGCATGACCTGGGAAGGTGGAGGCGATCCTGCCGGAGTCAGGGGCCCTTGGTTTGCTCATCTGCTGCCGGGAAGTTTGCAGGGGAAGGGAGCAGGCTTGCGTTCCCGGGCTTGGCCAGATCTTGTGGCTTCCCAACCAGTGTAAGGTTTGGTGGTTCCACCGCCCTTATAGGAGAGGAGGGCACTTGGGCTATGTCATGTTGGGCTGTGCCCACGGATGGGTGGGTGGGTGGGTGGATGAGGGACTAGGGGGCACTCCCTAAAGCTCCAAGGAAGGAAAGTTAGGACTAATAAAGGGAAATATTTCTTCACCCAGAGGGTCATTGGGTCATGGAACTCACTTCCAGAGGAGGTTGTGACAGCGGTCAGCCTGGACAGCTTCAAGGCAGGATTAGACAGGTTCATGGGCACCAAGGGAATCAGTAGTTACTGAAAAGGACATCCAAGTGCCACCTCTGTGTTGATGGAGGCAGGCAGGATTTCCCTGGGTACTGGTTGTGGGGGGTCGGGAGCAGGTGAGGGTTCTGCCCTCCTTTCTGCTAGAGATCCCCGTGTACAACAGGTGGGCCACTGTGTGACACAGAATGCTGGACTAGATGGGCTGAGGCCTGATTCAGCATGGCTCTTCTTATGTTCTTAAGCAAACGCAATGCATCGGCCTGAGTCAGACAGCTATCAGAAAGGCAAAGGAGAGGCAACCAGTCTGAGCGAAATACTGTTAAGATCAGCAACAAGACACTGGGGGGGTTCCTACCACCTGCTGATAGCAGCAGAAAAAAGAAACGGAGGGGCAGCCCCCGCTCTTGGGCGTTTATAGTCCATGGGGAGTGTGGGCGGGGCCTCCGCCAAAATGTTTCCATTTCAAAGATCTACACGGTTCCGAGCAGCTGCGCATGCGCAGAAGATAATCCATATGTGTGTCTTTTACAGACTCCACGAAGAGGAAGGAACAAGGCCAGAGGCTCTTCCGGCCAAAACCCCTGGGGGGACGGAAGGAAGGAAGGAAGGAAGGAAGGCCCCAGCTGGCCCAGGCCTTCCTTTGCCGGAGAAGCACCACCCCGTGGTTTCAAGCCCCGAAGGAGTGCCTTCGACTCGCCTGTCCCTGGGCAGGGCCGTCCAGGCCAGGCTGTGGGAGGTCCCGGCTGAGATCTGCTGGATGGCCACTCCGTCCAGGCCGCTCACTTTCTTGGGCTTGGTGATGGGGCCGGTGGAGTTGCCCTGGCCGCACTGCCCCATGGAGTTGTTGCCCCAAGCGTACACCTCGTTATCTGAAACATCATCATCATCATCATCATTATTATTTCCATATACATTTTACTGCAAAGGTATGAGGAAAGGAGGGCGCAAGGACAGGTACCGAACTGGGGCATTTTTAGCCTCTGGCACCTTCATCTACTTCCATTGTTATCTAATACAAAAAAGAGTTCTGCTGCTATTCATTTCCCCTTGAAGTGGTAAAAAAAACACCCAATAATTTCATTTTCTGTTTTTCATGTAAATAGTCAACCAAAGGCTGCCATTCCTCTTTGAATTTGGAAGGGCCTGGCCGTTGCATAATAAGCCTTGTCCATTTGTCCATCTCTGCCAGCTTTTGGTCACCCATAAATCTTGGGTGGGAACTTATTCTGGTTTCCAATAGTAAACATAAACAATCCTTGCTGCAGAAAAACACGCGCCCTCCTGCTCCGTGTATTGTCATCAACATCACTATTACTATTACTACAAAATGGATGAACTCTCCCAGAAATGAAGCCCTGGCTTTGGGGTTAGGACAGGCAGGCATGGGCCAACTTCAGCCCTCTTCCCGGTGTTTTGGACTTCAACTCCCACAATTCCCAACAACCAGTATTATTCTATTAGCTTACGGCTATTATTTTATTATATTCCAATATTATTCTAACATTATTATTTTATCATATTATTTTATATTATTATTGATTTAATACATTATGTTATTATTTATGATTATTAATATATTATAATTATTTTGTTATCATTATTATTATTATTATTAGACACACAACAAGATCAGTCCACAGCAAACAAGATCACTCGGCTGGTTGCTGTATTGGATCACACGTCGGACACTTCATTATTATTATTATTATTATTATTATTATTATTATTATTACTAGGTGAGGACCCGGCGGTGCCCGGGTTATTTGAGGAAGGCATTGTGTGCCAAGGTTGGTTCCTATTAGATGTTTATGTGGTTTGCAGTGGTCTCAGGAACTTAGTGAAGGTCATCCAAGTCCCATTGGCCATGGTCCAGCCCCCTCCCAACAGCACCAGGATGTGGAGTGGGTCATGGGGGCTGTGTGTGTCACATTTGGTCTTGATCATTCTCTGGATGAGGGTTGTAGCGGTCTCAGAAGGTGAGTGAAGGTACTGCAACTCCCATCATCCGTGGTCCGTCCCATCAAAACTGCACCAGGATGTAGAGTGGGTCATGGGTACTCTGTGTGCCAAGTGTGGGCCTGGTCTCTGATTTGTAGGGGCTGCAATGTTCTGTGGGGAATGAATTGGGTGAAGGTATTGCAAATCCCATCATTTATTTATTTATTTATTTATTATTGGGGCTTCTATGCCGCCGACTCCCTGAGGCTCGCGGCGGCTTACAGGAGCCGAAGGCACAATAAAATACAGAGCAATAAAACAATTAAAAACAGTAGTACACGATAAAACAATAACAGGAGCCATCCTGTTTGTGAGCCATCCTGCCCTAAACCGCACCAGGTGTGTAAAGTGGGCCATTGGGCCTCTGTGTGCCAAGTTTGGTCCTGATTCATCATTGGTGTGTGCCACAGTGCTCCAAGGAAGTGAATTAAAGTATTGCAAGACTTATCATCCATGGACCATCCTCCCTCAAACTGCACCAGGATGTAGGGTGCATCTTGGGGGGGGGGGGTCTGTGTGCTCAGTTTGGTCTTGTTCTGTCATTGTTGGGGGCCTAGTTAGGAAAATCAAGTTGAGGAAGCCTAACAATATCCCATGAGCTGAGGCCTAGTCAGGAAAATCAAGTTGAGGAAGCCTAACAATATCCCATGAGCTGAGGCCTAGTCAGGAAAATCAAGTTGAGGAAGCCTAACAATATCCCAGGAGCTGAGGCCTAGTCAGGAAAATCAAGTTGAGGAAGCCTAACAATATCCCAGGAGCTGAGGCCTAGTCAGGAAAATCAAGTTGAGGAAGCCTAACAATATCCCAGGAGCTGAGGCCTAGTCAGGGAAATCAAGTTGAGGAAGCCTTGCTGTCGATTTTGGGCCTGGTCTGTGATGTATAGGGCTACAGTGATGTTTGGGAAATGAATCGGGTGAAGGTACAGCAAATCCCATCATTCGTGGCCCCTCCTGCCCTAAACCACACCAGGTTGTGAAGTGGGCCATTGGGCCCCTGTTTGCCAAGTGTGGTCCTTTGCTGTGCAGAGACAGTGGCTGACTGCCTGAGGCCTTTCCTTTCCCCTCTGAGTCACCTTAGAATGTTGGAATGTGGCTGGCCAATCAGAGTCCTTTATGCAAATACCATTTCAGTGGCAACCAATCCCCTCTGTCTGGGGCCGTAGAATGTTGGAGTTCTGATGCTGGCCAAACAGAGCCCTTTATGCTAATAATCCCACAGTTGCAGCCAATCGAAACGCTGGCACATATTCCTTCCTCCGCACCACCGCCCGCAAACACTGACTTTTATTATATACATAGATAGAGAGATAGATATTAGGAATTGTGGAGTTGAAGTTCAAAACACCTAGAGGGAGGACTGCAGTTAGCGCAGGCCTGCTTTAGAATAACAATAATTACAATTATTATTGTTGTTAGAAACACAACAAGATGAGTCGAAAGCAGACGAGACCACTCTGCTGGCTGTTGTGCTGGATCTTCCAGAAGAAGAAATAGGTCTTTGGGTGGTTTTTAAGTGTTACGACGTCTCTTACCGTGCGAAAGCGCCAAGCAGTGGCTGTCCCCGATGGAGATGTCCACAATCCGAGTAGCGGCCAGCTCCTCAATGAGTTTGGGCCGGAGGGCGGTCGCTTCGGAAGAGCCGCACCCCAAGCAGGCCCCACAGCCCCAGGCATAGACCTAGGCCCAAGCGCACAGGGTCAGGAACCGTTTGCCCAGATGCAACCAAATGCTTAAAACAGGCAATGAGTCCAGAGCCACAGGGAAAAACACTAGACCGTTTTTGCAAAGGGATTTAATGTTATTTAATAACTGTATTATTTATATCCCCCCCCCCCCCCCGAGGGACGCAGGGCGGCTAACAGCGAAAAACAGCAAAATTGAGACAAAGCAGCAGTGAGCAAACAATGGAAAACAAGCAATTAAAAGTCACAAATAACACAGAAATCGCTAAAACAAGTAGTAGTCAATAGGTTTCATAAATAACATGACGGATTGATAAAACCAACACAAGAAGTGGGCAATAACAATGTGGCTGCGCAGCAAGTGAAGGCGGAATTATCTCCGTCAGCCTCGCCAGGCAAAACGGAAGCCACAAGAAGTCAAGAACGGCTCATCTTCCTCCTTTGTTTTTCTCCCCAGTTTGTTTTTTTTTACTAAGCTACTAGGAAAAACTATATTTGCAGCCGAGTCCATGTTTGCAGCCTGCTTTTCCCAAGGCACTCGATGCTCCTCACCTGCCCTGTTGAGGTCAGCGCCAGCGAGGACTGGCTCCCGGCGCAAACCTTCCTGATGAACATTCCCTGCAGCGCCTCGATCACCTTCGGTTTGTAGACTCTGTTGGTGTCGCCGTGGCCGAGTTTGCCTTTTGGGATACACGGCAACCATGACATCATCATCATCATCATCAATAATAACAATAATACTAAACCACTTTATCTAAACCCTGGCTCCCCATGGAGTCTCACGGCGGCCAGCGTTATACTGAATGGGTTTTCTGGCGAGCCGCCTTGAGCCCCTTTTTTGGAGAGATAAAAATAGAGATAAGAAATATTATATAAAAGAGAAATAAAAGAAATACCTAATAATCTAAATCAATAAACACGTAAAGGTCTGTTTGTGAATGACCTCAAATCACCCAAAATACTTCACCGGTTGCTTTGAAATTATGACACAACATGGCATTTGAACAGGTGAGTGTTTTGATGTTTTCACAAACCTACTATTATACAGATGCCACACCTGTGACAGGTAAAACATGCTCTGCATGAAAAACAGCGCCACCAAGGCCAGAGCTGCCATTAGGGGGCGGGGCCTGGGCGCAGGGGAGGGAGGGGGGAGGCAGGCAGGCCCCGCCCAAGACCCGGCCTCCCGTAGCCTCGCACCCTGCCTAGCCTGGCCCGGCACCCCCTCACGCCCGCGCCTCCTGGAAGATGGAAGGAAGGACTGGATGGCAGGAAGGGAGAGAGAGGTAGGTAGGAGGGAGGGAAGGGGATGAAGACCAATCTCAATCTTTAGAATGAGGCCCCACGGGGACTCAGGGCGGCTAAAAACCCACATTACGCAAGCACAAAAAGTGCCATACCAAAGTTAAAAAAACAATCAACTAATAACAGTGTGGTAAAAACAGAATTAAAATACAATAAATACTCATGCAAATATTATTTATTATTTATTTACATCATTTCTACCCCGCTCTTCTCTACCCCCGAGGGGGGGGGGGGCGACGACTCAGAGCGGCCTCAAAAAAGGCAACAGTTCGATGCCGATACACAATATAAATACAATATAAAACCATAGACATTCAACATTAAAATACAATGAGCATTAACACATAATACACATTCACTTAAGTTAAAAACAGAGTTCCGTCCACAACATGAGCATGGAGCCATATCCACCAACTTGCACTTACAAATCCAGTCCAAAGTGCTGCATTGTGCTAATGTGCAAACGCCTGGTCCCACAGCCAGGATTTCACTTTTTTTCCTGAATGCCAGGACGGATGGGGTCGATCGTATGTCACTTGGAAGCGCATTCCACAGACGGGGAGCCACCACCGAAAAGGCCCTCTCTCTCGTCCCCACCAACCGCGTTTGAGAAGTTGGCGGGAGCGAGAGCAGGGTCTCCCCGGATGATCTTAAATTACGAGGTGGGACGTAGGGGCTGATGCGTTCGGACAAGTAAGCTGGGCCAGAACCGTATAGAGCTTTAAAGGTCAAAACCAGCACTTTGAATTGAGCCCGGAAGTGGACCGGCAGCCAGTGGAGCTGAGACAACAGGGGGGTGGTATGCTCCCTGTATGTAGCTCCCGTTAGTAGTCTGGCTGCCGCCCGTTGGACTAGTTGCAATTTCCGAACTGTCTTCAAAGGCAGCCCCACATAGAGTGCGTTGCAGTAATCTATTCAGGATGTGACCAGAGTGTGGACGACCTTAGCCAGATCAGCTGCCTCCTGCTTCCGATCAACCTACAATTCGCACAGGACGCGCCTGGGATCATGCCTACCTCGAGGAACCATCGACAATCATGCAAACATCACCACCAGGGCTCTCTTTGTCCAATGCCAAGGGAATGAAAGAGGATGCCAATGACAAGGCGATGGGATAACACAGAGCATCAGAGACTATTCCGCGGGGTCCCAGCAAGCGACAGAGGGGGAAATTCTGGAAAGGCATTACCATTGTCTCCTCCTCCAAAGGACCAGACGGTGCGCCCATCTTTGGATAAAGCGATGCTGTGGGAGCTGCCGCAGGAGACCTCGCCCACGTTGCTGATGTCCTTGACCAGAGTGGGAATGTTGCGGCTGTTGCTGTCACCGTGGCCTTTGGGAAAAAATATACAGATATGTACATATAGTAATTTGGAGAGCTTTCTCTACACCCCTTTCATTTTTTTTACAATGCAGCATCATGTAAGCCTAAAGGAAATATAGGATTACATTACGGCAGACTATAATGTTTGTTCCTGGGTTATACGTGCCATTTCTTAATTGGTTCTAGCCTTAAAACATGGGGGGAAGTTGATTAAACTGCCAAGCACAAATATATGATAAATACATCATCCATTCGGTCTGGAGGCACCAAGGGCACCACGATGGAAGCAGAGGTCAATTGAGCATGACTATTTCCATAGAAGGCTCCCCTGGGGGGCGCAGCGGGTTAAATCGCTAAGCTGCTGAACTTGCTGACTGAAAGGTTGGTGGTTCAAATCTGGGGAGCAGAGTGAGCTCCTTCTGCCAACTGAGCAGTTTGAAAACATGCACATGTGAGTAGATCAATAGGTACCGCTCCATGCAGTCATGCCGGTGGCCACGTGACCTTGGAGGCGCCTACAGACAACGCCAGTTTAGAAATGGAGGTAGGTGAGCACCAGAGTCAGGCTTGACAGATTTAACATCAAAGGAAAACCTTTACCTTTTCATTTCCATAGAAGGAAGATTGAATCATGGAGGAAGGGTAAACAAGGCAAGCCTGGCACAAGCGCCAGGCCCATTTGGACAGGGCTGCCTCCAAGTGTGGCTTTTTCCCTTCTGATTCCTCCCACCAAACAGGGCCAAAGACACATTGGGATAGGATTTCCCATAGAAAGTGGGCAGAAGGGCCTCTGGGCGTGCTGATCCGCAGCTTCCAGCAGAGCCATGGACGGCAAAGCCTGGACGGCTGGGCATTTCCCATCTCTTACAACATAAACAATAACGATATTGCGAAGGACATTAGGGAGGAAGAGGCCTGTGCGTTGGGCACCATTTCCATTACCTAGCCGCCCGAAATCTCCTTCTCCCCAGGTGTATAATTCGCCATCTTCGGTCACGGCAGCGCTGTGTCGGTATCCAGCTGAAACGCACACCACAACCTGCACGAGAGGCAAAAGAGAGAGGGACACCATGGAGGTCTGGCAGGAAAGGCCCAAGCCCCGGACAGGAGCCCGTGGGGAGGTGCTCCACCCTCCCATCAAGCAACGCAATCAACAGGGCACACCGTGGGCTTATCACAAGAACCGGCCTATGGGCTGGCAATGGGCAGACTGTACGTGAAGGAAGCGGGAAGTCCGTTATTTCACCCTCTGGGCTTCTGACCATATAGATCAGGCCTGGGCCAACCTTGGCCCTCCAGGTATTTTGGACTTCAACTCCCACCATTCATAACAGGTGGTAGGCTGTGAGGAATGGTGGGAATTGGAGTCGAGGATTGTCCCGGGCCTGATCTATATTCTATAACAAACTGTTTTGCATTTGAGGAATGAAGGACAAGGGTGGCGATCCTTTCTTATGAATTTTAAACTCTTGAGTTTACTGTATTTTAATCTTTGGTTTGTGAATTTTAATATTTGTATTTCACAGAAATGTATTTTAATATGTGTATTTTAAATAATTATGTGCTTTTAGCTGTGTTGTGCCCACCTTGAGCCACAAAGAGAGGCGGGTAAGAAATTATTATTATGAGTATCATTATTATTTTACCCTTGAAGGGAAAGAAAAAGGAATTATTGTTTGCTTACCTGTAACCGTAGTTCCCTGAGTGGTCCCCTGTGAACTCGTACACATGGTAACCGACCTCGTAAGTTTAAAATGGTTACACTTAGTGCTATCTTACCGTTGCTTAATAAAGATGTTTGGTTCACCACCATTGACCTCCGCGACGCTTATTTTCACATCTCCATAGAGCCGCACCATATAGCTGCACCATATAGGAAGGCGAGCAAGAGATTGCTCGCCTTCCTAGTGGGTAACGAAGGCTTCTGCTTCAATTGGTTTTTTGACGAGGCTACCAGTAGCCAGTCATCCAGGTACGGGTAAACCGTGACCTGTCTTGACCTCAGGTGGGCTGCGACAACCGCCATACATTTGGTGAACACCCTAGGGGCCGATGCTAGGCCAAAAGGGAGGACATTGAAGCAAGGGAGGACATTGAAGCAGAAGCCTTCGTTACCCACTAGGAAGGCGAGCAATCTCCTATGGTGCGGCGCTATGGAGATGTGAAAATAAGCGTCGCGGAGGTCAATGGTGGCGAACCAAACATCTTTATTAAGCAACGGTAAGATAGCGTTAAGTGTAACCATTTTAAACTTACGAGGTCTGTTGCCATGTGTACGTATTCACAGGAGACCACGACAGGGAACTTAATTATACAGGGTTTTTAGCTAATGAATGCTTAATTTTATGTTTTGTCATTCGTTAAAGGGTTCCGGGTTGATAACTGTTATATAATTTATTAATTTCATATATGCTGGGACGTATGATCGTATTTTATGTGATGTAACTTTTTTTTTTAATTTGCTGTCTGCCGCTTTAAGTCCTGTTTTTGGGAGAAAAGCGGGATAAAAGAATGTGTTGTCGGTGGCTTTCATGGCCGGAATCACTGGGTTTTCTGGGCTGCCTGGCCATGTTCCAAAAGCATTCTCTCCTGACGTTTCACCCACATCTATGGCAGGCATCCCTAGAGGTTGGGAGGTCCTTTGGAAAGTTTCTAATATGCCTCACAACCTCTGAGGATGCCTGCTATAGATGTGGACAAAACGTTAGGAGAGAATGCTTCTGGAACATGGCCATACAACCCAAAAAACTTACAGAAACTCCATAATAATAATAAATACAATTATTATCATCATTATTACTATTATTATCATCATTATTATTCCACCCTGAAGGTAAAGAACAAGGTCTACGGAAGGGAGAAAGGAAAAAATGTCACACCCTCATTCACTGCTTCCTTGGAAAATCCGGTCTTCCTCCAATGGAGCAGAGAAGAGAGCCAACGCCTTCAGTCGGGAGAGAAATGAAGCCGAGATACAAAGGGACTCTGGCAGGCGAAGCCTTCCAAGCAACACGAGGGAGGGAGGAAGGGAAGACAGAAGGAGGCGCCCGCAAGCGTGGCTGTGAAGCGAGCCTACCTTTCCTTGCAAGGGGCCCTGGATGAGTTTGGGGTACTTCTGGGTGGAGCTGTTCCCGTGGCCCAGCTTCCCGTAGTCACCGTCTCCCCAGCTGAAGACCTCCCCTTCGGTGGTGAAGGCCAGCGTGTGGCCGTCCGAGCCTTTGGATGATGACACCTTCTTGATGGACCGGTGAGGCTCAAAGGTCAGCTTCTTCAGAGTGGACTGATTGTTGGAATCGCCGAGCCCTAGCCGCCCGTAGCTGCCTTTGCCACAGGCCCGCACAGAGCCATCCGTGGAGATGACAAAGGTGCAGTACTGTCCGGCTTCAATCTGCAGAGGGAAAGGAAGGTCAAGGAACGTTCAGACTGAGCTCCAGAAAGATCTCTCGAAATTGAGTGAATGGGCAACAAAGTGGCAAATGCATTTTAACCTAAACAAGTAAAAGTCATGCACATTGGGGCAAAGAACCCCAAATACACTTATCAACTGATGGGATCAAAACTTTCTGAGACAAACCAGGAAAGGGATCTCGGGGTTTTGGTGGACAGCTCAATGAAGATGTCAACCCAGTGCGCTGCAGCAGTGAAAAAAGCAAATTCTATGCTTGGCATGATCAGGAAGGTAATCGAAAATAGGTCGGCAAATGTTGTATTGCCTCTCTACAAATCTATGGTGAGGCCACATCTGGAGTACTGTGTACAATTCTGGTCACCGCACCTCAAGAAGGATATAACGGAACTGGAAAAGGTACAGAAAAGGGCAACAAGAATGATCCAAGGGATGGAGCGGCTCCCTTACGAAACCAGGTTGCAACGCCTTGGTCTTTTCAGCCTTGAAAGACGGCGTTTAAGAGGTGACTTGATCGAAGTGTATAAAATCATGCATGGGATAGAAAAGGTGAATAAAGAAAAAATATTTTCTCTGTCACACAACACTAGGACTAGGGGCACTCCTGAAGCTCCAAGGTAGGAAAGTTAGGACTAATAAAGGGAAATATTTCTTCACCCAGAGGGTCATTGGGTTATGGAACTCACTTCCAGAGGAGGTTGTGACAGCGGTCAGCCTGGACAGCTTCAAGGCAGGATTAGACAGATTCATGGATACCAAGGGAATCAGTAGTTACTGAAAAGGACATCCAAGTGCCACCTCTGTGTTGATGGAGGCAGGCAGGATTTTCCCCGGGTACTGGTTGTGGGGGGTCGGGAGCAGGTGAGGGTTTTGCCCTCCTTTCTGCTAGAGATCCCTGTGTACAACTGGTGGGCCACTGTGTGACACAGAATGCTGGACTAGATGGGCTGAGGCCCGATTCAGCATGGCTCTTCTTATGTTCTTATGGGCCAAGGGTCAGAGCAGGCCTGGGCCAACTTTGGCCTTCCCTCCCTCCCAATGTTTTGGACTCTGACTCCCACAATTCACTACTGAATTTTAAACTGTTTAGTGCAGGCCTGGGCAAACTTTGGCCCTCCAGGTGTTTTGGACTACAACTCCCACAATTCCTAATTGTGGGAGTTGTAGTCCAAAATACCTGGAGGGCCAAAGTTTGCCCAGGCCTGTTTTAGTGTGTATAGATGTCAGCCGCCTTGAGTCCCTATGGGGAGGGAGAAAGGCGGGATAGAAATACAGATGGAAAACCCTTGGTTTGGATAATAATAATAATAATAATAATAATAATAATAATAATCTTTATTTATACCCCACCACCATCTCCCCGATGGGGACTCAGGGCGGCTCACATGAGTCCAAGCCCAAACAACAAATTACAGTAAAATAAAAACAAAAACATCAACAATATCAAAACATCAATCCGCATGCTGCAGAAGGAAGGCAGCACTTCTCGGAACCGTGGCCATTCTACAAAAATACCACAACTACCCTTCGGCCCCTGGGAAGAGCCCGGTGTTCAGAGATGAACCCCAGGCACGTGGGCCTAATGTGCATGTGTGCTGTGATGTTACATGCACGCAAATAATAACAACAACAACAACTTGCAGCAGTCATCTTGCTCACAGGCAAAGAACAGAATTGATGGAGGACTCAGGGGCTTGACCTACCTTTGGTTTTGGATTACTCCTGATCCTGCATCCCTTTACCTGTGCCATGCTCCTATTGAGCTCAGGCCTATTGGCCTTTGGGTTTACGGACTGGACTCATTGAGATTGACTCTGCATAGACATTGCATCGTCCCAGCTGTGCCCTGGACACGGTATCGTTATGGATGTTTATTGATATATTGAAATAAGATTGTACCTTCCTTTGATGCTTCTAATATGAATATAAATATTTAAATGTATATTTTGTGTTGAACTACTTATTGTTAGTATTATCTAACCTTGACTCTGTTTTGAGAGTTAAAGCTTGTGCACCAACTGTGCCCATTTCTGGAGAAATCAGGTCTGACCACCGTGGTACACACACTGGTTGCACCCCATTTGGAATACTGTAACACGCTCTTCGTGGGGCTGCCCCTGAAAACTGTTTGGAAACTTCCATTTGTGCACAGGACGGCGGCCAGGTTCCTACCCGGAGCCTACCTTAAGAGGACCAGGGAGGGCTCGTTTTTGGGGGCAGCCCCTATGCTATGGAAAACAGTTAGAGAAGCACTTCAGAGTGATCTCATTGCTGGCAGAACCCTGTTTGCAAGGAGCCACTCACTGTCTGCGCATCGGAAAAGCTGGGGGCCAACTTGGGCTGGAGGATCTTCTCCTGGGTGCCTTCCACCAGTTGGTGACTGCTGTTGCTGCCCCAAACGTAGACCTCGCATGTCTCCGAGACAACGGGAGCGTCACTGCCGGTCTGGATGCTGTCAGGGCTGGCGCACGTGCGGGAGTAGTCGGAGGCCATGCGGCAGACCTGCCGGGAGGAGGGAGAAGGGCATGAGCACAGGAGAGAGAGCTGTGGGTGCCCATCAAGCAGGGGCCTTCTATCAAGTGCACCATCTAATGTGCCCTCATAGGTGCAGAACCCAAGCTAAACTCAAGGGACCACCTTCATATTTTAATAATAGTAGTAGTAGTAAATAATAATAATAATAACTGTTCCCTCATAGATGCAAAACCCAAGCTAAACCTGAGGGACCACCTTCACATTTTGATAATAATAATAATAATTTAATTTTCCATTATAGATGCAAAACCCAAGCTAAACCTGAGGGACCAACTTCTAATAATAATAATAATAATAATAATTCCATCATATGTGTAGAATCCAAGTTAAACCTGAGGAACCACTTTCACATTTTAATAACAATAACAATAATCATCAGCATAATCATAATTAATGTACAATTGTATGTGCAAAACCAAGCTAAACCTGAGGGACCACTTTCACATTTTAGACTTGAATAAATATCGTACTATGAAATACCGTATTTACTCAAGTCTAATGCACCACTGAATCTCATGCGCACCTCCATTGTCAAAACCCTGAAACCAAAAAAGTATTTGCTGCCAACTGAAATGCAAAGTATTATGTGTCCAAAAAAGTTCCGAATTAGAATTCCTTCTTTAAAAACAATTTCCAAAGCTTCCAGCAATGGAAAAGAAAACCTTGGGGTGCGTTCTCTGCTGCAGAATGAGTCCACTTTAGTTGCCTTGGTTCAATGCTATGGGGTCCATAAAGTACATACCAATATTATAAATGCATACCAATATTGGTATGTACTTTATGGTATTGAATGTACTGTTGGGTTTGTGCTTGGCGGGTTTTTTTACTGTTGTATTGTGTTATTCACTTAGTAATGCTCTAGTTACTTAAAATATGTATTATTGTATATCCTAGGATACCCGGATCAGTGGAATGGTCACACTATTTGTTTTCACACACCTGGGTTCTGAAGAAGCCTAATTATAGGCGAAACGGCGAGGCCTTTCTCAGACCGTTGACCCATTTCCCTCTCTGACCGTCCCATGAAGAATGTATTATTGATGTGACATTTATCTATGATTTCCTTTGGGACTTTTCATGGCCAGAGATTGCACACATAGTGACCTACAACTATTTACATTCCACTTCTCAGTTGACTTTTGGATGAACATTTACTTTATCATATGAAGACTATTTGAAGATTAAACCATTGAAATATACCTTATATACCCGTCTCTTTTGACTCTTTGACGTTTTCCAAGTACACCCAGTCTCTTTTCCACAACACACACAAATACATGGTTTCTATGCACACACTTATCCATCTAGCCTTTTAAAAACATCTCATTGTTTTCTTCCACAGGCTTGGAAAGAGGCACGGCAGACATTCAAGTGAACCCAAGAAAACAGCAGAATCAAAACACAGGGGGCAGAACGAGTGGGCCCTTCTTGGGGGTCCCCACACCCACACTCCCAAAGGAAAGGGAATGAATGGGGAGAATGTAAATTGACCGGTCCTTCCATTTTAGGCTGAGTCAGACATACCTCCTCAAAGAGGCACAAGGCCGCCTCGTAAAGTGAGCATAAGCCATCAGAGGTTCGCGTGGGTTCCTTCCACTGGCTTCGGTCAGCAGACGATCCCTAGAAGGCAAAACGGCACCAGGGGAGTCACCATTGCCGTTCCACTGCAGGCACTCAAAACACACCACAACATTATTTTACCCTCCGTGACATGGAATATTTCTCTGTAAGGAACTAATACCGGCAACATTAGTCTGGTTTCTTTCAGGCAAGGACATTGCAGAGGCCCAGGCGTGGCTGCAGGCCTCACGTGGAAGGCAATCCCCTCACCAAGTACTGCATAGATCCACAACCGGTAGACCGTAGCCTCCGGCCCCGTCCCCCAAGAAAGAAAAAGATGCCACAAGACAGGGTTTCAGCCCTTGAGAGGACGCCCCGCTTCACCCCATTTTTATCCTGAAGCCAACCACAGGCTTGAATGAATATATTTAATATAAAGCAGGAGGAGGAGGAACAACAACAAACATTTATACTTTTGTTTACTTCTCTGGTGGGTGGGGAAAAAACACTTTAAAAAGGATCCATTACTGAATCTCACTATTATTTTTATGTACCATCTGGCTACGGTCGTCCACGCTCTGGTCACATCCCGAATAGATTACTGCAACGCACTCTACGTGGGGCTGCCTTTGAAGACAATTCGGAAATTGCAACTAGTCCAGCGGGCGGCAGCCAGACTACTAACGGGAGCTACATACAGGGAGCATACCACCCCCCTGTTGTGTCAGCCCCACTGGCTGCCGGTCCAATTCCGGGCTCGATTAAAAGTGCTGGTTTTGACCTTTAAGCTCTTTACGGTTCTGGCCCAGCTTACTTGTCCGAACGCATCAGCCGCTACATCCCACCTCGTAATTTAAGATCTTCCGGGGAGGCCCTGCTCTCGCTCCCGCCTACTTCTCAAACGTGGTTGGTGGGGACGAGAGAGAGGGCCTTCTCGGTGGTGGCTCCCCATCTGTGGAACGCACTCCCTATTGATATACGATCCACCTCATCCCTCCTGACATTCAGAAAAAAAGTGAAATCCTGGCTATGGGACCAGGCGTTTGCTCATTAGCACGATACAGCACTTTAGGTGGGATTGAAATGGCAAACTGATGGACATGACCTAAGGCTTCCGTTATGGACGGAATACTGTTTTAACCTATGTGACTGTATTTGATATATTTTAATGCTAATTGTATTTTAATGTATTTTAAATTTTTGACTGTTGTGGTTTCTATTATATGTTTACTGTGTTTTGGGGATTGAATTGTTGCCATTGTGAGGCCGCTCTGAGTCCCCCCTCCCTCGGGGGTTGAGAAGACGCGAGGTAGAAATGGTGGGAATAAATAAATAATAAATAATGGCAAAGCGGCATGTGGCTACAAGACGGACCCTTGGCACTATTCTTGAGCCAGGTTGGGCCAGCATGGGGTTTGAGATGGTGTTTAAACAACCAATTTTAAAGTAGGTGTAACTCTGTTCAGTGTTGGTGTATGTTTATAGTGGTTTTACGTTCCGCCAGGGAATACTTGCCGTATAATGTATGTTGTGTTCCAGCCTGAGTCCCTTCGGGGTGAGGAGGGCAAAACAGAAAGGTTTCAAATAAATAAATAAATAGATCTCTTCCGCCCAAACAGGATGAGGGACATCGGTGTCCAAACCGTTCCAAGAGGACATTTACGAGCAACCAAACCTTTCCACGTATTTTCATCAACATTATTTGACAGCTCTTAAGCATAATGCGCAAGGAGGTGGATGCAATGAACATTACACACAAGCTTTGCAAAAAGAGCTTTGCTGCCTCAGTTTGAAGAAGGAAACTCTTGCCGGCAGCTTACTGTGGGTTGCATTTGCAAACCGTGAGGCTCACTGTACTTTCAATATTGTTGTTTGTTGTTGTTTCTTAGCATTTTTATTATTATTATTATTATTATTATGTGCATTGAAAGTGCGCACATTATACATAACTATGGGTATATAAAGCCACCCCCTGCCAGGAGTGACTGTCCACCTTCTAATAACAGTAGAGCACGTGCCTCCTACTTGAAAGAGAACTTCCCGACCTTACTCCGGGATAAGTCTTAAAACACTTTGTCCCAATATATATTTGTAAATATATGTATATATGTCAAATTCACATCAGGTATACAAAGGTGACCGAACTGTCTAACGTTAATCATAGTCCTGCTCTTCTTTCTGCCGATGTATCTTGAGTCGCTCAATGCCATTGTGATCCAGTCTTTAAAGATTTTACTTATAAATTCTGCAAAAGGCTTCCCATTATTTTGAAAACACTGGATTGTTTTATGTATTGTTGTGGACTCCAACTCCCACAATTCCCAACAGCCTACAGGTTCTTAAGAGCTATTGTGTGAGCTGAAATCGAAAGCGCCTGGAGGGAGGGCCACAGTTGTCAAAGGTGAAGAGAGACCAGAATGACCGAGACACGGTCTACTACATACTTTCAATGTGAGCCATGAAACTTTGGCCCTCCAGGTGTCTTGGACTTCAATTTCCACAATCCCCAACAGCCCCCGTTAGGAATTGTGGGAGCTGAAGTGCAACACACCTGGAGGGAGGGCTGCAGTTGATCCATGCCTGCATTAACACCATTGTTTTGCATGCTAGCATGTTTTGCACACTTACCAATGACCGGCGCATCTGCATGAGTATGTTCATGAAGCAGTCGAAGCCGACCATGCCCTCCTGGCTGGGCAGCGCCCTGCTCTTCTCCATGGCGTTGACCACGGCCGACGCGCCCAGCGCCATCTCGATCCACTCCAGGAGGTAGCGCAAAGAGCCGCGCTGGGCAGCCAGTCCCAGCAGCAGCTCGGAGGCAAGGCGCCGTCCCAGCGTGTCCGCCCCGGAGTTGGGGACGGTCACTCCCTTCAGGAAGGCAGTCACCTGAGAGAGGCAGTCCAGCCCCATGGCCGGGATCTTGCTCTCGTTGGCCAGGGAGAGCGGGGGCAGGGAGCTGACCACCTCGATGGCCGTGCGGATGACATCGTTGCACAGGCTCAGCCCCGTCCCAGCCGAGGCCGGCATCATCCAGCTCTGCCTCAGCAACGCAAACAGGAGGCTCAGTCCCGTCCGCACCCCCATCTCGATCAGGGCATCTGTGCTCGACCGCGGCCGCTCACTGACCGAGTGGACATCCGCCGACCCCACGCTGCTCTCAGGGGAGTGCTGCTGCTGCTTGACCTTGCCCTTGTCGTGGTATTTGTTGGAAAGGGCGTAGAAGACGCGCTGCAGGACCAGGAGGCGCTTGCGGAGGGCGCCGGCAAAGGGCGAGTCGGAGCACACCATCTTGGCCAGGGCCAGCTGGCTGCTGAGGAGGGCATCCAGGTAGTGGTCCTGCTCGTCGCTGGACAGGGACTCGCGCTCAAAGTCGGGCAGCTGGGGCCCCTTGAGGCAGAGCACCTGCTGGGGCAAGGGCACCACCTCCTTGTTGGCCACTAGCTTGGCGTAGAGAACCGCCACCCCCTCCCGCGTGGCGATTGACTCGCTGTCCTCCGTGATCCACGAGCTGTTCAGGTGCTCCAGCCATTTCAGCTTCACCGGGGGAACCATGGCAGCCATGTCTGCCTATGCATTCGCCATCAGGTCTGGAAAGTGGAAGGAAGCGGGTGAGTAACAATTAGCTACATTGCAAACGGCAGTCTGGTTGTATCTCTATATCTCTTCTCTATATATATAATAAAGAGGAATGTTTGTATGTATGTGGGTCTGTATGTATGTGGGTATGTATGTGGCAGCGTTTTGATTGGCTGCCACTTTCACAGGCCACAGCGACCAGCGCGGGTGATGGACCTGCACCAAACTTGGTACACATAACCCCCCTGCCCCCCTTTACGTCTTGGTACAGTTTGGAGGACATACACCACGGATTATGGGATTTGTAGTACATTCCAACACTTTGGTTCCCACAGACCACTGTGGCCACCTCAAAGGGCCAATACAGACCACACTTGCCACACACATCCCCCATTACCCACTCTACGTCCTGGTGCAGTTCGGAGGAGGGCGGACCATGGATGATGGGACTTCAAGTACCTCTACTCACTTCCTAAGTCCGCTGCGACCCTCATGCACTTACTGAACGAGACCACACTTGACACACATTACTCCCTTCATGTCCTGGTGAGGTTTTTTTTGGGGGGGGGGCTGCCAATGGACGATGGGATTTGTTGTACTTTCACACCCCTCTACTACCACAGACCACTGCGGCCCCCAACAAACACCTATGAAAACCACACTTGGCACACAGAGCCCCAGAGCCCCACTCTACATCCTACTGCAGTTTACAGTAGGTCAGACCGTGGAGGATGGGACTTGAAGTACCTTCCCTCACTTTCCAAGACTGCTGCAAACCTAATCCAATGACTGATCAACACCAAACCTGGCACACAGAGTCCTCATGACCCACTCTACATCCTGCTGCACTTTGGAGGTGGGCAGACCATGGATGATGGGACTTGCAGTACCTTCCCTCACTTTCCAAGACTGCTGCAAACCTAATCCAATGACTGATCCACACCAAACCTGACACACAGAGCCCTCATGACCCACTCTACATCCTGCTGCAGTTTACAGTAGGTCAGACTATGGAGGATGGGACTTGAAGTACCTTCCCTCACTTTCCAAGACTGCTGCAAACCTAATCCAATGACTGATCAACACCAAACCTGGCACACAGAGCCCTCATGACCCACTCTACATCCTGCTGCACTTTGGAGGAGGGCAGACCATGGATGATGGGACTTGCAGTACCTTCCCTCACTTTCCAAGACTGCTGCAAACCTAATCCAATAACTGATCAACACCAAACCTGGCACACACAGATGATGGGACTTGCACTACCTTCAGTAATTTCATGATACCACTGCAACTCCCAATACTGCTGGATCAAGATCAAACTTGGCACACAGAGCCCCCATGACCCACTCTACATCCTGGTGCACTCCTCAAATGACCCGGGCAACGCCGGGTCCCCAAGCTAGTCAGAAAATAAAACTTGACCAGGCATGGGCCAACTTTGGCCCTCCCTCCAGAGGTTTTGGACTTGAAGTCCAAACCACCAGGAGGGCGGAAGTTTGCCCTTGCCTGAATTAGTCATATAACCTTTTATTTGAATGGCATTGCCTTACATTTGTGCTTCCCAATTTGCTATGTCATCAACTCAGGATTTCCCTGAGGCTGAGGTAATTCAAACCTGTACTGAACTGGGTTTTTAAGGCTGCAAACCTACCTGTGCCCCTCACCTCTTGGGCCGTATTTCTGAGCAGAAAGGCACAAGGCAGCAGAGCCAGGCGCTCAAGCCAGAAATCTCAAAACACCTCCCAAGAATTACGCCCCAGAGAAGTGAACAGAATAAATGGCAGATAAATGACAGCCTGGTGGGAAAGGGGACGCAGAGGAGAGGCACGCGTTCTGCCCACAGACAACTCTCGTTTTGCAAAGATTAACAAAACTATCAGGAAGGCGTAATATGAAACGAATAGGACCCACACCTGCACAAATTCAGAAGGAAGACTGCAGAGTTCTTATTAGTTTTATGGTAAGGAAACGAGAAATGCGAATTCTCAAGCCAGTCGGTTGAGGGTGAACCCATCGAAGACGGAGATCCTGTGGCTGGGTCGCCCAGGTGTGTGTGGGGGTGTCGGCTGCCTATGCTGGGCGGTGAGACACTACGTCCGTCGCCCTTGGTTAAGAGCTTGGGGGTCCAATTGGACCCGCTACTGTCAATGGAGGCCCAGGTCTCCACTGTCAGCAGATCTGCCTTTTTCCACCTACAGCAGGCTAGGCGGCTGGCCCCTTATCTCACCGAACGCGACCTAGCCACGGTAATCCAGGCAACGGTCATCTCGAGGTTAGACTACTGTAACGCCCTTTACATTGGTCTTCCTTTGTCAGTCATCCAGAGGCTTAAGTTGGTGCAGAACGCTGCTGCGAGACTCTTGGCGGGAGTACCAGCCAGGGCTCATATCACTCCAACTCTGCAGCGACTGCACTGGCTGCCAATTGAGCACCGGGTCATCTTCAAAGTGTTGGTTTTGACCTTTAAGGCCTTGCATGGTCTGGGGCCGGTGTACTTGAGGGACCGTCTACGCCCATATGTTCCCCAGAGATCGCTTCGATCAGAGGATCACAACCTCTTACAGATCCCATCTCTCCATAATATCCATCTGTCTTCAACAAGACAAAGAGCTTTCTCTGTGGCTGCAGTTTGTGGAACTCCTTGCCACCTGAAGTCCGGGCAATTACCGACTTACTCGCCTTTCGGAAAACATGTAAAACAACCCTTTTCCGTCAGGCATCTAACCAGTAATCATTCTGGTTGAGCTAATGCTACTAATCTGTATGAATTGTTATTGTGTACTTGGATTGTTTTAATCTGTTATTGGTTGATATGTTGTAAACCGTCCTGAGCCATTGGATGGGCGGTATACAAAGCGAAACAATAAATAAATAAATAAATAAATAAATAAATCTGCATTTTACCATGTTCCTGCCATAAAACAAAGCTTGAAATAAAAAAGTGCAAAATGGATGGTGTCCGTAAGCAAGCGCAGGGCGGCCCATGCAAAATACACACCCTGCACAGAGAAACAAGTGGCTCCTTCGACAATTAGCAACCCCGATGGGGCAACGACAGCCGGCCCACACCGCCAGGGCACTTGGTTTATTATTATTTTATATCCAACATTTATATCCCGCGCTTCTCACCCTCGAAGGGGGGCTCAGAGGGGCTCACAACTGGCAATTCCTTCGGTGCCTGTTTCCGTGTGCCCTGCACGCAAAGCGCCGTCATGCTCAGCTTACTGCAGGATGAGCCACTGCCACATATACATTGCTATGGCAACGCTGCAGTAAGGGATAGGCAGCCCAGTCCTCAAAAAGCTCAACCTGGACAAGACTCATTACCACATTTCTGACATGAGAGGGGACGGAAAGGTGGGAATGCCGCCCAGTATTAAAGGGAAACGGGGCCTGGCCGATTGCTGGCTTTCCCCTCCCCTCCATGACTTGCAGAAGAGAGGATGAATCCGCGTGCCTATCCTTTGGTCTGCTTTGCATTTGACATCACAAACCCATGTTGTTGCCGTTTTACCAGAGACGCCGTGAGCTTCCACCAGCCAGGAAACGGCCATCAAACCTTGATGCCAGAGAAAGTATGGGAAGCTGTGAGGAGTGGCAAGGCCTGGAAAACCAGGAGGAGAGGGAAAGGGGAGCCTTCGTTTCCCCACCATTAAGAGGAAGGAGCCTGTGGGAGGCGCAGCCCTGTTTGGCTATCAGGCGGACACACACTCAGGACTCAAGGCCCTGCTTGTATCATCCCTTAGGCATCTCTTGGCTCACCATGTGAGCACTAGGCAGAAATAGGTCCACACCGAAGCCATGAATGGTTCAGGCTGTACGCAAGCACCCTTCTCCTTCCCTTCCTAGCCCGATGGGTGGAGGAGGCCCCCAGGCCTGGCTTTCCCCAGCTCCACTCACAAACTCAGTGCCAAAAAACACTGTTTTGAGGCATGAAAGCTGCAGACACAACCCAGCCAATGCAATACCTTCCAATGATGCCATGGCCAGCAGTGAACAAGAAGAGCAAGATAGCACATAGAGAGGAGGGAATTGTATATATGTGAAGATCACAACACTGTACTGAGACTGCAAGATCAATGGGATCTTCAGCTCTCCCGTGTGATCAATAGGACGCTCCAACACATCACAAGTATGAAAGAGAGGGCACCCACATCTCTGTATTTAACATATCACAAGCCATTAGTATAGAATGCAAACCACCTTCAGGACCTCGGCAGAAAGGCTGCACACAAATGTAGTACACAAAAACATATATTGTGCACCTGAGCATGCGACATCCAGAGAGGGCCATTAAAAAGGATTATTTGGTCAGCAGAGCGCTCAGGAAAATAAGGACAAAGGGGCGAAAGAAATCAATATTGGAAGTTGGAAACGGTCCATCCTGATAAGTACAGAAAGAAGAAATAAAACCAAAGAGCACAAAATATATAAATGACCAGCTGGACATGCTAATATCCGTACACGTTCTTGCCTCCACATTTCAATGTGATAGGCTTGGATGCCAGTGTTTCAGGTGCTGGGTCTGCAGGAGGCAGGTTTGTGTCGACATGCTGCTTTTAAGAGGGTTCCCAGAAGGCAAAAGGGAAACAGACCAAAGCCACACCAACACAGTGTGTTACAGCAAACGAGATCTATATGCTGGATTCCGTATCACAAAATCACAAGTTGAACACTTCCCAAGCATCTAGGACGGTGTGATGTATTTTCGAGAGATGTGCACAGATATTATTATTATATTATTATTATTACTACAACTTGTCCTTGAGCAAGCAGGGATCACCAGCGTTGAGGCCATGCTATTGAAAACACAACTGCGCCGGGCAGGGCACATCTCTAGGATGGAGGACCACCGCCTCCCACAGATACTACTCTATGGTGAACTCGCCACGGGTCAGTGCAAGAGAGGCGCCCCCAAAAAGAGATTCAAGGACTCCCTGAAACAACATCTCAGGCTCGGCCAGATTGATCACTAACAATGGTCCACCCTGGCCTCACGTCGGGAGGCATGGAGACGCACTATCCACAATGCTGCGGCCTCTTTCGAGAAGACACGCCGAATGGGTCTCGAAGAGAAATGACAACGCAGAAAGAACCGCAACTTGGAAACAACATCACCCAAGGAGATTTTCTGCTGTGCTTTCTGCAACCGAACTTGCCTATCTCAGATTGGCCTTTTTAGTCATCAATGCGCTTGTAAAAAGCGCGGGATGAGTCCTTCCTGAATCTTCGTTCGCGTAGTAATGCTGAGATGATTACTACTACTACTAGGCCTGGAAGAACAAAATGCAACATGCTGAGATCACACTGAGATGTTCACATCCATGCTGATACCATCTTACACACTTGTCAGATCGTACTGTTAAGGCGAACGGAGGGAGGAAGCTGGGAGGAGGAGAAGAGTGGCAGTTTTCAGTGGCACCACATATGACGAAAGCTACCCACTGAACCCCTAAATATACCTGCCATGCCATTAGCGGACACTCACCCCCTATTTCTCTTTCTTTCGCCCTTTCTGCCATCTCCCCAAGCGTCAGCATTTAAGACTCGGAAGACAAGGACCTGCCTGTCTGGCCTGCCTTGCCCCAAAGACGACGACGACCGCGGCTGGAATGAACAAGGACCCCTGTGACCTTCCGCTTCAATACAGTTGCCAACAGATGGCAGCTGCATGCTCCGCTCAGAGCCACCGCTTTCCGCATTCAGCACAAGAACCAAGCCATCCTCATTTCCACTTCATCAACAGATCGCAACATGTATCTGAAAGGAAGGAGGATGTGCGGCATCCCCTCCCGAACAATGGACACTTTCTTGGAAGCGTTTGCATTGTGCTGACAAAAAAAGGTCTTCATTGCATAGGGTGAACGTGCACGGGTTTTAAATCTGCCATGCTCCGCTGCGTGAGGCCTGCCACCGAAAGCGTGCTCCTGCCACAGAAAGGTTTGGGAGGGGACGTGAAGAGAAGCCTCGGCAAGCGGCCGTTTGGGGGAGCGTTTTGACGGTGCAGGTGAGCATATTCCAGAGAACAATGCTCAGCAACAGCCCCCAACATGACAGTTTTAACACAATAGAGCACTTGCACAGCCAAAGCATGTGGTGGCCACTCGGCGCTGGAAGTTTCTCAGTGACAACATCAGATTTCCCCTTTTCCGGGTTGTCTCTCTCTTGATTTTAGGTTACTAAACCCCGCACAAATAGAAAACCCAATGAAAAAACCTACAGCCAGTGTTTACGAGCATGAGCAAGGCCTCGCCAAAGAGCGCACCCAACTACAAAGTTCTGCCACTCTGCAAATATGCACAGCTTACTCTAGGGTATTGTTATTTAGTGTTCAAAATAGCTTACTCCACAAAAAATGCTGGACTTTAGTACCCTTATCACCCGCAAACACTCGCCTAAGACCCAGATGGGTGCTGATATGCTGTCAAAAAAGGTCTGCTGATGCTCCAGACAGTCAAAAAATGTGCCTGAAATGTCTCCTGGGAACACCACATGCTTTGAGGAGTGCAATGGAAGCCCACACTCCACTCGGGTGCCGTTGTGTACGTGTGCTCCTTGTCACAGAGATGTCTGTCCTGGCCCACACACCCCTACTAAAGCCTACCCACCACCCCAAAAGGGGCCAAGGTGGTCGAATTATTGCTCTATCGATTGCCTAACGTTACCTGGATTCCTCAGTAAAATAAAGAGATTAATTCTGTTTTAGTAAAGGCACGTGGTGGCCACGCCTTCATTGGCCGGACTCACAACATTAAGAGCCCTTCCTCCCAGATTTTCCGCTTTAAACTGGATTACATGAGTCCGCACTGCCAGATGATCTGGGATAAACAGAAAACCTGCGATCAGCTCTTGGGATATATATAGGGCGTGTCTGGAAGGGCCCGTGGGCAATCTCTCAAGAGAGAGAAGACCGCTCCTCCCTCCCTCCCTCCCTCCCTCCCTCCCTCTCTCTCTGCAGATAGTCAGCCCAGAGCAAAACAAGACGTAACTCAGCCTTGGCAGACGGTGGGATTTCCAGACATGCCTCAGAAATTGGAGAGGGTCTTGCATTATAAGGCCACGTCAGGACTATCTATTAAACCAGGCCCGGGCAAACTTCGGCCCTCCAGGTGTTTTGGACTCCAACTCCCACAATTCCTAACAGCCTACCGGCTGTATTAAACCATCTAGTGCAAGCATGAGCAAACATTAGCTCCTCCTCCAGATGTTTTGAATTGTGGGAGTTGAAGCCCAAAACACCTGGAGGGAGAGCCAACGTTTGCCCATGCCTGATTCAGGGCAATGATGTCAACCTTGTGGCCCTTCGGGTGTTTGGGACTTCCACTCCCAGCATTCCTGGATATTGAATGAGCTGGCAATGGGGATTTCTGGGAGTTGGAGGCTCAAACACCTCCGATTCCAGTCCGTGGCTGCCTTATGACCAGAACGGGGTTTAACGGAGCGCAGCCTCTCACACGTTCGGCCAAGGAACCTCAGCGCCACTGTGCAACCCTCACAAAGGTCCACACTGCCTGTTCCGGAAAACCTTTCGCAAGCTTCTTCTGGGTTTTTTGAAAGAGTTTTTTGTCCCAACCATGACCCACAACGGCTTCCCAACCTTCAACTGGGCTTTGATTCTGGTTCAGAAGAACCTTCGGCTCTTGGCTCCCCGGCAGCATGGTTCATCGGTTCATGTCATGCTCCTCTACATCATCAACACCAAGTGCATTTGGAATGCCGAGCGCCAGCACAAAGGCACCAGATTGTGCCCCCGGCACAAACAAACACGGGCAAGGGAGGCTCTTTAAATGCGACTGTCCCTCATCTCCAGTGTTCCAGAAAGGAACACTCTTGCTAGAGTTGCCTGGAAACGCTCCAGCCGGCTTGATGACATTGGACCCGTCACAAGAGGCCTTTCAACCGGCCCGGCTCGGTCAACAGCTCCCTCCGCTTTGGGGTTCAAGGATGAAGACTCTCCGCCTCCCGCCACTCACCCAAACAGCCACCACTACAGCAGTGTGTGCCTTGTCCTCCTTTGATCTCGCCGCTCCTATGGGAGCGATCCTGGCCAGGTCTCACAATGGCATGTTCACCGCTGGGCCATGGCCACAACCTCAAGAGATGGCCTGCATCATGGAGAAGGCGCACATGGACTCCCAATGGTTTGGAACAGAGACCATTCGCCGACTAATAACAGGATGTCAAGTGTTATCTGGGACGCCTCAAAAACTCCCAAGAAAGCCAGGCATTAATGTCACATTGGAGCAGGAATGGGCAAACTTCAGCCCGCTGGGTGTTTTGGATTTCAACTCCCATAATTCCTAACATTCAACCGTCTGTCAGGAGTTATGAGAGCTGAAGTCCAAAACACCTGTGGCTGCCTCTTCCCCTGGGAAAATTCTGGGTTTTGTAGTTTAGTGAGATCCATGGTCTCTCTGGCTGGTCATTATGAACTCCCCTCCGCTAAACTATAAATCTCATGATTTTGCAGGAGGCAGCAGCCACGGGATTTCAGGTGGGATGCATACCCTTTTCTCCTCTTTCAACTCCAGTAGTGTAAGAAGTCCCTGCCCCCCCCCGTCCCCCCCCCCACACACACACACAGGCTTCCTGCAGACAGCATGCGCAGCACTCAACCATCTGCAATAATAATAATAATAATACTTTATTTATCCCCTGCCCCCATCTCCCCAAGGGGACTCGGGGCGGCTCACATGAGGCCAAGCCCAATGACAACAGCAAATAGTAAACAGCTGAGGGTGTGTTCCAGTCCCCACAAGGAAAGGTGCCCTTCCTGACCAGGGAAGCTGGAAAGGCCACATTCAGCCTCCATTAAGCATCTTATCCACAAAACATCTCCTCCATCCATTTTGTGGTTCTTATGCAAAAAACAAAGCAAGCCACTGGAACAAAAGCAGTTAGTGGGGACGGTACCCAAGTTATTTCCTCGACCCACCCCACGAGGACGCAAGGCGAGGCCCACCCCACCCGCACCACTAATGGAGGATGTGCTTAAAGAGAAGGGAAGGATGGGAAGGAGGAGAACGAAGGGGGCGGGGAAAGCCCTTTTCCCTTAGTCATCGGGAGAAGTGCCAAAATGGGCATCTTCCGCAACACATAAATGCTGAGGAGTGTGCACAGGCAAAGGTATGGCAGCCATGACAAATAGAAGCATCACAAGGGGAACATGATGGCAGGGTAGGAAACACCATTTTACAAAATTTTGAAAAAATCTGTTCCTGGTTTGAAAGTGTGTTATTTCCGGTTTAATTGTGCGGTCCTTGCGTCAAAAATAGTTGTTCTACTCCAGAAGCTTCATTTTTGTGACTGCCACAAACTATGAGACTTGATGATGAGATGTTCATTGAAAAACTATAGCAAAATGTGCTAAAAGCTGTCCCTCTCACAAAACAAAACTGTTGTGATTTAATACACTGTCTCCAATTTTTTTATGATAGACCCAATTAGGAAATGGCACTTATGACCCAGGAACAAAAATCTTAAGTGTTACATAGTGTAATCATTTTCTGCAAAAAAAACCTCTGGGAATTAATCTCTCGCAGGTGACACAAACTGAGCCCAAATGACAGCAGGTTTCTAGTGGCAACTAAGGCATACCTGTGCTTCAATGATGGAAACTGCATTTACACGTGGACGTAGTTGCTGGGTGCCTTCAAGTCACTGCCAACCTACAGAGATTCTAAGAGAAACCCATCCAAGAGTTTCCAACTATCCAAGGCCACCCAATGCTCAATCCTCAAACCACAATGCCACACTAACTTCCATGTATATCGCAGGTCAGGGTAGGTTAATAGTATTGCCTGGGACCTTGTTGTGAACTGCACCCAGGGTAGATCCACTGCTGAAAGGTGAATCCACATATCACACCATGTTTGCAATGCAACTTGCACATCCAGAGAAGGGCCCTGGGCTTCTCATTCGGACAAGTTAGGGATTAAAAAAGGGTGTGATGGTGGCGTCAACAAATCCATGGCAACCACTGCTCGGCACAGCCTTAGACTGCAACAAGAGCGCAACCTAAGCGACAACTCCACTAAACTAGAAATGGGAATTAACCAAACGGGTCACAAATACAGCTGGGTTTTTGCCCCAGGTCCTACGAGGAGAGGAGAGTTCTCTTTTTAGCGACAGATCTGAGATTTAATGTACTGTTGAAGGCCTCCATGGTCGGAATCACTGGGTTGTTGTGTGTTTTCTGGTCTGTATGGCCATGTTCCAGAAGCATTCTCTCCTGATGTTTTGCCCGCATCTCTGGCAGGCTTCCTCAGAGTCGAAGCTGGAGTCGAAGAAGTAATCGCACGAGGGGAGGCCAAGGGACGCTCGAGGGAAACAACCCTGCCTGGCCAATCCAGCCGCTTTGGGTTGGGCAATCGAAGCATTTATTTTGCAACCAAACAAAACGATTCTTGGTGAGGATTGCAAAACCACAAGTTGCACAAATGTATACAAACTGCAAAAAGAAGAAGGTACCAAGGCAGCTTCTGGAGTGAACTGGTGAGAGCCAAACGGTTCCCATTTCAGAGGAAAAAGCAGTGTTGCTATCCGCGCCGTGTCTTTTGTGGTGGCCTGAAAGAAGGGGGGGGGGCAAGCTGGAGCAGTTTCCCATGGTGCTTTGCGAGGAAAGATTCCGGGGGCGCCATGCGAGGAAAAGTCCCGGAGGGAAGAAGCGAGGGAAGGAAGGAAGGCGGGAGGAAGGCAAGTAGGTAGGTAGGCAGCCCGCCCTCTGGGAGAAGCCACTTCGGGTGAGGGTCTCTTGGCCTAGGGGCGCCTGTCTCCCCTCAGCCTTGAGGGGAAGCCGGGAATGAAGCCCCGTCCAGGGGTGGAAGCCCCCCCCCCCCTGGGTCCCCTTTTGGGTCTGGCTGCTGAGGTAAGCGAGGCTAGGCCTCAAAGGCCTCCTCCTGGCCCCATTCGGTTCCCTTGTTCAAGAGCCTCCTCGCTGTAGGTTCCCCCCACAGTTTGGTGTGGAAGTAGCCTTTGCATTATACTCCATTATATTGGCCCAGGCTCCTCTCTCGCTGACAATTTCCCACGGCACACCAGACGATCGTTCACGGCACTCTAGTGTGCCGTGGCACACTGGTTGGGAGACACTGGAAAAAAGATCTAGCCACACATCTGATTTGTGTTCCCTGGGTGAATCAAGAGATGCACAGCAGCAAGGCCCGCCCAACAACTCACAGTACCTTTGTGGTGGAAACCAGTATTGGAACTAAAGCTACACTGGAGCCCCCTCCCCCCCCCCCCAATAATACCTCTTCCGGGAGAGGATTCCTTCCAAAGGGGATAATCCTCCCACTTCCTGTT
This sequence comes from Anolis apletophallus, assembly GCA_030556195.1. Lineage (NCBI taxonomy): Eukaryota > Metazoa > Chordata > Lepidosauria > Squamata > Anolidae > Anolis > Anolis apletophallus. The sequence goes on along the minus strand of JARBWK010000015.1, from coordinate 45,284,970 downwards.
GTCTCAGCCCCAATGTTCTCAACTAGGAGTCGTTTATAAGTCGGTTATTTGTAACTCAGGAGCAACCTGTACCGACAGGATGACTATGCATGTTTCCACAGCCCGGCGTCCTACAAAATAAACCCTTTCTAGAAATGTTGTAGGTCCTCCAGGGTCACTCTATTATAACTTCCATAGTTTTAATCCAGTTTCCCCAGTAGATTCAGGAACACGTCACCCGCCGTGGATACAGAGGTCAAGCTGTGTCTTTTATCGTAATGCCATTTATGCTCATAGTGCCTGAAAGTGTTTTGTGAGTGACGATTTTGTGAAGGAATTTTACTCTTAGATCAAGACAATTGTAGCACAGCAGTTCTCGTTTGTGCCTGGAGGGCAGGGGACAGGACCTGGGGTCCCATTAGCATTAGAACCAGCGGTGCCAGAACAGGATTCAGAGGATGAGCTAGATGACTGGGGCGAAGGGCAGCTTTCCCCTCAGGGGCCTCTTTCACCCACAGAGAGCTTGGCCTGGGAAGAAATGTGTTTTGGTCCCCGTGAAGATTCAGATAGCCAGGTGCAGTCTGATAGCGATTCGGGGAGTTATGAACATCCGGGAGGGAGATCTTCTCAGGAGCCTCCTGAGGAAGATATGGAAGAAGGCGCATGGGAAACGACTAGGGAGGAGAGCTCTCAGGGAGATAGCAACACAGCTGTGGAAAGACAAGGTCGAACCTTTGATAGGAGACGGAACATAGAGTCTAGCAGAAGGGAATGGTCTAAGAGCATAGACCGGCCGAGGTCCGTGAGCAGCGATTGGAGACGCAGGAGCCTAGAGCGTCGGGGACCTCGGCCGAAGGATTAAGTATAGGATCCGTGGGAACGAATCCTCAGTGCTCCGGCCACGTCTCATCTGAATAGGCGTGAAGCGGAGTGGGACCACAAGCTAGTTAGCCCGTGGTCATCAAGCCTTGCCTTGCCTTGCCTTGTTCTTGATCCGCATAGTTTTGCGGAGCCTTGCCCTGTTTCCTGATCCGCATAGCCTTGCGGAGCCTTGCCAAGCTTTTTGCCTATTTGCTACGTTACCTTGGACATTGATACTTCAAGCCTTTTGGATTGCTTTTATATTCTATTGGACATTATTCTTTGGAACTGTTATTATCTTCAATAAAGTAGTTAGCCTTCAGTCTGTCTCTGTGTGTGTGATTAAGGGGCCGGTCAAGTCCGTGCATCGTGACAACAATAATAGGTCGAGAAGTATGAACGCACACAGAGGCATCACGATATCACCCAATATTTCTTCCTGGTCTATACATATCATTTCTCCCAAAGATACTACTCTACGCTGAACTCACCACGGGTCAGCGCAAGAGAGGCGCCCCCAAAAAGAGATACAAGGATTGCCTGAAACAACATCTCAGGCTCGGCCAGATTGACCACCAACAATGGTCCACCCTGGCCTCACATCGGGAGGCGTGGAGGCGCCCACAATGCTGCGCCCTCTTTCGAGAAGACACGCCGAATGGGTCTCGAAGAGAAACAACAACGCAGAAAGAACCGCAACTTGGAAACAACATCACCCAAGGAGTCTTTCTGCTGTGCTTTCTCCAACCGAACTTGCCTATCTCAGATTGGCCTTTTTAGTCATCAATGCGCTTGTAAAAAGCGTGGGATGAGTCCTTCCTAAAGAATCTTTGTTCGCAAAGTAATGCCGAGAGAGAGATACGTATCATTTCCTGATTGGCTCTATCATAAAAACATGGGAAATGTGTATTGAAGTGCACAAATTTTGTTCTTGTGGGAGGAACATCATCCTGCTATAATGCATTTGGCTATAGTTTTCCAATAAATATCTTATTGAGTCTCAAGCAATTCAACCTCGTTTGTGGCAGCCGCAAACGGTTGCTCTGAAGTAGAACAACTACTTTCAAAGTAAAGATTGCACAATTAAACAGGAAATAATACTTTCAAACCAGAAACAGAACACGCTTTTAAATTTTGTTGCCCAGTGCTATATCTAGCGTAATAATGACTACCATTATTATAAAGAGAATGATTTAACACAATATCCTCACAGCAAGTAAGATTTACACTTCAGGGAGTCATTCCTTTTTTTTAAAGAAGGGTTTCTCCAGAAAGTCATACAAGGAATTATCATTACACACAGTGTCACAGACTGTTTTACTTGTACCACATACATGCTCATTGGTGCCACATCAATGACAAAATAACAAGACCAATGTTGCTGTCCTTGAGCAAGCAGGGATCACCAGCGTTGAGGCCATGCTATTGAGAACACAGCTGCGCTGGGCGGGGCACGAGGTCTCTAGGATGGAGGACCACCGCCTCCCAAAGATACTACTCTATGGTGAACTCGCCACGGGTCAGCGCAAGAGAGGCACCCCCAAAAAGAGATATAAGGACTCCCTGAAACAACATCTCAGGCTCGGCCAGATTGATCACCAACAATGGCGTCATATCGGGAGGCATGGAGACGCACTATCACAATGCTGCGGCCTCTTTCGAGAAGACACGCCGAACGGGTCTCGAAGAGAAACGACAACGCAGAAAGAACCGCAACTTGTAAACAACATCACCCAAGGAGACTTTCTGCTGTGCTTTCTGCAACCGGACTTGCCTATCTCAGATTGGCCTTTTTAGTCATCAACGCACTTGTAGAAAGCGTGGGATGAGTTCTTCCTAAGAATCTTCGTTCGCGAAGTAATGCCGAGAGAGAGATACTACTACTAATAATAATAATAATAGTAGTAACACCAAGATTATCCCTCAAAAACAGAGATGGTGCCCCCACCTATAAATAAATTAAATAATACCAATTACGAGACAAATAATAACATTACCAATAATAACAGTAATGATAATAATATCTCCACAAAGAGGGGGGGAAGTGACCTTCTCTTATGAAATAGTACAAAATATTTCCACACAGACAGACGACTGCGGCCTTCTCGTAGAGATAGATATAAATGAAGGAACAAGAGACGGAGGGAAGTGACCTCGTCCTACAACCAAATGGAATAAGAATACTGGGACTCACGGGACCAAGACGAATGGCACCACGGCAGACGATGCCCACAATGACAGTGCTGTTTTCTCACAGTTTCAGGGCCATTGTCTCCTCTTACTATTCATGTGGATAATAGTATTACCAATAATAATAATAATATCTCTACTCAGCCTGATGCTTGTTTCTTCCGCCTAATGATGACAATATTAAGAACAATAATAATGCTGCTACTACAAAGGCTAATACTAATAATACCAAATATAGTAATACTATATCGTATTTACTCACAGCTTGTTCTCAAACTTTGGCCTTTCCTTAGATATAAAATCACACACACACACATGAAATGACCGATATCTCCACACAGACAGAGAGCCGTGGCCTCCTCCTGTGGATGGATATATAGGTACGTCTTAATTTTTTCTTTTATATATATAGTGTTGTAGTGGAGTCTGGGACCTCAGGTACTACTAGGAGGACAGGGCTGTGTGAAGAGGATACTACTTATTACTCTTACTTCTGGCCTAGCAACTGTGTCGTGACATATATACTAGCTTGGGTGTCCGGTGATGCCCAGGTTATCTGAAAAAAGTATTGTTTGTTTTGCAGTGTTAGGTAATATCGTTTAGTTAATTAGTAACACTATTTCTTAGGAAAAAGCCAATTTTTGATTTTTTAAAATGAATACTCCCATTAGAAAATGCATAAGGATGTGGGTGAACTACAATCCCCAAAATCGTGGGTCGATCCTCTGCAAACCAGGCCTGTATGCACAGCTGGCCACGTTGGATCTGTGTGTCAAGTTTGGTCCTGATCCAACATTGGATAGGTTCAGTGCTCTCTGTATGCAGGTGAACTACAACTCGCAAAATCAAGGTCAATTCCCACAACCCCTTGCAGTATCTTCAGTTGATCACGGGGCTGCTCTATGCCAAGTTTGGTACCTGTCCGTTCTCGGTGAGGGTCACATTTTCTCTGGACACAGGTGAACTACAACTCCCAGATTCCCAGGGCAATCACCCCCAAACTCCGCCTGTATTCACAGTTGGGCATGTTGGGTCCGTGTGCCAAGTTTATTTATTTATATCATATATTTCTATCCCGTCCTTCTCACCCCGAAGGGGGGCTCAGGGGGGCTTCACAACAGGCATTCCTTCAATGCCAACAAGAGTCATGAATGATAAATGCCATTAAGACATACAATTACCAAAACACTGATTCATTCACAAATGTCTGAAATCACAGCCCAGGTCAGTCCATTGTCAAGTTTGGTCCAGATCCGTTATTGATGGGGTTCAGAGTGTTCTGAATGCAAGGTGAACTACAGCATTCCCTCCCCAACCTCTCCAGTAAGTTCTGTTGGCCACCAGAGTTCTGTGCGCCATGTGCGTTAGATCCACCATTGGGACTTCGGAATATTCTCTGGCGGCAGGGTGAACTACAACTCCCAAAACTCACCAGGGTGTAAAGAATGTCATGGAGAGTCCATGTGGCAAGTCTGGTCCAGGTCCGTCATTCATGGGTCGCATGATGTGTATAGATGTATGGGTGTATGGATAGATAGATAGATCGATCGATCGAGGGAGGAATGGGAATTGCCTTCACCCACTTCCACAGACCATTGTGACCCTTATCAATGACGGACCTGGACCAAACTTGGGACATATAACCCCCATGACCATCAGAACATACTGGAAGGGATTGGGGAACTGACCCACCTGCGTGGGAGTTATAGTTCACCTTGCATCCAGAGCACTCTGAATCCCATCAATGACGAATTTGGACCACACTTCAAACACAGAACCCTGGGTTTTTTGGGATTTTCTTCATGTCAAGAGTCACTTGAAAAACTGCAACTTGATTCTGGTGTGAGATAATTGGCCGCCTGCAAGGACATTGCCCAGGGGACGCCCAGGTGTTTGATGTTTTGCCATCCTTGTGGGAGGCTTCTTTCATGTCCCCACATGAGGAGCTGGAGCTGACGGAGGGAGCTCAACTCACTCTCCATGGATTTGTGCCGGCAGTTTGGCGGTCTTGCAGGCACAAGTCATGGAACGTGTGGTGGCTTCGCAACTCCAGGGGTTCCTGGTAGACACTGATTATCTGGATCCGGCACAGTCTGGCTTTAGGCCGGGACATGGGACTGAGACAGCCTTGGTCGCCTTGGTAGATGATCTACGCCGGGAACTTGACAGGGGGAGTGTGTCCCTGTTGGTTCTGCTGGACCTCTCAGCGGCTTTCGATACCGTTGATCACGGTATCCTTCTGGGTCGCCTTGCAGATATGGGGCTTGGGGGTACTGCATTGCAGTGGCTCCAATCCTTCCTGGAAGGTCGTACCCAGAAGGTGTCATTGGGTGACACCTGTTCGGCTCCACAGCCGTTGTCCTGTGGAGTCCCTCAGGGTTCAGTCCTGTCCCCGATGTTGTTCAACATCTACATGAAACCGCTGGGAGAGATCATTCGGAGTTTCGGAGTAAGGTGTTATCTGTACGCAGATGATGTCCAGATCTGTCACTCCTTCCCACCTGTCACCAAGGAGGCTGTCCAGACCCTGAACCGGTGCTTGGCCGCTGTGTCGGACTGGATGAGGGCTAGCAAATTGAAACTAAATCCAGACAAGACAGAGGTCCTCCTGGTCAGTCGTAAGGCCGAACAGGGTATAGGGTTACAGCCTGTGTTGGACGGGGTTACACCCCCTGAAGACGCAGGTTCGCAGCTTGGGAGTGATCCTGGACTCAGCGCTGAGCCTGGAACCCCAGGTCTCAGCGGTGGCCAGGGAGCTTTTGCACAGTTGAGACTCGTGCGCCAGCTGCGCCCGTACCTTGGGAAGTCTGATCTGGCTACGGTCGTCCACGCTCTGGTCACATCCCGAATAAATTACTGCAACGCACTCTACGTGGGGCTGCCTTTGAAGACAGTTCGGAAATTGCAATTAGTCGGCAGCCAGATTACTAACGGGAGCTACATACAGGGAGCACACTACCCCCCTGCTGTGTCAGCTCCACTGGCTGCCGGTCCATTCGGGCTCAATTCAAAGTGCTGGTTTTGACCTTTAAAGCTCTATACGGTTCTGGCCCAGCTTACTTGTCCGAACGCATCGGCCGCTACGTCCCATCCCGTAATCTAAGATCATCCGGGAGGCCCTGCTCGCTCCCGCCTACGTCTCAGATGCGGTTGGTGGGGTCGAGAGAGAGGGCCTTCTCGGTGGTGGCCCCGCCTGTGGAATGCGCTCCCTACGGAGGTACGGTCCACCTCATCCCTCCTGACATTCAGGAAGAAGGTGAAATCCTGGCTCTGGGATCAGGCGTTCCCTCACCAGCACTAGGCAGCATGGGAGATGGAATTTTAATGGGAGGGAGGAAGAGGGTTAATGTTTCTAGGGCTGAATACTGTTTTAATTGGAATGATTGTAGATGTGTTGAGGGATTGTATTTTAAATGCCTTAATGTTTTAACGGGTTGTGGGGTTTGGGGTTTTACGTTGTTGATGTGGCATCGAATTGTGCCTGCTGTAAGCCGCTCTGAGTTCCCCCTCGGGGGTTGAGAAGAGCGGGGTAAAATCCTGAAATAATAATAAATAATAATAAAATAAATAAGAGCCTGCGCAGGTACAGTATTCTCCGTAAGTGTGCCGTCACAGAGAACTTGAAGAAGAAATGATGCGACTAATAAACTAATTGATTTTACCCAACACCCCAAAAGAAACAAGGCCTTTTTCAAATAACCCGGGGACTGCCGGGGACTCAAGCTAGCGCGCGCGTGTGTGTGTATGAAATAATATAATAATAAGCTTACCACTAATGCTATTACTACTGCTGCTACTGGCACATCCAATAATAATATTGCCACATAGACTGAAGAATATTGCCTTCTATTATATATGATATATATATGTGTATGATATATATGAAATAGACAAATATATGTTAATTAAATATACAGTATATCAAATACATATATATGATATAAACAAAACAGATATAATTTCATACACACACACACAGACATAACCCATATTATTTCCACACAGACTGAGGGACGTGGGCTCCTCTTATATATATAGGTGCATGGGTATAAATAGAGATAGATAGAAGGTATATGCAGGGGTGCTCATTAGGTAGTTCGGGAGCTACTAGTAGATCTTCGGCCCTCTTCCAGGTGATCTTCGGGCCTCACCAGCCGGATGGGGCGCTCCTGCCATGCACACGCACACCCTGCGCACATGCACGTTCTTGCTGCTGGCTTCCGCTCTCGCGGTGCTTTTTTTGCCTGCGGGGCATTGCAGGAAGAAGGAAGCACGAGGCGGGGCCTCTGGAGGGAGCGCCCTGCCTCTCTCTCTCTCTCGTCCAGAAGCAGCTGCGCAGCCTCCGTTGCCGGCGAGACAGGCAGGGCGGCGCGCTCCCTCTGGATGCCCCGCCTCGTGCTTTCTCCTTCCTGCAATGCCCCGCAGGCAGAAGAAGCGCTGCGCGGGCGGAAAACAGCAGCAGCACGCGCGGCGGCAAGCGCGCAGGGGCAGGAGCGCATGGCGGCAGGGGCAGGTAGATCTTTTAGACTTGGTTGCTTTAAGAGTAGCTCGCATGCTGAAAAAGTGTGAGCACCCCTGATATATAGGTTTATAAATGAAGTATAATAATACCAATAAAAAGGTGACTACTACTAATGCTATGACTTCTGCTGCGCCTGACACATCAATTCCACACAGACGGAGGAATTTGGCGTTTTATATATTCAACACACACACACAATTATTATGTATTATTATTACTACTACTGTATATTGTATCATTCCATTGTATTATTGCTGTTGTTACCTATAAAAGCCACCATTGGCAGTGTGGCAATGAAGGCATTATTATAATTATTTGAAACACAACAAGATTAGTACACAGCAAACAAGATCCCTATGCTGCCTGTTGTAGTCGACCGTATGTCGGACGCTTCCTAAGTCTCTAGCACTATGTGATGTACGGGCTAACCCAGTAGGGTGGCCTTTTGCACCTGGCAGGTGGTAATTTTTGCCTGAGAGCCTTCTCCTATCTATCCTGACATACACACACACATATAACTATATACACATATGTATTTGTGTGTGTGTGTGTGTGTATGTATATATGAAATAACCTATGCTATTTCCACACAAACTGAAATATTTATAATATAATAATAGAAAGGGAAAGGCACTATAAATAGATTATATACAGATATATAGGAAATAGTGCATGCTATCTCTATGCAGACTGAAATAATAATACGGTATATAATAATAGAAAAAGAAAGGCACTAGATCAGGCCTGGGCAAACTTCATCCTTCCAGGTGTTTTGGACTTCAACTCCCAATTGGCTGCTAGGAATTGTGGGAGTTGAAGTCCAAAACACCTGGAAGGATGAAGTTTGCCCAGGCCTGATCTAGATATATACAGGAGAGAGAGAGAGAGAGAGAGAGAGAATGATAGATAAGAAGCCATGGTATATCCACACTGACTAAAATAAATGATAATAATACAACAATAATAGGAAGGGGAAAGTACTAGATATAGACATAGATATAGACGTAGATATAGATAGATATAGACGTAAAGATATATATAAAATAGCTCATGCTATCTGCACACAGACTGAAAGAATAATAAGAGGAAGGGAAAATGGGAGCAAGGCCTTGCTCGCTCTCCACACAGACTGGAGGAGCCCTCCCTCGAGGGTAGTTGTGCTGGTGAGAGTGACAACAACAACAACAACACTAATAAGGATCCCCTGGCAGTGCAGGGGGTTAAACTACTGAGTTGCTAAACTTGCTGACTGAAAGGTCGGCTGTTTGAATCCAGGGAGCAGGGTGAACTCCTGTTGTTAGGCCCCGCTTCTGCCAACCTAGCAGTTCAAAATGTCAATGTATTGTATTATGTTATAGTATAATACTTGTAATGTAATACTAATAATAATAGTATGATTACGGCATGGTGTGTTGTATTTGCGTTTGGTATTGGTGGTGTTGTAATGTAACACAGTATAATACTGCCAATGATAATGTGGTATAATAATTATATCGTGATATTATAATTTGTATGTTTTATTACATGCAATATTGCTAATCAATATTACGATATGTTGTAGTGCTGATGTTGTATGATGTGTAGTGCTGATGTTGTATGATGTGTAGTGCTGATGTTGTGCTGTGACAGTAATGTTAATTGTTGTTTTTTCAGTATGCTGTAAGCCAGGGCTGTCCAACTGGCGGCCCTGGGGCCGGAGTCGGCCCCGTCGCCTGTTGGACACGGCCCCACCTATGCCCTCAGCCGCCATTTTTAAATTTCAAAAAAAAAATCGATTTTTTTTTAAAAAAAAGGCGGCCGGGGGGGAGGGGGAGGCGGGGCAGGGAGGAGGTAGAGAGCTAGCTCCTCCTTTTTGGCGCCCCCCCTCCCTACCTAGGGCGGGGAGCCGCGAAAAGGGCAGAAGGCGGCGCCAAGAGCAGCGTTACAGGCCTGGCGTGACGCGCTGCTCTTGGCACCGCCTACTCCCTCCTTTCGGCGGCTCCCCGGCCTAGGAAGGGGGCGCCGAAAAGGAGGAGTAGGCGGTGCCAGGGGCAGCGCGTCACGCCAGGCCTGTGACGCGCTGCTCTTGGCGCCGCCTACCCTCCTTTTTCGGCGGCTTTAGGAGGGGGGGGCCTGGGCTGGGGGGCCTGGGCTGGGGCGGGGCCTGGGGCGGGGCCAAGCGGCCCCGCAGGTCATCAGTGACCTCTTATCCGGCCCTGGACCCGCCAGAAGTTGGACAGTACTGCTGTAAGCCACTCCAGCAATATTGTTATATGTACATTGTAAGCCTATAGTACCGTCTATTCTCCTCTATGGGTCTGAAATATGGGTCACCTATCGCCAGCACCTACGACTCCTGGAATGCTTTCATCAGCGCTGTCTTCGCGCAATCCTAAATGTACACTGGACCGACTATGTGACGAATGTTGCTGTCCTTGAGCAAGCAGGGGTCACCAGCATTGAGGCCATGCTATTGACTGCGCTGGGCAGGGCACGAGGTCTCTAGGGTGGAGGACCACCGCCTCCCAAAGATACTACTCTATGGTGAACTCGCAAGAGAGGCGCCCCCAAAAAGAGACATAAGAAAGGACTCCCTGAAACAACACCTCAGACTCGGCCAGATTGATCACCAACACCGGTCCACCCTGGCCTCACATCGGGAGGCGTGGAGACGCACTCTACACAATGCTGCGGCCTCTTTCGAGAAGGCACGCCGAATGGGTCTCGAAGAGAAACAACAACGCAGAAAGAACTGCAACTTGGAAACAGCATCACCCAAGGAGTCTTTCTGCTGTGCCTTCTGCAACCGGACTTGCCTATCTCAGATTGGCCTTTTTAGTCATCAACGAGCTTGTAAAAAGCGTGGGATGAGTCCTTCCTGAATCTTCATTCGCGAGAGATATATAGTAAGCCATGACAGGCTATTTCACACACACACACCCTCACACACACATGGAATAGCCCACGCTGACTGAAATAATAACAACAATAGGAAGGGAAAGTGGGAGCGTGCAGTCATGTGAGCAGCCACATGCCCTTGGAGGTGTCTATGGACAACGCCGGCTCTTTGGGTTAGAAATGGAGGTGAGCATGGCCCGCCAGAGTCGGGCACGGCTGGACTTGATGGGCCCTCCCTTTACTATACCTGGGTGCGTGTGAAATAAGTCACGCCGTGGACTGAAATAATATATAAAAATATATAATAATACAGAAAGGGAAAGGCAGGAGATGTATACAGGATGGTTCTTCCCAGGGAGGTGACCTGCTGAAGGGACTTAAGCACAGATGTGCCTATGCCGACGCGGGGATGGCGGTGTTCTTCCTGTGGTGCGGGCTGGTAGAGGACTTCCGTTTCCTTCTGCAGCAGTTGCCAAGCAGGACGCGAGGCGCAGCATATCTATATCTATACCTGCATACGTATATCTAGATATACATGTGAAACAAGTCACGCTATCTCCATATGGACTGAAATAATAATATATAATATATAATAATAATAATACAGAAAGGAAAGGGCAGGAGATGTATAGAGGACGGCGCTTCCCAGGGAGGTGACCTGCTGAAGGGACTTAAGCACGGATTGTGCCTATGCCGACGCGGGGATGGCGGTGTTCTTCCTGTGGTGCGGGCTGGTAGAGGACTTCCTTCTGCAGCTGTTGCCATATATGAAGTAAGCCATGACAGGCTATTTCGCACACTCACTCACTCACACACACACACATGGAATAACAGGCCACACTGACTGAAACAATAGTAGTAATAGTAGTAATAGGAAGGGGAAGGTGGGAGCAAGGCCTGGCCCCCTCCCTGCCTCTCTCCCCACAGGCTGGGGGGGCCCCACCTGACTCGAGGCCGGTGCTGCGGCTGGGGAGACTGGGCCCGGGCCGGGAGGGGCCCCTGCCTCCCTTTCCCCTCAGGGTTGTGCTTTGGGGGGGGAGGGGCAGGCCTTCCCACTCCCTCTCCCCTTCCTCCTTCCTCCTCACCTGTCGCCCTCCTTCCTTCCTCCTTCCTTCCTTCCGCCGGAAAAGAGAAGGGGAAGCGGCGGCGGCGGCGGCGTCTCGTCAGCCCTGAGGAGAGGGAAAGGGGGCGGGGCCACCCAGGTCGCGCGACGCTTGGTCCGCCGCTCACGAGCTCTCGCGAGAAAAAAGGGAGCAGCAGCAGCAGCAGCAGTAGCAGCGGGAGAGGGCGGTGGCTCTTGGCTGGCTCCCGCGCGCCCCCTGCAGGCCGCCGCAGGAATTGCCGCCTCCTCACATCATTTTGCACGCCTCCTGGGTTGTTTATTATTGATATTATTATTGTTATTGTTATTATTACTATTAGGAAGACCACCAGGAGAGTCCACAGCAGACAAGGTCCCTCTGCTGCAGGCCTGGGCAAACGTGGGCCCTCCTTCCCTCCAGGTGTTTTGGACTCCAACTCCCACAATTCCTAACAGCCTACCGGCTGTTAGGAATTGTGGGAGTTGGAGTCCAAAACACCTGGAGGGAGGGCCCAAGTTTGCCCAGGCCTGCTCTGCTGGCTGTTCTGTTGGATCACACGCCGGACCCTTCCCAAGTGCCTGGGACGGTGTGATGTCTCGGCAACAGGCCCGGATTAAGCCCTTTTGGCGCCCTAGGCCACACTTTGGAAGCCCCGCCCCCGGGCCGATGCTGGGCATGCGCGGCAGCGGCCCCGGGGGGCGGGGCTTCCCTCCGCCTCTTCCTCCTCCTCACCCTGCCCTCCTTCCTTGGGCGCGAGGAGGATGAGGCGGAGGGAAGCCAGGGCCACCGCTGGCGGGCATGCGCACGCGGCAGGAGGGCGCGAACGCCTCTGCCTCCTTCCCCAATGTTCCTAGGTTCCCTTCCTTCCTCGGGAGGAAAAAGGAAGGGAAGCCCCCGGGGCCGCTGCCGGCCATGGGCGCCACCCAGGAACATGGCGGAGGAGGCAGAGGCACCCTCCTGCCGCGCACGCATGCCCGCCAGTGGCCTCGGGGGTGGGGTTTCCCTCCGCCTCATCCTCGCGCCCTCCTTCCTTGGCAAGGGGGCGATGGCGAGGGAGGGCGCCATTCCCTCCTCCCCTGCCCCCTGGCAGCGCTCACCCCCTACCCTCCCCGAGAGAGAGAGAGAGAGAGAGAGAGAGAGTCGTCATGCCGCACGTTGCGGTTTTGTTTTAATTCTTTTTTTTGGTCCTTGATCTGGCGCCCCCTGTAGGCCTGCGCCCATAGGCCATGGCCTAGTGTGGCCTTATGGGCAATCCGGGCCTGCTCAGCAAATAATGCGTGCAGATCCCAGCAAGGTGGCCTTCTGCAGCTGGCAGGAGGCGATGTTGTCAGCGCCGATTGTGTTTAAGTGCAGGCCAAGGTCTTGAGGCGCTGCACCCAATGTGCCCGTCACCCGTGGGACCCCCGTGACTGGCTCGTGCCAGAGTCTTTGCAGTTCGCTCTCTCAATCCTCATCTCGTGCCAGCTTGTCCAGTTGCTTCTCTTCACTCCTGCTCTCACCTGGGAGTGCGACATCCACCATCCATACTTTGTGTTATTATTATTGTTATTATTGTATTATTATTGCTATTATATACTTTATTTGTACCCTGCCCCCTCTCCCTGAAGGGCAGGCATGTGGCCGGGGGGGACGGACCTTGAGGGGCTTCAGCCCCCCCCCCTGAAATTTTCAGGGCGGTCCTTCCACGAGAAGGCCTGACTGGCTCATTATTTAAACTGTTAATGTGTATTCACATCATGATCTGATCACCATGCTCAGAATAACATCCCATATGCTGCAGGGGGGTGTTATTGGGATAGCAATGCAAAAGGTTTGCTAGTGTACCCCCCCCCCACACTCAGACTCACCCCGAATCGAAATCCTGGCTACGTCCCTGCTGAAGGGATTTGGGGTGGCCGAGCACAACCAGTGACACCTTCCAACTTTAATTGGGCCACTGTTGTGGGGAACGGAAGACCGCGCCTCGGAGGGGGGGGGGGGCAGATCATCGGCCCAAGGCCAGTTCATACATCGTGACCATTTCTCAAAAGCAAGAGCGTGGACATGGATTCTGTGGGGTTCCTTGCTCAAACCGGGAAGCAACCCAGCATCCCCGAAGCTGATAGAAAGTTAAGGCACGTTCGCCTGAAGGACATTCAAAGCGGCCATTTTGGCCATGGCGTACGCCGCTCTGGGTCCCCGGCCAGGGTGCGAAGAGCGGGATGGAAACAGAGCATGTAAATGAATTTTGGTTGGGCTCAGCGCTGAGAAAACTCTATTACGCTAACCTTACGCACGCCCTGGGTTTTTTTGGGGGTCCTTCAGCGTTGTTGTGTGTTGGCCTGTGCAGCATCCGGTGGTTGTGCCTGATGTTCATGCTGATGGTGCTCATGATGGGAACAGGGGTGATGGGCTAGACGGTGGGCCTGGGCCTGTTGGCCACGGGGAGGACGGTCTCAGGTGGTCGAGGATTGGGTTCCCCCTCTTCTCTGGAGAAGAACAAACTAGAGCTGTTTACACAGTTCCACATCCAAAACCACCACCCAGTTTAGGGATGCGATTATGTTATGTTACATTATATTACTATACTAGCTGACCCGTGCACGCGTTGCTGTGCCATAGTCTGTTGCGAACCCCTTCTACCCACATGGTGGGAAAGCACAATCAAAGGACTCTTGGCAGATGGCCATTTTGCCTCTTGTTGAGAACATTAAGAGACCTTTAGCAGTTTGCTCAGGATGAGTTGGGATTTGTATCTTCCTTTTGTTGTATTGTAGTCCTGTCCCACTGTATTCCCAGGCCTGGGTCAACAAAGTGAATGTACTGTATGTATGTGGATATGTGCCAGCTTTCTGATTGGTTGCCACTGTGGGATTATTTGCGTAACGCCTCTGATTGGCCAGCACCACCAACATTTCAACACTCTAAACTGCCAGAGGGGGGGGTGGCTCCCAGCCTCTACATTCTAACTGAGAGAGTATTTGCATAATGCCTCTAATTGGCCAGCACCACCAACATTCTGACACTCTAAACTGCCAGGGGTGGATTCTGGAGTATTTGCATAATGCCTCTAATTGGCCAGCACCACCAACATTCCGATGAACTGCCAGAGGGGGATGGCGTGGGGGATCATGGGAGTTGTAGTCTAATTGTTTTTTTTGTATTTTTGGTTGTGTTGTTTAATTTTTATTTTATTTTTTTGGAGTGGTAAACATACCTTGTGGGGTTTTGTGTGTATGTGGGCTGATTTGGTGTGTCTGCCTTGTGTGGTTTTGCTGTCTATAGGCTACTTAGGATGACAGCTCTCTTTTTATATATATAGATTATATTGTTATTATGTTATTATATTATATAATTATATAATTTTATTATAATATATTACACTATGCAACACTATGATTGGTGAACCTGGGTTATACATCTCATTATTTCCTAGTTGGCTCGATCATAAAAAAAAGAAAACATGGGGAAACTTTATTAATCTGCACAAGCGCTGTCTTTTGTGGGAGGGGCCTTGTCTCGTCATAGTCTCAACCCATTCAACACAGTTTGTGCCACTAAAACAACAAAGTTTCTGAAGTATTTGTCACTAGAGAAAGCTCTGTATTAGATAGAAACGCATTGCACGTGACTCCCTTGTGGCAAAAATACAGTTCTAATGAACATGTAGCCACAGCACATTGGACTGAAAAGGTGGAAGGAGTGGAGATGCGGTCCTAGAGAGACAACCGAGCTACTTCCTGCGATCCCTGGAGGGAAGGACGGGAGTGGCTTGTATGTGAACTTGCTCTCTTCCATGATCTCTCTGCAGCTGTAATCCATCGCCACCCTCGTCATGTGAGTGCCTTGCTATGGCTGTGAGTATGTATCCTGATAGCAGACCTGTGTATAGTTGCATGTAGCAACGACTGAGGAATAAATCTCCAAAGGAGTTTGGATGAAAGCCGGAGCTCAAGTGTGTTTACTCAAGGTATATAATCTCTGCTAACTGTAACCAAGACTCAGCAGTGTTTTTGGGAGCTGAGCTAACTGCTTGCCTTTGGGAGAGTCCATCCCATTCCACAGCTGGAGGAGGATGTGAGAAGAGGAATGTGCGTGCCTACCGAGCAGGGACGTTGTGTGCGTTTACTCTCCCTTCTCCCCAGACCCGGATCAGGCCCTTTTGGCGCCCTAGGCCAAAGGCTCTGAGTCTGCCCCCGGCTCAGCCCCGCCCGAGAAGCAGGGAAAAACAGGCTGGGGGGGTGCTAGCCGAGGGAAGGAGGAGCGCGTGCGAGAGAGAGAGAGAGAGAGAGAGAGAGAGAGAGAGAGAGGCAGGGAAACACAAACACACGGAGAGACTGAGGCGCGTGAGCCGGACAAGGGAGGCAGGGAAACAGACTGGGCACGCAAGGAGGCGGGGGCGGAGCCGAGGGCGGGGGCAGAGCCGAGGAGAGCAGAGCTAGGGGGGCGGTGGCCGTGGATGGCGCTTATGCCGCCGTGCGCATGCGCCCTTTTAAAAAATTTAAAACTTTTGGGGGGGATTTTTTTTGAATTTTTAAAAACTTTTTTGGGGGGTCTGGACCTGCTGCCCCCCAAAAGGTGCCGCCCTAGGCCATGGCCTTGGGTGGCCTTATGGGTGACCCGGGCCTGCTTCTCCCCTCACGACATTATAACAACTACTTTCAAAGTAAGGGCCACCGAGTTACACAGGAATAACACTTTCAAACGCTCAAATTTAGTCACATAGTGTTACCTGTGAGTTAGTGTGACGCTACCATTTATTACAGTTTCACGGCCAAAACCAACCTTCTCTCCCCCCCCCCCATCTGCAATTTTGGGGGGTGTCATTAGAGGGATCCTGACGCGGCGCACAGGGACTCCTTCGTGAGGAGTTCCGCAAGGGGGTCGTTGAAGAGGGCGGCCTCGTCCCCAGCAGGGCCGATCGTGCTTCTGTCCGCCAAGCCGCCTCCTCCGCTCAGTTGGTTGAAGAAGGCGAGTCCCTCCCCGGCCTCCTTCTGCAAGGCCTCGAAGCGTGCCTGCAGCCCTGCGAGCCTCCCCAGGGCCCCCTCGACCCCGGCCCGCACGGTCGCTGCCTCCGCCTGGAGCTGCCTCTTCATGGCCTCCACCTTGCGGAACTCGTACTTCAGCTGCGAGAGCTCGTGCCGCACGCCCTCGTGCTCCGCCTTGTACCAGGCCTCCTTCTCGTCATAGACGGAGACCAAGGCCGCCAGGTCTTCCTGCAAGGCATCGTGGGAGGACGCCAAGGCCACGAAGCACCGCTCCATCCCGGAAACGGACTCCACGACGCCGGCAAAGCGCTCAAAGTCGGCGTACGTGTGGTTCGGAGGCATGCTGGAGTGGCTCTGGAGGGTGTACTCCCTCAGGCGCTGGGTCTTCAGGCGGCCGCTCTCCGGCCGGCGGGGCCCGCGGTCATTCGGGCATTCCGGGGAGCCAATGTGCATCTTTGGGTTGAGAAGCAGGGCGTTACTGGCCGCCTGGGGTTTCTGGGCGCAAACACCACAATGACACCATGCCAGGCGCACAACGAGGGGGCACCAGGCACGGGTCCAGCGTGGCACAATCGCGTTTCTGTGCACAACACAAATATGGCACGCCAGGCACAAAAAGAAGCGCAAGGAGACACAATTCTCTCCTGTGCAAAGTGGAAACATCCTATAACTGCTTATTTACGCATGGGATGTACTGGCTGCTCACACTACACACCCCAAGGGGAAACACCAAGGACTGGTCTGCCGTGCAGCAAGTGTTTCAGCGCACAACACTAACACAGAACGCCCGGCACAAAAAAAGTGCCGTAAAGGGAGGAAACCGATCCCCTCCCATCCATGCGTGAGAAACACAGTCGGCTCACACCACACAGCTAAAGGGGGGCACCGGGCACAAGTCCGACGTGCGACAAGAGCGTTTCTGTGGACAACACAAACTCGGCACACCGTGCACAAAAAAAGGCATGCAAAAAGATACACAATTCTCCAAAGTAAAAGGGGGAAGTTGTCACCTATTCATCCATTAGAGCAGGGGTGCCCACACTTCTTCAGCATGCGAGCTACTTTTCAGCATGCGAGCTACTTCCGGACGAGAGAGAAGCAGGGCGGAGCAAGGGGAGGGGCTTGGCGTGGCCTGGCTCCGCCCCCCTCTGGCTTCGCTTACCAGCAGCTTCTCCAGCCTTGAGGATGGCAGGGCCAAGCCAGTGGTGGCATAGCTAGCACAAGGCTGGCTTGGCCCTGCCCTCCTCAAGGCTGGAGAAGCTGCTGGTAGAGCTGAAGCAGGAGGAGGGGGCGGGGCTTGGTGTGGCCTGGCTCTGCCCCCTCTGGCTTCCGCTCTACCAGCAGCTGCTCCAGCCTAGAGGATGGCAGGGCCAAGCCAGTGGTGGCATAGCTAGCACAAGGCTGGCTTGGCCCTGCCCTCCTCAAGACTGGAGAAGCTGCTGGTAGAGAGCTGAAGCAGAGAGGAGGGGCGGGGCTTGGTGGCCTGGCTCCGCCCCTGGCTTCCGCTCTACCAGCAGCTTCTCCAGCCTAGAGGACGGCAGTGCCAAGCCAGTGGTGGCGTAGCTAGCACAAGGCTGGCTTGGCCCTGCCCTCCTCAAGGCTGGAGCAGCTGCTGGGAGTGCCGAAGCCGGGGAGGGGGCGGGGCTTGGTGCAGCCTGGCTCCGCCCCCCTCTGAGAAGCGCCCCATCCGGCTGCGATCGACCTCCTTCGGTCCCGCGATCGACTGGTCGATTGTGATCGACCTCCTGGGCAGCCCTGCATTAGAGGATACTGTCCTCTCACAGGATACACCCCAAGGGGGGACACTGGGCATGGGTCCTCCACGCTACCAATGTGTTTCCGTGCACAACACAACACAAACACGGCGCGCCAGCCACAAAAGTGTAAAAAGTCACACAACTCTTCCCTGTAAAGGGAGGAAACCTATAACTCCTCCCTTTTCATGCACGAGGTAGGCTGCATTCCTTCAGCTCTAAGACCCCAAAATGCTGGTTTCCAATTCATGCAGCGGCCGAAGATTGCATGCCGGACAACAGCTCCAGTTATTACTATTATTATTATTGCTATTATTATTATTTGAAGAGCCAAAAGGTAAGGTCTCTTTGGTGCCTTTCTTAATCTGTCTTTAAGGAGATTGTGATCATTGGGAAATAGGAGGAAAGGCACCCCAACTGGGAGCGAATGCCATCGGAGGAGGTGAACGTGTCGGACCCCATTCAGAGCTCCATCCGAATTCAGCATGAACCCATGACAGAACATGTTTCATCGTCATGCAAAAATAGAGGCACGGCGTTGTAGTCTTACCGTGATCCAAGGGTGAGAAAGGGCTTCTTGGACGGTGAGGCGCTTCCTAGAAAAAGAGAGAAGTCAATAACATAGAGTGAATTGCTGCTGCTGCTGCTGCTGCTGTTGTTGTTGTTGTACAGCCTCTAGTGGTCTCAATTCGGCAGGAAAAAATTCAATTACGATTTAAGTGTTAACTATATGTCAAAAGTTGACTATATGTCAATTACGATTTTTAGTGTTGACTATATGACTACCTTCAGCAGCCAATCAGAACCCAGGACTTGACTCTGGCCCACCACCCAGGAATCCGCCATTGGAAGATGGTTTGAGCCGGCCCATCCTTGGAGGTTCTATGCCGGCGTTGGACATTTCGGAGATCCTGTCGGCCGCCCGAATTCCCCCTCCCCGCCGAAGAGGTCTTGAGAGGGGAGCAAGATGGCTGGTCGAGGGCCACTCGAACATGGCGACTGGCCTTGAAAACGCTGGAGAGGACCAGATGTCTTCTCCAGCCGAAGACCGGAAATCGACAGTGACCTCCCACCGGAAATCGTGTCATCAACCCAGAAAGCGGAAACGACAGTGGAAGGGAAAGAGCGAACTTCCGGCCGCACCGAAGAGCAGCAAGGAAACAACCAGAACTCCCAGTCTAGGACCAGATCAACGTTGCATCGCGAGCACAGCGCTCCCAAGACTGTTGGGAATGTTAACGGCCGCCAATGGCAGAAGAGGCCTAGAGTGTCCACTTCGGGAACACAGAGGACATTTCATCCGAGGACATTCTGGAGCTCAAACCATAGAGTTCCAAAACGTCCCTTGGAGAACCACCAGCCCTCGAGTCAGGGTGCCGGACTGGTCAAGAGACCCCCATCGAGAGCACAGGGCTCTAGGGCCGGAGATGACCTCCTCCTCCTTCCCAACCTGGTGATCCTACAAGGCCCCTTGGGAGCCCCACGGCTACCCCCCTTCGATGGCCGACCGCTGCCGCCATAGTCTGCATGGGACCCTATGATACAGAGCGGCTTTGAGTCTCCTTCGGGATAGATAATAACTGATTGTAGTAGATTATTTTAATGTATTAATGTAATGTTTTAATATGCTATGATTTTTAATTTTAATATTTTACATGTATGTATACTGCGTCTCTTGTTTCCGTATGGCGCTGCGTGTTGCCCACTCGGAAGCCGCCCTGAGCCCCCTTTTCTGGGTGAAGGTATAGCAAATACATACATAAATAACGAGATCCACAAATGCCAACAAGAGGAGCCTGAGTGGGCAGAGAGGAGCTGCCCCCCCCCCCCGGTGACTGACCGCGGTTCCTTGAGGAGGAGCCTCCGGATGAAGTCCTTGGCCAGGGGGCTGGTGCGGCCAAAGAGCGCCGGGTCAAAGTCATAGCGGGCGGCCGAGATGTTGGACAAGGTCTCCTGCTTGGTCTCCCCCAGGAAGGGAGAGGCCCCGCTCAGCCTGGGAATGGGGGGGGGGGGAGTGGGAAGAAGGGGGGAAGGAGAGAGAGAGAGGTGGAAGGAATAAAGGGAAGAAGGGAGGAGAGGAAGAAGGGAGGGAGGAAAAGGAAAGGAGGAAGAAAGTAGAGGAAGAATGAATGGAAGAAGGGAGGAAGGGAGGAAAAGGAAAGAAGCAAGGAGAAGAAGAATGAAGGGAGGAAATGGAAAGGAGGAAGAAAGGAGGAGGAGAAGAAAGGGAGGAGAGGAAGTAATCGGAAAGGAGGAAGGAAGGAGAGGAAGAATGAAGGGAGGAAGGCAGGAAAAGGAAAGGAAGAAGGAAGGAGAGCAAGAATGAATAGAGGAAGGAGGGGAGAAAGGAAGGAAAAGGAAAGAAGGAAGGAGAAGAAGAGTGAAGGGAGGGAGGAAATGGAAAGGAGGAAGGAAGGAGAAGAAGAAGAAGGGAGGAGAGTAAGCAATCAGAAATGAGGAAGGGAGGAGAGGAAGAATGAAGGGAGGAAGGAAGGAAAAGGAAAGGAAGAAGAAAGGAGAGGAAGAATGAATGGAGGAAGGAAGGAAGGAAGGAAGGGGAAAGAAGGAAGGAGAAGAAGAATGGAGGGTGGAGAGGAAGCAATGAGAAAGGAGGAAGGAAGGAGAGGAAGAATGAAAGGAGGAAGTAAGGAAAAGGAAAGGAAGAAGAAAGGAGAGGAAGAATGAATGGAGGAAGGAAAAGAAGAAGGAAGGAAAAGGAAAGAAGGAAGGGAGGAAATGGAAAGGAGGAAGGAAGTAGAGGAAGAGAAGGAAAGAAGGAGAGGAGGAATACAAAGGGAAAAAGGGAGGAAAGCGAGACGAAAGGAAAGAAAAGGAAGGAAGAGAGGGAGAAAAGAGGTTTAACTTTGGATCCCCATGGTGTTCTGGCGTGACCCCCGGGGTGCTGCTGCCCACCCCAATTCAGGAGCTGTTCTCCCCAGCAGGGAGGGATTCCTCTGCTTGAACCCTGGCGCTTGACCAAAGACCGGGTCCGCGCCATGGCAGCCCCCCCCCCAGGGCAGAAGGAGGGCTGTGCGCCCCTCGTGGGCGGGCAGGCAGGGTTGGTGGCGTGGACCAGGACCCAAAGTAGGTCAGAGAAGTGGGTGCTGAGCGCAAGGCTGAGCCATGGGGCGGGGTACTCACAGGATGTAGGTGATGACCCCGATGCTCCTGCAGAAAGAGGGAGGGAAAGAGGGGAAAGAGGCGTCACTCTGGAGGTAGGGGTGTCCAGGGAAAGAGAGAGAGAGAGAGAGAGACCATGCAAGCCTTTTAAAGGAAGACAGGAAGGGAAGGGGAGGGGAAGGAAAGAAAGGAAAGAAGGGAAAGAATGATGGGAAGGGAGGGAGGAAGAATAACAACAACAACAACTTTATTTATATCCCGCCACCATCTCCCAAAAGAGACTTGGGCGGCTTACAAAACAGCACAAAATAATGCCATAAGAACACATAAAATCAGGGGCGGTCCGACGTATACGTGAAGTACGCGGCCGCGTGGGCCGCCATCTTCTGGGAAGGGCGCTGCCACACCGGCCGCGCCACCGTAGCAAACCTCCCTGCTGCTACGTTGGCTTCAGCGCCTGGCCTGAAGGAGCTTCTGGGCATGCGCGGAGATTTTAGCACATGCGCAATGGCTCCGGAGCTGAAGTTGAGCTCCGGAGCCACTGCGCATGTCCAGAAGCTCCTGCAGGCGCTGAAGCCGAAGCCTGTAAACACGTCACGTCAGCACCCCGTCTGTATTCGGCGCGCAGGGGGCGGAGGCAAAGGGAGAGGCTTTACCTCTTCCTTTGACTCCGCCCCCTGCGTGCCAAATATGGAGTGCTGACGTGTTTACAGGCTTCGGCTTCTGCGCCTGCAGGAGCTTCTGGGCATGCGCAGAAGGTCCTGCAGGTGCAGAAGCCTGTGAACACGTCACATGACACAATTGGGCAGGCAGGGGGCGGAGGCAAAGGGAGAGGGGGCGGAGACAAAGGGCGCCAAAGTCATGTTCACTTACCATATAAAATAACCTTAGACCGCCCCTGCATAAAATACATCAACATTTGTGACAATAACCTCGTCCAATTACATACGAAAACACTTAGGGAAAAAATGAAGAAAAACCCATCCCAACTAAATAAAATACTCAGGACAAAGGCAGCAATGGCAGGACGGCCACGCTGGACATCCTGGCCTCAGAACCAGCTAAGAGAAGTGCCTGAGTCCATATCAATGTCTTTGGTCATCTGGTCAAGCTGGTGCCTCGGCCATTGTGGCCCAAGAAAGGCCAGCTCGAAAAGACATGTTTTCACCTCCCTTCGGAAACATTGAAGGGGCAGGAAAAGGAAAGGGAAGGGAAGGGAAGGGAAGGAAGGAAGGAAGGAAGGAAGGAAGGAGAAAGAAAAGAGAAAGAAAGAAGAGATGGAGGAAGGGGGAAGGAAAGGGTAAAGAAAGGGAGGAATAGAATTATGGGAAGCAAAATAAAAGGAAAAAAAGAAGAAAGGAGAAAAAACTGAAAAGATGAAGAAGGAAGAAGAAAAGAAGGAAGAGAAGAAGGGGTGGGAAAGAAAAAAGAAAAAGGAAGGAGCAACTCAAGAAACAAGAAAAAGGATGAAGAAAAAAGCAAGAGGAGGAAGGAAGGAAGGAAGGAGGGGGAAGGGAAGGAGAGGAAAGGAAAAGAAAGTAAGAGAAAGAATGATGGGAAGCAAAAGAGAAAGAAAAAAGAAAGAGAAGGAAGGAAGGAAGGAGAAAGAAAAAAGGAGGGATAGAATGGTGGGAATGAAGGAATAATGCAGTCTGGCCCACTCGAACTGCCAAGACTCAATGCTATCGGATCCTGAGGTTGTTGTTTTGCAAGGCTTCCTTTCACCTTCTGGGCAAGAGGGCCTTGGTGCCTCAACCAACAACCACACGGCAACACCCAGGATGCACAGCAGTCGGAGTGGGGTCAATTTGCGTTCACGGCACAGTGCAGAGGCCCCTTCACGTGCAAGGAAAGGAGGGCCATGTCCTCACCACATGTCTGCTGCCAGGCCGAGAGGCTCGTAGTTCACAATTTCGGGCGCTGAAAGAAAGGCAATAATACTAATAATAATAATAATAAACTATATTTATATTCCATCATCATCCCCTGAAGGGACTCGGGGCGGCATACAAGGCACTCCAAGGTGCACATATAACATACAACAGGTAAAAATTATACAAAAGTATAAAACATGTGATATAAAATTATAACAACAACCCCCCCCCCCATCAACACACGTAGCACAAAAGAGAGGTGGGTGGTTGGGACTCATTACGGCACCCCAAATGGCCAAGGGGTGCCGTAATGGGGAGGAAGGCTCACCCACCCACGAATTCGGGGGTCCCAAAGATGTTCTTGAACTCCACGCCGTCCTCGATTTCGTGGGCCAAGCCAAAGTCGATCAGCTTGATGTGTGGTTCGGGGAGGCTGTGGTCCAACAGCATGATGTTCTCCGGCTGAAGGGAGGAAGAAGAAAGGAAAAGAAACAAAAGGGAAGAAGGAGAGAAAGAAAAAGAAGCATGAGAGCACACACTCCAGGTTGGCATCCCTTAGGACAAAGGGTAAGAAAAAAAAGAAAAAGAATACCAACTAAGATTTAAAAACATTCAAGAGATGGAAGAAGAGGATACAAGAAAAATAATAACAGAAATGTTAGCAGAGCTAACTTAAATATCCCTAAATATCGACAGGCGTTTAGCAAAGTCCGATTCAACGTTATTCCCTCAGCTATCCTAGAAGGACGTTTTCAACATAAAGATTACCATGATCGGCTTTGCCCGTGTGGGGCGGGCGTAGTAGAGTCTCTACTGCGTGTCATGTTTGAATGTTCCTTTTATAGGGATGAAAGAGGGAAGGTCATAATGCCTCTTATCTGTCATTGGCCAGGAAGATCTTTACAATGGTATTTGAAATATCTTTTGGGGGACTCAAATAAAAAAGTTACAGAGATAGCAAAAAAATTGCTCATGCCTCAAAGACCCGAAAGAGCATTTTATCTAAAGAAAAGTCACCAAAGAGAAACTGAGAAATTTAACTACAGTCTTTATGCGATTATTACTGTAGTACACTAAATAGTAGAAAACTACACAGCCCTAGATACGTTTTATTAGCTTCTAAGAGATATAAATTTTAAGGCCAGCGATTTTAATATGTGTACATTTGATAACCTGTATTGTGTTTTATATGTGACTATTATCTGTATCATATTTTTCTGTATCTGCCTAAAGTTTGTTAACTGAAATAAAGGCAATTGATTGATTGATTGATTGATTGATTGAGCAGAGCTACTGGAAAACACAGAAGAAAAATGGAGCAGAACTTAGAGTCTATAGGATGAACACAAAGTATGTGAAGAGAAATAAAGAGCCGAGAGATGTAATCGTACCTTTTGGCATGAAAAAAGTTAGAGAAGAAGTACTGAAGGAGAAGAAGAATGTGAGAAACCCAATATATGATAAAGAGAAAGGGATAGCAAGACTGAAAGGATTTCCAGCAACAACACTGAATAAGAGAAGGAAATGCATGTTCCTAACAGAGGGACTCAAAAAAAACAACACCAGATCAAATCCAGGTGGGAAAGAACAGAAGGTCTCATATAGGTCTCATATAGGTCTCATTTAGATGACCATCTGTTTAAAAGCCTCCAAAGAAGGAGTCCCACTACACGCCGAGGCAGAGAGTTCCACTACTGAACAGGTCTCACAGTGAAGCAATCTCCTGGAATTCCTGTAGTTTGAAGCCATTGTTCTATTGCGGGCCTTTGTCCTCAGGGTGAGTGAGTGAGTGAGTGAGTGAGTGAGTGGGACCCCTTCCGTCCAGCACAGGTTGCCCCCTCGACCCCAAACAGCCTTGCGACTGACCAGGAGGACCTCTGTTCTGCCTGGATTAAGCATTGGTTGTTGGCCCTCGTCCAACCCATCACGGCAGCCAGGCACCAGTCCCGGACTGGGGGAGCTTCCTTGCAATCAGGTGGGAAAGAGTCGTAGAGTTCAGTGTCGTCTGCGTACAGAAATTTATTTATTTACTTACTATATTTCTACACTGCCCCTCTCAGCCCGAAGGCGACTCGAGGCGTTTTGGAAATTGAGTTCTTATTACATGTGTTTTTATTTATTTATTTATTTTTATTTATTATTCGGGCTTCTATGCCGCCGACTCCCTGGTTTTAAAATAAACCTTTTTAAAGCTTTAAGGACAAAGCTCTGCGCCCTCTTTGCAGACGCAGCCCTTCGCCTTCCGCTCGCTGCGAGCTGGCGGCTCCGTTGAGGATCCTGTTTCGTACGCCTTTTTCAGAAGCTCTGCTATTTTGGAGATTTCCCTCTCACTCGTTATTACGCACCTTGAGGTCGAAGTGGCCGATCTTGTTGGCGTGGAGATAGTGGACGCCGTCCAGGATCTGCCGGACAAACTGGGAGGCCTCCTCTTCACTCAGAGACTCCTTCTGGGACAGGAAGTCAAACAGCTCCCCTCCCGACACTCTGCAGGGGGGGGAGGGAAGGGAGGAAACCAGGCAGGAAACACCTATGATGCCCCCCCTTCCCTCCCATGGTGGCGTCCAGGGATGGTCAGCACAGAAAGAAGAGGCTCGGCAGACAGACAGACAGAAATCATAGTCTAGGGAGAGGGAGGTACGTATAGATAGAAGCCTGAGCTCTGGGTGGCTCAGGAAAGGCTTGACCGCCCGTCGGGGGGGGGGGGTCCTTTCCTGCCTGGGCCTGTTCAGCAAATTCCACTTCCCTTTCTGTCACTGTGGACATTGGCATCACACACACACACACGCAAGGATCTGCCGAAAGGTTTTGCCTCCTGTGTCATAAAAATATGATGAAGACGAGAAGGCGCCCGCGCTGGCGGCACAATGGGTCCAATCCTTGTGTCGGCGGCAGCAGGACTGAAGGCCGACAGGTCGGAGGTGCGAATCCAGGGAGAGCGTGGATGAGCTCCTTCTGCCAGCTCCAGCTCCCCATGCAAAGGGGACATGAGAGAAGCCTCCCTCCCACAAGGATCGCAACACATCAAAACACCCGGGCAGCGTCCTTGCAGGCGGCTCCCGATCCCAGCCAGAAGTGCCCTCTCCACAAACCGGGTCCCACTCAACATAGTCGCCATCAATGTGTACACATTTGCGCCACTGTTTAGCCCAGGCATCAAAATCATTTTGAAAAAATTCAGGGTTTTGCTTGGTGACCCTTGACCCAGCAGCTCAGGCCAGAATCCGGACCCACTTTTGCCGTTCTGTTCTCATTTTATGACACAGGAGGCAAAACCTTTTCACCCACCTGGACGCACGTGTGTGCTTATATGTGTGTGTGTGTGTGTATGTGATAGATACAGTATCACAGACTTGGAAGGGGCCCCCAAAGGACATTTGGCCCAACCCCTATGTTCTTAACTGGGAGCTGGGTGTTTGTAAGTGGGGGCCTTTGCCTGGGCCTAGGCCACACGGCCATGACACTACGCACAGCTCCAGGATGAGGACCACGTCGGTCTTGTCCTCGAAGGCATCGTGGAGGCGGATGACGTTGCGGTGCCGGACCTTGCGCAGGATGCCGGCCTCGCGCTGGATCTCCTCCCGGCGCACGCCCCGCCGGCTCCCCCGGCTCTGCCGCTTCCGGATGAACTTGGCCGCAAAGGACTCCCCCGAGGCCTTCTCCCGGCAGCGGCGCACCAGCGCAAACTGGCCACTGAGCAGGAAATGACCAGAGACTATTGTTATGCATATATTATAGTACTATAATAATTATTATAATATTTACTACTAGTAGTAGTGATGCCAAACATGACACCCCCCCCAAATAAAAGATAGTTTATTCTTTTTTTATAATTTATTTATTTATTTAGATTATGTTTATTGAAATTTTCAATATAGTGTTGATAAAAGATATTTTATAATCAGGGAATTCATAGTTTTGCCAAGGACACATGGCTGGAACGATATATAATAATGTCGTAACGGACCCTATACCACCTTGTATGGACTCTGGATGACGGATCTTTCCTCAGCCCTGCCGCGTACCCATACGAACTCTTTCCTCAACCCTGCCCCTTCCCCATACGAACTCTGCATACGCCCCAATCCATATTCCCCATGATCCAATGTATGTATATCTTAAGCAAAGCGACCTCTCCGCGAACTGTGCCCAGCAACTCAAGGCCCGGGTGTTGCAAGGCTTCCCGGGTCATCGTCCCTAAACAAAGGACTTGGCAGGAACCCACCAGCATGGACAATAAGCAAGTCGCCCCTTTCCTTGGCCTTCGGAGGGTCTTTTTGACCAGACCACCTGAGGCCTGGGGCTCATGGGCAGGATAATCACTTGGCACAAAGGGCGTCCGAGAGGAAAAGGGGCTTGTCGATGTTTCTCCCCCAAAGCCATCCCCCCGTCTCGAGAAAAAGGATCCACGGTCTTATCAAAAGGTCAATATTGCCGGACTTTATGATGATGGCCGGGCTCTTTGGGGCCAGGCAGGGACGTCGTTTCAAACTCAGGACAGAAGTCAGGATCAGGACCAGAAGGCTCAAAACGATCTCTCCTGATCTCTTCTCATTCAGGTCCGGAAAGGGCCATTCACTCGTAACCCATCATCATAACATCTTGTCATGGTTCCCACTGTTGCCCACCTTCTCTCTCGTCATTGGCTGAGCGGCCGAAGCGGGGCACTGGCTCTGATTGGACGAGTTTTGAACCATTTCTTTGATCAACCATTTTATTTTAATTTTAATTTATTTATTTTTTACCCCGCCCTTCTCAATCCCCGAGGGGGGGGGGGACGACGACTCAGAGCGGCTAACAAGGCAATCCAATGCCACAACCAATACTCCGAGCCCTCGGGGAGTGGCGGCATACGCGTCCAAATAATAAATAAAAAAAAATACAATATAAATATTATTACAATAGATTCATGATACTAATTATACTGATATTAATATATTATTATAAAGTAATAACACTTATGATTATGTTATTATAACACATTTACTAGTACTACTACTACTAATAATACATTTCTGGACAATGGCCGCCAATGGGCCCAGCCTCACCTGCCCAGCTCCTCCCCGATGTCATAGGCATCCTCCACCTTCTGCTGCTTGAAGGCCGCCATGAACTACAGGCTCTCCATGGAGGCGGGGGGCATCCGCTGCAAAGCCAAACGCAAGCAGGGTTTCAAACACACCAAGCTTCCTGGGGACAAACTCTGCTGCATTATTGTTGCCGTTGTTAGTATTATTATTATTATTATTATTATATGAATTGTTACTATATTTATGATTATTATATTATTATGATTATTATATTTATTGTTACTATATTTAATATTATTTTTATTATTTTTATTATGAATGGTTATTATACTAATTATTACTATATTTAGTATTATATTTATTGTTATTATTATAGTTAATATTATGTTCTATGTAATATTTTTACTATTATTAAATTGTACTATAGTTGTTATTATTATTACTACTACTATCACTGCTACTCTAACAAACAACAACACATTTCAGGGTTCCTCCATTAGAATATGCATTATTATATTCATTACGTTTATTATTATATGTGTATATATATATATATATATATAATTATACTAACACAAAACCACAATATGTCACAGCAAACGAGATCTTGATGCTGGATTTCGTATCACAAAATCACAAGTCGAACCCTTCCCGAGCTTCTAGGACTGTGTGATGTGTTTTCGAATGATGCGCGCAGATCCAAGTCAGGCGGCCTTTTGCGGTCGACAGATTGTGATTTTGTCCATGTTTATGCTTTCCAAATGCCGGCTGAGATCGTTTGGCACGGCACCCAGTGTGCCCATCACCACCGGGACCACCTGGACTGGTTTCCTCCACAGCCTCTGCCGTTCGATTTTCAGGTCTTGGGAGGGAACGCCCGGGACACCAACCGTCACACGGGGTTTTTGCGTGTTGATTACCTACGACTCTTGGAGGTTGCAAGCGAAGGCTGCCAAGGCCAACCAATGGCTGGAGCCAGGCTTCGGAGCTTGGGCCAAGCCCAATGTAATGCAATGCAGCTCCCAAAGGTCAGCAGCCTTTAAATAGAAGGAAGGAGGCAAAGGAGCCCCAGGGAGGGAGGGACGGCCTGCAAGGAGCGCTCTCCGGGACACCCATCATCACGCTCACAACATGATCCCATGCCGGCTCCCATAGGATCTTATTTGTTTTATTTTTATTTATTATTTCTGGTGTCTATATCCCGTCTCTTCTCTTCCCCGAAAGGGGGGCTCAGGGGGGCTTCCATAGGCAGCCATTCGATGCCGTTGCATGAACAATTAATACCATAACCATTAACCATTAAAATGCATAAAATACATATGTTATGAATAATAATAGTAGTTGTTGTTTATTCATTCAGTCACTTCCGACTCTCGGTGCGCTCCTGGGCCACCCCAGGCCAGAGCTCCTCCCTGTCGGCCGTGGCCACCACCCCCAGGGCCTCCTTCAGGGTCAAGCCGTCCCTTCTTCAAGGATGCCACCCACCCGCCTTGCCCTTGGCCGGCCCCTCTTCCTTTTCCCTTCCATTTCCCCCAGCATCATGGCCTTCTCCGGGCTTTCCTGCCTTCTCCTGATGTGGCCAAAGGACTTCTTCTTCCTCTTGGCCTCTCATACCCTTCCCTCCAATGAGCAGCCGGGATTTTCCTGGAGGATGGACTGGCTGGGTCTTCTCGCAGTCTAAGGCACCCTCCCTCCCTCCCTCCCTTCTTCTCCTGTCCCCTTGGTGAGAAGGAGGCTCCTGGGCCCCTCCTCGCTCTCGGCCATCAAAGTGGTGTCATCGGCATATCTAAGGTTGTGAATGTTTCTTCCGGCAATTTGAACCCCAGCTTTGCATTCGTCAAGCCCCGCACGCACATCCGCGCATGACCCGTTCTGCAGGCAAGAGGAGTAGCTCAGGGGGGAGCCTGCCACCCGGCCGCCGGCCCCTCCCAACCCTGATCCGCCTCTCCTTCCCTGGTCCGTTCTTCCTCTGGCGACTTGGTCCTTATCTGTCTGTCTGTCTATCTAAACCCGCCTCTCCTTTCAACTCAAAAACAGAATAACAAAGAAATGATATATTATCATTTCTTACCCACTTCTCCACCCAGCTCAGAAATAGAATGAACTAGCTGACCCGTGCACGCGTTGCTGTGCTATATATGTGTGTGGATGTTTATATATGTATATGTGTGTGTGCATGTGTATGTATATATGTGTGTGCATGTGTATATATGCATGTGTATATATATATATGTGTATGTATGTATATATGTGTATGTGTGTATATGTGTATATATATGTGTATATATGTATGTATGTATATATGTATATGTGTATATATATGTGTATGTGTATATGTGTATATTTATATGTGTGTGTATGTGTATGTATATGTGTGTGTATGTGTATATATGTATGTGTGTATGTATATGTGTGTGTGCATGTGTATATATGTATTTGTGTGTATGTATATGTGTATGTGTATATATATATGTGTGTGTATGGTGTATGTATATATGTGTGTGTGTGTGTATATATGTATGTGTATGTGTATATATGTATATGTATATATGTGTGTGCATGTGTATATATGTATATGTGTGTATGTGTGTATATATGTATGTGTGTATGTATATATGTGTGTGCATGTGTATATATGTATATGTGTGTATGTATATATGTGTGTGTATGTGTATGTATATGTGTGTATGTGTATATATGTATGTATATGTGTGTGCATGTGTATATATGTATATGTGTGTATGTATATGTGTATGTATGTATATGTGTGTATGTGTATATATGTATATGTACTGTATGTATATGTGTATGGGCACCTCTTTCCCCTCCTCTCCCCGCCTTCCTTCCTTCAATCAACCGGGACGGCGGCGGGGGGGTGTGTGTGTGGAAGGAGGTGGGAGGGGCTGGGGGGAGGGGAGGCGGGTCCCCTCCTCCTTCCACGCCCCCCCGCCGCTCTTCCTGACGGGGAGGCGGGTCCCCTCCTCCTTCCACGCCCCCCGCCGCTCTTCCTGACCGGGACAGCGGCCGGGGGGGGGGAGGAGGTGGGAGGGGCTGGGGAGAGGGGAGGCGGGTCCAGGTGCACAAGAGGTCCAGGTGCACAAGACATGATGTCACGGGTGGTTTGGAGGGCGTAAAATAATGGGTTCTTTTCAGACCTTTCAGAGGAGACGTTGTTATAAGAGACGGCCCTCCTGTTTCTGCTCAAGTTCTTGGTTCAAGTATCCCAGAATTCCCTGTTCTTGTGCCCGTGTTTCCTGGGGGAGTTTCATCTTGGGAAGCTTCCCGTTTCCATGCGCATGGATTCCATGCTGGAAGTCCTGCTGTGGATTTGGGTTTCCTTGGATTTATGTTCCTTAATCCTATTTTTGGATTACTGCTGTTTTGTGTTTTCTATTCTACCGACCCTTTTGGAATTGCCCTTTTGCCCCCCCCCCCCTTAATAAGTATGTTTAGATTGAATGGCTGGACCCGGGTGTGGTGCTGGGCGAAAGGGCCTTTCGGGGCTACCGGGCAACAATTCCGGGGCTGGAGGCAGGCCCGGATTACCCATAAGGCCACACTAGGCCATGGCCTATGGGCACAGGCCTAGGGGGGCGCCAGATCAAGGACCAAAAAAAAATGTTCAAACAAAACCGCAATGTGCGGCATAATGACTCTCTCTCTCGGAGGAGGGCGGGGGAGAGTGCTGCGAGGGGGCGGGGGAGGGAATGGCTCCCCCCCTCGCCATCGCCCCTGCCCCCTTGTCAAGGAAGGAGGGCGCGAGGAGGAGGAGGCAGAGGGAAGCCCGCGGGGCCGCTGGCAGGCATGCGCGGCACCCAGGAACATGGTGGAGGAGGCAAGGCCACGGTGCTCACGCCCTCCCTCCTGCCATGCATGCCCGGCAGCGGCCCCAGGGGCGGGATTTCCCTCCGCCTCTTCCTCCTTGTCGCACCCTCTTTCCTTGAGTCAAGGAGGAGGAAGGGAAGCCCCGCCCCCGTGGCTGCTTCCAGGCATGCGCAGCAGGAGGGAGGACGCAAGCGCCGTGGCCTCTGCCTCCGCCGCCATGTTCCTGGGTGCCGCAGCGGCCCCGGGGGCTTCCCTTCCTTCCTCCTCCTCCTCGGAGGAAGGGAAGCCCCCCGGGCTGCTGCTGCACATGCGCGGTACCCAGGAACATGGCGGAGGAGGCTGCGGCGCTCACACCCTCCCTCCTGCTGCGCATGCACGGCAGCGGCCCCGCCCCCTTGGGGCAGGGCTTACAAAGTGTGGCTTAGGGCACCAAAAGGGCATAATCCGGGCCTGGCTGGAGGTCAAGCGACATTGCTAGATTTGGACTGACCAAAGCCGGGAAGAGTCCACCCAACGGCAGACTGGTCGGTCGGTCCCAATGTAATGAAGAGGCTGAACTCGAGGGCAAGAGAACATTGTCTTTATTGCCTGATTGGCAGTGCAAGGATTCCCGACACAACCGGGTTCCGTCCCAAGGCGGCGACCTTTTCACCGCATTACGCGCCACCGCCTTGTTTCCAACACAAAAGGTTTCCTGTACAGAAAAGTGGAGGGAGTATAAAAAACACGGAGGAGACGGCCGGCCTTCCTTTGGGGGGGGCACGGAACCACTTGGTCCTTAAGACGTACAAAAGGACATCCAGCACAAAAACAACATAATGAAGGGAAACCGCATTTCGAACCCAAGCCTGGAAACACCTTCTCTGTGAAGTCCTGTCTGAGCGGGACTTTGTGCAAAACGTGTGTTCATTGTGCCCAGCAAACCTGATTTATGCACCGATTCGGAGACCAGCTATAAGCTGAATGCATGTGTGTGTGTGCGTGTTGCGGTTCCAGCCAATGTGAGCTGCGTAGCCACAGGATCCGCTCTTCTGCCTCCAACGGGCTGAGGGTCTGGCCCAAAGAAGCCGAAGTTAATACTTAAAACAGAGGACATGCATAACATACGGCGCATATATGATGCGTAACACGTTTTTGAATTCTTGACCAAAAGATTATTTAGAAAAAAAAAGACTGTAGAACAGGCCTGGGCAAACTTTGGCCCTCCAGGTGTTTTGGACTACAACTCCCAGCATTCCTAACAGCCTCAGGCCCCTTCCTTTTGCCCCTCAGCCGCTTAAGCGGCTGAGGGGCAAAAGGAAAGGGCCTGAGGCTGTTAGGAATGCTGGGAGTTGAAGTCCAAGGAGGGCCAAAGTTTGCCCAGGCCTGCTGTAGAAATAAAGGAGGCCCCAAAAAGGCCCCAAAAGGAAATTTGGCGCATCTCCAGTCATTCACATCTCCGGGCTTTGCTCTCTGCGTTTGGTCCAGCATTGAAGAAAGAGGCCCCGATCCATCCCCTGTGAGTCCAGGTGCAAGGAAGGGTTCTCTAGCAGGCCTGGGCCAACCCTGGCCCTCCCACCAGGTGTTCCGGACTGCGACTCCTACAGTTCCTCATAGCCGATACACTGTTAGGAACGGTGGGAGTTGCAGTCCAAAACACCTGGAGGGAGGGCCACGGTTGGCCCATGCCTGCTCCGTAGAGCTGTTTTCAAGTCACCAATGCAAAGGGTTTGCATTAAGTGGGAAAGGAATGGACGCAAACCGTCCTGGCAGCCGGCCAAAGAGCGGGTTGTAGGAGTCTGTTCTTGTGGCGGGAATGTATGGATCAAAGGAACAAAGGCACCCAAACCTGAGGATCTTCAGGAGGAAGGGGCATATTATGAGGCCCAATGCAACCGAGTCCCACTGACTGAGTTCCGAATGCCTGAAGGCAACGACTGGGATTCTCTCCCCAAAGAAGTCCGGCCATTTCGGGAGGTCCCGGTGGCCTCGATTAAGCCTCCTCCAGGCTGGGAATTCCTCCAAACCCTTCCGGGACGGGAACGTGCCAGAGGTAAGGATGCTGCAGTATGGGCAACGACAGGGGCGGTCCTACTGGTAGGCAAAGAATGCCGCTGCGTGGGGCGCCATCTGGGTAAAGGGCGCATTCCCCCGCTCGCCAGATAGCGTCCGGCCAATGTTCCGCTTTTGGGCCTTGTGCGCTCCGACGCCCCGCGCCGTAGCAAACCTCCCTGCGTGCCGAATAGGGAGCGCTGTGTTTACAGGTTTCTGCCCCTGCGCACAGGAGCTTCTGGGCATGCGCAAAGGGGGGGCACAAAAATGTTTTTTTGGGGGGGCACCAAAATAATGTTCGCTTACCATTTAAAATTACCTTAGACCGCCCCTGGGCAACGATGCAAGGAAGGAGGTCGCCGGGATTGAAAAGGGAGGAACATCGTTGCCCGGAGATTGGAAGCGTCTAACCTGGCGAACCGTTGCCCGTTGCATCCTGTGCGGCTTCCTGTCTTTCTAAGCAAACAAGAGACTGCGAGCGGATGGATGAAAATCCAAACCGAGACACGGAAACGACTTCCCCGAAACCAGGGACAAGCAAAGGGAGTCCGGTGGGGATCCAACAAAGGACACACAACCCAGGCGGTGAAGCCTTTTCCTCTTCCTCTCTCTGGATCCATTTTGGAGACGAGCTCTCCTTGGCCTGAAGCGGGCCCAAAACACGAAAGCAAAGGCTTCTGGGATGAAGGAAAGGCCAATAAATAGTGGGGAGAGCACCCAAGAGCGGTCCTCGGAGGCCTCTCCTTCCCTACTCAAGGGGAACCGTGTTGTGTGCTCACACTGGACCAAAGCCTTCTTGCGGCCGCATCAAGACTGGGCTGCAAGGAATGCCGCCAAAGGCCA
Source organism: Anolis apletophallus (assembly GCA_030556195.1). Lineage (NCBI taxonomy): Eukaryota > Metazoa > Chordata > Lepidosauria > Squamata > Anolidae > Anolis > Anolis apletophallus. The sequence goes on along the minus strand of JARBWK010000015.1, from coordinate 45,250,018 downwards.
GCTTGGCAACACACTGCAGGAAAGGGACAGGGCTGCGACCCACACAAGGACCCAGGGAGGGTTTCCAGGCACGTGGCGTGGCGCTGCAGAAGTGAAAAGCGAGATACAGTGATATCGAAGGGGGCAAAGGAGGTAGTAAAAGCCAAGGCGGAAGGAGGAAGGACGGGGAGGCGGCAAGGAAGGGTTCAGGGATGCTCTTGCATCACAGGAAGAGGAGGCACCGAGCTCAGGAAAGAGGGGCAAGCGTGACTAGGCCACGAGGGGCAGCCCTCAGGCGCTTTGGGGCCGCATTCGCTCCAGAGACCCTTCAAGGGCCACCCATATACTCTCCACACAAACAAAGCAAGCCATTCGCCTCAAAGGAATCGGCCCATTCCTGCTTGTGTGTGCTTCACGCTCATCCAGCCGAACTGAAGGGAACACGTTTTTGCAAAGATCCCAGTGATGGGCTCATTGGGAACGCCTCCGCCCTCCGCCTTCAAGGGCCACCCACAAAATATACTCGCAATGGTCTCAATAAAACAAGCCATTCACCTCAAAGGAATCGGCACACGGACTGCTGCTATCGTGCGCTTCATGCTCGCCCAGCCAAACCCAAGATGGGACTCCAAGGCAAAAGGGAGGCGAGATTCACTTCCGGGGACGTTCTCCAGGAGACGTGGCCCGGCCCCACTCGCCCCCCACTTCCATATATACAAGGCGTGGGCAAGAAGTCCCAGAACCAGGGCTTCAAGCCACCAGGAGAAGCGGCGGAAAGGGTGCCAAAGAGGAAGCGGAAGACGGCAGGCAGGCTGGGTCCCCAGGGCCAGAGCCAAGAAGAAGGCGACGCAAGGAAACGGTCAGAGATCAACTGGAAGAGCCGTTTTGTAGGCGCATGCATTGTTATATCTGATAGTGACGGAGAGCAAGAGTCAAAAGAGGAAGAACGGCCCGCAGAAGAAGAGAACAAAGCAGAAGTTTGCAGCAAAAAAGAAAAATTGCACAAACGACAGAAGATGAGCAGTTTGCGCTGGCTCTCAAAATGAGCGAGCAAGAAGCCAGGAGGAGGAGGAGGAGGAGCTTCTGAGAAAAGCCATTGCAGAGGGCCTAAGTAGCTGCCAGCTTCCGGAGCCTTCTGCTGCAGCTGCTGCGCCTCTCCTTTCCCCAAGGCCAGGGTCTCCAGCACAAAGCCCCCCGGCTGAACAGGAGGATCCTGAGCCCCTGGAAGCGGTGCCACCTAGCACACACTCTCTATGCTCCGGGCGCAGTTCTCTCTCACCCTGCAACCCAGCTGATGAAAACAGGCAGGCAGGTGTCGCCAAGAGGCCCTTTGTAGTACTAATGAGGTTAAGCCAGGAGCAGGGGCAGTCCGACGTATACGCGAAGTAAGCGGCCGCTTAGGGCACCAACTTCTGGGAAGGGCGCCATCTTCTGGGAAGGGCGCCGCCACGCCGGCCGTGCTGCCGTAGCAAACCTCCCTGCTGCTGCGTCGGCTTCAGCGCCTGGCCTGCAGGAGCTTCTGGGCACGCGTGGAGATTTTCGCGCATGCACAGTGGCCCGAGCTGAAGTTGAGCTCGGAGCCACTGCGCATGCCCAAAGCTCCTGCAGGCGCTGAAGCCGAAGCCTGTAAACACGTCACGTCAGCACTCCGTCTGTATTCAGCATGCAGGGGGCGGAGGCAAGGGAGAGGTTTAACCTCCCTTTGCCTCCGCCCCCTGCGTGCCAAATACGGATGGAGTGCTGACGTGACGTGTTTACAGGCCGGCTTCAGCGCCTGCAGGAGCTTCTGGGCAAGCGCAGAAGCTCCTGCAGGCGCAGAAGCCTGTAAACACGTTACGTGATGCAATTGGGCAGGCAGGGGGCGGAGGCAAAGGGGGGCGCCAAAGTAATGTTCGCTTACCATAAAAAATAACCTTAGTCCGCCCCTGGCCAGGAGATTGTGGAAAGCTGGCTAGTGTCTAGTCTAATGGTATCTCCAGGGAAGAGCCAGCCTTTTGCAAGGCTAGAGGAAAACCCTTCCTCACCAGAAGGGAGCAGTTCCAGTGACACACTACTTACTCAAGGAGATGGCATGCCTATTACCTTGAGTCCCATTTTCCCCCAAAGCCATCGGGTGTTTGGCCCCTGGAGCCTCAAATACTGTTTCCAGGAAGGTGCAACAAACAACCTGTCAAAGCTGACAAATGAGCCATTCCAGACTTGCTCAGAAAGAGACCCCCTTGCGGGTTGTTCACAAACCATGGAGAAAGTGCCTCAGGAGCCCAGCATCCTGGACCCCCTTCACCACCAGGATTCTCACCTTGAATATCAGTTTGGGCCCAGTCAGGAGGCATTTCTTTCTAGTGGGCCTGGCACTACCGGAAACACACCGGTCGATTCACTTCTGGAATCAGGGCTCGGTCGGGATCATTTTGGACGCGTCAGGGACGCTCCGGCGTCTTTCAGAGCATGAGGTCAAGGGGACACTGACATCAAATAACAATAATAACAATAATGACAGTGATAATCAATCTTCCCTGCAAGCTGCAGTGTGGAAAAGCCACCTGACATGGGCTGACTGATCTTCCAGGGAGGCGGGATTGGCTTCTTCGGGCTCCGCTTTCCTTCCTTTGGCACAAAGTTTGCTTTCGCTCCGACTCTTTCTTGGGAGGTTTGAGAAGCTGCTTGGCAAAAATAATCAGCTCCAGGCTTCCTCAACATATTTTCCTCCCTTACCCGAAGGATGCACACACACACACACACACACACACACATATATACGCATACACACACTGACATACATAGACACTCTCAACACATGTCAATGCTTGGTCTACACTTCAGCAAGAAGAGGCTGCCCTGAGGCAACCCAAGGCGGATGCGGCACCGAGACACTCGAAGGTGACGAGGAAAAGGGAGCGAGGGCAAACCGTGGAGACCGTGGTGCCGCCTTCAGGGGAAGGTTTGGGAAGCGGAGGCGTGAGTGTGACACATGAAGGAAGAATAAGGCAATGAACTGGAGAAGGAGGAAAAGGACACCGGAAGACAGGAGGAGAGTAAGGCGGAACCAAGGAAGCAGCTCAGCTGCCCGGTTGGGACACGAAGACAGCAAAGTGCTCTGTGCAAAGCCAGGAAGCGCTCCGTGTGGACGTCAGTCCGCCCGCCCTGCGGATTCCCGCTTGCGGGTTGGGTCCCAATGTGGGGGGAGGAAGCTCCCCCTGCGATATGGCTTTGAAGGAGAGGAGGAGGACAAGGCCCGGCCCGGCACTAGGCGTCCTCGTCATCGTCGCTGATGAGGTCCCTCTTCTCCGGGTGGGTCTCGCGCTCGCGCAGGAAGTCCTCGCGCATGGCCTCCAGCTCCAGCAGCTCCAGGCGCACCTTCTCCAGGTGGCAGGCCCGGCGGTTGCGGATCTGGCGCAAGGGGAAGGGGTTCAGGTCCCCAAAGGCGATGCCCAGCAGCTTCCTGCAAATGAGAGAGAGAGAGAGATGGTGAGGCCAGTCACATCGCTTCCCCAGACATGTTTCCATTTATGTATACCCAAAGACCTGGAGGGAGGCCCCCAGTTGGACCCTGGCGGCTCTAGAAGCTGAATCCCCACGTACACAGTTAGTTGTGCATGTCGTCCTGTATTCCCTCCCCTCGGCCCCCTTACCTGGCGTCAAGGACCGTGTGGGTGAAGTACCGGAGGTACTTGAAGATGGACATGGAGTCCTGCAGCTTTAGGATCTCCTCCTCTTTGTACTTGAAGAGCGCCAACGCATACCGGAAAATGACCTGGAAGAGCCAAAGAACAGGGGACTGGATGCGATCCATCGGGAGGCGGCCGCCTTTGAGGCTTCCCGCTGCTTGAGCGACCCACAGAAAAGGAATTCCCTCCCAAAGAGCCGATGGCAAGACACTGCACCTGGCAGTCGCCAGCGTTCCCCTCTGGGTGGGATTCATCCACATGCAAATTAACAATAATAATAATCTTTATTTATGACCCGCCACCATCTCCCCAGGGGGGACTCAGGGTGGCTAACACGAGGCCAAGCCCAAAACAATACAACATGAGTAAACAACCAGGTGGGTTGAGTGGTCACTCTCCGAAGGCACATCGGAAGAGCCAAGCTTTCTAGATCTTTCCTAAAAGCAGCGAGGGTAGGGGCTTGCCTGATCTTCCTAGGTAGCGAGTTCCAAAAGCGGGGGGCCACAGCGGAGAAGGCCCTCTCCCTCGTTCCCACGAGTCGAGCCTGTGAGAGAGGAAGGGGCGAGAGAAGAGCCTCTCCTGAAGATCAAAGAGATCGTGCGGGTTTGTGGGAGGAGATGCGGTCACAAAGCTAGGAGGGTCCCAAACCGTTCAGGGCTTTAGAGGTGATAAACAGCACCTTGAATTGGGACCGGAAGATGAACGGCAACCAATGGAGCTCCTTGAACAGGGGGCTTGACCGATCCCTGTAATTCGCCCCGGTTAGAAGCCTGGCTGCCGAGCGTTGGACCAATTGGAGTTTCCAGGCCAGATCAGGCTTCGCGAGGTATGGTCGCAGCTGGCGCACAAGTTCTAATTGTGCAAAGGCCCTCCTGGCCACCACCGACACCTGCGCATCGAGCGTCAGCGCTGAGTCCAGGAAGACCCCCAAGCTGCGGACCTGCACCTTCAGGGGGAGTGCAACCCCGTCCAGCAGAGGCTGCCACCCAATACCCCGGTCAGGCGTACGACCGACCTGGAGGACCTGTCTTGTCGGGATTGATCCTCAGCTTGTTCATCCTCACCCAGAGCGTCACAGCAGCCAGGCCCTGGTCCAGCCTCCGAGGGGCTTCCTTGGATTCAGGTGGGAAATAGTGGCGTTGGGCGTCATCCACGTAGAGATGGCACCGTACTCCAAACCCCCGATGACCTCTCCCAGCGGGTTCATATAGAAGTTTAAAAGCACGGGGGACAGATGGAACCTTGCGGGACCCCACGGGTCAATGGCCAGGGGTCCGAGCAGGTGTCACCCAGCTTTACCATATGGGAACGACCCTCCAGAAAAGACCGAAGCCACAGTAAAACCGTGCCTCCAAGTCCCATCCCGGAAAGTCGACCCAGAGGGATACCGTGGTCGGTGGTATCGAAAGCCGCTGAGATGTCCAAGAGAACCAGCAGGGTGGCGCAAGCTTGAAATGGGATCCTCCAGGAACTGAAGAGGTCCTCCGAGGAGGGAGTGGCGGCGCTTGACCTCCTAGCCACAGGCAGCAATTGATGGAGTGGTGTAGGAGGGGGCCGGCCATGACGAAATGGCAGCGCTCAACACCCTAGCTGCAGGCAGCAGACGATGGAGTGGGGCAGGAGGGGGCAGGCGAGGCTCCAACCAGGTGACTAAACAGGCCCAGATCGTCCCCGACACAGTGAATGTGTGCCTACCGTGTGTTTCCCTTGCAGGAGCCCCCCCCCCCCTCCCTGCCTCCTGATTTCCTGGGCAGGTCAAGCATGTCGACACCACTACGTGGGTGTAATAATGAGGAGTGGGTGGTCATCCGTTTTCTTGTTTCTCTGTCCAGATCCTCCAGCTCTGCTCGTGTCCAGTTCACAGTTCTGGGGATGGCCCCGGGGTTAAGAGCCTGGATCGTATTTCCGCCATTTAATTGGCTCTTCAAAACCTTTCTGACTCTTTTTGGACATATTCTTTGCTGACCACACTTTTCACACGTCCGTGCTTGCTATTGTCCAGCTGTAGCATGCCCAGGTATTGACAGGCTTCAGGCTGATTGCATTTTATGGTTTGTCCGTTTGGCATCTCTATGCCCTCGCGGTGTGTCATTTTCCCTTCCTTTAATGCCACTGTGGCGCATTTGTCTAGGCCGACGTCAGTGCTGAAGACTCCGACTGTGTTGGTCAGCAGCTGCATTTCAGTTTCTGATTTTCCATAAAGCTTCAGATCATCCATGTACAGCACGTGGGAAATTTTTGGTGAATTTCTTGTTGTTCTTGTTGTTTGGTAGCCCGGTTTTGTTTTCTGTAGCATTACTGACAGAGGGATCATTGCGATGCTGAACAGCCGCGGTGACAGCGAGTCGCCCTGGAAAATTCTTCTCTTGATGTTAACAGCTCCATAGCTTTCGTTGCCCCAAAACAACCCAGTTTTCCATTGTTTCATGGCATTTTCTTTATGATGATATTCCTGCTGCTCATGCTCCAGCCCAGCTTATATTTATTTTTATTGGGAAATAATACCTATCTATAGATAAATATTATCATTATTTTCCTAGTGTTCATGCACCAGTCCAGCTTATATTTATTTCTATTGGAAACACACACACTCTCTCTCTCTCAATCTCTGTTGTTGTTGTTGTTGTTATATGCCCAATGCTCCTACTCTTGCCCAACTTATTTGCATTTCTCTCTTGGGGAAAGGACAGGTGAGTGAGTGGCGGCAGGTGCTCTGGGTGGCAATACAGGGGAGGGCAGGGAGGCCGGCGCTTGCCTTGGGTCCTTCGTAGAGGAAGGCGTCCCAGATCCGGAAGAGGACGTCGCTAACCACGCTGTCCACGAAGACCACCAGGAACCAGTTGAAGGTGATGAGGGTGTAGTCCACCCGGTGGAGCTCAAAGTGGGCGGCCAGGCGGGGCAGCTTCTCGCCCATCAGGTCCTTGAAGACCCTCTGGTCCACCTGCAAGGAGGAAGGAGAGTGAGCGGCAGGTGACGCCTCGGGAGCGTGGCAAGGACACGGAAATGGCAACGCACACGGAGACTGGACCCTGGGATAGGGCTATTTCCTTTTTGTGAGGCTGATACCTTTCTCAGGGACACACCTCCTTTCCTACGTCAGCCTGGAGCACTGAACCCCTGGCCTCCCAACTCAAAGTCCCAACCCTGCCCTTGCTGTGTCCCAAGAGGAGAGGGAAGCCTTCCACTGTCCTGTCCCAAAGGAGTGACCTCCTGGGTCTCTAGCCACACTGGCTCGTGCTCTGTGTTGGAGCCCAACTGGAAGGCTGGGAGGAGGAATCTTTCCTCCAGCTCCTTGTTGTCGGTACCAGCCATGACCGTGGGGGCGGCACCTGCGTTCATGCAGCACCACAAGGTCTCCAGGGATACTGTGATGGAGGAAGGGGCTTTGAAAAGGCCCTCTGGGGAGGGGGCTGTGGGCCAGCCTAGCTTTGCCTGGCTGCTTTAACCGCACCCCGAGGGCTCTCGCACACACCGAACCCCTGGCCAGCCTTTCAGGCGTCGTACCTGGGAGCCCATCAGAGTCTTCGTGTAATAGTCCCGGGGCATGAAGACCTCCACGATGGTCACAAGGCACCAGAAGGCATCCTCCTGCTCCAAGTAGAGAAGCGCAATGGCCGCCAACCTGTCCAGGAAAAGAAGGAAACGTCCTCACAGTGCGCAAACATTGCTCTCCGCACCACTGGGTGTATAAGATCAGCTAATTAACGCATCCCTTGCACGCACGCACGCACACACAAGCCATGTAATTCAGGCCTCTCGGCAAAGGCCTCCTACCTGTTGAGCCCCTGGCAGTAGCCGATGTCCGGGTTCCGCCAAGAGAAGGCGAGGAGCACGTTCCGGAGCTTCTGGATGCCTTCGGAGGCCGGGGAGGAGTAGTGCTTGTTGTTGGGCAGCGTGCGGAGCAGGTCCAGCTCGATCTGCTTGGAGGCCGGGTTCTGCTTCTTGAGGGCGTTCTGGAGAAGGCCCTGGAAGTAGCCCGGGTCGGCGCTGGCCCGGAACTTCTTGGCCTGGAGCCCCACGCACCACTTCCACAGCTGCGAGCGGTGTGCGTGCGGGATCCCCGAGCGCACCAGCTGCTTTAGCTCCAGCGAGCGTGACATCTCCCGGTGCAGGGTCCCGGCCAGGAAGTTCTCCCACTTGACGCCCACCGACATCTCCTGGTGCTCGGCCAGCGAGAGGGACTTCAGGTCCAGCGCCCGCACCTTGGCCTCCAGCCGCACCTCCTCCTCCTCCTCTTCCGGGATCGTTCGGAAGCCGTAGATGTCGTACTCGCTGCGCAAAAGGAAAGTAGCACCAGGGTTAGGAATGACAGGGAGCACTGGGCTAGGAGTGCCAAGGAGGCCAAGGTTCAGATCTGGGGAAGGAAGGTGCACTCTCTCAGCCTCAAAGGAAGGCTGTGGCAAGCTTCCTCTAGGGCAGTGTTTCCCAAACAGTGTGCCGGGGCACACTAGTATGCCGTGAGCGATCCTCAGGTGTTCCGTGGGAAATGGGAACCTCCAAGACCCTTCCTTCCCCCTCCTGCCGAACACTTTTCCTTCTCCGCTCGGGGACTCCTTCGTCCCAGCCTCGCTCTGCTCGCTTTGCCTCGCTTTGCTCTGGGGCAAGTCTGCGCAGTAGCGCCAGCACGGGTCACGCCTTCCTCCCTCCCCCTCCCCTCCTGAACACGCTCACGCTGCCCCCTCGGATCAAAATGGTGGCAGAAGCGGCAGTGGAGAAGAAAAAGTAAGTGTTGGGCAGGAGGGGGAAGAAAGGGCGCGAAGGGGGGGGAGGGAAGAGGTCTCTGTCAAAAGCTGGCATGGGCAAACATGGACCTTCAAGGTGTTTTGGACTCCAACTCCCACCATTCCTAGCAGCCTCAGGCCTTTCCCCCCCCTCAGCCACTCAAGCAGGAAAGGGCCTCAGGCTGTGAGGAATGGTGGGAGTTGGAGTCCAAAGAACCCAGAGGGCCGAAATCTTCCCATGCCTGTTTGAGGGACCTTAAAGTGGTGAGCCTCCTTCCAACATTGGGATTCTGGATAGAAAACAAACAACATAACATTGTTTGAGTCCACAGTGCTCTCTGGGTGTAGGTGAACTACAACTTCCAAACTCAAGGTCAATTCCCAAGCAAACCCTTTCAGTACTTTCTGTTGGTAATGAGAGTTCAATATGCCAAGTTTGGTTCAATTCCATTGTTGCAAGAGTTCAGGATGCTCTTTGATTGTGTGTTAACTATAAATCCCAGAAACTGTAACTCCCAAATGTCAAGGTCTATTTTCCCCAAACTCCATCTGTGTTCACATTGGGGCATATTGAGTATTCATGCCAAGTTTGGTCCTGATCCAACATTGTTTGAGTCCTCAGTGCTCTCTGGATATAGGTGAACTACAACTCTAAAACCCAAGGTCAATGCCCACCAAACTCTTGGTTATGGGAGTTCTGCGTGGGAAGTTTGGTCTTTCTGCCATTCCTGCCAGGATATCTATGTTGTGTTCATCGAAACAGGCCCAGGTTTCACACTGAGTGTATAAATACATTTAGAGACATATTAACTATACGTATTACTGTGTTGGAGTGTCATTTTGTGTCATTTTGGTTGGTGGGCTGCCCCAGGATTTGGTAAATGTAAAAAGTGTGCCGCGGCTCAAAAAGGTTGAAAAACACTGCTCTACGGTAGGCATAGGCCAACTTCTGTTAGGAATGGCGAGAGCTGGAAGTCCAAAACACCCGAGGGGAGGGCCAGCGTTGGCCCATGACTGCTTTCGACAGAGAGAGGGCCAAAGGAACGTGGGGGGAGTTCACCAATGGAGAGCAGGGGTGTCAATCATGCTGCACCCAGCCTTGAAATCATCATCATCATCATGATGACTCAATAGCACAGGAAATGGCCAAATCAGGGTTTGCGTTGGAGAATTCTTTGTGGGGTGGAGAGTATTTTCACGCCATGGATATGGCAGCTCAACTGGACACCTCCACTCACCCAAAGACTGTAGCACTCAGAAAAGCAATGTGACATCAAAGCAGGGCAGCCGGACCATGGCCTTCGTCACCTGTCAGTGCACGAATGAAACCGCCAAGCCATGCGTTGGTTCGCGCCACTCCAGGCAACGTCTTTCCAAGCACTTGCGGCTGATTTATTTCCACCCCCGCCGGCTGCTCCCTTGCGCTGTAAGCCCTCATTAAGTCAAAGCGGTTAACCAACCAACAAGCTCTGAATAAGGAAGCGCGCCTGATCGGGCCTGGCTTGACCAAGATGAAGCACTGGCAGCACGCCACCCCTGGCACAGCTGCTCCGAAAGCAGCCGCACTGGCCCTAAAGGGAACCGGACCTGCCTTTGGGGCCAGCGTTGCCAGGGCCGGTGCGCTGCCAGTGCTTCATGGATTCCGGGGGGCCTTCGAAGGCGTTTTGTCCAACCTCTGGTTTGAAGCACAAGAGGAAACCACTGGTGTGCAGTGTATCAGCACACTCCATCTACAACACTGGTGGATTATCATCATCTGTGGCCTTGTAACTTCCCCAACTCCCATGAGTATCCCCAACCCCTGGCCCCATTGGCAGGAGCTCCTGGAAGGTCGAGTCTGAGCAACGTCTTGAGGGCCACACGCGACACACAGGCAGCCTTTTGGAGAGATGCTGTTAGGATCCTAACCAAGAGGAAGAAGCTGGTCTTACTCTGGCCACCTCACTGGCCTGGCCTGGCGCCATTTTGAATGAGAAATGGCCGTTCCTTTACGGAAGTCTCTACCCATATGTTGTTCTTGTTGTGCATTGCCTTGGGTGCCATGCAGGTCTGGGAGGCAATATGCAAATGCTTCAAACCCCTATAATAATAATAATAATAATAATAATAATAATAACAACAACTACTACTACTACTACTACTTTATTTTTACCCCCCTCCATCTACCTGAAGGGACTCGGAGCGGCTTACAGAGGGACATGTCCAACTAAACAGGTTAAAATAAGTATCGAAAAACAAACAATATCCAACATCAGTAAACATAAAATCAGACAACATTATAAAAACAATTAAAAGCTGAACCAATATAGTGCTGGGTTCGTTTCATAATGACTAAGTGCAATGAATCCTAAGAAGAGCCAGGGAAAGGGCGACGGTCGGAGGGCTGGGCCCAGAGGCCAATGCCCTTAGGCTATGGAAAGGGCCAGAAAGGGCACTCAGGTTGAAGCGCAGGAGGTGGAGAGGCCGGGGAATTCTGTGGTGAACGGCCTCACCAAAGGCACAACAGAACTGCCAAGTTTTTAATCCCTTGCGGAGAATGGAGAGCGCGGGAGCCTGCCTGATCTCCCTGGGGAGGGGGTTCCAGAGCCGAGGGGCCACCACCGAGAAGGCCCTCTCCTCGTTCCCACCAACTACTCAGCCAGTTTGAAGCATGAATTCTAAACTTGTGTCTTTGTTTACTCTCTGTTCCATGTATTTTAATAAGTATTTTATAGAAACACATCTTAATATGTATCATGTAAAGAAATACATCTTAACATGTGTATTTATAGATTTGTTTTGCAATGTTTATGTGTTTTAATTAAGCTATAACTCGCCTCGATCCAGAAGGAGAGACGGGCAAGAAATAAAATAATAATTTGTTATCGTTATTATTATTATTATTATTATCTGCAGCTCAGGGAGTGGAAAAGAAAGTCAAACCGAGGCCACGGAGTGAACCCACAGCTGCGGCTCCAGTGCTAAATGGAAGACCACCACCAAGAAGGAAGGGAGCGAGAGCGTGCGCTGACCTGACTGTGTGGGGCCTGAAGACCTCCGGCTGCTCGCTGGTGTCGGCCCGCAAGGCGTCTTCCAGGAGCTGGGCCACCACTTCGTGTCGAGGGCTCTGCTCCTCGGAGCACACAGGCGCCTTCATCTCTTGCAGCAGGATCAGGTACTTGCTCTCCACTTGGCAATGCTTGGCTTCGAGGCTGGTGTACTGCGGGAAATATACCCAAGATACCATCACAAACAGGCACCCGCAGGAACACGGTTGACTCTGGCGCAGCCGGCTGGGAGTCAGCTGCATTAAGAGCACTACTGGCCAAAAGATCATGAGTTCGAAGCCAGCCTGGGTTGGAGTGAGCTTCCGACCAATTTGTGTAGCTTGCTGTCGACCTTTGCAGCCCAAAAGACAGTTGCATCTCCCAAGTAGGAAATTTAGGTACCGCTTATGGGGGGGGGGGGGGGGTAATTTAACTAATTTACGATGCCATAATCTCCAGCAAGCGCTCAAAGAATGAGGAAGTACTCAATCAGTGTCACAAGTGGACGGTGAAGCAACAGCTCCCCTGGTGGCCAGAATGCCCTCATGAAAAGTTGGAAAGTTAAATTGCCTCTGTGTGTCTGTCTATATATGTTGTGTGTCTATGGCAGTGTTTCTCAACCAGTGTGCCATGGCACACTAGTGTGCCGTGAGCGATCATCAGATGTGCCATGGGAAATTGGAACCTCCAATACCCTTTCTTCCCCCTCCTGCCCACAGTGCTCTCTGGGTGTAGGTGAACTACAACTTCCAAACTTCCAAACTCAAGGTCAATTCCCAAGCAAACCCTTTCAGTACTTTCTGTTGGTAATGAGAGTTCAATAGGCCAAGTTTGGTTCAATTCCATTGTTGCAAGAGTTCAGGATGCTCTTTGATTGTGTGTTAACTATACATCCCAGAAACTGTAACTCCCAAATGTCAAGGTCTATTTCCCCCAAACTCCATCTGTGTTCACATTTGGGCATATTGAGGGCCCAGCAGAGATGGCGTTATTCTCTGAGACCTTTAAGGAACTAACAACGAAAGGGAAAAGCTCTGGTGACTTTCTCCCACTGTGCTCAAGAGCGCGCTCCAAATGGCTGCCTCTATTGCGTATGGTTTGCTAATTGCACAACAGCTGCAGAGAGGAAGGCCCTGCTGCCGCTGCCCAGAGAAGCCTTGGCTGCCCCCTTCCTCCCCTCTTTGGAAGGACTTCCTCATTCCCGCTGCTGAAGAAAGCTCAGGACCCCCCTCAGACCCAGACCCACCCGGGACACTCTTCTTCTTCTTTTAAATCAGTGTTTCCCAACCACTGTTCCGCGGCACACTAGTGTGCTGCGAGCGATCGCCTGGTGTACCGCGGTAAAACCTCTCTTCCCCCCTTTCTTCCCCCTCCTGCCGAACCCCTGCTGCTGCTGCTTGCGGGGGGGAAGGAGGAGGAGGAAGGGCGGGCAGCGGCAGCGAAAAAGAAGAAGGGGCCGGAGCGCCGCCTCCTTTGGCCGTTTCCCCAGCCAGCCAGCCTCCAATCGAGGGAGGGCGGGGAACGGAAGCACACTCCCGGGGATGGCAGACGCATTCACCTTCCTCCTGCGGCGGAGAAGGAAGCGAAGGAGCCAGCTGCTTCTGGAGGCGACCCGGCTTGGCCCTGCTGCGTCCCAGGTGAGGCCGCGGGGCGCCCTTCCCCTCGGCCCAGCCCCCCCCCCGAAGCCCCTTGGGGAGGAAGGGCCCCAAAGGGGAGAAGGGGCCTTCCTTCGCCAGCCTTCCTCCCAAATGTCAAGGTCTATTTTCCCCAAACTCCATCTGTGTTCACATTTGGGCATATTGAGTATTCATGCCAAGTTTGGTCCTGATCCAACATTGTTTCAGTCCACAGGGCTCTCTGGATATAGGTGAACTACAACTCCAAAACCCAAGGTCAATGCCCACCAAACTCTTATAGTATTTTCTCTTGGGTCTGGGAGTTCTGTGTGGGAAGCTTGTGTCTTTCTGCCATTCCTGCCAGGATATCTATGTTGTGTTCATCGAAACAGGTCCCGGTTTCACACTGAGTGAATACATTTAAATACATTTAAAGACATATTAACTATATGTATTACTGTGTTAGAGTGTCATTTTGTGTCATTTTGGTTGGTGGTGTGCCACAGGATTTGGTAAATGTAAAAAATGTGCCGCGGCTGAAAAAAGGTTGGGAAACGCTGTTTTAAATCATTACCACCAGGCAGGCAGGCGGGACAGGAGGAGAACCACAAGGGCCGGGAGCCTGAGAGAGAGCACTTTTACCCCAGCGCCGTGACTAGATCGGCCTCTCAGGCGTCACACTGATGTGGCATTTGGGGTCGTGGAATAGTGAACACATGTGGAGGGAGGGAGGGAGGGGCAAAGCTTTGTTTTGTGATTCAATACATATACAATGTGATTGGGAATGGCATTTAACTTTCTTGTACGATGCACAAGGGCAATAACGTTCTTCTATTCAGTTCCATTCTATTCTATTTGTGTGGAATGCAGTTTATTGACCGACATCTCCTGAACCGGTCACCGTTCCCCGAAATGACAGAGAACATCTCTTTCGCCAAATAATCAAGGATGGGCCCAGAGATGTCGGGACGCCTAGTACGTCAGGGCCAATGCAGTTCTTCCATTCTTTTGACACAACAGAAGGGTTTTGGGTTTTTTAAAATTTGCATTTCGGGCATTTATGAGACATTTCGAAATGAGCGGCCGCTCCTGACTGACCTTCACCATCAAGTCTCTTTCTCTGTTCTCAGCGTTTCTCCGCAAGGCCGCGAGCTCCAAGATCTCCTTGTTCAGAAATTTGTTCTGGGTTTTATAACCCTGGAGACTGTCCTGCCGACCCCGAAAGACAGACAGACAGAGAGACAGACAGAAAGAAGGGGTGAACCCAGAGGCACAGGACTAGAAAGGCACAGGCCCCTGTTCCGGCTCACATACACATTCGCCTCAAGAACAGACCGACAGCCCCTCTCGTTTGTCACTTGGGGGCGGCCCGCACTCTGGGGAGGTCTGCCCGCCCGCCCGCCCGCCCCCTGGAATGGGCCGCGTGCCCTGACTGACCTTCAGCCTGTTGAGCTCCTCTGGGTCTCTGCTTGTGGAGGGAGGCGGGGGGCTGGGTGCGGCCCCACCCTGGGGCTCCTGCCCCTCGCTCAGCTCCCGGGAGAGCTTCACGATGACCTCGTCCTTGGCCTGGATGGTCTCCATCAGCATGCCCAGCCGCTCGTTCAGCTCGCCCACCGTGCCCTTCAGGCCCCGGATCTCGGCCTGCAGGCTGTCCTTCTCCAGCGCCAGCCTCTCCAGCTGGTTGTTGAGGCCCAGGATCTGGCCGGCCTTCTGGTGGAGCAGCTCCAGCTTCTCTTGGGGGGGCCCGTCCTCGCAGAGGTGGCCGGCAAAGTATCTGTCGTACTGGGAGGACCTGACCGTCTGCTGCAGGAGCCGCACGAGTTCCTGGAAAGGGAGAAAGGGAGAAAGGGAGAGGTGCTGGGCACACGGGGAACGCGCTTTCTGGGGGGCATAAGGACGACAACACCAGGCAGAAAGCTAGTTGCAGCTCTCTTCTCCAACTACAGCGGAGCAGAATTCAATCGGAGCCTAGGGCCCGGGTTGAGGGAAGTCCCACTCCCACTCTCTTCTGCTTTGGTCTCACCTGGAATAATAATAACAATGATAGCCATATGCCCAGTTCTGAGCAAAGCAAGTCCAGGAAGAGAGGGACAAACTGGGAGGTGTCCAAAATGGCTAAAGATCTGCAAAGCAAGTCTTATGAGAAAAGACATAGAAAACTGGGTATCTTGAATTTGGAGATGACAGAGAGGTGAATGTAAAGCTATCCTTGAATACCTGAAGGGATGCAATGTAGTAGTAGTAGTAGTAGTATCGTACTGATGGTAGCTTGTTCAACTTAAGCCGTCTGAGGGCTCGCACTAAGACTCTAAACTATCTAGTTCAAGAGCTGCTTTTTGCTGTCGATGCTGCCCTTGTCGCCCATTCAGAAGCAGCCCTGCAGCACCTCACGTCCACGTGCAGAGCTGTTTGGGCTGGAAGTCAGCCTGAAGAAGCGGAAGTCCTCTTTGCACCACAGGAAGGCGTCAACATAGGCACCTAACTTCCTGCTTTGCAACAGCCTGAAGAAAAGAAGTCAGTCCTCTACCAGCCCGCACCACAGGAAGAACACCATCATCCCCACGTCAACATAGGCACCTAACTTCCTGCTTTGCAACAGCCGCAGAGCTGTTTGGGCTGGAAGTCAGCCTGAAGAAAATGGAAGTCCTCTACCAGCCCGCACCACAGGAAGAACACCATCACCCCCACGTCAGCAGAGGCACATCTGTGCTTAAGTCCGTCCAGCAGTTCACCTCCCTGGGAAGCATCATCTTTTCAGATGCCAAGATTGATAAAAAAAAAAAGAGATCACAGATTAGCAAAGGCATAGAGTGCATTCGGAAGGCTTCACAAAAGAGTCTGGAGCAACAAGCACCTGAGGCAAAGCACCAAAATCAGTGTGTACAGAGCTATCATACTGTCTATTCTCCTCTATGGGTCTGAAACATGGGTCACCTATCGCCAACACCTACGACTCCTCAAACGCTTTCCTCCTCAAAGACATCAGCGCTGTCTTCGCACAATCCTAAATGTTCACTGGACCGACTAAGTGACGAATGTTGCTGTCCTTGAGCAAGCAGGGATCACCAGCGTTGAGGCCATGCTATTGAGAACACAGCTGCGCTGGGCAGGGCACAAGGTCTCTAGGATGGAGGACCACCGCCTCCCAAAGATACTATACGGTGAACTCGCAAGAGAGGCGCCCCAAAGAACAGATATAAGCACTCCCTGAAACAACACCTCAGGCTCGGCCAGATTGATCACCAACAATGGTCCACCCTGACCTCGCATCGGGAAGCATGGAGACGCACTATCCACAATGCTGCGGCCTCTTTCGAGAAGACACGCTAAATGGGTCTCGAAGAGAAATGACAACGCAGAAAGAACCGCAACTTGGAAACACCACCACCCAAGGAGACTTTCTGCTGTGCTTTCTGCAACCGGACTTGCCTATCTCAGATTGGCCTTATTAATCATCAATGCGCTTGTACAAAGCGTGGGATGAGTCCTTCCTAAGAATCTTCGTTCACGAAGTAATGCCGAGAGAGAGAGAGAATAATAATAATAATAACAATAATAATAAATTGATTTCTTGCCCGCCTCTCCTCCTGGCTCAAGGCAGGTCACAGAACAACAAAACCGCACAAGCATTGTAAAAATTCTATAAACACACCTATTAAATTGTATTTCTTTAAAATACACATTAAATACACAGGACAGAGATTAAAACCCAGGACATGAGTTTAGAACTCACGCCTGACCCTGGCTGGGAAGAAGGCTCAGAGATCAGAAGGGGACTCCATGCACTCAAATTAGAGGATCCACCCCAACATGGTAGGAAGACCCTTACCTGGAAGACCCGTCAAGGGGGAATGGCCCCAACGCCTCCTTTGAAGGAAGGCCGCCCCCTGCCCTTGTGCTCCCTCTCCCCTCCCAGCCGGAAGCCCCCCGTGGGGGCGTGCGACTCGGGCGTACCTTCTGGCTGGCCAGCTCCTTCTTCAGCCCCTCCAGCTCCTCCTGCTGGCTCTGGAACTTCAGCTGCATTTCGGAGGCAAACTTGTTCCCGTTCCACTCAACGGGAGGAGACGGTTCTGCCGCGCTGTTCCGGTTCTTGCTGGGCCCAATCATGTCCTTCAAGGGGCGCCGGGCTTTGTGGGGAAGGCGGCCAAAATCAAACGGAAATGCCGCACCGCTCAGGCCTGAGGAATGAATGAGTGGGAGACACAGTTCCCTCAGTTCAGATCAAACTCTGAGCAAACTCCTGGAGTGTTCCCCTTCGTTATTATTATTTCCATCATTCCTACCCTGCTCTTTTCTACCCCCGAAGGGCAACAATTCGATGCCGATACACAATAAATACAGTATAAGACCATAAACATTCAGCATAAAATACCATTAACGTTAATACATAATACATATACATTCCGTTAAAAACAGTGCTTCGTCCAAGACATAAGTATTAAGCCATCTCCATCAGCTTGCCATTATAGTTCCACTCCAAAGTGCTGCCTTGTGCTAATGTGCAAACGCTTGGTCCCACAGCCAGGACTTCACTCCTTTCCTGAATGCCAGGAGGGATGGGGTTGATCGTGTGTCGCTTGGAAGCACGTTCGACAGACGGGGAGCCACCACCGAGAAGGCCCTCTCCCTCGTCCCCACCAACCGTGTTTGAGAAGTCGGCGGGAGCGAGAGCAGGCCCTCCCCGAATGATCTTAAATTACGAGGTGGGACGTGAAGGCAGATCCGTTCGGACAAGTAAAGAGCTTAAAGGTCAAAACCAGCACTTTGAATTGAGCTCGGAAGTGGGCAGGCAGCCAGTGGAGCTGACACAACAGGGGGGTGGTATGCTCCCTGTATGTAGCTCCTGTTAGTAGTCTGGCTGCCGCCCGTTGGACTAGTTGTAATTTCCGAACTGTCTTCAAAGGCAGCCCCACGTAGAGTGCGTTGCAGTAATCTATTTGGGATGTGACCAGAGCGTGGACGACCGTAGCCAGATCAGACTTCCCAAGGTACGGGCGCAGCTGGCGCACGAGTCTCAACTGTGCAAAAGCTCCCCTGGCCACCGCTGAGACCTGGGGTTCCAGGCCCAGCGATGAGTCCAGGATCACTCCCTAGCTGCGAACCTGCGTCTTCAGGGGGAGTGTCACCCCATCTAACACAGGCTGTAACCCTATGCCCTGTTCGGCCTTTCGACTGACCAGGAGGACCTCTGTCTTGTCTGGATTTAGTTTCAATGTGCTAGCCCTCATCCAGTCCGACACAGCGGCCAAGCACCGGTTCAAAGTTTGGACAGCCTCCTTAGCGACAGGTGGAAAGGAGCGACAGATCTGGCCGATAGTTGACGAATTGAGTGGGGTCCAGAGATGGTTTCCCAAATTCAGGAAACACATTCCAGGCCCTCTGGACTCAAATCTGACGCTCCCCTTTCCTGAGCATGAGACTGAAGCTGCTCCCGGAGCTCCTCTTTGAGGGACACCGTCTCTGATTGAATTATGTCGGCTCCTGCGACCTGTCGTTTGGTGAGGCCTTGGCATCCTCTGGCAGAGAAGGCTCAAGGCCTTGCTAAACTACAGCCTCCGTGGCGCCATAGCATTGGCCCAAGGCCATTCCAGAGGGCTCCTTCTGCAGCATCACCGCGCCCCAAGGCTTTGGCGTTCTTGTGTGTTTAAAGAAAGGACCCCAAGCAGGCAGCAACAACCGTGCGCACCTCGGGGGGGCAAATTATAAAAACAGCCCCTTTTGCTGCTTTTTGTGTGGCAGCAGATACTTTTTTTGGTTTTAGGGTTTAAAAAATGGAAGTGCACACGAGATTCAATGGCTCACGAGGCTTGACTCAATATGGTATGAGTCAGGTTCTCCACGGCAGACTTCTCCTAGAAGCTTCCGCCCAGGATTGTGATGGCGGAGCTGGAAAATCCCCAGAAAGGACGCCTTTTTAGGAATCTCTAGGACGGTCCTCCAGTGCACCTCTGTGGTATGCTGGGACCAGAAGTGAGGGAGGAATCGAATGGCATTTCAGGTGAGAGCAATCCAGCCTGGAAGGCCTCCGTCGTGGGCACCGAAGCCTTACGTACAGGAAGAAAGTGCGTGTATTATGAGGTGGGGGAGGGGCCCGGCAACTCACGCCCCGCACCTTTGCTGGGTTCTGCCGCCAGCTTCCTCTTCTCTTCCTGAGCCACCGACTCCTCCAGGTCCTTTGGCGTGGGGTCCAGCATCTCCCACTCCTCGGTGTAGAAAACGCTCCTGCGGTTCTCACCACTCCCTTTCCCCGGCCTCAGGTGAGACACGGAGTTCCTGCAAAGGACAAAAAGGAAACAGGGTTACAGCCCTGAAGGCTTCGCCAATCATCCTGCATCGCTCTTCAAACAAATGCTGTGTGCCATCTATCTATCTATCTATCTAATAAAAGTCAGTGTTTGCGGGCGGTGGTGCGGTGGTAGGAATATGTGCCAGCGTTTCAATTGGCTGGGCCACGAATGATGGGATTTGCAGTACCTTCACATCATTCACTTCCCAAACAATACTGGAACCCCTATAAATCACAGGCCAGGCCCAAAATTGACAGCAAGGCTTCCTCAACTTGATTTTTCCCGACTAGGACCCCAACAATGACAGAACAAGACCAAACTTGGCACACAGACCCCCCCAAGATGCACCCTACATCCTGGTGCAGTTTGAGGGAGGATGGACCATGGATGATGGGACTTGCAGTACTTCAATTCACTACCTTAGAGCACTGTGGCCCACACCAATGACGAATCAGGACCAAACTTGGCACACAGAGGCCCAAAGGCTCACTTTACACACCTGCTGCGGTTTACGGCAGAATGGCTCACAAATGATGGGATTTGCAGTACCTTCACCCAATTCATTCCCCACAGAACATTGCAGCCCCTAGAAATCACAGACCAGGCCAAAACCTGGCACACAGAGTACCCATGACCCACTCTACATCCTGGTGCAGTTTTGAGTGGGACGGACCACGGATGATGGGAGTTGAAGTACCTTCACTCACTTTTTGAAACCACTGCCACCCTCATCCAATGACTGATCAAGACCACACTTGGCACACAGAGCCCCCATGACCCACTCTACATCCTGGTGCAGTTTGGATAACAGGGGACCATGGATGATGGGACTTCCAGTACCTTCCCTCACTTCCAGAGACCACTGCAACCCTCATCCAGCGAATGATCAAGACCAAATGTGACACACACAGCCCCCATGACCCACTCTCCATCCTGGTGCTGTTTGGAGGGGGATGGACCGTGGCCAGTGGGACTGGCAGTACCTTCATGAAGTTCCTGAGACCACTGCAAGCCACATACACATCTAATAGGAACCCACCTTGGCACACAATGCCTTCCTCAAATAATCCGGGCACCGCCGGGTCACCAAGCTAGTTTTCTAAAAAAGGCAGAATACACAGGCAGCGAACAGAAATGGTGGGAGGCAGCGCAGGTGGATGAGCTGCATTTCCTTTGCGTCCGAACCCCATCAAAGCAGGAAACCCGCTGGCAGCATGCGGCTATGAAGATGGAGGCCGCCGAAGCCTCAGCAACTAACGGGCATTTTTGTCACGTTAAACAGGATTCCTTGTGCTAGAGCCCTGGAAGTGAAACCCACACCCAACAAGCCTCCTTGCCTTTCCGTTCAGAATGCACTCAAACTCATGCAACAAAACAACTGAAAGGGAGGAGAGAGATTCTGCCACGGAAGAAGAACACACAGGACGTATCCCACCCCTCGGGCAAAAGCCTCGGCTCCACCGCGCATCCTCTCCCCCGTTCGGTGCTTCAGAATCCTGCCAGGTTTCAAAAATAAAACGGAAAACCAAGATCCGCCCGCGTCCCATCTTCCATCCCGCACAGATCTCTCGACACTTGAGCCGCCGAACTACCACCTGGGACCCTTTTCTCCATTTCAAGCCCAGCTTTGACACAGAGACGTCCTCCTCCTCTTTCTAAGGAAGGGTGCAACACCGCAGTCCAAGCACCAGGTCTTCCCAATATCCAAAAAAGCGATGGAAAGACAGCCTGGCAGCAACTGCGAGGAGAGTCAACCTCCAAAGAGGTTTCTGAAAGCAAAAGTCCCCGTTGCAAAATCCCAGGCTGCCGTCGCTCTGCTCAGAGGTTACTGGAGTGCGCTGGGCGTTGAAGAGGAAGGGGCCTCCGTCCGGCTCCACTCCCGTCTCTTTCCAGGGTGCTTTTTTTCTTAACTCTGAGCAATCTGAAACAAAACAGCCAATGTTTCCTCCTTGGGCCCATGTGACGACGACGGCGCATTATCATCTGTGGGCCGTGCCCTTGAGAACAGCGAACACCCTTCCTTCTTCTTCTTCTCTCTATGAAGGGCTTCCTGGCATGGTTCAGCAGCTGTTGCAACATAGGAAGGCAGCCTTATCGGCTGGTTTTGCACAGAGATACACTCAGAGCACGTGACGAAACTGCTGCGGAGCCGAAGGAGAAGGCAAATGGCCGGGGGGGACTCAGCAGGTGCAGGTGGAAGGCCTAAGCCAGGGGTGGGCAATTATTTTTCCCAAGGGGCCACACGAGAGCCAAAAAATATGATGGAGGGCCGCACCTACAGGCAGGACTACATTCTAATCTACATTATTTATTTATTTATTTACTATATATTAGACATCATTAATATTAACATATTAATATATCAAGAAATATTCATATATTTTTAGTATTAATATAATTATTATATTAGAGTATATATATATATATACACACATTATAATATATTGAAATTATAATATAACATTATATTATTTATTATATTATTATTATATTATTATTATTATTATAAAATTAATATAAAATAATAATAAAAACCACTAAAATTAAATTAAATTAAATTAAAGAAGACAAGGTGCGAACCAAGATGGAGGCTGACATCCTCAAGAGAGGAAGGATCCCAAGATAGAATGGCCCAATGGCCACAGCCCAGAGGATGGCAAAGCGGACCCAGCCGCCCCAGCAGCAGAGCAGAGTAGCAGGCCATCGGAGGCTGCAGGCCTCTGCCCGCTCTCGCCCCCAGCCGTTCCCCAGCAGATCGCCCTGCTATGGAGTGCCTGTCATCCCTGGAGGCGATCCGGGCCTGCAGGGGGTGCAGTTGGCGATCTGAGGTGGTTGATTGCCCTGGCAACCCAGAAGACGATCAAGTCTTCTGGGTGGTTGATTGCCCTGGAAGACAATCAATGCTCCCGCTGCAGATCCAGACCGCCTCCAGGGATGGCAGGCACTCCAAAGCCGCCGCTCCTCTGGCCTGTCTGCTGACACAGGCCCCACACAGCCCACAATGGGATGGCGGCAGCGGTGGCACCCCTTCCTCTTGGCCCCGCCCCCAATGCCCTTCTCCCCGGGCCGGACAGAATTGGCTGCTGGGCTGCATCCGGCCCACGGGCCGTGGGTTGCCTACCCCTGGCCTAAGAGCTGCCTCCGCTCCTTCGCCACGGCACGGGGGTGTCCTTTCCCGGGTCCAGAGGAAGAGGCAGGAGCTGCTCCCCTTGCCTGCTTTGCGCCTATGTGTCAGGAAAGCTCCAGAATCCCATGCACACAAAGAACATGAAACAAAACGTTGGCGGGCTCTCTTGTACCTGACACAACTGTGCTGCATCCAATGCCTTCCCCAAACTTCCCCCAAGACATCCTCCCACCATAATAATAGTACTTTATTTATACCCTGCCACCATCTCCCCAAAGCAGACCTGGGCAAACTCCGGCCCTCCAGGGGTTTTGGACTCCAACTCCCACAATTCCTAACAGCCTCAGGCCCTTTCCTATTGCCCCTCAGCCGCTTAAGCTGGGGAGAGGATTCAGGCCGGACTACACTCCCCAGCAGGCCTCTGAGAAGAAAGAGGAGGTTGGGGAGGCGCAAGACTACGACTCCCGACATGCAACTGTCCGGGGACAGGAAGTGACGCATTACGCATTGTGGGAGCTGAAGTCCAAAACACCCAGAGGGAGAGATACACCCCTGAGCGCGCACCCATTGGCTGGCTTTCCCCCACAGGCCTTTCCCATTGGTCGGCTTCCCCTCCCTGCTTGGAAAGTACGTAAGTAAGGAATTAGGGGAAAGAAAGGAAGGAAAAAGGAAGCATAGCAGGAAGGAGGGGAGGAGAAAGTAAGGAAAGGATACAAGGAAGGAAGGAAGGAAGGAAGGAAGGAAGGAAGGAAGGAAGGAAGGAAGGAAGGGATAAGAAAGGAAGGAAAAAGGAAGGATAGCAGGAAGGAGGGGAGGGGAAAGGAAGGAAAGGATAGAAGGATGGAGAGAAGGAAGGAAGGAGGGGAGACGAAAGGAACACATACACACATACCCAAGTTACAAACATCTCACAGCAACGCGTGGCCGGGTCAGCTAGTACAATAGAAGGAAATAAAATAAAATACAAGAAACAGCATAAATAACACATCAGACAATATACAATCTCAATACCTGAACACAGAAAGTGGGTCACCGTGGGCGGGGCCAGTGTTATGTACCTGGCCAGGGGATCCGAGGGACCAAGTCAGATTGCATTGCACTCACAGAGAAAATAAAGTGCTACCGAGGGCATTTTTACGCAGGGTTTGGTCGGGTGGGGGATGATTGTCCATTCATTCCTTGAAGGCACTCTGGGGCAGCCACGCTCTCGGGCTCTTCCTGAAGACGGCCAGGGTGGGGGCTTGCCCAATTTCTCTGGGGAGCGAGTTCCAGGGCCGAGGGGCCACCACAGAGTAATTCCATGTGGCTCCATTTCCCAGCTCAAAATGATGCCAGGAAATCATATTGCATCACATAGGAGGAAAAAGGGAAGTATTTGGGGAGAGTATAGTACAGGGTTCTGGGGTGTTTAGGGGGAGGATGGGCTTTTCAATGGGATTTCCGCACGATTAAGGAGGGGAAAGATCATGCCAAGATTGGTCTGAGGAGGCTTCGGGAGCCACCAAAGTGGGGTCTAAGGCAGTGTTTCCCAACCAGTGTGCCGCGGCACACTAGTGTGCCGTGAGCGATCATCAGGTGTGCCGTGGGAAATTGGACATAGAAGAGAGAGAGAGAGAGAGAGACAGAGACAGAGACAGAGAGACAGAGCCCTCCTATCCTACTGGGAAGCCCTAGCCAGGGCTCGATCCCTTGCCTGAGTCCCGCAAACACAGCCTCCTTTTGGGAAGCCTTGTGCCGCCGGACTCACCACTTGCCTTCTTGGGCTTCCTCCTCCCCTCCGCTCTTTCCTCGGCCTCGGAAGGGTTTGAGCCGAACGGCGGGGACTGCGTCAGGCGGAAAGACCCCGCAGATCCTGGGATGGGACTTCCCCGGGTCCCCCGGCTGCCTAGGGGCGGATCTCCACCGTAGCGTTCATGCAGTGAGGCACCCCTTGGTCTTCCAGGGCTCAAGGCTGGGGAATCCCGGGATTTGTAGTTTGGGGAGGCTCAGAATGGTGTCAAACTACCACTCCCGTGATTCTCTCGCACTCAGCCAAGGCGGGTCAAGGGGCGTTCGGGACACAGGGTTGAGGCACCTTTAAGCAGGGGCCGAAAACTAAGGGTTGGCTCACTTAAGGCAGGCGTGGGCCAACTTGGGCCCTCCCTCCAAGTGTTTTGGCCTACAACTCCCACCATTCACATATGTGTGTGTGTGTGTGTCTATTATATAAATGGGTTCACGTCATGTGATGTATACCTCAAACAAAGAAACCATACAACGCAGAAAAACAATACTTGCCAACAGAAATAGGCCTCAAGCAAGGTACGTTTGTAGCAAAGAAACTTTCCCCCCCAAAACCTAAAAGGCCCCCAAAACAACGAGTAAAAGTAAAACTACATTTCCCAGTATCCTCCGGGGCAGCCAATGACTCACCCAGCCTCTACATTCTGAACAACATGATTGGCTGCCAATAAGGGCGGATTTGCATAACTGCTGTAACCATAGCAATGCTGGCAAGGGCCATCCAAGGCTAGGATAGAATGCTGAGAGATTTCAGTTGGTGTTTGAGGGTTAAACTGCCAAAACCAAACTCTGAGGGAGCAATTCTCCAGCAAATTCCTACCCACACAACACAACACAACTTCCAATCACAACCCATCCCACCAACCTTACGGGACCCCGTACATACAACACCTACAAACACCACAAACTAAAATCATTCCTTCCTTCCACACAGACATAAAACTGACCCAAAAGACAAGCCATGCCTTATAAAAATAACAGCATTGGACACACTCACAACGTTACATACATCAAACAAAAAAGGGCAGAACAAACGCCAGAACAGAAACACACTGCGCAGCAGAGACACAGACAACAGGTCACTGCACGATGCACAGCTGAGAACCAAATGCAAAGAACTGCACGACAAGAAGAAGCACGCAGCCAGGAACAACAAAGACGCAGAAATGCAACACAACAGCAACGCGCAAGGAGCGCAGAAACACGACGCCGCAACACAGAAAACAAACTTCAAAAACACCACAACCAATTCCACCGCCTAGCCTTCAGATACAACGCTGCAGAAGACTACAGCATGGCGCCAGAGGCCGACATTGGCACCCTAACGCACATCTGCACACACTGCAAAGCCCTGAAATACCCAGCAGAAACAACAGGAATGTGCTGCCTAGCCAGTAAAGTCTCTCTGCCACCACTTGCCACTCCTCCACAACCACTACAGACTTTGCAGAGTGGACACACTCCAGAATCAAAACACTTCCTCCGCTATAGAAGACAATACAACTCATGCTTCCAGATGACATCATTTGGAGCACACATAGAAAGTGCGCAATTCATGCCTACATGACCCCACCAAGACCGTAAGTCACATCATTTCCAACCCTTACATCTCGCATCTCCTAAATAGGGCACAGCAACGCGTGCCGGGTGCTAGTATATATATATTGTGTGTGTGTATATATATATGTATATATATATGTATGTATGTATGTATGTATGTATGTGTATATATCTGTATATATGTATGTGTGTGTGTGTATATATATATAGGTGTTGCTGTGGCCAACCTTCCCTCCCTCTTTCTCTCCTTCCCTCCCTCTTTCCTTCCTTCCTTTTTCTTTCTTTTTCTTTCTGTTTCCTTTTTTTTCTTCCATTCTTCCTCTATCTTTCCTTCCTTTTCCTCCCCTTTCTTTTTGCTCTTTTGGTTCCATTCTTCCTTCTCTTTTTCCTTCCTTCCTTCCCTCCCCCACTTTGGTTCCATTTTCTTCCTCTTTCTTCCTTTTCTTTCCCACTTTCCTTTCTTCTCTTTTCCCTTTTCTTTTTTTTTTCCTTCTTTATCTGTTTCTTTCCTCCCTTTCTTTGCTCTTTGGTTCCATTTTTTCTTCTTTCTTCCCTTCCTTCCTTCCTTCCTTCCTTCCTTCCTCCCTTCCTTCCTTATTGATGCATAAGAACACAGAAAGAGACTGACAGCTGTTGAGCAAGACCTTCGTGTGTGTCTTTCTGCCATTCCTGCCAGGATACCTAATGTTGTGTTCATCGAAACAGGCCCAATACATTTAAAAACATATTAACTATATGTATGACTGCGTTAGAGTGTCGTTTTGTGTCATTTTGGTTGCTGGTGTGCCCCAGCATTTTGTAAATGTAAAAGGTGTGCCGCGGCTCAAAAAAGGTTGAAAAACACTGGTCTAAGGGATGCAGGGGACGACCTCTAAGAAGGCAAGCCATCACAAACGGGCATGAAATTGGTGCCGAAGTTCCTTGGCAGAGTTACGGTTCACCCCTTCAGTTCAGTGTTACATCAGAACCGGATCCTAGAGTTTAAAGGTGTTAAAACAAGGAGTTCGGCACTCAAACTGCAGAAACCGCAGAAATTGCTCAGGGCCTTCTATCAACGGGTTGCAAGGTCCAGTGGTTCTGAGGCCACAGGGGACTTTTTCCGTGGCCAAACTGAGAAGAACAGGGGAAATCGTACGGTGTATTCAGAGCCACCGCTCTTCTTTCGAATGTCTTTTTGCGCAACTGCGTAACAGGGCTGGGGGGGGGGGAGGGCGGGGAAGCTATCACTCACACTGAAGTGACCGGGAGAAAGTGGGCCTTGTTTTTCCAGAGCTGCCAAGGCAACCGCTGACCTGCATATGCCTTGGCCTGTAATTATGTGGGGAAAGCGCCAGGAGGGAAGGTTCAAACCCATGGAAACGGATGCATCTGTGGTGCTGCAAATGCTGGGCATCAATGGAGGGATCCCCCTCAGGGCAGCCTTTCCGAAGGCAAGAAGGGCTGCTGAGCAGAAGCACGAAGCGCCGAAAGAAGCAAGACCGGGCGAGGCTGCTGCCAAAAGCCGGCCAAGGTCAAAACCGTGATTTCAGCTGCCGGACGGCCCACACAATGGTGACAATGCCCCTTTTCAGAAAGAGCGCACGCCAAGGCCGGGGCGTCCTCCTTGACAGCACTTGTTGCGAGATCTGTATTTCCATTATCTGAGCCTGTTAAACAGGAGGGACCCAAGCAATGCGCTCTGCACCCCCCTTTCAAAGAGAGGCATTGCCTTTAGTCTCATGCACTCTTGAATCCAATACGCACCTCAATGTGCAAAACCCTGAAACCAAAAAAAGGTATTTGCTGGTGAATGTCACGTGCAGCAGCAAAAAGGGCCCTCTTGGAAATTGGGCTGAAAAAAGGTGCCTCTTGCCGTTGCCGCCTGCTTATTATTTATTTATTTATTTACAATATTTATATGCCGCCTTTCTCAAGGTTGGTGTTCTCTGACCGCAGTGATCTCATAGGGCAGTATGGGGTAAGCCGGTCCCTCGGGTACATTGGCCCCAGGCCGTGCAAGGCCTTAAAGGTGAGCACCAGCACTTTGAAGGTGATCCGATGCTCAATTGGGAGCCAGTGCAGATCCTGCAAGGTAAGTGTAATATGGCAACCTGCTGGGGAACCAGACAGGAGCCGGGCGGCAGTGTTCTGCACCAGCTTGAGCTTCCGGGTCACCGACAGAGGAAGGCCAACATAAAGAGCATTACAGTAGTCCAGTCTTGAGATGACCGTGGCTTGGATCACCGTGGCCAGGTCGTTCCGGGATAGATAGGGGGCTAGCCGCCTTGCCTGTCTTAGATGGAAAAAAGCTATTTTACTGGCCATGGAGATTTGGGTCTCCATGGTCGGTTGGGAGTCCAAGTGAACTCCCAGACTCTTTACGGAAGGCGATGGGCATAACGCCGCACCGTCCAGGGTCGGAAGCTGGACATCCCTATTACCCGGACGACCCAGCCACAAGATCTCAGTGTTCGCTGGATTCACCCTCAACCTACTGGCTCGCAGCCATCCAGTAACGGCTTCAAGGCAGTGTTGGAAATTATCGGGCACAGATCGGGCCTGCCCTCCATCCTCAAAATGAGCTGAGTGTCATCAGCATACTGGTGGCACTCAAGCCCAAAACTCCGCACCAGTTGTGCAAGTGGCTGCATGTAGATGTTAAGTAACAAGGGGGAGAGAATGGCCCCCCGAGGGACTCCGCAAATTAATGGATTAGGATTCCTTCTCTAAAAACAAAAGTGTTAGAGCACCCAAGCTTCCAGCCATGGAAAAGGACAACCTTGGGGGCACCTACACTGCAGAATGAACCCGCCTTAACTGCCCTGCCTCAATGTTATGGAATCAGGTAGTTTTACAAGGTCTTGAGCTTCCTCTGCCAAAGAACACTAGTGCTTCACCAAACGATAAAGCCCAGGGTGGCATAGCCTTGAGCCATGGCCATTCAATTTGAGGGGACATTCCTCAATAGGCGCTCCAGGCGTCACTGAAGCAGCTTCCCCATTTGCTTTGGCTCAGCACCAAGCGGACTGCATTACGCCCATCTAACACGCAGCCTAATTCTGGCAAAGTAATTAAGCCACTAAAGAGGAGCATTAGGTATGAGTACGTACACTCATTCTGAATCTGGCCTGCCTCCCAGGCTTGGTCTGAAGACGACAGAAGCAGACCTGCCGTGCTCCAGCAGCATGCATCTCCAATGCGTCAGGAATTGAGGAACGCAACACACACTTCCACAAGCCATACTCACTTGATCTCAGCGCCCCATTGCTTGAGGGAGAAGTTGATGGCGCTGGGCTGGCCGGGGGCCGGGTGGCAGGCGGCTTGCTCCCCCACCAGCTCCGTGGGCACAGCCTCCACGGCAAGGACGGTCCTGGCTCTCTCCGCCGAGGCATTTGTGGGCAGGAGGTTCACATCTGAGGGCAAGGCACACCACGATTCGTTAGTAATGCACACCAGCAGCAACAGGCACTTCGCGTCACCAGCCTCACCAGCCCCACACCTTTCATGTACTTTTCACACACCAAATACTCCATTTCCCCCTCAGTCCTATGGGGTCTGCCTCTTTGATTCCAAGGCAAACACAATGTCTTTGGAGCAGCACATGCCTCCAGAACACCTCTGTTTCAAGGGGAGCAAGCTGAAGATGGCAGGCACGCCTTCGCATTTTTCCATGACATAGAACCACCTCACGCTCTGCGGAAGGAGGAGTGGGTTTAGCAGGAAACTTCTGGACGGAGTATGGTACCTCAAAGCGAGCTCAAGCTTGCTTTGTTGGCCATGCGCACGTCCCTTTCTTTAAATGGTGGGAATGAATGAATGCAGAGCCACACGGCATCCCAGTGAGTTCTTTTCTCCAGAGGATGACAACCATCAGCACAAAATCCACCACAAGAATGCTGTTGTGGAAGATGCGTAAAAGAAATATTCCACTGCACATGCGATTTTCCAACTTGGAAGGAGCCAAGACCTCTGGAGACCCATTACCCATGTTGTGTGCCACAGACTACCATCACCACTGAACTGGCAAAAGCTTGAAGGCAAAGAAAATGCAACTGCGGGCTGAAGGCAACCAAACACACTGCTTCTGGTGCAAAGGATCTTTGCCTGTGCAAGAGATTTCTAATACGAGGTGTCCGTCCCCCCCCGCAAGTTTCCTGACCCCATTCCTGATGGCCAGTAGGTCATCACAGACTAATGGTGGAGGACCAAGGCAAACCGAGAGCCCAGTGCAACTTTATGGTTAATTTCAAGAGAGTCCTACTGGAGGCCCCAGAAACTCCTAGAAAGGACATCATGACCACATCCATAAAAGTGAAACCCACAAATGGGGAAGGCTGGCTGCGCCTTCAATCAGTTGCCAAGGGGATCGATGCTCCAGCCATGTGCTTTAAGAACACAACCATGGCCAGGAAGGGGCCCGCTGCCCTTGTTTACACCCGGTTTTTCCATGCAGGTTGATTTATCGCCTTTGGAACAAGGGCAGCGTTTCCACAGCTCTCTGCAGGCCACAACTAGCAGCCGACACTCAGGTTTATCAGGCCTGTCTACACATCTCTCTTCAACGGAAAAGTTTTGGACAGCCTACACTCTGGCGTGCACTTCTACCAACTTCGTCTCATCAATCACATGTGCAATTAAATTTAAAAGCGGGCATAACTAAGTGCCGAGTTCAGCAATTTAATTTTGAATGATCAGATGTGAGTGAGGTGTCCCGTGAATGAAAGCAAATCCTTCAGTACTATACATCAGTGTTTCCCAACCAGTGTGCCATGGCACACTAGTGTGCCGTGAGCGATCCTCAGGTGTGCCGTGGGAAATGGGAGCCTCCGATCCCCTTCCTTCCCCCTCCTGCCGAACACATTTTCTCCTCCACTTGGGCTCCCTTCTTCCCAGCCTCGCTCTGCTCGCTTGGCCTTGCTTTGCTCTGGGGCGAGTCTGCGCAGTAGCGCCCGCACGGGTCACGCCTTCCTCCCTCCCCCCTCCCCTCCTAAACACGCTCACGCTGCCCCCTCGGATCAAAATGGCGGCAGAAGCGGCAGTGGAGAAGAAAAAGCAAGTGTTCGGCAGGAGGGGGAGAAAGGGCGCGAAGGGGGAGGAAGAGGTCTCTGTCGAAAGCTGGCATGGGCACACTTGGACCATCCAAATTTTGGACTCCAACTCCCACCATTCCTAGCAGCCTCAGGCCCTTTTCCTTTCCCCCCCTCAGCCACTTAAGCAGGAAAGGGCCTCAGGCTGTGAGGAATGGTGGGAGTTGGAGTCCAAGGCACCCAGAGGGCCAAAGTTTTCCCATGCCTGTTTGAGGGACCTTAAAGTGGTGAGCCTCCTTCCAACATTGTGATTCTGGATAGAAAACAAACAACATAACATAACATTGTTTGAGTCCACAGTGCTCTCTGGGTGTAGGTGAACTACAACTTCCAAACTCAAGGTCAATTCCCAAGCAAACCCTTTCAGTACTTTCTGTTGGCAATGAGAGTTCAATATGCCAAGTTTGGTTCAATTCCATTGTTGCAAGAGTTCAGGATGCTCTTTGATTGTGTGTTAACTATAAATCCCAGAAACTGTAACTCCCAAATGTCAAGGTCTATTTTCCCCAAACTCCACCTGTGTTCACATTTGGGCATATTGAGTATTCATGCCAAGTTTGGTCCTGATCCAACATTGTTTGAGTCCACAGTGCTCTCTAGATATAGGTGAACTACAACTCCAAAACCCAAGGACAATGCCCACCAAACTCTTATAGCGTTTTCTCTTGGTTATGTGAGTTCTGTGTGGGAAGTTTGTGTCTTTCTGCCATTCCTGCCAGGATATCTATGTTGTGCTCATCGAAACAGGCCCAGGTTTCACACTGAGTGTATAAATACATTTAAAAACATATTAACTATATGTATGACTGTGTTAGAGTGTCATTTTGTGTCATTTTGGTTGGTGGTGTGCCCCAGGATTGCGTAAATGTAAAAAATGTGCCGCGGCTCAAAAAAGGTTGAAAAACACTGCTACACATAATACTGCAAAGTACACTTCTCCCTACATAAATCCACACAATCCTAGGAATGAAGCCAGAAGGAAAGACAACACAAGCGCAGCATTTATTACAAAACCAGAGAAAACTGATTTTGCAATTAGAATAATTTACCCCACGTGAACAGCACAATGGCCCCCACACAACACACTCTGCTGCGTTTTACATATCCTGCCCACTTCTTGGTAAACATGGACATTAACAGGAAAGTGAGCATGAACGGGCCTTCTTGTTTCACGCTGAGGGCAAGCAGCAACGCAAGAAAAACATCCGTATCTGCACGTTAGGTTAGGCATAATGTCCCCAGGATGATTTATATTCAACAATTCAGTGTTACCTACAAAAATATGTTAAAAAAATAAAACATTTTTTTCTCAAAAAGGTGACAGACCAAATCTACTGAAGAAGCCTCAGAGAAATAAATGCTTTTAATATCAGCCACTTTGAGTCTCCTTCTGGAGAGAAAAAGCAGGGTGTAAATAAACACAACAATAATAATAAGCACAATAATAATAATAATAATATTCTTAGACACCTGGGAAGCGTCCGGCATGTGATCAAAAACAAAAGCCAGCATGGTGATATTGTTTGCTGTGTTTTGTATCAAATAATAATAATAATAATAATAATAACAACAACACCACATTTATGCTGGCACAACAACGCATTACATGGGCAGTTCCTTGACAGAATGGAAGGAAAACTGGGCAAGGAAAAGACCTGGTGATGGCTAATCACGAATGGATCGCTGAAGAAGGAGGCGGAAGAAGGCCTGGTCCTTGCAGCCCAGGAGAGAGCCACCAGGACCAAGGCCATTCAGGCCAGGGTCAAAAAATATCAGCCGATGACCCAAAATGCAGACTGCGCAAGGAAGCGGAGGAAACCATGGACCATCTCCCCAGTTGCAGCAAGA
Organism: Anolis apletophallus; assembly: GCA_030556195.1. Taxonomy (NCBI): domain Eukaryota; kingdom Metazoa; phylum Chordata; class Lepidosauria; order Squamata; family Anolidae; genus Anolis; species Anolis apletophallus. The sequence goes on along the minus strand of JARBWK010000015.1, from coordinate 45,217,338 downwards.
AAATTGCTCAGACAGGCTACAGAGGCACAACTCTGTGGCCCAAAGGATTCGTTGGAACCTATGTCACAAGGACCACCTGCCAGCACTAAAGAATTGGTGGGATCACAAACCCACAAAGGTTGTGGAAAATGAACATGCAAAAACCCTGTGGGACTTTCGAATCCAGACTGACACCAGACATCACGACTGCGGGAAAGAAAAAAGTCTGGATTATTGATGTCGCCACAGTCGCATGGAGGAAAAACAACAGGAAAAACTCAGCTGTTATCAGGACCTCGAAATCAAACTGCAAAGGCTCTGCCGGCATCAACCAGTCCAGATGGTGCCAGTGGTGATCGGCACACTGGGTGCCGTGCCAAAGGATCTCAGCCGGCACTTGGAAACAATACCCATTGACAAAATCACAATCACTCAACTGCAAAAGGCCGCCTGACTTGGATCTGCGCACATCATTCGGAAATACATCACACAGTCCTAGGCACTTGGGAAGGGGTCGACTTGTGATTTTTTGAGTAAATAATAATAATAATAATTACAACAACAACATTAATATATAGCCAAGATTTCAGATTTTAAAGTTTTCTTCCCAAAGTTTCGTATTCTAAAAAGAGATGGCTGTGGGCCCTTCTATAATGCCATATAAAATCCAGATAATAAATCTGCTTTAAACTGGCAAATCTATACTTTGAACTGTCATATTTATATGGCAGTGTGGGTTCATATAATCCAGGTCAAAGCACATAATGTGGATTATCATCTTTGATAATCTGGATTATATGGCGGTGTAGAAGGGGCCTGTTACAAATGTATACTTAAAGTAACATAATGAAACTACCTTTCTTTGTCAACTTAAAGAAATACCTGGAGCAAATTGAAATATGACCTGCAAGTGGCAAATCAGGCCCCAATTAAACGGGTTTTTCCTTAAGGCTTCCTTTGGAGGTTTAGAGTCTGTTGTGGACACGCTGACTCCTAAGGATTCACAACAAGACAGAAGTCCTGGGAGGGGGGCAGTCTTCCTTCAAGTGGAAAGCGTTACAATGCAGCCTTTCTGACCGGCACAGCCTCCCCTTCTGCCCTGGAATGACCTGTGTGTGCAAAGGGGGCACGGGGGGCTCAACTTCCCAAACCAGCCTCTGATGCTTGAAGTCGGCAGAGTAATGGAGAAGACGTGAGACTGGGACTGGTGTGCAAAAGAGGAGATGGCATAACGGGCAATGGTGCCATTCGGAGGCTTTCTCTGCACCCTTTCAAGCCAGCTTACCCGCCTGGTCTCTGGCCACCAGTCCTGTGGAGGAGTCGCACGGCGGCGTCGGGGAGGTGTGGCTGAGCCTCTTGGCTGCGTCCAGGCTGTTGCAATATTCCCACCGCTTCTGCTGGAGTTCCTGCAGCCAGTACGTCATGTCCTGGTGCGTGGCTGCCTGCGGCGGAGGAGAAAAAGGCACTCTGGGGATGTCACAAGGAGAGACGGAGGCTTCCGGAAAGACTCCTCGGGCAATTGATAGAACCGGGGGCCTCGGGCCCAGCTTCTCCCCAACACCGCATCCTCAAACTAGTTGCACAACTTCTCTTGAATTGTCTCCAGCAAAGGTCAACCCATCTCGATGGCACTTACGTATTAAAAGTTGCCTGTACAAAAGTGAGCAGGGGATCTACGCGCCAAATAAAGACCTTTCACGAAGCCACAACAACACAACAACAACAACTACAGGAAATAACTCCTAGCTCACATTGCAGCTGACTAATTTCTCTTCCTTTCACAGCAAAGAAGGCCAAGGCCAATCGGTGCCCTCCGGCCACAGGAAGAGCCTGGAGACCAGCTTCCAAGGGCAGGCCTGCACTCTGGGAAGAACAGCAGGGACTCTGATCGGGAAGAGACCGGACGTCGCTGGTAGTTTTGGAAAGGGACTGGGGAGGGGAAACCCACAACTGGTTGTTAAACGGAAACTGGTTGTTAAACGGCTGCGTTGCACCATGCCTGACTAATGGCACAATCCGGTGTACAGTTACTCAGAAGTCCCGGCGGTGCCTCGTTCTCAAATACGTCGGGGCAGAGCACCTTAAGGGGACATCGGCAGAAGGGCTCTCCCTCCGCCGGCACTTTCCCCCCAACCCTTGTTTCCACAACAAGCCACATTTTTCAAAATCCAATTCTTACAGGGACAGAAAGGGAGGTGAAGTCTTCTGAACAGCAAAGGAAACACCAGAGGGTATTATTCACCCTTCCCTGTGCTACCCAAAGCTAAAAGATATAGATATTACTGGAATGACACTTACGGAAAATACCTGTTCCAACTTACATACAAATTCAACTTAATAACTTAAGCTACAGAACTTATCTTGTTCATAACTTGGGGACTGCCTGTACATGAAACCGTGGACAAGTAAACCCTACGTGACAGTTCTGCGGATACAGGGGTCACTCCACACACAGCAGGTCAAGACAAGCTAAAAACACATACCATACCATAACAGAACAGATCAAGAAATACAACCTTATCTGACATAGATTTGTCTGTGACATAGATTTTCAATCCTTGTCGCCCATTCAGAGGCAGCCCTGCAGCGCCTCACACCCTGCTTTGCAACAGCTGCAGAGCCGATTGGGCTGGAAGTCAGCCTAAAGAAAAGGGAAGTCCTCTACCAGCCCGCACCACAGGAAGAACATCATCGGCCTCACATCAGCATAGGCACATCTGTGCTTAAGTCCATTCAGCCGTTCACCTCCCTGGGAAGCATCATCTCTTCAGTCGCCAAGATTGACAAAGAGATCGATCACAGATTAGCAAAGGCATGTAGTGCATTCGGAAGGCTTCTCAAAAGAGTCTGGAGCAACAAGCACCTGAGGCAAAGCACCAAAATCAGTGTGGACAGAGCTATCGTACTGTCCATCCTCCTCTATGGGTCTGAAACATGGGTCACCTGTCGCCAACACCTACGACTCCTCGAACGCTTTAATCAGCGCTGTCTTCGCACAATCCTAAATATATATTGGACCGACTATGTGACGAATGTTGCTGTCCTTGAGCAAGCAGGGATCACCAGCATTGAAGCCATGCTATTGAGAACACAGCTGCGCTGGGCAGGGCACGGGGTCTCTAGGATGGAGGACCACCGCCTCCCAAAGATACTACTCTACGGTGAACTCGCCCCGGGTCAGCGCAAGAGAGGCGCCCCAAAAAAGAGAGATAAGGACTCCCTGAAGCAACATCTCAGGCTCGGCCAGATTGATCACCAACAATGGTCCTCCCTGGCCTCACATCGGGAGGCATGGAGACGCACTATCCACAATGCTGAGAAGACATGCCGAATGGGTCTCGAAGGGAAGCGACAACGCAGGAAGAAACGCAACCTGGAAATATCATCCAAGGAGACTTTCTGCTGTGCTTTCTGCAACCGGACTTGCCTATCTCAGATTGGCCTTTTTAGTCATCAACGCGCTTGTAAAAAGCGTGGGATGAGCCCTTCCAAAGAATCTTCGTTCGCGAAGTAATGCCGGGAGAGATTTTCAACCCAAGCCCTGCTTGCTGAGAAAGGAGGAAAACTATCTTTTTTCCAAAACAGAATCAAAGCCAATTTACAGCCAGGAACTCAAGTTTGGGCTTCTTTCTGCAAGGAAGAAGGGCACGTGAGTCCAGGCCTCAGGTGGAAGGTCAGGGTGAACCAAAACCACGTGGCTCTTCAGCCCCAGGGAGACCACACAGCGCTCGCTACTCCTTCACCGGCAGAGCAGAAGCGACCCCGAGCAGAAGCGCTCCCCACGGACTTCTTTAGGTGATTGTGGCCCCGCTCTCCGCGTGAAGAAGGGAGCCACGCAGACAATGCCTCTCCCCACTTGCGTATTTTAAATCCTAAAGTCACCCTCACGATGACCACTTGGGAGACAGGGCACCACGCTCGCATCAGCTTCTCTCTGAAAACTAGGACTGCCTCCAGCAACCAGGATTTGCTGGCGGTCCCTCATCCACGACGGACTCTGGTTGGCTTCCAAGTGCCAAGCAGTGGTGCCTTTGGGGCCTTTTGGACAGCGACTCTGGCCCAGCAGGCTTCTGGCAGTGGCCGCCACCTCACGCCAGGTGACTTCTCTGGAAGTGGGCCCCACGAGGCAGGAAGGAAGGAAGAGGCGGGCTTCCTTCTCAGCGGTTGTGCAACGGCACCTTGCAAGGCGGCTTGCCCGCGTTCTCTGGGGGTGACGGAAAGGAAAGCCAACCAGCAACTGGATTGGAGCCAAAGGTGGCCTAGTGGAGTCCGGCTCCAGGGCTCGGCCCCGGGCCAGGACTGCTCAACGCCTTTACTCATGGCTCCGATGAAGGTGTAGAGCAGTGTTTCTCAACCAGTGTGCCATGGCACACTAGTGTGCCGTGAGCGATCATCAGGTGTGCTGCGAGAAAAGCTCTCTGCCCCCCTTCCTCCCCCCTCCTCCTGCCGAACTCCTGCTGCTTGGGAGAGGAGGAGGAAGGGACGGGGGGCCGCAAAGAAAAAGAAGAAGGGACCGGGGCATCGCCTCCTTCGGCCGTTTCCCCAGCCAGCCTCCAATCTGCCATGACTCCCGCCATGACTCTTGCCCCTTGCTTGTTGAAGCCGCGCGGAGGAGGAGCCCCGCCTACTGAGCCCTGTCCACCGCTCATGCTCCTCCTCTGTGGGAGAGCTAAAGCCGGGGGGGGGGGGAGGTGGGGGTAATGGTGCGGCCTGGCTCCGCCCCTCCCCCAGCTTCAGCACTCCCACAACTTCGCCAGCCTTGAGGGGCAGTGCCAAGCCAGCGGTGGCAGAGACAGCACAATGCTGGCTTGCCCTCAAAGCTGGTGAAGCTGTGGGAGAACTGAAGCCGGGGGAGGGACAGGGCATGGCGTAGCCTGGCTCCCCCCCCCCCCCAGCTTAAGCACCCTCACAGCTTTCCCAGCCTTGAGGGGGCAGTGCCAAGCCAGCGGTGGCAGAGACAGCACAATGCTGGCTTGCCCTCAAAGCTGGTGAAGCTGTGGGAGAACTGAAGCCAGGGGAGGGACAGGGCATGGCGTGGCCTGGCTCAGCCCCAGCAGCTTCCCAGCAGCACCCTCACAGCTTTCCCAGCCTTGATGGGGCAGTGTGCCGTGGCTCAAAAAAGCCAGCGGTGGCAGAGACAGCACAATGCAATACTCCCCCACTGGTCAGGACCAGGACTCCAAATGTCCTTCACTAATGAGGGAGCTGATTGGCCAAAACTAACACCATGCGTTTCAACAAAGACAAATGTAAGATACTTTGGGGGGGGATAAATATCTGTGCATAAGTGAAACATTCTGAAATTGGGTGGGCTCGCCGTGGTCGATGTGCTCTACAACTGGAGCAAGTTTCACTCCAATAGCTTCAAAAACGAGGGAGAGGGAGAGAGAGAGAGAGAGAGAGAGAGAGAGAGAGAGAGAAGGCCCTGAAGTTTCCCCAATGGTAGGCATGGATGCGCGGATGCGTGTGCGCAGTTATGATTCACGAAAGAGTAGCGAAATTTCATGGGTCTTGTTATAGGAATGAAAATGTCACTAACTCTATAAATGAAGCGCCAGGGTCCCCAGGCCGTGTCAGTACTTTTGAACCATTTCTATGGCTTGCACATGGCACTGTGCAAGGGAGCGCCATCCGTTGGGAGCCCCCCCTCTCCCTCCAGCACCAACTGCTGCCCTGGGACCAGAGTCAAAAGGAGGGCCAGGGAGGTATTGTACATGTTGTGTTGACATAGGGCTTGTGAGCTGCTCTGTGAGTCCCCTTCGGGGTGAGAAGGGCGGCAGATCAAGGTCACAAACAAACAAGGCTTTTTAAGCTGCAGTCCCGATGAAACATGCGGATATGGGGGCGGGGGGTGTACTAGAACTGCAGCATGTCCTTCTCCAGGGTGGCTCCCAGGGAGAGAGGGTGCCTCGTCCCTTGCCGTCCTGCCCTTGAAATATGGGAAATAGCCCATAAGTAAAATAACTGTATATGACTATATTGTGCCATACCATTATAGAGTAATATAATTAGTAGTATTACACGTAATATAAAATATACAATTATAATACCATGTTATGACTAGTAGTAGTATTACATTGTATGGCATGATGGGAAGTCTGATCTGGCAACGGTCGTCCACGCTCTGGTCACATCCTGAATAGACTACTGCAACACATTCTACGTGGGGCTGCCTTTGAAGACAGTTCGGGCGGCAGCCAGATTACTAACGGGAGCTACATACAGGGAGCATACCACCCCCCTGTTGTGCCAGCTCCACTGGCTGCCTGTCCACTTCCGAGCTCAATTCAAAGTGCTGGCTTTGACCTTTAACCTCTATGTGGTTCTGGCCCAGCTCACTTGTCCGAACACATCAGCCGCTACGCCCCACCTCGTAATCTAAGATCATCCGGGGAGGCCCTGCTCTCACTCCCGCCAGCATCGCAAACGTGGTTGGTGGGGACGAGAGAGAGGGCCTTCTCGGTGGTGGCTCCCCTTCTGTGGAATGCGCTTCCAAGAGACATATGATCAATTCCATCCCTCCTGGCATTCAGAAAAGGAGTGAAATCCTGGCTGTGGGACCAGGCGTTTGCACATTAGCACAAGGCAGCACTTTGGACTGGATTGGGAATGGCTAGTTGACGGGTATGGCTCAAGGCTCCTGTTAAGGACGGAACACTGTTTTTAACTTAATGAAACTCCCACCATGGCTGACTGCCTCAGGCCTTTGCCTGATCCCCCTCTGGCAGTTTAGAGTGTCGGAATGTTGGTGTTGGCGACTGCCTCAGGCCTTTGCCTGATCCCCCTCTGGCAGTTTAGAGTGTCGGAATGTTCGTGTTGGCGACTGCCTCAGGCCTTTGCCTGATCCCCCTCTGGCAGTTTAGAGTGTCGGAATGTTCGTGTTGGCGACTGCCTCAGGCCTTTGCCTGATTCCCCCTCTGGCAGTTTAGAGTGTCGGAATGTTCGTGTTGGCGACTGCCTCGGGCCTTTGCCTGATCCCCCTCTGGCAGTTTAGTGTGTCGGAATGTTCGTGTTGGCGACAGCCTCAGGCCTTCGCCTGATCCCCCTCTGGCAGTTTAGAGTGTCGGAATGTTTGTGTTGGTGACTGCCTCGGGCCTTTGCCTGATCCCCCTCTGGCAGTTTAGAGTGTCGGAATGTTCGTGTTGGCGACTGCCTCGGGCCTTTGCCTGATCCGCCTCTGGCAGTTTAGAGTGTCGGAATGTTCGTGTTGGCGACTGCCTCGGGCCTTTGCCTGATCCCCCTCTGGCAGTTTAGAGTGTCGGAATGTTCGTGTTGGCGACTGCCTCGGGCCTTTGCCTGATCCGCCTCTGGCAGTTTAGAGTGTCGGAATGTTCGTGTTGGCGACTGCCTCAGGCCTTTGCCTGATCCCCTCTGGCAGTTTAGAGTGTCGGAATGTTCGTGTTGGCGACTGCCTCGGGCCTTTGCCTGATCCCCCCTCTGGCAGTTTAGAGTGTCGGAATGTTCGTGTTGGCGACTGCCTCGGGCCTTTGCCTGATCCCCTCTGGCAGTTTAGAGTGTCGGAATGTTCGTGTTGGCGACTGCCTCGGGCCTTTGCCTGATCCCCTCTGGCAGTTTAGAGTGTCGGAATGTTCGTGTTGGCGACTGCCTCGGGCCTTTGCCTGATCCCCTCTGGCAGTTTAGAGTGTCGGAATGTTCGTGTTGGCGACTGCCTCGGGCCTTTGCCTGATCCCCCTCTGGCAGTTTAGAGTGTCGGAATGTTCGTGTTGGCGACTGCCTCGGGCCTTTGCCTGATCCCCCTCTGGCAGTTTAGAGTGTCGGAATGTTCGTGTTGGCGACTGCCTCGGGCCTTTGCCTGATCCCCCTCTGGCAGTTTAGAGTGTCGGAATGTTCGTGTTGGCGACTGCCTCGGGCCTTTGCCTGATCCCCCTCTGGCAGTTTAGAGAGTTGGAATGTTCGTGTTGGCTGGCCAATTAGAGGCGTTATGCAAATACTCCCTCACTGGCAACCAATCATGTTGCCAGAATGTAGGGGCCGGGAGCCAATCAGAACGCTGCCACATATTCCTCCGCAAATACTGACTTATATATATATATATATACTGTATATAGAATAGATAATAATAATGCCATATTGTTACTAGCAGTAGTATTATATTGTATGGCATGAGGGCATTCTATTGTGAGCTGCGCCCGGGTCCCCGCTCTCTGGTGCTGGGGGAGGGGAAAGGGGGGGGGTCCCCAACTGATGACGTATTATTATTGTTGTTGTTATTGTTGTGACGATGAAGGAGCAGAGGCAGAAGGAAGGGGCCCCCGGGAGGGCTCGGGCGGTGCAGAAGGGGTTGGGCGGGGAAGTGCTGCTTCTTCTCCATTGACTTCCAGGGGCCTGCCTGCCTCCCTTCAAAGGGAAGAAGGGCCCCCTCCCTCCCTCCCTCCCCTCCCCCGGCCCCGCTGCTCACCTTGAGGACGGCGACTGCCCCGCCGGGCGCGTGCACCTCGAAGGCGGTGGGCCCGGCCTGCTGCTGCGGCGGCTGCTCCTGGGGCCCCCGCCCTCCTGGGCCGGCAGCCCCTCGCCCTCCCGCTCCCCCTCCTCCTCCTCCTCCTCCCCCGTCCTGGCCCCCCTCGCCTTCCCCGCGGGGCCCCGGGGCTCGGGCAGGGCGGCGAAGGCGGCGCGGGCCACGTCGAGGCAGGCCAGGGGCGGGCGGGCCTGGGCCTCGTCGCGGGGCTGCGGAAGGCCAGCAGGGCGCAGCGCCGGGGCTCGAAGGCCCACCACCGGCTGCGGAAGCCCCGCCGCCGCCCGCGGCCCTCCAGGTGCCCCAGGTAGCCGCACAGGCGCCGGCGCTGATGCCCCGGGCCCGAGGCCTCCTCGCAGCCCGACGCCGAAGGCATCCCCGGCGGGCTGGGCGGCCTCGGCCTCCCTGGACTCCGGCCTGCCCCGGCCCAGGCTTCTGGGAGGGCGAGCCCGGCGTCACTCTCGGCCCCTCAGGCCCAGGGAAGGAGGGCAAGGCCAAGGCCGCCCCGCTGCCCTCGAAACTTCACTTCCCAGCATGCTCCGCCACTGGCCGCCTTCGCCGGGGCCTCTGGGAGGCGGAGTCCCAAGCTCCTGTGGGAGCGCCTCAGGCGAAGCAGGCCCCGCCCACTCCTGCCTCCCCCGCCTCAGGCCTGGCGGACTTCATTTCCCAGCATGCTCTGCCATTGGCTGCCTTCGCCGAGGCACCTGGGAGGTGGAGTCCCAAGCTCCTATAGCAGCCCCAAGCGAAGGAGGCCACGCCTACTCCTGACTCTCCCCCTTCAGGCCTGACTTCATTACCCAGCATGCTCCGCCACTGGCCGCCTTCGCCGGGCCGTCTGGGAGGCGGAGTCCCAAGCTCCTGTGGGAGCGCCTCAGGCGAAGCAGGCCCCGCCCACTCCTGCCTCCCCCGCCTCAGGCCTGGCGGACTTCATTTCCCAGCATGCTCTGCCTTTGGCTGCCTTCGCCGAGGCACCTGGGAATTGGAGTCCAAAACTCCACGCAAGGGAGGGACCCGATTACTCTCGCCTGCCCATGCCCAGCAGGCTCCAGGCGAGGGAAGGATGGGACTTGTGCTTTCTTCCAGGAACTACAACTCCCAGGGTGACAGTTCTACCCTACAGGCTCCCCGTTTCCTTCTGCGTGGCTGGCCAGGCCTGCTCAGAACAAGGGGCCTGCTGCTGCTGCTGCTGCTGCTGCTGCTGCTGGCCTTGCCTGTTGCGGGCAGGCACGCCCGGGCTGCGAGAGGGTCCGCCGGAACCGAGGCCCGACCTTCCCCACCGGCAGCTGCATTCCCCTGCTCCCTGCAGGTGCCTTGAGGCACGCCCAAGCGCTGCGTTTCTCTGGTTCCAGGGGCCCTCGAACTAAGCAGATCAGGTGACTGAGGAGTCAAGATATAAGAACAAATTATACAACAATTGTCAAAAATATTTGTATTCACAAAGTATCAAGTTGCAGTATAAAAATATCACAATGGAGTCATGTAACATGTGGCAGTACAATCGAACAGCACAGTGGGTGGATTCTCATTGAGAGGGTACATCAATATCTCAGTAGTACACAATGGAATAGTAATCTTCAGTGACAATAGACAATGCAAATGCAGTAAATCATAATCCGTAAACAGGGGTGAAAAGAAACGTCTATCTTCTCACTAACTTATCCCAGCTGTGGCCAAAGTCATACAGTTAGTACAAAGTCCAGCAGGGATAAGCCCAGGAGTCCGTGGCGAGTAGAGGACACAAAGAACGCTGTCGTAGCCTTGGACGCGCAGTGCGCATGCGTCGGTTCGTCCGTGGTCGAACCGCAAGGTACGCTGGTCCTTGTAGTCCCAGGAAGACGCTTGTAAGTAGCGCGGTGTTGCTGTAATAGCTTGCCGCAGGGACTTGTGGTCCTAGTAGTTCAGGTGGCTTAAAGGAGCGTCTCTGTTGTAAACAAAGGCTGACAGTGCAGCGTAGGGAAAAGCTGCCCCTTGTTCGTCTCACCGTGGTGAGCGGTGTGAGTAGTTGACTGTATGGTAAATTGTTTTTTAAGCTGTGTGTATGATAGCTCCTATAGTGGAGTAAACTATTTTTCTGAATTGGTTTCCTGTAATTTTTCACTCGGATGGATCCATTATAGATATATGTGGTCACATCCAGGTAGTTTATTTGTTGTTTATCATAAGCTGTTGTGAAGGTAATGGCTTCATGCCAATGATTCAGCCAATTACCTAACATGGACATGTCCGTGTCTCCCTGTACTACGAGGTATAGATCATCGATATATCGATAGCAGACTTTGATTTTCCTTACTATAGGGTCAGTGTGGTCTCCAAATAACATATTTCTTAAAAAACAATTTACCATACAGTCAACTACTTAGACTTAAGAGAAACTGCACAGATGAAACACATTACCATCAGGAGGCTAAGGTGCTACTTAACAATCTGAGCCACAGAGGATATCCAGAAAATATCCTTAATAAAGCAAAACAAAGAGCAGACCGTCAAGAAAGACGATCACTCTTCCAACACAGACCTAAAAACAGGGACAATAGAATTACATGGCCCCTTACTCTGAGCCCACATAAGAATGACATAGTCAAAATAGTAAAACGCTATTGGCCATTGGTGTCCAACATACAGGGACTCGAAGAGTTTCCCATGTTGGCACATAAAAGAACCCAAAACATCGGAGACATTCTCTCACACACGGATCTCCTTACACCTATACTTAAGAGCAACCTAGTGGTGGGCACGTACCCATGTGGTTCATGCAGTGTGTGCAGACATATTAGACAGTCCAAAATCATTACTAGCACCACTAACAACAGACAATTCAAATTAAAATCATACGCCAATTGTTCGACCACAGGGGTGGTGTACCTACTCGAGTGTAACTGCTCCTTGCAGTACACAGGGTATACCTCTAGGAGTCTGAGGGAGAGATCCCTTGAGCACAAGTCTAGAATAAAACTTAAATCCACAGACTCCACCCTGTACTCCCACTGCACTACACACAACCATACCTTTGAACAAATCAAGATCCAAGTGATTGAGAAAGTCAAATTCCCACCCCATTGTGACAAGACCAACATTCTCAAACAGAGAGAGACCTATTGGATGATACAATTGGCCACAGAGAAGCATAAAGGAGGCCTCAATGACCCACTTTCTATCAATGCGCTCCTCAACAAGTAAGAGGTGGCCCCTTTAAATTCCTCACTTCCCTCCTGATGCCTGTCTACTTAAGCCTCCCTTTTGCTAACTCCCGGTACCATATCCTGCTTATGGAATGGTCCGTCCTCCACGCCACTGAAGAAGCCTGCCAAGGTAATTGATCCCTTACTTTGACCATTAACTCTAGCATGCTATTTGAACACCTTTTATTAGGTTAAACTCATATTATTATTATTTACGTAGAAACTACTGAATTCTATTGAGGACGCCCATCACTAAAGCCTCTGAAGAAGTCCATAGGACGAAACGGCCTCCCGCCGGCTCAGGGTGAGCTCTTGCCATCAGGCAACTCCCCCTTAGTTCCCGCTCGCCACGGTGAGACGAACAAGGGGCAGCTTTTCCCTACGCTGCACTGTCAGCCTTTGTTTACAACAGAGACGCTCCTTTAAGCCACCTGAACTACTAGGACCACAAGTCCCTGCGGCAAGCTATTACAGCGACACCGCGCTACTTACAAGCGTCTTCCTGGGACTACAAGGACCAGCGTACCTTGCGGTTCGACCACGGATGAACCGATGCATGCACACTGCGCGTCCAAGGCTACGACAGCGTTCTTTGTGTCCTCTACTCGCCACGGACTCCTGGGCTTATCCCTGCTGGACTTTGTACTAACTGTATGACTTTTGCCACAGCTGGGATAAGTTAGTGAGAAGATAGACGTTTCTTTTCACCCCTGTTTACGGATTATGATTTACTGCATTTGCATTGTCTATTGTCACTGAAGATTACTATTCCATTGTGTACTACTGAGATATTGATGTACCCTCTCAATGAGAATCCACCCACTGTGCTGTTCGATTGTACTGCCACATGTTACATGACTCCATTGTGATATTTTTATACTGCAACTTGATACTTTGTGAATACAAATATTTTTGACAATTGTTGTATAATTTGTTCTTATATCTTGACTCCTCAGTCACCTGATCTGCTTTTGCTTCCATTGAGGTGTAGCCCCCTGTTTATTTACACGTCCTCAAACTAAGGCCTGCGGGCCGGATACGGCCCCCCAAGGGTCACCTACCCGGCCCGCCTCGCTCAGGGTCAACATACGTCTCGAAAGCACACAACAACAACCGTGGCCGTGGCCCACGTCTGACTGCAGGAGGCATACTACTTACTCCCTCACGCTGTGAAGGAGGCCGACGCACAGGCGCCGCGTCAGAACGCCAAGTGCTTTAATTCCGGTTCCGAGGGTTTCCTCTAAAATCGGGGGTTGACAAGAAAACAATGCGCGGCGTTTACTCCCCGACCCCCCTGACCCCCGCCTGCCCGGTTTTGGTTTCCGAAATAAAGAGCCCACATTCAGAGAGTCTTTATGGCTGTAGATTCGCTGTATTAAAACTCAGAACACAACCCGACCCCACCCGGCAGATGGCCACCCGGCCCCTGCTTCAAAATAGTAATAATAGTAGTAGTAATAGTAATAATAACAGAATGAGGAGGGGCTGCCGAAGAGGGAGGGCCCCCCCCAAGCCTACCCCCTCACTTAGCCCCGCCCCCTCCAACCATCCATCCTCCTCCTCACAGAATGTCTACAACCCGATCCCTCCCGACAGATGGCCACCTGGCCCTCGTCACCACCATTACTTTCATTATTTTCAATGATGATTATAGAACTCTACATTGGGAAGAGATCCGGGGGTCGGGGGGGGGGGGGCAATCCAGTCCCACCTGATTTTTCCATGAAGGAAGAGACGCACACAAAACCCTCCTGATAGAATCCTAGGGGTGGAAGGGACCCCAAAGCGGGCCACCTAGTCCAACCCCCTTTCTACTACCATAACGGAAGACACAACCCGATCCCTCCCGACAGAGGGCCACCCAGCCCTTGCTTCGGAAACTCAAGAGAAGGAGGTTCCGTCGTCGTCATCGTCATGAATCAAAGAGTATTTGTATGCCGGAATCCTAGACGTGGGAGAGATTCCCCACCCGATCCCTCCCGAGAGAGGGCCGCCCAGCCCCTGCTGAGAGACCCCCAGGGAAGGAGATCAGCTCCGGAACGGCTCCTGGGATTACGCCTTTGGACCCCGTGGTTCTCATTTAAGTGGCTTGTAAGGTGGGCGTGTTTTAATTATTTGGTGTCGATGTTTACGTTTGGTGTTTATCTTATGTGTGCCTATGTGGCGTCGCATTGTGCCTTTTCTGCGAGTCCCTTTCGGGGTGAGAAGGCAGGAGAGAAGTGCAGTAGGTAGCAGGCCCGGATTATCCATAAGGCCACCCTAGGCCACGGCCTAGGGGCGCAGCCATGGGGGGGCGCCAGATCCTGACCCCCCAATTTTTTTTAAAGGTCAATCTTTGGGTGCTTCTGCGCCTGCGCGCGGAGCACCATAGGCCCCTCCGCCTCTTTGTCGCTTGCATCGGGCGCCCCTCCTTGAGTGAAGGAAGGAGGGGCGCCCGACGTGAGCGACGAAGAGGCGGAGCGAAGCCCCGCCCCTAGGACCTCTGACGCGCATGCTCAGCATCGGTCCGGGGGCGTGGCTTCCAAAGTGTGGTCTAGGGCGCCACAAAAAGTTGATCCGGGCCTGGTAGGTAGGTAGGCAAGTAGAATCCTATAACCCTAGGAATCCCCCCCCCCAAGGCCACCCAGCCCAACCCAATTCCACCATAACAAAGACACCGCCCAATCCCTCCTGACAGACGGCCACCCAGCCCCTGCCTCAAAGGCTCTCTCGCACAGAGACGATGCCCTGCTTTCCGGCAGCTCTTCTTACATCCAGAAAGTGTCCCGCAATGTTCCTCCTCCTTTCAAGTATTGGGTGAAGAGCAGGCAAGGGCGAACCCCGGCCCTCCCGGGGTCTTGGGCTTCAACTCCCACAGTTCCTAAGAGCCGCTGAAGTCTAGAACACCGGAAGGAAGGCCGAAGTTTGCCCATGCCTGGTGTAGAGGCAGCCTGGAATGGCTTTGGCCTTGTCTGCTGCAGCATCACCTGGTCAGCTGCAAGGGATAGCCAAGCCTATGGAAGTTGCAGAATCCGGCCGGCGGGCTTAGAACAAGGCCCCCTTTCGCCAGGTGCAGGTACGGGGGGCTTCGGACGGGGGTTGGATCACAATATTTGTCCGGCGATGACGTTTCGAGGGAAATCCCAAAAAGGTTTTGCAAGACGACAGTGATCCACCAATGACGGGTTCCGGAGGGTTCTAGAGTGTTTGGGGTTTTCTTGCAGCCACGCCCAAAAGGTGGCTTCCTTCCCCAAAAGGTTTTGCATTAGGACGGTGAGTGCGGATCCCACGGCGAGTTCCAGAGGGTTCTAGAGTGTTTGTGTTTTGTGCAGCCCCGGCCCCCCACCCCTGGTTCTGCAGTGGCGTCCTCGGAAGGCAGCCCTTCTTCACTTGGTGGGCCGGATCTGACCCTGCAGCTCCTCCTTGTCGCGCTCCATCTTCTTCTCCAGGGCCTCGCGCAGGGAGCCCATGCGCTCGTAGACAGCCGCAAAGCCTGGCAGGCAGGGAAGGAAGGAAGCAAGGAAGGAAGGGGAATGTTAGGATGATGCTGATAATAACAACAACAACAATAATAATAATGGCGAGAGAAGGGACAAGAGGAATCTAGTAATGAGAATACAAATGGGTGTGAGAAGGGACAAGTGGATAATAATAATAATAATAATAATAATAATAATAGGCAAGAGACGGTCCAAGTCCGCCTCCCTCCGCAAGCGACAAATAGGAGCGGCCGGGCCACTTTGTTCTTGCAATTGATTATGTCTTAGAATTGAAGAAATGTGGCAATAATTACTCTAAGCAGGCAGGGCCACCTTTTGCTCTCCATGTGTTTTGAACCTCAACTCCCACAATTCCTAAAAGCCTACTGAAAGTGGGAGTTGGAGTCCAAAACACCAGGGGGGGGGGGGAGTTGGCTCGTGCCTGCATTAGACCTTCAAATCTAGCATTCAATAGGAAGGGAGGGAGGGAGGGGGAAATCCGTCCCAAATGGCTCTGTGACTCTTACGCGAGGAACACAAAAATACCAATCTGGCCACCCGAAAAAGGGGGATGCAACTATTATGCAATAAAATACAGTTAACCTGTCAGTGAACTTGCTTTGTGACCAGCTGTTTGGAATTGTGGGAGTTGGAGTCCAAAACACCTGAGTGCTCAGAAGATGAGGAAGGGGATGCTGTGATAAACTGGGGGGCAGAAGTGTCCTGGGGAGAGTTGTTTTGAAATCTCCCGGCGGTTCCCGTGAGGCTGGAGAAAGTGATATCAGTTCTCAAGAGAAGCTCCCAGAAGTGAAGGCTGAGGGAAATGGGGGAGACGGATATTTGTCTAGGGGCCCTTCCAGACAGGCCCTATATCCCAGGATCTGATTCCAGGTTTTCATTTTATCCCAGATTAACTGGCAGTGCAGACTCATATAATCCAGTTTAAAGCGGGATACCTGGGATCAGACCCTGGCATATAGGGCCTGCCTGGAAGGACGCGAGGTCAAGGTGCTTGGAATTGTGGAGACAAAGCATGCAACAAAGACAGACTTGCTTTTCCCAGAGGCTTAGCGATAAGGAGAGAGAAAGCAGGTGTGGGAGAAATGATGTTATGGGAGGGACTGAGGCATTTTAAAGTGGCTCCTGCTGGTATAATCTTTGTGAGAGCAACTTTGCCTTTTGGTGAAGAGCTCCCAGAGTTTGGTCCTATGTTCTTGGAATTAATGTATTGAAGTTTCTAAATTATTCTCGCTTCTAGTTCATGCGCGGCATAGGTTGCCTGCCTTGGATTCGTGCTATCTTGTCTTTGGAAATCTCGGTGGATTGATTTTGGAGATTGTAATTTGAATAGTTTTTGGACTCTCGGCTACTTTGATGCTCTCTTTTGAATCTACTCTCCTTTTAATAAACCCTTACCTACTGGATAACCTGGACAGAGCGTGGTTTGTGGTGAAGAGGTGTTTCAGGGCTCAAGTGCAACACCTCCCCTTAGTTCTCCACTGTGTTTTGCTCTTACCAGCGTTGACCTCGGCCTTGACCCCCTTGATGTCTTGGTTGAGGTTGGCCTGGAGCGCGGCCAGCTGCCCCTCAATGCGCTCTCCAGCCGCCTTGACCCCGCTGCTGTGCCCTCCTTCCACTGCCTTCTGCTGCAAGTCCTCCATGCGGTCCAGCTTTGCCCGGATGTCGCACAGCTGCCGCTCCAAGGCCCGGCCGTCCGTTTCCTGGGGAGGTCAAGCAAAGGCATTGAGGAGAGATAAAGTCAAGGGGCAGCTTCCCTTTCAGGTGAGGGCAAACTGGGCTATGGGTGGAAGAAGACCCAGGCTGCGATGCCGATGGGCGGCCCCCTCCCCAGCCCTCCACATCCCTTTCCACTATGAAAGGGTGAAACGCAGGCCTGGGCCAACTTCGGCCCTCCCTCCCGGGGTTTCCGGTTAAAGATTAAAGGTCCTCTGCCTTTTGGCCAGAGCTAACTCTGCGGTCACTTGCAAGGTGCCTCTTTTTTAGCCCCGGGAAAGGTGATGATGATAACAACAACAACAGCAAGCTTGAGTGATCCCCGGCCCCATCTCCCCAGGGGACTCGGAGCAGCTGACAACAACGTGAACAATGCAAACAATAAACAATAATAAACTAACAACCAATTTAAATATTAAAATTAAATCAACAAAAACAATAACACAAAATTGATATCAAAGTGAAACAAAAAATATTAAATTAACACAAAAACATGATCCATAAATAATCAGAAAGTATTATGTTATATAAAAGCAATTAAAAACATCTCAGCCTCTGCTGCGGTTCAGAAAAACAACAACAGCGTCCAGCTACAAATGTATTCCATTTAAATTACTTATTACTTATTTACTTTATTTATATTCCGCTCTTTTCACCCCAAAGGGCACTCAGAGCGGATTACAGGCACACATACTTAGCAGACAATCCCTGCCGTTTCCACATACACACATATAGACAAACAGAGGCAAACTCTGGCCACCAGGGGGAGCTGGCGCACTCCTCATCTCTCAGCGTTCCCAGCGTCCCTTGTTGTTCCTTGCGCGTTCCTTCGCTGTTCCTGGAGTTCTTTAATGGCCTCATAAATCAGTCAAAAATTGCCTCCCCACTTAATATGGTACCTTTATCTCCTACTTGACAGATGCAACTGTCTTTCGGGCTGCAAAGGTCGACAGCAGGCTACACTTAAAGGTCGAGCACCCACCTCGACCCGGGCAGGCCTCGAACTCATGACCTACTGGTCAGAGAGATCTTATGCAGCTGACACTTAGCCAGCTGGGCCACATCCTCCAGTCGTTGGATATTATTATATTTAAGCAAAGGGAAGCAGTTTGCAAAATAGGAAATGGCATAAAAGCGAGGCGGGGAGAAAGAAGGAACGTAGCATTGCCTTCAAAACTAAATCAGGAAGTTTTCCTTTCCTAAGAGATTAAAAAAAGATGGACGAGTGGTAGGACACGGCCCTTTCCGGCAGGCCCCCCCCCCAAATGGAGTTTTACACGGCTTCTAATTATGCCAGAGATTGTTGGTGTAGTATTTTTTTTAATGTCGCACTGTTTGGGCATTTTGTAATTGGGTTTCTATGCATTTACTTGTTCATTCTGTATGGAAAAGGCCCGTGGGCTGAGCCCAGCGTGGGCAAGCTGTAACCCTCCCTCCGGTTGAAAGCTGACGGGCACAACCAGGCACAGCGAAGGCATCTGCCCTTGCGCTTCACTACTCTGCTGCTGAATGCACATGCCCAATGTGGAATACATCCCACCACATTAAACCAGTGGGTGTGGCTCCTAATAAGGCATGCCGCGTTATCACAGGATGCGTACGCCCAACACTCCTGGAGAAATTATATGGCTTAGTTGGTATTGCACCACCTGACATCCGCCAGCAAGTAGTGGCCAGCAATGAAAGGACCAAGGCATTGACCCCTCCAGCCCACCCCTTGTTCGGATATCGGCCAGCATGCCAACACCTTAAATCAAGAAATAGCTACGCAAGTCTACAGAGGTACTTGCAGGAACACCTCAGCAAACAGGAGTCCAAAAGTGGCAGCAGGCTAAAACCCAGAACCTCCAACAGTGGCTGATGCCAGATGAGAGGCTCCCTCCTGGGCACACGGAAGACGGGGCGACATGGAAGGCACTGCACGGGCTGTGCTCTGGCACCAGGACACGCAGAGCCGCTTTATGACATGGCTACAAGGTGGAGTCCATGACAAAGACTAATAAGGAGCGCTGATGTTTTGGATGCAGAGAAGGCATTTGACAACATCCACTGGACCTTTATTGATCGGCTCTTAGGAACTGTGAGAGTTGGAGTCCAGAACGCCTGGACGGAGGGCCGAAGTTGGCCCCGGGCTGGTCTACCTGGAGGGGGGGCACATCAAAGGGCGCGGAGAGCTGGATTCAGCCCGCAGAGCTTGCATTGGGCGCATGCATCCTAGGTGTAACCTGTGCGTACGTTCTTCTCCTTGATGGCCAGGGAGAGCCGGTCCACCTTCTCGGCAAACTCCTTCTGGAAGCGGCCCTGCTCCTGCTCCACCCAGCTGCGCGCGGAGGAGACCTGGGCGCTCAGGTAATCGATGGCGTCCTGCAACCTGAGTGGGACAGCAGGCAGGAAAGGCGGTCAGGCACGTGGCGCCATTGCAAAATGGCCCCCCTCCTCTAATAACAACAATAAATATGCATGTGTAACGGGCATGTCTTAGCTGGCTCTCAAAGATGGCTGCACAGCAAATACTGGCGAGGGAAGCTCAGAAAGACATGGCCGCCCTCCGTGAAGCCGGCTGACCGAAAGAATGGCCAAGTCCCTTTAAACATACCTTTTGACTTAGGTTGTACTGTGGGTTGTAGGCTGTGAGTGTGTGTGTTAAACGCGTCTGTCAAATGTTTTGAGATGGCCAATGGGCGAATCAATCAAACATACGACTGCTCCCTCCACCCACTCGACCAACCCCGCTCCGGCTTCCTTGACCCGCCAGAGTGGGCAGGGGTCCAGGCCGCATGGGGTCGCCCTTGCCTCCCCCAGGATCTTGTCCACACCCTCCAGATGCACCCATTGGAAGGAATCCACCACAACTAGGCAAGCAGGTGCCCGTGTGACGTCTTCGGAGGTGCCGTTAACATGGAGTCCAAGTCGGAGCGGATCAGAGCCACTTCGTCCACGAAGAACTGAGCAAATGCTTCGCAGCCAAGGGCCAAGTGGTCAGGGGCCCCATCTTGCCAGGCGGGATTTAACAGCCCTCTGACCATTTGAAACCACTCAGCTGGACGGCTTGTGACGCAATGTGGGCCCCAATGACTGATCTCCTTGTGGCCTCCACTTCTGCGGCATCTGGAACCCTAGAGTTGGGAGAGAGCTGGTGGGCCCTCCAGCCCAACCCCATTCTGCCCAGAAGCCGGAAGACCACATTCAAAGCACCCCTGACAGATGGCCACCCAGCCTCTGCTTCAAAGCCTCCAAAGAAGGAGCCTCCCTCCACCACACTCCAGGGCAGAGAGTTCCACTGCTGAACAGCGCTCTCTCTCAGTCAGGAAGTTCTTCCTCATGTTCAGGCGGAATCTCCTTCCTGTCCTGTGTTTGAAGCCATGGCTCCATTGTGCCCTAGTCTGCAGGGCAGCAGAGCGGAAGCCTGCCCCCTCCCCCCCCCCCCCGACTTCCCCTCACATATGTAGAGATAGGCACCCAGCCTTAGACACCATGCGCGCTCGTTCCCTCTTCGCACGCTTCATCATCGCTGCCAGCTCTTCGTTGAACCAAGGAGCTGGTGTCGCTCTGCTCTGAGGGAGGGGAACCTTCCGGAACCATCCTGCCTATTCACATGAAACCACTGGGAGAGATCGCCCAGAATTTTGGGTGGGTTTGGTGTCAAATCTCAGCAGGTGACGTCCAACTCTATTACTCCTTTCCATTGAGCCTCCTCCCCGATTCCGGGCCTTGAGGCACTTGGCTCCTACCCGGTATTGGGGATTGCACATGCGTTGGAGTCAGCAGCTGTACCGATGCCGCGCTTCTCCCCGATACCGGGGCTTGTCGCGTTGGGCTTCTCTCCTGTACTGGGGTTTGCGCATGTGCCGTAGCCGGCAGTTGCGCTTCTCTCTCCAGTAAGGAGGAGTCTCCTCCTTGTGTTGGAGGAGGAATACCAGCTTTCATGGTGTTAGGGCATGCGCAGGCTGCGCAATGGAGTTTCCTGCACTTGCACTGAAAGAGCCAGCAAGTGGATGCTGTCGCCATCGAGGGAGTTCATTGTTCCTCCTTTCGACGTCGATGCCAGTGTCGAGAGCCCCTGCGCATAATCCTGGCCTGTGGTTAAGCTGTTCTGACATCCACCTGGGCAGGTGAATAAAACCTCCGCGACTGCCTTCAAACTCGGCCACGCTGTTCCTGGCTTTCAAGGGAGCACGGTGTGTGCCCAGCAGTGGGCCGACACCGCCCCCTGGAGGCTGAGAGCTGATCTCGAGGACAATAGGAAGAGACTGGGCTGAGTTTGCGCTCCCTCTGGATACGGAAGCCCCATTGGGTCATTCCGGTGGACCTGCGTGGGGACCTTTCCAGAGTGAAACGTCGCACTTCCCGTCCTGCTCCCCAAACGTACGTAACGCTACAGCAGAGGAGAGCAGGCCTCGGTCCCTGCAAAACGAGGCCCGGCGACACTCACTTGGCGTCCAGAAGGTGCAGCTGCTGGTTGCTCTCTTTGTAGGTGAGCTTCAGCTTGGCTTCCTGCTGCAAGATGGAGGTCTCTATCCTGTTCAACAGGTGGGAAATCTGGAAGGGAAGGAGAAGAGACCGACGTTCCTCCCTCTGCCGCTATGGACCTGAAGCACCGGGCCCTTCCAGGAAAGGGCAACATAGCCGCGAGAGAGATGGGAAGCAGCAGGCGAGGAAGGGGAAGCAGCCACAAAGCCCAGGGGGCCACACTGGGAGGAGCCCGCATGAGCTTCGCGTATTCCAAGCAGACCGCAACACACGCGCACTTAGTCCGCATGCTTTTTCTGTACTGGTTATGAACCCCCCCGTTGGATGCTTTGCAATAGTAGATTACCAGGTTACTTTAGTGTTTACACCTTAATTTTTATTATCATTTAATATTTAACGTTTCATTTACATATTTAAATGATATTTGTCTTTACTGTTCTTGCGTAGCGCAAATCCTGTGTAAAAATCATACGACTTATTTTTGACATGTGCAGAAAGTCTTTCCTCATGCTCTGAGAAAGCCAGCGGATGGAGCACCTCTACGCACCCGCCCCACGGCCCGGAGCAAATGGCAACCATGGTTTTTTTTTTAAAGTTTTGGAATCACACTTTTTGCCTGCGTGCAAACCAAAAGCAAAGGGATGCACGCTTTGTTTGCACTTCTATCCGCATGCGGTGCTGCAGTGACCTCTAGTGGCCAATGTGAGCCCTGCAAGGGGTGGGAGTATCATGGAATCCTATTATTATTATTATCATTATTATTTGAAACACAACAAGATGAGTCCACAGCAGACACTCGGCTGGCTGTTGAATTGGATCACACCTCGGACACTTCCCAAGTGTCTAGGACTGTGTGATGTGTCGGCGAATCATGCGTGTAGATCCCAGATGGGATATACCAGCCACCTTTCCCTCCCTGTCAACCAACCTCTCTCATAGCTGTTGGGGTTTTCCCCCCTCGTGCAGGAGGGAGGGGCAGGGGAGGGCGCTCTTTTACCGCATGCTCTGTATAGTTCTTTAGGTTTGTGGGGGTAAATTCTTTCTGGTTAATTTTTTTTAGTGAGGGACATCAATTGTTTTGGTGGGTGTCTTGTGTCCAAATTTGGTGTGATTCCGTTCATTAGTTCTTTTGTTTACTTCAGCTTAACAACGACAGCTCCTCATATATATATATATATGTGTGTGTGTGTGTGTGTGATTATTATTAATAATACCTTGCCTTACCTCTCCCAAAGGAGACTCAAAGCGGCTATGTTTCTATTATGCTGGAATCTGCCCTGAGTCCCCTCGGGGAGACAGGATGGAATATAAATAAAGTTTTACATTATATATTTATTTATTTATGCCCCGCTTTATCTCTGTATCTCAAAGTAGCTATGTTATTATTATTATTTACTTATTTACTTTTACTTCTTACTTAGGCGATCCCTTCTTGTCCGAGTATGATGGCCTTCCAAGTTCTTGGAAGACGCCTGTGTGTGTAGTTTTTTAGTGCGTGGAGATTGGTGCACAGCTGATCAGCACACTATCTATACCTAGAGTGAAAGTCCCAACCAGTAGCATGGTTAACATGAGAATTATTGGTTGCTTACCTGTAACCGTAGTTCCCTGAGTGGTCACCTGTGAATTCGTACCCACGGTAATTCCTGCGCCTGCGCAGACAGTTCGGAAACTTCTAGGAAGATAATATCACGTTAAATGGAAGCCCCGCCCACTCCCCTTGCGTATACATAGCCAGTGGGAGGGGCTGCCACCTGAGATCCCTTTTACCGCCGCGTTGCGACAGCTAGGAATCTTGTCTCGTGTTCTTTGACTAGCGTATATTCTAATGTTTGTTTAATTTTTGTTTAATTTCTGTTTATTTTTTATTTAGTTGTTATATATATTTCATTTTGTGGTGGTTAGGGTAGGTTTTATCACCACTTGCCGCCATTATACCTAACACCCTAAGTGGCCTCTCTTTTTTCTTTGACTCAGGCTTTTGTAATCATAGGATAATTTACCCCCCACAGGGCTAAAAGCTAGCAGTCAGGCTTTTAACTGTTTGGTTGTGGAGTCAAGGGGAGTGGGCGGGGCTTCCATTTAAAGTGATATTATCTTTCTAGAACAGTGGTTCTCAGCCTGTGGGTCCCAGATGGCTTCAACTCCCAGAAATCCTAACAGCTGGTAAACTGGCTGGGATTTCTGGGATTGTAGGCCAAAACATCTGGGGACCCACAGGTTGAGAACCACTGTTCTAGAAGATTCTGAACTGTCTGCGCAGGCGCAGGAATTACCATGGGTACGTATTCACAGGGACCACGACAGGGAACGGTGGCTTCTCAATCTGTTGCAGCCTTCTTCCGCCTTCAGACATTGTGACATGGACCATGTTATCCTCTGCCTGATCCGCCGTTGAGGTCTTTGGATTGTGCCTGGTCTGGAACCTCTCCTGCACCCCCCCTTCCCCCCGGAAGTGCATGACTCCGGTGGGAACACCCACAGGTTCATTGGATCACGCAAGCCCCCTCACATTGTTGTTGTTATTGTTGTTGTTGTTATATTTATTGTATTTCTTCATACCCCACTTAATCTCCCCCAAAGGACACTCAAAGCTGCTATGTATCTATTATTATTATTATTATTATTATTAATGCCCCGCTTTACCTCTCTGTCCCGCAGGAGACTCAAAGCGGCGTAACATAAAAAGCATCAGCACACAAATTAAAATATACAGATATGCAAACACTAAAACAGAATTAAATACGAACAGTATTTTAAAAATTCAGTTTAAACCCATTCAAAGTTAGAAGCCTAGAAGGGGGGGAGAGACCCTGCGCGAGCCAGGCCCGTCCAGCCTGGCCCCCTTCCCTCTTTCTGCAGGAAAAGCCCCATCAAAGCCTTCCCGGCAGACGGCCCTCGGCCTCTGCTCAAAAGCCATTCCAGGGTGCTTGACTCTGCCCACTCAAGAGTAGGCACAACTCAAAGCCGCGCCGGTCCGCCTATTCTCAGCCAATACCTGTATCTCGGCTTCCTTGATTTTGGACTCTAGGATCAGCTTCGTGGCCTGCTGGTCTTTGCTCAGGTTCTGGAGCCGCTCGTAGGTGACTTTGTGCTCAGCCGACAAGCGGGCCAACCCCGCGTCGCACCTGCAGCCGGGAAAGGGAAGGGCGTGTCTTGATGCAGGATGAACTACAACTTCCATCCTGTTGAGTCAGCCCCGCAACCCCCTCCTCTCGCTCAGTAGGGATTTAATGCAGCTGGCTACTAACTAGCTGTGCCACAGCCCAGTCCATTAAAATTATTATTATTAATCATTATTATTATTCCCGTGGATGGAGGGAGGGAGGGAAGGAGGGAGAGAAGCCCCCCAGTCATGGCCCCCCACCTACCTGGCGACGCGTCCCCGCAGGTCCCCCAGGCCGGACAACTGGCGCATCTCCAGGCTCTTCAGGGTGGAGTTGGTCCCGTAGGTGAGGCTGTCCCTGACCCGGATCTGCTCCTGCAGCACCTGGGGGGGGGGGGGAGTGGGGAATTATGATCACCATGACTACTACTAACTTTATGTATTGATCCTCCTCCGTTCTAAATGCCTGTCCTTTGGTGGTGCACCCCAAGAGAAACGACACGCGGAGGAGCTTATGGCCGGAGAGCAAGTACGCTCTGCCAAGCTTCACGCAGGCCCGGATCATGGCCTTTTGGTGCCCTAGGCCAAAGGCTCTGCCCCCGCCCCCGGCTCCGCCCCCACCTCGCCAGTGTGAGGAGGAAGGAAAGCACCACCCCCGGAGCCGATGCCGCGCATGCGGCAGTGGCAGTGGGGCTAAGGCTCCTCCTCCCTTCCCTAAAGCCGTCATGCTGGCCTCCCTCCTAAAGCCTGCATGGTGGCTTTAGGAGGGAGGGAGGAGCCGTGGGAGGCCCCGCCTTGGGGCCACTGCTGCGCATGTGCGGCATCGGCTCCGGGGGGGGCTTTCCTCCTCCCTCCTCCTTGCGCCGGCGAGGAGGCGGGGCGAGGGCGGGGCAGAGCCTTTGGAGCTGAGGGAGCAGAGCAAGGGGGCAGTGGATGGCGCTTCCTGCCGCCGCACGCATGCGCACTTTTTTATTTTTTAAACTTTGGGGGGGTCCAGACCTGCTGCCTTTCCCATGGCTGCTGCCCTAGGCCATGGCCTAGGGCGGCCTTATGGGTAATCTGGGCCTGGCTTCAAGCAAGAAGAGGTGCAAGCATACTTCGATCGTTGCGGCAGGTGAAATGCGGCTGCTGCTCCTGTGTAAAAGGAAGGGCCCTCCCTTTGGGAACAGAGTCCCGAGTGCGGACTCTCTCGGCCTCTGAAAGCAGCACACGCCAGGCTTTTGGGCAGAAGCGGGAGGAGGAGGAGGAGAGGAGGAGAGCGAAGAGAGGAGTTCTGCATCCAAAGCAACAACATCTCCCCGTATTTCCTCGAGTCTCCAAGTGCTCCCGTGAATCTCATGCGCACCTCCGCTTCCAAAACCCAGGAGCATTGCCTGCCAAATGTCATGCCCAAAAAGTGGCCGAAGGGGCCCCTCTTTGCCTGCCAAGTATTCCTACTTACAGGCCCGGATTACCCATAAGGCCACACTAGGCCATGGCCTATGGGCGCAGGCGTAGGGGGGGCGCCAGATCAAGGACCAAAAAAAATATGTTCAAACAAAACCGCAATGTGCGGCATGATGACTCTCTCTCTCTCTCTCTCTCTCTCTCTCTCTCTCTCTCTCTCTCTCTCTCTCTCGGGGGAGGGCGGGGGGAAAGCGCTGCGAGGGGGCGGGGAGGAAACCTTGCTGTGGAAGGAATCCACGCTGACCGCCTTAGCCCAATGCTATGGAATAATGAGAGGTGTGGCTTCACAAGGCCTTGAGCCTTCTCTACAAAAGGATGCTGATGCCTCTCCAAACTACACATCCCAGCCTTGAGCCGTTCAGTGAGACATGGCGTCCCTCTGGAAGCAGCTTCCCCTTTGGCTTGGGCCCAGCGGGGAGGCGGTCGCCTCATGACGAGGCCAATCTCATGCGCAGCCTGCCTCATTTTGGGAAGGCCACTGATTATTATTGTTTCTATTAGTAGTAGTAGGAGGTTGTTTGTTTACATCCCGCTTAAGGAGGCTCCTGGCGGCTCACGGTAAAAGCATGGCAATACCATTGAAAATACAAACATGGAAACAGGGTTAAACTTCATTAGCATTACAAACAATTCTGATTAAATCCATTAAAAACATTTAAATACCCACAAATTAACCCCCCAGTGATTTGAGCCAATGCGGAATATAGATCTAGGAAACCAAGGGGAGCAACAAGGCAGGAGGCCCTCGCCACGTCCTCAATCGCTCTTTGATGCACAAGACTGGCTGCTTCTTGGCTTCGAAGAGGCAATGCTGTACGGAAGGCCTGGGCCAACTTCGGCCCTCCTCCCCTCCGGGTGTTTTGGACTGCAACTCCCACAATTCCTAACAGCGTACCGGCTCTTAGAGGAGTTATTGTGGGAGTTGAAGCCCAAAACACCTGGAGGGAGGGAGGGAGGAAGGCCGAAGTTGGCCCATGCCTGTGGCACTTGGGCCCTGAAGCCTCTTTTCACCACAAACCGCACACTGCCCAGGTAATCCAATATAAAAGCACAGAATAATAAAAGATGGGTACATGAAAAAGGAATCAAAGTTCAAAAGGTCATGTCCATGGAAGCCAAGAGTCCAGAAATGCCTTTAAAGCAATGCTTCTCAACCTTCCTAATGTAATGCTGCGACCCCTTAATACAGTTCCTCATGTTGTGGTGACCCCTAACCATTATTTTCATTGCTACTTCATAACTGTATTTTTGAGTTGGGGGGGGGGGTTGATTTTGTCATTTGGAAGTTGCTGGGATTTATAGTTCACCCACAATCAAAGAGCATTGATTTGATGCAATGGAATTGAACCAAACTTGGCACAAAAAACTCCCATGACCAACAGCAAATACTGGAAGTGTTTGGTGGGTATTGACCTTGAGTTTGGGAGTTGTAGTTCACCTACATTGAGAGAGAGCACTATAGACTCAACAATGATGGATCTGGGCCTCACTTGACACTAATCCTCAACAAACCCAAATGTGAACTCTGGTGGAGTTTGGGGAAAATAGATCTTGAAATTTGGGAGTTGTAGTTACTGGGATTTATAGTTCACCTACAATCAAAGAGCCCCTTGCACCCCACCAATGATAGAATTGGGTCAAACTTCCTACACAGAACCCTCATGCCTTGCAACTAGCTGGCATGAGCCTCCGTCCCACCTCACACACTCTCCCTCACCCACACATGTGCATCATGTTGCCATGCACCAAGCACACCTGCTCTCCCCTCCCTGCTTGGAGTCTCAGAAACAGCCCTCCCTTTGACTGGGAGGCCTGCCAATCACCGCAGAGGAGAGCTTTAGGTGGGAGAATTCACAGTCTGTTTCCAAAAAGGAAGAGAAGGGCAAGCAGAGAGATCTTCAGCCTTCTCTGCCAAACGGCTTCCTAAGACCATCAGGAATATATGTTTTCTGATGGTCTTTGGCGACCCCTCTGAAGCCCTCTCACGACCCCCCTGGGGATCCCGACCCCCAGGTTGAGAAACACTGCTTTAAAGAAAGGAAGGCTCTAAAACAACTCCGGTGTGATATGCAAAGGGAAGGGACATAAATCCAGAACTGGCAAAACTCTGCCTCACAAGACCAGAACACGGGAACACCTTGATGCTTGGCGACATGAATTTCACGGCCCTTGGCACCAAGAGCTCTGTACCTGAACTCAGCGTTGCTCTCACAAGGATTGTAGCAACACCAAACACTTTTAAGCAGCCAGAATCCCTCCCATGAGATCATTCCGTTTGCACCTGCTTTCCCAGGCCTTACCTTGAAGCCGCTTCGCGAGGCGAGTCCTTAATTGGAGGCCCTGTTGTCTCAGCTTGAATCTTTGTTGCCTCAACAAACCTTGGTCTCCTTCGGTCTGCACTTCTGGCAGGTTCGCATGAGAACAGCCTTGACCGTTCTCTTGGGAACTGCCAGGAGGAGATTCAAAAGCATTGACCTCTGGGCCCTCTGAACCCTTCCCAGCACCCCCAGCCTCACCTTCCGAACACTCGGAATCTGGCCAGGCTGTGGGTGGGCTTCCTATTGTGTTGTAAAGTGTTTTGTTTACTTTTGGAAAGCTTCTTAGTGGTTGGGGGGAAAAGGGCGTTTCGGGCCTAGTGGCGGGTGGAGGTACTGCAGAGGCCTAGTGTAGGCCTGTGGGAGGTCGCCTGGCGGTTGTGGCTTGGAGGAGGGGGAATGTGTTGGCTTATGTCTTGGAGTGGTCTGCCTGTGGGGATCAATGTGTTGTGGCCATGTGTGGGGTTGGGTGGACGCTGGGGAAAATGCCCTGATGCATTGTTATGTGATGTTTTTAAAGTTGACTCTTATGTGCTATTGGTTGTGTAAAGTGTTGTAATGGGGCAAGGGTGGCTGGGCTTGTTGGGAGGGACGAACTCTGTGTTGTGATGTATGGAACCAGGTGGGGCAGGAGGGAAAAAGAGGTCCTGTGGTGATGCGACTTGGGCCAAGGGCCAAAAGGGATATGGGGGACTCCCTGCAGCTAGGTTTTCGAGGTCAGAATCTCCGGATTCGACCTCAAGGCTACAAGGATGCCTGGCTTTGGAGAAGCCCTGCTTGGCCGTCACTGTACCTCAATGTCTCGGTTGAGCTGGCGCACGATGGCCGTGATGTTGCGGATGTGCTCCTCCAGCAGCTGCCGGGCCAGCCGGTCCCCGCCGCCCTTGTTCTGCATGCGGTGCAGCGTGCAGACAATGTCCTCCTTGATGCGGAAGGCATGCTCCACCAGGGCCGCCGTGGTCTTCTCGTGGCTCAGGATGCGGTCCTCCAGCTGGTCCACCAGCCGCGCCGAGCCCAAGGGCACCGCCGTCAGCGCATGGCTATGCAGGGGGAGGTTCCGGACGCGCCTACGGCAAGCGATGAAAAAACAGGCCTTGTGAAACGGGAACCACGAGAATGAGCACAACTCCCGGCACCGCTTTGTAGCTGCTTACCATAACAGGCACAACCATTGGGGGCAATAGAGAGGCAGGCATTCCCCTTGTTCCTATTGGGAATCTCTCTGGGGTGCCTTCCTTGCAGCTCTTTCGCTCCACTCCCTTCCTGCTCCTTTTCCAATACAGGCTACCTAGCCATCTCTATCTATCTATCTATCTATCTATCTCAGTGTTTCCCAACCAGTGTGCTGCGAGCGACCATCAGGTGTGCCGTGGGAAATTGGAACCTTCAAGGGGAGGGGGGGGGTAGAGTCTAGTGTGTTGAAGTATAAAAACCCTAAGAAACGTACCTCGATAAAGGCACAAAATTACAAACACCCCCCCCCCCACCTGTTGTCTCCTTGGTCTCTCCCTCTCCATGCATTGGGAAGGCCCGCCTCCCTTTCCCCAAGTAGAGACCTCCTCTTGCCCCCTGCGGGTTCTGTGTGGGAAGTTTGGCCCAGTTCTATCATTGGTGGGGTTCAGAATGCTCCTTGATTGTAGGGGAACTATAAATCCCAGCAACTACAACTCCCAAATGTCAAGGTCTATTTCCCCTGAACTCCATCTGTGTTCATAGTTGGGCATATTGAGTATTCATGCCAAGTTTGGTCCTGATCCAACATTGTTTCAGTCCACAGTGCTCTCTGCATATAGGTGAACTACAACTCCAAAACTCAAGGTCAATGCCCACCAAACTCTTATAGTATTTTCTCTTGGTTATGGGAGCTCTGTGTGGGAAGTTTGTGTCTTTCTGCCATTCCTGCCAGGATTTCTATGTTGAGTTCATCGAAACAGGCCCAGGTTTCACACTGAGTGTATAAATACATTTAAAACACATTATCTATACGTATTACTGTGTTCGAGTGTCATTTTGTGTCATTTTGGTTGGTGGTGTGCCCCAGGATTTTGGAAATGTAAAAAGTGTGCTGCGGCTCAAAAAAGGTTGAAAAACACTGATCTATCTATCCTGTCATCTATCTAATTGTCTGTCCATCTTTCTATCCTATCCATCTCATATCATCTGCCAATTCTAGCTCTTTCATCTATCCTATTCTATCCTATCTCTCCTATCATCCGTCCATTCAGCTCTCTCTCTCTTATCATCATCATCTGTTCATTTATCTGTCCCTCTTTTTATCCTTCCTACCTACCTAACACTTTTCTACCCGGTCTGCCTCTCTCTCTTCTATCTCCGTCTGTCTGTCCATCTAGTCCAGGCCTGAGCAAACTCCAGCCCTTTGAGCATTTTGGCTCTTGGGAGTTATTGTGGGAGTTGAAGTCCAAAACACCCGGAGGGCCGGACTTTGCCCAGGCCTGATCCGGCCTGCCTTGCTTGCTTGCTATCTAGCTATTGGGTCATCCATCCATTTGTCTGTCCACCTTCCTTATCTATCTATCTATCTATCCCTGTCATCCATCCATTCGTCTATCTATCTTTTTATCCTTCCTACCTACCTAACACTTTTCTACCCGGTCTGCCTCTCTCTCTTCTATCTCCGTCTGTCTGTCCATCTGTCCAGGCCTGTCCAGCCCGCATTTTCTTATTTATCTTGCTTGCTTGCTATCTAATTGGGAGTATCCCCCCTCCAGCCTCCCTGCTATCTATGGCCCGTCCCTCAGGATCTTATTTATACCTTGGCCCGCCTCAGGATACCTTTCGCTCGGTCCGAGGGTGGTGAAGACGGGGCTCCTCTGCGCCATCTTATCCTTCCAGGAATTGAGACCTGCACGAGGGAGGAAGCACAAGGAAAAACTTTGTTGTTGTGGTTGTGGTGGTTGTTACTTATGGCCATCCTGCTTTTTCTCTCTCCAGAAACTCAAAGCGGCTCTCAATGCGAAAAACAAAACCGCGTACCATTTTAAAACTGAAAACGTGCAAACCTCAAAACAGAACAAAAGACGCGAGTATTAAAAACAAATGGCGAAAAACCATCAAAATAATATCACTTTAGAAACAGTGAAAATACTATGAATCTCTCTCTCTCTCTCTGTGTGTGTGTATGTGTGTATATATACCGTGTTTCCCCGAAAATAAGACACCCCGATTGTAAGCCGTATCAGGGGTGTCAGAGGGGTCGGCTTATATAAGCCGTACCCCGAAAGTAAGCCGTACCTCGGGCGGCAGCGGGCCTCGGGCGGCAGCGGGCAGCAGCGGCGTCTTCCATCCTCTTCCTCTTCCTCCTCTTCCTCCCAGCGGTGCCTTCTCCCTCTCGCCGGTTCCGCCCCCCTGAAGGGAGGAGGGGCGGAGCCGCCGCCGGCGAGAGGGAAGAATCAGGCGCTTTTCGCCGCCGCCGCCCGGCCCGCCCGCGCTCCAAACACGAGCGGGGCAGCGAGGAAAAGCGCCTGAGTAGCCATGGGGGCGGGACTTCCGCCAGCGCCTTCTCCCTCTCGCCGGTTCCGCCCCCCTCCCTTCACTGAAGGGAGGAGGGGCGGAGCCGCCGCTTCTGCGGCTGCCGGGATGCTTTGCCAGGGAGGGGGGTGCCTCCGAGAGACCCCCCTCCCTGGCAAAGTACCCAGGCAGCGGCTGAAGCGGGCGCCGGCTGCAGCCGCTGAAGCGGGCGCCGGCTGCAGCCGCTGAAGTGGGCGCCGGCTGCAGCCGCTGCCTGGATGCTTTGCCAGGGAAAGGGGTGCCTCAGAGAGACCCCCCTCCCTGGCAAAGCACCCAGGCAGCGGCTGAAGCGGGCGGAACCGGCGAGAGGGAGAAGGCGCCGGCGGAAGTCCCACCCCCAGGGCGACTCAGGCTCTTTTCGCCGCCGCCCCGCTCGTGTTTGGAGCGCGGGCGAGCAGGGCGGCGGCGGGGAAAGATGCCTGAATCGCCGTGCAGGCGGGACTTCTCCGCCGGCGCTTTTTCCTCTCGCCGGCGGCGGCTCTGCCCCTTCTCCCTTCAGCGAAGGGAGGGGGCGGAACCGGCGAGAGGGAGAAGGCGCCGCTGGGAGGAAGAGGAGGAAGAGGAGGAAGAGGAGGAGGATTCCGGGCCCCTTTTGAGCCCCTCTGGGAGCCCAGCCAGGAAGCCACGCCATGCCGCCCCCAGTAAGTCTTGCTTTCTTCTTACTTTCGGGGTACAGTCGCCCAATGTAAGCCGTACCCCGAAAGTAAGCCGTAGTGGGGATTTTGGGGGTCAAAAGAAAATAAGACGCTGTCTTACTTTCGGGGAAACACGGTATATATATGGACCATAGATGCAGGCGAAATGTCAGGAGAGAGTGCTGCTCCCAGAACATGGCCATATAGGCTGAAAAACCTACAGCTACCTGATTTTTGAACTCTCGGAGCAAAGCTGAAACAGTGTAATGTACAGGTAGGTGGTCTTTGCATCCCTCCTCCTCGTTGTTAGACGGAGCCCTGCAAGGGCCAGAAAAACGAAACGGGTCAGCACCTGGCGCCTGGAGGAACGCTTTGGCCTGCTTTCCCAGGACGGCGCCCGACTGGCAAGGGACGCAGTGCTTCTCACACGTCAGGAAACACCTTTTTGCTCACAGACCTGCAAAGCTCATCAGGCGCACTTTAAACCAGGTCCACAAGGGGAGGGGGACAACCACAGCCTTGCACACAGGACTTCACCCACAACCTCAGGAACCCCCAATGGGCTAAACGGCGGGTTGCACAAACACAACAAGGACCAGGCACCAAGAGCACAATATTCCCAAATAACCGGCTCAGGAGCCTCCTCTTCTGCAGGCGAAACATGCCCGGCTCTTTCAGCCGCTCCTCATAGGGCTTGTCTCCCTCTTCCTCTGGACACATTCCACCTTGTCAGAATCTCCCTGAATGGGACGCAGTGGGATTCCAGGTAACGTGGCCTGGCCAAGGCAGGATAGAAGAGAGCACGGGGAGCAGGACTTTCCTGCATCTCGGCAGGGGGTCCCTGTTGATACTATTTAATCCCATCACGAAGTCATTTCTTCACCCCTTATCCAGCCCCTCTCCACCCATTGGACAGAGGGAAGTCTGCATCGGAAGTGGCTGGCGCTCTCCCATTGGCTGAGGTGCGCCAAATTCCCGCCTCCGCAGGGCGTCCCTGCTGATGTCATGCCGGCTCAGCCAATCACAGTGAAGCTGGGTCCAGCTGGGGCGATGGGAACTTTGAATCTGAAATGTATCTGAAATGTATAAAAATGCTTGTTTTGCTGTACGGTGTATCTCGCTTATTCTTTCTGGCCGGTGGCCGCACGCTGGCATCACTTTAAGAAAAACTTCAGAGACCTTTCTCCAGCTTGTTGAGCTCCATTTCGTCAGGCGAGGCCTCGTGCCGCTCACCAAGCGCACTAACTCTCAGGCCGGCCGGCCGGGCTTTGGCACCGATCCCCGCTCGACAGACTTGGCTCCCGGTCCCGGGTTCTGGTGATCCAGGGCTCAGGTCTCACTCTCCGCGGCTGCTCCAAATGGCTCCATTTCATGCTGATGCTTTTTTATGCCAAGCCGCTTTGAGTCTCCTGGCTCTCGGCTTCTCTTCCAAAGATGCCAAAACTCCCACCGGCTTTGGCAGGAGATCTTCTGGCGGAAGGAAGAAAGGCAGGCAGGCAAGGCAATATGGCACGCAGATGGCGCGGGAACACAGAGGGAAGGAAGGAAGGAAGGGGCTTCGGCAGAGAAGGAACAGCAGAAAGACGCAGGCAGGCAGCAAGGTGGGGAGAAGCCTCACGCGCATGCCTGGCCATGGGTAAGGCTGGTGCTTTGTGCTTGAGTGGCCTTGGCAGCCCAAAAGGCCTGCCTATTCGTGTTATTGTTATTGTACGAGGGTTGAATGAAAAGTAATGCCTCCGCCTTCGTAACTCCTCAACAGATGGCCGGTCGTTGGAGGAATTGGAGTTTCCAGGCCGTCTTCAAGAGCAGCCCCATGTAGAGTGCGTTGCAGTAGTCCAGTCCAGAGGTAACTAAGGCATGGACTGCCTTGGCCAAGTCAGACTTCTCGAGGTACGGTCGCAGCTGGCGCACAAGTTTTGATTGTGCGAAGGCCCTCCTGGCCACTGCCAAGACCTGCGCATGAAGTGCCAGCACTGAGTCCAGGAGGACCCCCAAGGTGTGGGCCTGTGTCTTCAGGGGAGTGCGGCCCCATCGTCGAGCACAGGTTGCCATCCAACACCCCGGTCAGGCGAGGTGGGGCCTGCAGGCCCGGATTACCCATAAGGCCACCCTAGGCCATGGCCTAGGGCGGCACCTTTTAGGGGGCAGCAGGTCCAGACCCCCCCAAAAAAGTTTTTTTTAATTCCAAAAAAAATTTCCCCAAAAATAATAAAAATTCCCCCCCAAAAGGGCGCATGCACGTGGCGGCTTAAGCGCCATCCACGCCTCCCCCCCCCCATTAGCTCTGCTCTCCTCGGCTCTGCCCCTACCCCCGGCTCCGCCCCCGCCTCCTCGCGCACCCAGTCTGTTTCCCTGCCTCCCTTGTCCGGCTCGCGCGCCTCAGTCTCTCTGTGTGTTTGTGTTTCCGGGCCTGCCCGTGGAATTCACGGCTGGGTGCCGACCCCTTCCACCCGGCTGCAGCCGACAGGCACTCTCTCTCCACCTCAGGGCTGTGTCTCCCACACGAGGGGGGGGGGGGTGTGGAGGGAGGCCCCCCAAAGTCCAGACTCAGGAGGGACCCCAAGGCAGAGAGAGAGGGGCCCTGCATGATGGACAGGGAGAGAGTGACCGCCTTACAAGAAGGAAGGAAGGAAGGAATATGCTGTGTTTGGATACACAAGGATGGGTGGAAGAAAGAAAGATGCAAGGAAGGAAGGATGGACAGAAGGAAGGAAGGACAGATGGAAGGACGGACAGAGGGAGGGACAGAGGTGTGAAAGGATGGATGCAGAGAAGGAGGAGGAGGGTGAAGCAGAAAGGCAGGAAGGCAAGAAAGAAAGGCAAGGAGCAGAGGGAGGAAGAATGGGTGGATAGAAGACAAGAACGATGCAAGGAAAGAGGGGAGAGAAGAGCGGGGGGGGGCTCCTGCGATGGGGTGGGAGAGGGACACGAATCCACCCCCACCCCCGGGATGGCCCTTCAGGAGCCCCGCTCTTCTTTGCAAGGGAACTGTCCTCTCCGCAGCAGGACGGCCTGCCTGCCGCCCAGCATTGAGGTGACTGCAGGTCAGGAGGCAGGCACCCCCCCCCGTTCTGGGCCTGACCTTTGACCTCTCCACATCCTCAAAAGGCTCCCAAGCAGCCCTTATTTTAGCTTCTTGCAAGGAAGGGAGGCTGCGGGCAGTTGGAGGCAAAGCCACCCCTGCCTTGCTGCTCTGGCACCCATGGCAGGCAGGCCAGGGGAGGAGCGCCAGGCCCAGGCAACCCCCCTTGGCCCGGCGCCATTCCTCCCTGTCGATGCCCCAAAGATTAAACAGAACCTTCGCTCTCTTTGGGCCCTTGGGGAGAACCACAGACCCCTAGTGCTTGAAGGGACACAAGGGCCATCTAGTCCAGCTGTTGTCGAAATCTGACTAGGGGGCCTTCCCTTAGGGGGTCAGAGCCCAGGCCATCCCTAAAAAGCGAGGATCGAGGCCCAAATCTGGATGATCTTCCCAGAACTACAAATCCCAAAATAACCCAGATCAATGCTCACCCTGACGGAAGAACGCCACTACCGAGAGAAGAATCTAATTCAGCTGAATAGGATGCAATGCCACGCCAAGGTTCCAAGGGCAAAAACATAGTCTTTAATGGGAAAGCAGTCCAATATATAGAAAAGCAGTCATTTACATTTGAATCGGGCGCCCTCCCCTCCCACGTGTAGCTACAGCTGATTGGCCGCGCTGTCAAAGTCAGCTGGGCCAGGAGGAGACCGGCGCGCTTTAACCAATAGGAAAGGCGCGCCAGAATTCGAACGAGCCAATCCTGGCCGGCTGTGTAGAGCGGGAAAGGACACAAAGGAAAAACGGCTGGGTGGAGGAAGTAACTTGTGGCTGAATACCTCACGGCCGGAGGGCTCCCGATGTGGAAGCTCACCTTCCTGTTTTATTGTCTGTCTTGAATTCCTTAATGGCAGTCTTTTGTCCTGGCCGAAACTCCTTTGTGTTGAGAGTTTCAGTCTAGCGGGGAGCATGGTTTCTCAGTTCAAAATGGTCAAAGCATAACTTATGGCAGCCGGTCAGTGGGGTTCCGAAGCCCACTCTGGTCCAGCTATGGGGTGGCTGAGTGACTTGGGTTTGTCAGAGCCCATGAGTCCCTTGGGGGTCAAGCTCCGAGGCCAAGAGGGGACACGAGCGGGGGGGATCCAGGCCCATAATGGCGGAATCTATGTTCCACAGAACACCTGACCTCCCCCCAATATTGGTGAAAAGCATCATATGGCCAGAAAAATGTATCGTTTGTTTACCAGGGGAACTCTCCGCAGAGGGAGTCCTGGCAGGGTTTGGAAGCATGGTTGCTTAGTTAAAATGGTCCGGAAAGGTAGCTATTGGGGCTGGCTGCGAGGGTCCTAAGCTCGCATGGATCAACCATGTTTTGGGTCCTGTTTATATGACCAGACATATTCCCTAATCGTTGGCCAAGCTCCGAGAATGACAGGGACATATGTGGGGGAGTCTTGGGCATAAAGAGTGGGCCTCACCCCACGAAGAAACCCAACGTCCCTCCCCAAGGTTATTATTTGTGCAAGGCAAAAATGGATGGGAAAGTGGGTTATTGTGTTCTGTTAATCCCTGGAACTCTCTGCTGAGGGCTTTAACTTAAAGTTACATTGACACAAAAGGGAACACACAAGGGGTACAAAATAGACAAGGCAATACAGAGATCCCCAGCAATTATCCCCAGTACATTCCCATAGAGTTCTTGCTCCCAGAGGAATGATCTTAAAAACAGGCAACACAATGCTGCTTTCTTCCTGGGAGTTGTAGTCCTCCACTGTCCTTGAGAACTGCAGAGCCTTTGGGGCTTGGGGTGCAGAGGAGTAGCAAAGTCACTGAGGGTCCATGATGTGAAGGGGGAAAGCAGGAAATGTCCAACTGAAGAAACGTCCTTGGGGAAACTACAAAGTCCTGAGGGGCAGAATGGCTTCTGGAGTGCAATAGAGTGGCAGAGAGTCACAAAGTCCATGTGGCCAGAAGGGAAAAGGCTGGGAATATTCAACTGGGGAGTGTCCTTGGCGAACTGCTTCTCCCAGAGCCCAAAAGACCTGGGTTCCCTGTGAATCCACCTGCGATCTGGGCAAAACCCCTCCGGAAAACATCGGACACGGCTTACCCAGAAAGGGAGTCTCTGTGGGTCCATAATCTATGAGATGTAGCCAGGCTTTTGCTGGAATCAGCTGGGGAGAACAGTCCATGATCAGTGTCCTTGGGTGAACTTCAGGTCCCAGCTCGCACTGACCCGGGTTATGGGTTCGAGGCCTCCCTACTCGCACAGGTCCCTCCGCAGAGACCTTCTGGAGGCGACCTGCCGAGGCAGAGGCATCTTACCTTCCCCCAAAGTCCATGGTTGTTCTTTTGGTCCCCTCTGACAGTTTCCAGCCAGGGAAAGGGACCTTGAGTTCGTTCAAGAAAGAAGTGGTCAAAAAGCAGAGAGAAATGAGTTGTTGGCAGATGGCTTGGGGTCCCGTTCCCCCCCTTCAGGATCCCCATAGTCAAAAATTGCTGATTTGCTGCCGGTTTTGGATTCACTATTGCTGCTGAGTCGATGGAACTTAATGCGAAAAAAGGTGGGGGCCGATTGTCCTCAGATGACCTGAGCGCGCTAGCGGTAGAGCCAAGCCGCTGATGGTGAGCGGCTGCTTTCCTGGGCTTCCCTCAGGCATGGGAGGGAAAGCGGGGAGAAGAAAGAGCAGAGACAAGATAGGGGGAAGAGGCAGAGTGCTTTGGGCCAACAACGGGGCAAATCGGGGAAACTTTCAGAAGTGTGGATACTGAATCCATTGGTTCCTATGGAGATCTCACTTATCCGCGGATCGCTCCGCTCCTAGCCCCCACCCTCGGCAAGGGCCCCCACTTTTCCAAGATGGCGTTGGGGCAGGCGAGTCTGCAGAGGTGCGTCTCGCCCACGTGGCCCCCCTAGCGGCCAGAAGATTTGGACTGGTCGGAGAAGGATGGAAAATAAGGTAGGAACAAAGGGGAAGGGTCTTGTTTATTGTTTTGTTTGTTTTTGGAAGTGTTTGGTTTGTTTTGGGTTTTTTCTTTTTTCAGCAGTAGAGGGAGGGACGGGCGTTTCGGCCCTAGTGGTGGGTGGTGGTATTGCAGCGGCCTTGCACAGGCCTGGGAGCAGATTAGCCAGACTGTTGTGGCTTGGCAGGAGGATTGAGAGTTTGTTATTTTTGAGCAGGGGTTAGCTTATGGGGTTGTGAGGGTTATGACAATGTGTGGGACTGTGTGGGCGCTGGGAGAAATGTTCTATTCTATTGTTTTGCAATGTTAAGTGGAATATTTCTAATGTATGCATTGGTGCTCTGGGGACTGGATGGGAGGGTAAATGTATTTTGCTTCTGTCTTG
Source organism: Anolis apletophallus (assembly GCA_030556195.1). NCBI lineage: Eukaryota > Metazoa > Chordata > Lepidosauria > Squamata > Anolidae > Anolis > Anolis apletophallus. The sequence goes on along the minus strand of JARBWK010000015.1, from coordinate 45,178,644 downwards.
CTGTGGTCTGTTTATGGGGTTCAATGTGTTGTTGTCATGTGTGGGATTTTGGTGGTGCTGGGGGAAATGTCCTGGTTTTATTGTTATGCTGTTTGATGCTTGCTGTGTGAAGGTGGTGCTGATGGGGCAATGGTGGCTATGGTGGCTGTGGTGGCTGGGTGTACTGGGAGGGACGAAGTTGGTGCAGTGTGATGTATGGAACTGAGTGGGGCAGAAGTGGGGGGAAAAGGTCTGGTACTGGTGCAACTTAGGCCATGGGCCAAGAGGAATACTGGGGGCCTTCGAGGTCAGAATCTCCAGATTCGACCTCACAGCTCTGGGTTGCCAGGCAAGGAAATCCCCATCAGCCAAGCCCTCCCTCCCTCCCAACAGACGGCCACCCAGTCTCTGAGCCATCGAATCCTAGGGTCGGAGGGGCCCCAAAGGCCACCCAGGCCAACCCTTTTCTGCCAGGAAGGAGGACACCGTCAAAGCCCTCCCAACAGAAGCCCACCCAGCCTCTGCTTAAATAACACCAAAGAATCACAGAATCCAAGAGTCGGAAGGATAAAATAAGGGCTGGTTGGGCGCCTTTTAAGGATGTGGAGAGGTCAAAGGTCAGGCCCAGAATGGGGGGGGTCCATTCGCAGCTCCCAGTACCCCCCAGTGCCTGCCTCCTGACCTGCAGTCACCTCAATGCTGGGCGGCAGGCAGGCTGTCCTGCTGCGGAGAGGGCGTTCCCTTGCAAAGAAGAGCCAGCTAGTCCAGCCCCATTCTACCAGGCAGAAGGACACCACCAAAGCCCCCCTGACAGATGGCCACCCAACCCCTGCTTCTTAACAACAACAACAACAACAACAACAACAACCACAGCAGCAGAGCCATTGTTGGAAATTACAACCTTCTTCAAGCTTCCTCTTTGTTTCCCTACAGTCCTGTTGCTTCCTTTTTCTATGGGTGTTCTGGTATGCAGCCTTATTTCCTTGCTCTATGTTTTCCTGAGAAGTTGTGGGAGGGGCTGCAGGCCACGTGACCTGCTCTGGGGCGAGCGCGGAGCAGGGACTCCTTGGGACTTTGGGGCGGCCCAGGCTTGCCAACACTTGCCTGCTGTTTATTCTGGGAGAGACGCTCTGGCCGGGTGGCACGGGCACGCTCTCAAACACACCTGGAACTGACTGATCAGTTGTGCAGCTGTGTATGCTGAACACATGAAGGTCGTGAGTAAACCAAACACGTTACCAAAGTCTACTTCATTTTGTCTCTGGAGTGCATGATATAAAACTAGTTGTTTTATGGGCTCTGAAACGGATTTTGGAAGCTCTGGCATTTCATGCGCTGGCCTATTCTCTGTTTCCTCACGGGTCAGAGGCAACAGGTTGTTCGGTCTCACAACTGAAGCCAACATTGCCTTGCAGAATGACATTGGGTTGCATTATCACACCACTCGTTTGAGAAGACTCCACTCCATTCTTTGAGCGTCAGGCATGACTTGAGAAACCGCACTCGACTCAAACGGGTTTTTGGCTCTTCTCTGAAAGGTCATAAATGCCAATTTCTAAAAGATTATGGTCTCGAAAAGGGCCGGGCTTTTCTAAAACTTATTAAAACTTATTATTCCAGGGAGGAGGCCTCAGCAAAGCAGTTATTGTTATTATTATTAGCCTGCTTTTTCTCTCAAGGAGACGCCAAGAGACCATTATTTTTGTCCTGATCCGTCACTGCTGTGGGCCGCAGTGTCTGACTGACTGAGGCTTTTCCTTTTTCCTCAGAGTCACCTTAGAATGTTGGAATGTGGATGGCCATTCGGAGTCCGTTATGCAAATACGATTTCAGTGGCAGCCAATCCCCTCTGTCTGGGGCCGTTTGGGCCTGGTCTGTGATTTATAGGGGCTACAGGATTGTTTGGGAAGTGAATGAGGTGAAGGTACTGCAAATCCCATCATTCGTGGCCCATCCTGCCCTAAACCACACCAGGTTGTGAAGTGGGCCATTGGGCCCCTGTTTGCCAAGTGTGGTCCTGATCCATCATTGCTGTGGGCCGCAGTGGCTGACTGCCTGAGGCCTTTCCTTTTCCCTCTGAGTCACTTTAGAATGTTGGAATGTGGTTGGCCAATCGGAGCCCTTTATGCAAATACCATTTCAGTGGCAACCAATCCCCTCTGTCTGGGGCCGTAGAATGTTGGAGTTCTGCGGCTGGCCAATCAGAGCCATTTATGCAAATAATCCCACAGTGGCAGCCAATCGAAACGCTGGCACATATTCCTCCCTCTGCACCACCGCACCACCCACTGCCCGCAAACACCGACTTTTATTATATACATAGAATAGAATAGATAGATTATATTATTATTCATGCACAATTATTATTATTATTACTAATCTGTTTTTTCTGGTTTTTCAGGTTGTATGGCCATGTTCTAGAAGCATTCTCTCCTGACGTTTCGCCTGCATCTGTGGCAAGCATCCGGAGGATGCTTGCCACAGATGCAGGCGAAACGTCAGGAGAGAATGCTTCTAGAACATGGCCATACAACCCGAAAAACCGACCACAACCCAGCTCTTTAGGACTATTCTATTCTGCATCACCACCCATGCATCACAACCCGTCTACTCACAGCAGAGCACCCCGCAGGTGCACCCGGCGCAGGGCTGGCGGTAGCAGTGCGCGTGCTGCCCGTTGTCGCTGCCGTCGAGGGAGAGGCGCTCCTCTGGGAAGGCCTGGCCCAAGGGCAGCAGGACCAGCCGGCAGGCTCCCGAGGGCTCCCCCATCCCATCCCATCCCATCCCACGACTGAGAGTGCCAGAGCGTGCGGGAGAACGTGCTGCGTGTGTCGTGCAACCACGCGCCAACTCACCTGCAAAAAGGGGAGGGGGGCGGGAAAAAAGGTGGGGGCGGTCAGAAAGCAGGGAAAGAGGGGCGGAAATCACCGGTAAGAAGCGTCGTCCCCGTCCCCCAAAGGCATATCCTCTCTTTGCCTTTCCCTTCTTGGATGGAGGATGGAGGAGGATGGCGAAGCAGCAGCAGCATCAGGACCAGTATCTGGGAGCGGTTGCCAGGACGCCGTCGTCGCCATAGCAACGAGCATCTCAACCCAGAGCAGCAGCCCTGGAAGAGAAAGAGAGAAAGAGAAAAGAGAAGGGAATGAGCGAGCCAGCCAGCGCGTGGGCTGCCCGGGGACTTATTTATAGGAGAAACACACACACACAGGCAGAGAGGGAGGGGGGGGGGATTGGCGTCCTGGGATTATTGTTTAGGAAGAATTGCATATTTGGGGGGTGGGGGGCGACAGGGAGGAGTAGCAATGCAAAAAAGAAGCAATGCAAAATGAAAAAGGCAGGAGGGGCCATGTTTATATTCTACTAGCTTGGGGACCCGGCCCTGCCCGGGTTATTTGAGGAAGGCATTGTGTGCCAAGGTTGGTCCTTCTCAGATGTTTACGTGGCTTGCAGTGGTCTCAGGAACTTAGTGAAGGTACTGCAAGTCCCATCGGCCATGGTCCATCCCCCTCCCAACAGCACCAGGATGTAGAGTGGGTCATGGGGGCTCTGTGTGCCAAGCTTGGTCTTGATCAGTCAGTGGATTAGGTTTGCAGCAGTCTTGGAAAGTGAGTGAAGGTACTTCAAGTCCCATCATGCATGGTCTGCCCTCCTCCAAACTGCACCAGGATGTAGAGTGGGTCATGGGGGCTCTGTGTGCCAAGTTTGGTCTTGATCAGTCAGTGGATGAGGGTTGCAGCGGTCTGGGGAAGTGATTGGAGGTACTTCAAGTCCCATCATTCATAGTCTGCCCTCCTCCAAGCTGCACCAGGATGTAAAGTGGGTCATGGAGGCTCTGTGTGCCAAGGTTGGTCTTGATCAATCCGTGGATGAGGGTTGCAGCGGTCTGGGGAAGTGATTGGAGGTACTTCAAGTCCCATCATGCATGGTCTGCCCTCCATCAAACTGCACCAGGATGTAGAGTGGGTCTTGGGGGTTTTGTGTGCCAAGTTTGGTCTTGTTCTGACATTGTTGGGAGCCGCAAACTCCCAACAATGAAACTCCCACCATGGCTGACTGCCTCAGGCCTTTGCCTGATCCCCCTCTGACAGTTTAGAGTGTCGGAATGTTCGTGTTGGCTGGCCAATTAGAGGCGTTATGCAAATACTCCCTCACTGGCAACCAATCATGTTGTCAGAATGTAGAGGCCGGGAGCCAATCAGAACACTGCCACATACATACAAACAAACATTCCGCTTTATTATATACTAGCTGTACCCGGCACGCGTTGCTGTGCCCTATTTAGGAGATGCGAGATGTAAGGGTTGGAAATGATGTTACTTACGGTCTTGGTGGGGTCATGTAGGCATGAATGGCGCACTTTCTCTGTGTGCTCCAAATGATGTCATCTGGAAGCATGAGTTGTATTGTCTTATATAGCGGAGGAAGTGTTTTGATTCTGGAGTGTGTCCACTCAGCCAAGTCTGTAGTGGTTGTGGAGGAGTGGCAAGTGGTGGTAGAGAGACTTTACCGGCTAGGCAGCACATTCCTGGTGTTTCTGCTGGGTATTTCAGGGCTTTGCAGTGTGTGCAGATGTGCGTTACGGTGCCAGTGTCGGCCTCTGGCGCCATGCTGTAGTCTTCTGCAGCGTTGTATCTGAAGGCTAGGCGGTGGAATTGGTTGTGGTGTTTTTGAAGTTTGTTTTCTGTGTTGCGACGTCGTGTTTCTGCGCTCCTTGCGCTGCTGTTGTGTTGCATTTCTGCGTCTTTGTTGTTCCTGGCTGCGCGCTTCTTCTTGTCGTGCAGTTCTTTGCATTTGGTTCTCAGCTGTGCGTCGTGCAGTGACCTGTTGTCTGTGTCTCTGCTGCGCAGTGTGTTTCTGTTCTGGCGTTTGTTCTGCCCTTTTTTGTTTGATGTATGTAGCGTTGTGAGTGTGTCGTCCGATGCTGTTATTTTTATAAGGCATGGCTTGTCTTTTGGGTCAGTTTTATGTCTGTGTGGAAGGAAGGGTTTTTGTTTGTGGTGTTTGTAGGTGTTGTGTGTACGAGGTCCCGTAAGGTTGGTGGGATGGGTTGTGATTGGAAGTTGTGTTGTGTTGTGTGGGTAGGAATGTGCTGGAGAATTGCTCCCTCAGAGTTTGGTTTTGGCAGTTTAACCCTCAAACACCAACTGAAATCTCTCAGCATTCTATCCTAGCCTTGGATGGCTCTTGCCAGCGTTGCTATGGTTACAGCAGTTATGCAAATCCGCCCTTATTGGCAGCCAATCATGTTGTTCAGAATGTAGAGGCTGGGTGAGTCTTTGGCTGCCCCGGAGGATGCTGGTAAATGTAGTTTTATTTTTATTCGTTGTTTTGGGGGCCTTTTAGGTTTTGGGGGAAAGTTTCTTTGCTACAAACGTACCTTGCTTGAGGCCTATTTCTGTTGGCAAGTATTGTTTTTCTGCGTTGTATGGTTTCTTTGTTTGAGGTATACATCACATGACGTGAACCCATTTATATAATAGATAGAGAATAGAGATAGAGATTATGGTATGTCATATATTATTACTATAGTCTATTTTTTTAACTTTAATTTGATTTTTTCTTGACAAACTGCAAGTCGCTTCTGGCGTGAGGGAATTGGCCGCCTGCAAGGATGCTGCCCAGGTGACGTTACCCAGGTGTTTGGATAATTTTACCATCCTTGTGGGAGGCTTGCCCCTGTATGTATGGGGAGCTGGAGCTGACAGAGGGAGCTCACCCGCGCTCTCCCTGGATCCGAACCTCCGACCTGTCGGCCTTCAGCCCTGCTGGCACAGGGGCTTAACCCATTGCACCACTGGGGATCCTTCTGTCGTATTATTATATTACACTGTATTATATTGCACAGAGAAGGCACTGAAATCCAGGCCCGGATTACCCATAAGGCCCCCCTAGGCCGTGGCCTAGGGGCACAAGCCGAAGGCGGTGCAGATCACGGACCCCCCCCCCATATGGTATCTCAGCCCGCCCCTGAGGGCGAAACATCAAGAGAGCGTACATCTGGGAGGAAACCTCCAGCGAGGTCTCCCTCCCTCCCAGACGGGCGCCGGCGGAGGAGAGCGCACCCGGCTGCAGGCGCCTGCCCCAGAGGGAGGCCTCCTCCACTTGGGCGGGGGAGAGAGCCCGGCGGCGGCCTGAGGAGACGGCAAAAGGCGGGAAAGGAGGCCACTCACCAGGACGCTGCCCTTCTCCTGCCTCCGCGCCTTCCTCCTCCTCCTCGGATTTCGGTGCAACAGGATGAAAAGTGGTGGCTCGGAGTCCAGTCTCTTCTCACGGGGCTGCTGGTGCACGCCTGGCCTCCGACCCGCCACTCTTCGTCCTGTTGCGCCAAAATCCGAGGAAGAGGAAGGTGCGGGAGCCGCGGGCGGCGAGGCTGGGGATCTGCAGGGGCTCCTCTCCGCGCCTTGCCCTCCTTGCCTGCCGCAAAGGCTGTCGGCGGAGGATGCTGGCAGGGAGGGCAAAGCGGGCTGGAGGAAATGGCGCGCGCCTTCGCCAAAAGGGCAGCGTCCTGGGTGAGTGGCCTCCTTTCCCGCCTTTTGCTGCCTCCTCAGGGGAGAGGGAGGGGGAGGGGGGTGCGGTAGGGGGCGTAATCCCAAAGTGTGGCCTAGGGCGCAAAAAATGTGTTAATCCGGGCCTGCTGAAATCCACAAGAAGCGTGTGGACAGACGCCAGACTGAAGGCAGTACATAAAGAAACCGGGGAACTGCAGGGAAGAGACCATCTCATGCCAGGGAACACCTTCCACACAGAGGGTGCCTCCAAGCAACAGCAGCCAGGCCAGGCGACCCTTATGCAGAGACCCCCACGGGTGGACTTTGCAGCTTCGTGGCCCCTCAATGCTACTCAAGCTTGTTCTCACTGCAAGGCCAAAGGCCTGCCAAGAGAGGGAGGGAGGAGGGGGCTTCCTTCCCCAGCAGTGGCACCAACAGAAAGCCCCCCTTCAAGGCTCCTTAAAACCCAAAGGGGATCCGGTGGAACCACTGCTGTGGATGGATGGGGCCGCCCCCCCCCCTACCTCTGGCAAGTGGCCCTTCACGCCAGGCCAAGGTGGGCTCAGGAACAAGGAGCCAGGGAAGAATGGTGCACGCACTCAGATCACTGTGCACTAGAACTGCAGTTCAAAGGGAAAAGGCACTCTTACAGATGGCGACTAAAGGAAAACCTAGTCAGGAAAGAACAGGATATTGAAGCAATCCGCACACACCTGAGGGAATACTTAGACTTCAACAAAGGTGAAGAGACCAGCAAAACCACACAATGGGATGCCATGAAGGCGGTAATGAGGGGGCACTACATACAACTAAACAACAGGAAAAACAAGCAAGCCCAAAAGAAAAAGCAAGAACTGATTGACAAAATAGAAGCAGCGGAGAAAACCTTAAAACAAAAACCAAACAACAAAGGGGCGCTAAATGACCGCAATGTCCTGAAGAAACAATTAGCATTGTTACAAACTGAAAACATTGCAAACCAGATGAAATACATCAGGGCACAATACTTCCAAAATGCAAATAAGATAGGCAGGTGGTTAGCCCACAAATTAAAAAAGAAAAAGGCGATGACCCACATTACAAAGATAATCAATGGAGGGAAAACATATACCGAGAATGGGGAAATCACAGATGCATTCCAGGAATATTATAAAGCATTATATAAAAGGAAATTGCTCACGAGAATGATATCATGGAATACATCTGTAATTTAAACCTCCAAAAGACAACTGAAGAACAAAGGAAAATTTTAAATGACCCAATCACCATGGCAGAAATAGAGAGAGGGATAGAAAATTGAAACCTAACAAAGCCCCAGGCCCAGACGGCTTTTACAGCAATATTCTATAAGACGTATAAAGATGAGCTAACCCCTCTACTAAAAGAAATTTTTAATAATGTAAGAATTAAGAAAGAAATACCAAAGTCCTGGGAAGGGCCAACATAACGCTCATACACAAAGAAAATACTGACCCCTCCGACACAAAAACTACAGACCCATATCTCTATTAAATTCGGGACTATAAAATTTTCACGGCAATAATGGCTGAAAGATAAAAAACATTTTTATCAAATTGATATCTCCTGAGCAAACGGGGTTCCTACCAAACAGAAACATTAAAGATAATACAAGAGTACTCATTCATTTGCTCGAATACTCTGAAACATGCAACGAAAAACAAATGGCCCGCCGGCTGATTGATGCCGAGAAGGCCTTCGATAAAAATAAGTTGGGAATTTTTAAACATATTGATACAAGATTTAGATATGGGATACTACTTTAAGAATACAATAGAGGCTCTATATCAGACACAGGAGGCGACTGTCATAATCAATGGTCAAGAAGGCAGAAAACCTTTCCCAATCTCAAGGGGGTAAGGCAGGGCTGCCCGCTCTCCCCCTCCTATTCATACTTGCAATGGACCCACTAATCAAGGACATTAACACAGACAAACAATTAAAAGGAGCACAAATCCTAAATCAAAATTATAAACTAAGGGCATATGCGGATGACGTGGTATGCTTCATAGAAAACCCCATAGAAGAAATAGAGAATTGGCTAGAAAAGCTGAATAAATTTGGCACCCTGGCAGGATTTAAACTAAATAAGCAAAAAACCAAATTGATAACAAAACACCTAAACCAAACAGAGAAACAGGCACTAGAAAAGAAAACAGGGATACAAGTAACAACGTAAGGCGAAGTATTTAGGATTACCATCACAGCAAACAATACACACCTAATTAAAAACAACTATGAGTATCGCTGGGGGAAATCCAAAAGATTTGGAAAAATGGGGCAACCAAAATATCTCCCTTTGGGAAGGATAGCAACCATTAAGATGAAGGTTTTGCCCCAAATGCTATACCTATTCCAAACCCTGCCGATAATAAGAACTGAATACCTATTTAAGAAATGGAACACCGACATTAGAAAATTTATTTGGAAAAACAAGCACCCTAGAATTGGTCTGCGTTTACTCATGGACGATAAATCCAGGGGGCAGGATTACCCAGCCTTAAAACATATTACGAGGCTGCAAATTTATTAGCCATCAAAGACTGGGTCACCCTTCAAAATAAAAACTTACTCACACTAGAGGGACATAACCTAAGATATGGATGGCATGGGTACCTTTGGTACAAAAAGAAGCACGTAGAAAAAAACTTCAGCCATCATATTATTAGGGCAGCCCTATATAAGACATGGGAAAAATACAGATACATAACACTCCCCAAAACCCCACTTTGGATATCTCCAATGGAGGCACTACACAAGAAGGAACTAGCCACGGAAGAGTGGCTAACCTATAGGCAAATATTAAAGAAAGACTCTAATGACAAATGGCATATTAAATCTATAGAAGAGATAAAAGAAGCTAATCTCAATATCAGCTGGTTTCAATACCACCAAGCCTACCAAATATTCAAAGAGGACTCCAAAACAGGTTTCTCAGGAAAGAATAGCCTCTGGGACCAAATAATTAAGACACAGAAAAAGGGCATAAGTATGATTTACAAACACCTACTTAAATGGTTCACCGCAGAAGAACAGGTTAAAGACTGCCAAATCAGGTGGGCAAGAGACCTCAAACAGACAATACTACTAAATCAATGGGAGGAAGTCTGGAATAGGAAACTTAAATACACAACTGCAACAGACGTGAAAGAGAATTGGTTCAAAATGCACTACAGATGGCATCTAAGAATACCATATAAGCTCGCTAAATTTAATAAAGGCATTTCCAACAAATGTTGGAAATGCAACAAGGAATTAGGCACATACATACACCAATGGTGGGACTGTAAAAAAGTAACAAGATATTGGAAATCAATTCATAGGGAAACACAAAAATTATTAAGGTAAAATTCAAAATTGACCCAAAAATATATCTCCTCGGCCTGACTGGACAAACATTAACAAAAAATCAAGATAAGATGCTCTTCCTCCTCAGCACATGTGCCCGAGTGACTTTAGCCAGGAAATGGAAACAAAACAGCGTTCCGGACATAGAGGAATGGATGATAAAGATAATGGACTTCATACAAATGGACATTTTATCCCAAAAACTATGCGGAGATAGGAAAAGAACCGACTGGTCCAACTTTCAAAGCTACATGCAAAATAAGGGAAGACAATTTGTGATTAATATAGATGATGTTTAATGTACAAGGATGAAATATTGCAACTCCCTCCCCAGATCCTCACTCCCTCCCCTCGCACTATTACTGTGATTATTAAGGAAATTGTATAATTAATGTACACATAAAAGAACTCTTATCTTGAGATAACTGTTGGGAAGTCTTTTTTTTTTAAAGCCCTTCTTTCCTAGCCTACCCATATCCCTACTCCCCCACTCCCCCAACCTTGTCCCCTCTCCCTCCACTCCTACCCTATTTGACAACATACCATCTTGTGTCAATATCACTGAAAAACTGCAATAAAAATCTATTCGCCACAAAAAAGAATGGTGGGAGTTGGAGTCCAAAACACCTGGAGGGAGGGAGGGAGGGAGGGCCGGAGTTGGCCCTGGCGCATAAGAGTGCTGGGGGCGGGGCGTGTGTGCCAGGTGTGGCCCAGGTGTGCCCTGCTTGTGGGCGGGGCCCAGGGCGCTCTGTGGCGCTGGTGCTGCAGGTGAGCTCTCTCGGGCTCCCCGTTCTGAGCAGGCCTCTCCAGCCAGGCTCTCCCGGCGTGGGCAGGCCCGGTGTCCGTGGGGGGGGGGGGGTGCAGACAGGGTGAACTACAACTCCCAGCCTCTTCCCCCAGGTCCCTCCTCCCGGAGGCCCAGCTGCTGCTGCAGCTCTTCGCCGTCCTCCCACGCGGGACGGGGGGGGGGGGGAGGCAGCTCCCTGGCTGGCGTGGCGTGGCGCGGCGGTCCCGCCTCCGGGCAGCCTGGGCACCTCCTCAAGGGTGGGCTGCCGTGGCGGCCCGTGGCCAGAGGGGGCGCTGCCGGGCATCCCCAGCCCGCCCGGCCCGGCCCATGCCGCGCCGAGGGGCGGGACGCTCCGTCCCCGCCCCCTCGAGGCCCCGCCCCTCCCCTCTTGGCCTCAGAGGGAGGGAGGGGGGCCGGAGGAAGGAGAGGGCGAGAGAGAGAGAGATCCGGAGCCAGGGGCCGCCGTCCCTCCCGTCCAACCAGCCATGGTGAGTGAGGGAGTGAGTGAGGGGGGGGGGGGGCAAGGCGCCTTGGCCAGGAGGGAGGGAGGGAGGGAGGGGTCTCTGTGTGTGGGTGAGGGAGGGGGTCGAGGGCAGGGGGGGTGGGCGGCCCTCCCTTGGGCTGCTCCGAGCGGTCAAGGCGGGGGAGGGCCGGGGCCGCAGCAAGCGAGCGAGCGAGCAAGCAAGCGACCGTCGGGCAGAGCTGGAGGGAATGGGCTGGCAGGAGGGTGGCTGCCACGGCGGCGGGGGAAGGGGGGGGGGGAGAAGAGCGGAGCGGCCCCCCTGCAAGGCACAACCCCCCCCCGCCCTCCCCCATTGAGCAGAGGCGGACGCAGGCCGGGAGGGGGGGGGGCGCCCCCTCGGGAAAGCAGCAAGCCCGTCATCAGCCGGAGGGGGGCCCCGGGCAGGCAAGTGGGCAGGCCGCCCCCCCCACCACCACCACCACCACGAGAGAGAGAGGAAGGCAGCCCGTGGAGGGAGACCCCCTCACTCCCCCTCACTCCAGGAAGACCCCCGCCGCGAGGGTCCAGGCGCCCTCCCCGCAACAGCAGCAGCACCCTCCTCCTCACCCCCGGCCGGGCGGGCGAGCGGGCCCTTGGGGGAGGGAGGGAGGAGGAGGCACCCCGGAGGTCTGTCGGACGGTGGGTCGGCCTGCCTGCCTGCCTGCCTGCCTGCGCCCCTCTGCCCAGGCAGGCCGGCCACGGGACCCCCTGCTGATGCTCCTGGCACTCCACCGGGCGGGCGGGCAGGCAGGCAGGCAGGCAGGCGGCCCCAAGTACTATTCCGGTCCCGTCCCCCCATCCCTGCCTGCCTGCCGGCGATGTTGGCGGGGAGGCGGCCTGGGTTGCCTCCTCCCGTGGAACAGGCCGGACACCCCCTTGCCCTTCTCCGGGGGCCCCTCTCGCACCCAGCAGGGGGCTGCCCCCCTCTCTCTCTCTCGGGAGCAGGCATGTAGCCAGGGGGGGCTTAGGGGGCTCAGGGTGGCCCTCCCTTCCTTCCTTCCTGGTACATTATTTAAACTGTTCTGTGTATTCATATGATGACCTGATCACCATGCTCACTATACCCCATATGCATGGGGGTGTTATTGGGATAACGATACCAAAGGTTTGATAGGGTAGGCCCCCTCCCACCCAGTCTCAGCCCCTCCCCAATCAAAATCCTGGCTACGGCCCTGCTTCGTGAGGCTTCCTTGCCCGGCTGGCTGGCCTCAAGCATTGTCTCTTGGTCGGGGGGGGGGGGTCCCTGTGGGAAGTCTGCCCCCATTCTGTCCTTCAGAGGGTTCCCAATGCTCTTCGGTTAAGAACATAAGAAGAGCCATGCTGAATCGGGCCTCAGCCCATCTAGTCCAGCATTCTGTGTCACACAGTGGCCCACCAGTTGTACGCGGGGATCTCGAGCAGAAGGGAGGGCAAAACCCTGACCTGCTCCCGACCCCCCACAACCAGTACCCAGAGAAATCCTGCCTACCTCAACCAACTCCGAGGTGGCACTTGAATGTCCTTTTCAGTAGCTACGGATTCCCTTGGTGCCCATGAACCTGTCTAATCCTGCCTTGAAGCTGTCCAGGCTGACCGCTGTCACAACCTCCTCTGGAAGTGAGTTCCATAACCCAATGACCCTTTCTCTGGGTGAAGAAATATTTCCCTTTATTAGTCCCAACTTTCCTACCTTGGAGCTTCAGGGAGTGCCCCCTAGTCCTAGTGTTGGGTGACAGAGAAAATATCTTTTCTCTATTCACCTTTTCTATCCCATGCATGATTTTATACACTTCGATCAAGTCACCTCTTAGACGCCGTCTTTCAAGGCTGAAAAGACCAAGGCGTTGCAACCTGGTTTCGTAAGGGAGCCGCTCCATCCCTTGGATCATTCTTGTTGCCCTTCTTTGTACCTTTTCCAGTTCCGTTATATCCTTCTTAAGGTGCGGAGACCAGAATTGTACACAGTACTCCAAATGTGGCCTTACCATAGATTTGTAGAGAGGCAATACAACATTTGCTGACCTATTTTCGATTCCCTTCCTGATCATGCCTAGCATAGAATTTGCTTTTTTCGCTGCTGCTGCGCACTGGGTTGACATCTTCATTGAGCTGTCCACCAAGACCCCGAGATCCCTTTCCTGGTTTGTCTCGGAAAGCTTTGACCCCATCAATTGGTAGGTGTAGTTGGGGTTCTTTGCCCCGATGTGCATGACTTTACACTTGTTTAGGTTAAAATGCATTTGCCACTTTGTTGCCCATTCACTCAATTTCGAGAGATCTTTCTGGAGCTCTTTACAGTCAGTTTCATTTTTGACTACCCTGAACAGTTTAGTGCCGTCTGCAAACTTTGCTACCTCAGAATTCACTCCTACATCCAGATCATTAATGAATAAATCAAAAAGTAACGGACCCAAAACTGAACCTTGGGGTACGCCACTTCCCACCTCTTTCCACCCAGAGAAGTGTCCGTTTATTACCACCCTTTGTTTCCTACAGTTTAGCCAGGTTCCAATCCAGGACAAGACCTGTCCCCTGAGTCCATGGCTGAAGAGCTTGTTTTAGAGCCTTTGGTGAGGACTTTGCCCAAAGCCTTTTGAAAGTCAAGGTAAACAATATCGACTGGGTCCCCTTTATCTATGTGTTTATTTACACCCTCAAAGAATTCTAACAAGTTAGTAAGACATGATTTGCCTTTGCAGAAACCATGTTGATTTTCCTTCAGCAATGCCTGTTCTTCTATGTGCTTGGTAATTTTTTTCTTTAATAATGGTTTCCATCACTTTGCCTGGAACTGAGGTTAGACTAACTGGCCTATAATTTCCTGGATCACCCCTGGATCCTTTCTTGAAGATCGGTGTTACATTTGCCTCCCTCCAGTCCTCGGGTACAGTGCCTGATCTTAGAGAAAGGTTATATATCTTAGCTAGAATTTCAGCAATTTCACACTTGAGTTCCTTAAGAACTCTGGGGTGGATGCCATCTGGCCCTGGTGATTTGTTGACATTTAGTTTAGTAAGGCATGTGAGAACATCTTCCTTGTTTATCTCTATCTGGTTTAATTCATTTAATTCCCTCCCTGAAAAAACTGACTCAGCTGCAGGCATATGTTGTCTGTCCTCCTGTGTGAAAACGGAGGCAAAGAAGTCGTTTAGCCGCTCAGCAATCTCCTTGTCTTCACTTATTGTCCCTTTCTTACCATTTTCGTCAAGTGGCCCAACTGCTTTTCTAGTTGGGTTCCTGCTTCTGATGTACTTAAAGAAGTTTTGCTATTTTTTTTAATATTCTTTGCTATGTGTGCCTCAAAATCTCTCTTGGCTTTCCTGGCGGTTGCTTTGCATTTAGTTTGCCAGAGCTTGTGTTCCTTTCTGTTCTCCTCGGTAGGAAGAGCCTTCCATTTCTTAAATGAGTTTTTCTTCTTTCCAATCACATCTTTTACTTCATTTGTAAGCCATGCCGATGTCCTCTTGGACTTTCCATGCCTCTTTCTTATTTTAGGAATAAGGTTTATTATTTTAGGAATTAGGTTCCAGGTGAACTATACATCCCAGTAACTACAACCCCCAAGTGCCAAGGTCTGTTCCCCCCCAAACCCCACCAGGGTTCATATTTGGGCATATGGAGCATTCCTGCCAAGTTTGGTCCAGGTCCCTTGTTGCTGCCAGTCCACAGTGCTCTCTGGATGTAGGTGAACTACAACTCCCAAACTCAAGGTCTATGCCCACCAAACCTTTCCAGTATTTTCTGTTGGTCATGGGAGTCCTGTGTGCCACGTTTCGTTCAATTCCATCATTGGTGGAGTTCAGAATGCTGTTGAGTTGTAGGTGAACTATAAGTCCCAGCAACTACAACTCCCAAACATCAACTCCTATTTTCCACAAATCCCACCAGTGTTCATATTTGAGCATATGGAGTATTCATGCCAAGTTTGGTCCAGATCCATCATGGTTTGAGTCTACAGTGCTGTCTGGATGTAGGTGAACTACAACTCCAAAACTCAAGGCCAATGCCACCAAACTCTTATAGTATTTTCTGTTTCTGTCATGGGAGTTGGTTCAATTCCATCATTGATGGAGTTCAGAACGCTCTTGGGTTGTAGGTGAACTATGAATCCCAGCAACTACAACTCCCAAATGACAAAATATTTTTAGTGGTGGTCACTCCTTGGGTCAGTAGGCGTTGTGTGGTCAAATTTGGCAGCAATTCGTCCAGTGGGTTTTGAGTTATGTTAATCCCACAAACAAACATTACATTTACTATATATATATATATATATATATATATATATATATACACACACACACACACACACACACACACACACACACACACAAACACAAATACTATACAATTACATCCTATAACACAATAATGAGGCCAATGCTATAGGACATTCCTCTCACTTCCTGTGGTCTCGGCCCTGTTGTCCTTAACTAAGAGTCATCTGCAGGTTGGGCGTTTGTAACTCAGGGGTGGCCTTTCTATATACAATACACTAATATGATAATGATGTGGCGCACAAGCATAACACATCCCACGTGTGTCTATCACGTGACATTCCTCTCCCTTCCTGTGGTCTCGGCCCTGTTTGTAAGTGGGGTGCTTGTGACTCGGGGACCCGGGCCAGTCAGTGGGCAAGGCTATTGTGATCCTTCCCGAAGCCAATCCGGTTTGCTCTGGTTCCAGGGCCGAGTGGCTCACCTGGAGAGCGCTTTGTTGACACCCGAGAGCAAAAGTCCTGTGGCGGCGAGTGCGAGCACCTGTGTGCTGGTGCCTCTAAAGGTTACCTGGCCAGGTGCCTCGCAGCAGGTGACGCAGGCCTCACCTGGAGTTCTCTCTGGGCCACAACGAAGGCCTCCCTTGGCACCGGGTGTCGGCAACCAGGTGAGGCCGAGGCCAGCTTCTCTTCTCCTTCTTCCTCCTCCAAAAGGAAGGAAGGAAGGAAGGAAGGAAGAAGGGTGCAGAGAGCGAGGCCAAGGACTGGGCCTTCTTCTTCTTCTTGGGGTGCATCTACCAAACCACAAATCCCATGGTTTTATGAGCCCCGGCGGTCCAAGCGGGGTCAAATGGCATTCCAATCTACAACGTTGAATGTTAACATCATCGTCGTCTTTGACTGTTTTGGGGTGCCTCTACCAAACTACAACTCCCACAATTTCACAGCACAGAGCCATGGCAGTTCAAGTGGGGCCAAACTGCGTTCATGCCACCAATGCTCTTATCATCCGCCTTGGCATCTGTATCATCACCAAGAACATCACCTTGGGGTGCATCTGCCAAACTACAAATCCCATGGTTCCGTGGGGTCAAAGCGGGCTCAAAGGCCCCCTCAGGAATGGCTTTCCACGGGTGACTCACAGTGGTTTTGCTGCCCTTGCATCCTCTCAATCTGCTGGCGCAGCTCTGTGTGCGCAACCCCCGCCACCCTTGGATCTGCTGCTGCTGCAGAATCATAAATACTAATAATACAAACCCCCTCCCCCCCCCCACATACACACACACACACATCTGGCTTGCATGCTTTCAAAGGGAAGGCAGGCAGTTGTTCCCCAGGCGCATGGCATTCCCGAGCCATGGGAGTGAGCGGTCCTCGCAGCTTCACCTTCAGGCCCTTCATCACGCTCCTTTGGGGCACACTTTTTACATTGACCAAATCCTGGGGCACACCACCAACCAAAATGACACAAAACGACACTCTAACACAGTAATACATACAGTTAATATGTTTTTAAATGTATTTATACACTCAGTGTGAAACCTGGGCCTGTTTCGACGAACACAACATAGATATCCTGGCAGGAATGGCAGAAAGACACACACAAAGGCCTTGCTTAATAGCTGGGAGTTATAGTTCACACGCAATCAAAGAGCACTCTGAACTCCACCAATGATGGAATGGAATCAAACTTCCCACACAGAACTCCCATAACCAAGAGAAAATACTATTAAGAGTTTGGTGGGCATTGACCTTGAGTTTGGGAGTTGTAGTTCACCTCTATCCAGAGAGCCCTGTGGACTCAAACAATGTTGGATCAGGACCAAACTTGGCATGAATACTCAATATGCCCAAATATGAACGCAGATGGAGTTCGGGGGAACTAGACCTTGACATTTGAGAGTTACAGCTCAAAAAAGTTCGAAAAACACTGCTCTAGACTATTGAATATGGTTTTCTTTGAGCGAGCAGATGGCGCCTACTGGATGGCATATGTTCTGCATCAGAAAGTAGAGCAAAGGGGAAGCCTCAGGCGAGCCACACTCTCACGGCTTCAGGGAGGGGCCCGGCCAGCTCTTCTTTCCACAGGTTCGGGTTGCCATCGGCCGTTGGATTTTGAGGCCCTGATGACAGCTGTTTTTCCTGTTGTTTTTCCCTCACGGCGGCATCCATCACCCAAACTCTTTCCCACAACCGTGAGGCCTGGTGTATTGTGCTCCAAAACGTTGCAGGTGGCCCTTGTGCAGGCCCGGATGAACCCCTTTTGGCGCCCTAGGCCACACTTTGGAATTACGCCCCCAAACCAACCTCCACTGCACCCCCCACCTCCTCCTCTTTCTTGAGCCAAGGAAGGAGGGCGCGAGGAGGAGGAGGAAGGAAGGGAAGCCCCCGGGGGCGCTGCCGGGCATGCGCAGCAGGAGGGCGCGAGCGCCTCTGCCTCCTCCACCATGTTCCTGGGTGCCGCACAAGCCGGGCAGCGGCCCCGGGGGCGTCCCTCCACCTCCTTCTCCTGGCGCCCTCCTTCCTTGACAAGGGGGCGGGGGCGATGGTGAGGGGGGGGCGCCATTCCCTCCTCCCCCGCCCCCTCGCAGCGCTCTCCCCCGCCCTCCCCGAGAGAGAGAGAGAGAGAGAGAGAGAGAGAGAGAGAGAGTTGCGGTTTTGTTTCAACATTGTTTTTGGGTCCGTGTGAATTGCGCCCCCCCCCTTGGCTTGCGCCCCTAGGCCATGGCCTAGGGTGGCCTTATGGGTAATCCGGGCCTGTCCTTGTGACTTAGTGGCCTTTGTTTTGGTGGCTTGCTCCGTGGCCGCAAGAGCCAGGCCTTCTCCGGTCTCCTCCTTCGGTGTGCAATGCCATGGGATCCCAGGGGTTGTCGTTTGACAAGGCCTTGCGCTTTCTCCGTGAAAAGCGTGCGGATGCTCCCCCAAACTACAAATCACAGCATTGCATAGCATTGATCCATTAAGTGAGAGAAGATGTTCTCAAGGAGGAGTTCCTGAAGCAGCTTCCCTTTTGGCGGGGGCTCGGCACTAAGGGGATCTCCGTACAGCGCGCATCTAATGCGCTGCCTAGCTGTGTGGCTGCCTTGGGCGGCTCGCCTTCCCTTCCCTGGTTGAGAGGAAGCAGCAGATCCGGTCTGGTCTCTGCCCACCCATCTGGGGGTTGCTTGGCCAGCCGGATTCCAGTCCAGGCCTTGCTCAAATGGTGGCGTCCGGACATTGAGCATGGCCAACCCGAGTCCCCATGGTGTGGCTGGGATGTTTGTGAAGCCTGGGCTGAGGGACAAGGCGACAAGGCGGCCGCCAAAGCCCTCTCCGCCGAGTAGTGGGCAGGTGGGTGGTCCCCTCTGCACCCACACCCAGTCTCCAGATGACATGGCACACAAAGCCATGTGGGAGCATCACATGGAGAACACCGAGATTGCCGCCTTGCCAGAAGCTCATGGTGAGGGAGGAGAGGCCAAAGGAGGGGAGGGGAGGCCGAGGATGACCTTTCCAGTTCTGGAGAACAGGACGGTGAGGAGAAGGACCGGGATACGGACCAAGAAGAAGAAGAAGAGGCGCTCTCTGCACCCAAGGTGGGGGGTGGGGGGTGGGGTGTTCCAGCCAAGCTCTTCCTTCCAGGAAAGGGAAGCAGTGGGCTGGCCGGAACTTGTCCGCTTTGCTTGGGGAAGAGGAGTGCTCTCAGCCCCCTTGCTGACTAGACGGAGTGGGTGGCCCCCTGCTCTGCCCCATCCCAACCAGCCTCTCTGCCTGAACGCCCAGGACCCAGAGCCAACCTATATCAATCAGGACTGTCTCAGGGGGCACCCCACTTTTTTGTGGGGTGCCTCAGGGGGCAATTCTCTCCCCTTTATTATTTAACATCTACGTCCAACCACTTGCTTGGTTGGCACGCAGCTTTGGGCTGGAGTGCCACCAATATGCGGATGACACCCAGCTCATTCTGGGGATGGAGGCCAGCCTGACTCCGTACACGATAATTCCCATCGTTGCCTTGAAGCCGTCACTGGATGGCTGCAAGCCAGTAGGTTGAAGGTGAATCCGGCTAAGACAGAGATCCTGTGGCTGGGCCGTCCAAGCACGGGAGAGATCCGGCTCCCAACCCTGGACGGGGCGACGCTTCGCCTGTCTCCATCTGTGAAAAGTTTGGGAGTCACCCTTGACTCCCAGCTGTCGATGGAGAAGCACGTCTCCATCGTCAGTGGAGTGGCTTTTCATCACCTCCGGCAGGCGAGGAAGCTGGCCCCCTTCCTGTCCCGCCACGACCTAGCCACAGTGGTCCAAGCCACGGTCATCTCAAGACTGGACTACTGTAATGCCCTCTACATCGGCCTTCCTTTGTCGGTGATCCAGAAGCTCAAGCTGGTGCAGAACGCTGCAGCTCGGCTGTTGGCAGGCCTACCATCTTGCGGCCACATCACGCCTGTCCTGCGCAGACTGCACTGGCTACCAATCGAGCACCGGATCACCTTCAAGGTGCTGGTTCTGACCTTCGAGGCCTCGAATGGTCTGGGGCCAGTGTACCTAAGGGGCCGCCTCTCCCAATACAATCCCCCACGACCACTGCGATCTGAGTCTCAGAACCTCTTGGTGGTTCCTAGCTGTCATTCCATCCGTCTGTGTACAACGCGGAGGAGGGCCTTCGGTGCCACGGCGCCAGTCTTGTGGAACGCCCTTCCATCCACAATTCGAGCGCAGACCGACCTGCTGGCCTTTCGCAGGGCTTGTAAGACCCTCCTGCTTGTTCAAGCCTCCGGCCCATTGACATCTCCAGGCCGCTGACTGTCATGCAGGCCTAGGAGCTATTTTAATGCGTGTCTGCTTGTTTAATTTTAATATGTGGACACTGGTCCGTTGTTTTTACTGTGCTTTTATGGTTTTATGTGTATGTAAGTCACCCCGAGCCTATTGGAAGGGGCGACGAACAAGTCGAAATTAATAATAATAATAATAATAATAAAAGGGCGATGTTTATTTCCAGCCTCCTTTTGGAGAGGTGGCTTGGCCTCAAAAGGTGAGCCTTAGGTTTGAGTCGAGAGGGCACCATCCCACATGGCCACTGGTCGCTTGTTCCTCTGGAAGTGGTTTGGACGGCGGCCACCGCCTTCCTCCTCTTCCTCGGCCCCAAAGACGGGCAGGCCGACAGGAGAGTCCCTGTATTGCGGATGGAGCCACAGCCATGCATGCGCGCCTTGGGCGGCTGAATCACTTGGGTCAGCTGAGCTGCAGCTTCTATAAATACAAATGCTCCGGGTGACTAATGGGACGGCCTCCCCCTCCCCCCCTTCTTCTGCCGTCTGGAAGCAGAACTCTGGGTCCCTGGCCTCCCTCCCCGCCGTCTCTCCTTCTCTCTCTTGTGTGCGGAGGAAGGAGCCGGGCCTCACTCTTGGCCTGGGCTTTGTTGCCTTTGGGTGGGACCGCTAGCACACAGGCACCGAGAGCGGGAGAAGGCCTCCACGGAGTGGAATGCGCCACTGTTTCGTTGCGTGCCTCCTCCGCCCTCCCCCCCCCCCCCAGGACAGGCTTCTGGTTCTGGAGTCCCTCCTTTGGGTGGAACATCGGACAAATCGGGACTTCTCCCAAAGGAAGCACCGGCCGGCTCACGTCGAGGGCGAAGGGCCCGCTTGGTGGCGCGGCTGGCGCTTGTTCCTCTTTATATAACTTTTCCAGCTGCTTCGGAAATAAATAAAGTCATCCCAACACAGGAGGGTGGGCCCTCTTCCTCTTCTTCCTCCTCCTCCTCCTCCCCACAACGACTCCCATGAGCCTTGGCAGCGCATTGATGGGAAAGGCAGTCAGACATCTGGAAGAGAGCGCTGGCTTCTCGCCTCCCTTTGGGCCTCTTTCTTGGGGAAGAAGCGGGGGCCTCCCAATCATGTTTCAGGCACCGTCTCGAGGAAGGTCTCTCTTGGAAGGGCAGGGAAAGGAGACCCCGGGAGGCCTTTCCTTCCTCCGTGCAGGCGGACTGCAGGACCGGCAGCCAGGTTCAGTTTCCAAGGGTTCAAAACATTCCTCGTCATATCATGCATAGAAAAGAAAGGCGCAAGTTCTCTCTCTCTCTCTCCCGCACATTTTGGGCAGAGTTTTCCTTGGTGCCGAGTGACTTGGCGGCTCCTGCGCAACACAGTGGCCGGGTGTGATGCCCAAAGTCGAACTGACCTAAGGAGGCCAGAGCCTTCCGAGGAACGCCACCTCGAGGTTGGTCCGGGACCAGGACCGGACGAAGGTAAAAAATTGTAGTAAGCGAACCTTTTTTTGGCGCCCCCTGGGCCTTCATTGTGGTGACGATGGCGTGTGCGAGCCGGAGCACACATGCGCGCAAACAGCTAGTTTCATGCATGCGCTATTGGGACCGAGCGCTTCTGGTGGAGGGAGTAGCGAAATGCACTCCAAAGAGGATGAAAAGGACAAGCCAGGGAACATTTTGCAGCCAGGGCGGAGCCTCTCGCCAGCCGCATGATGCGCCGAACCTGGCGGCCGCAGCTGGGTGCACCCTTGGCCACGTGGCGCCCTGAGGCGGCCGCTTACTTTGCCTCCACTAAGATCCACCCCTGCCCGGGACCACAATCAAGGTCCGTTTTGCAAGTGTAGCCAAAGAGTGAATGAATGCACACGCATGAACCCTACAACAACATGAAGGGGAAATCTTTAGGTTGAGCTCAAAGATGTTCAATATGGCTGCCGCCAGTCACGTGTCGCACCTCTAAACGGTCGTCCAGCTCCTGTGACACACGTTGCAGCACGTCATGGTCGATGGCATGTTGTGAAAGTGAGAGCGTAGCCTTGTCACTCAAGGTGAGCGTTGCAGGAAAGCCGCCATCTTCCATTGGAGTGGAGAAGTCGCGTCACACAATGCATCGGTCATTGTGCATGGTCAGAGCTTGCGCCGGGGACTGCAGGGGAACGGAGTACATGCAGAGGTGCTTCCTGAGCACGCGCCTTCCACACCGTCTCCCGGCCAGCTCTCTTTGCAGTGGCCGTCTGTGCGATTGCCCCGGACGGGTCAGCTGTGACCAGCAGTGCTGCAGAATTCAAAGAGGCACAAATGGAGGGCAAATGGGAGAAATGTGCCAAGAGGAAGACGATGATCCCGAGCCAGGCCTGACTGGGACCGTCTTCTGTCTGGAAACCGATGTCCTCGCTGTGGGAGAAGATGTGGGTCAAGAATAGGGCTCCCCAGCCACCAACGCACCCACCGCCAGGACAGCAGACTTGGAGGACCATCATCCCCGAGCTACGAGGGATCGCCTAAGTACATAATATAATAAAATAATATAATAACACTAATATATAAGGTTCCTCTCACTTCCTGTGAGTCGTTTGCAAGTCGGGTGTTTGTGAGCCAGGGGCACAAACAAGGCCGGCCTAATGGAAAGCGCAGAAGGAGGCCGACGGAGGCTCTTTTGGGAGAGAGTTTGGGGGCTTTCCAGTATTCCGGACACAAGCCCCAGGTTTCAAAGGGGAATGAATGGAGGTGTGTCAGCAAGCCGAAGGATCTCCGTCTGCTTCCCGCTGGGCATCCGAGGCGGCCAGAGGAGCCTGGGAGCCGGACAGGAAGCCACAGCCACAGCGGGGTTCCTCCGAGGAAGTCTCCTTTTAAGGCCCGGTTTGCGTGTCCTTGGTTGTCCATGGCAGTGGGTCAGCTGGACTTGTACGGGCAAAACAGCACCCACCGAGCGGGCCCGGGAGTGTTGCGAGGGAGCCGCGCCTTCAGGAAGCCAAGCTTCCAGAGCTCATGGCAGTGATGTCTTCGGCTTATGTATCATCACATGTATTGTATTGCCAAGACTGGTATCACAGGCACGGGGTGTGTTTTTGAGTGGCCAAGGTGTTCTGGTGGCATTTTCTCCTGACGTTTCTCCTGCACCTGTGGCTATTGGCACCTGCAGAGAACCTGAAGTGGGTCGAGCAAGTGGAGTATCTTCCTTCCTACCTGTGGAAGAGTGTCCAGGGTGGGAGAGGAAGCCCTTGCCTGCTAAGCAAGCCTGATGTGCAAGTGTGGAGTGGGATCTGCCCATTCGCATGGGAATACCTGTGAGAAGGAGAGCAGCGTCAAGGAGCAAAGGCCTGGAAGGGGCCTGGCTCTGGCTCCCTTGGAATGGCTTGCTGCCTGGAGGCATCCTGAACCTGGGTGGCATCTCTGGCCCTTGCTCGCTCACTGCCTGGAGACGACTCTCATTATCCTAGTTGCCTGGTGTTGGTTGAGCGCCTGTTTCCCAGAGGTGTGCCCCGCAGGTATAATAAACGGAGAGAGCGGCATGCAAATGCCTGGGCCACGCCCAACTCAAAACACCTTTCGGTATAATTATTATCTCCGCCGCCGAGCAAGAAACGCTACGCAAAACAAGGCCCGCTTCTCCCTGCCTGCCTGCCTTCACAGTTGGGAGTTGGGCCTGCCAAATATGGGGGGGGGGGCTTCGAGGGGCAGAACCAAAGGCCTTCTGGTGTCAGTGCCCTCGGTTCTGGGTCTCCAGCGAGGTCGGAGCCAGGCCCGGATCACCCATAAGGCCACCCTAGGCCATGGCTTAGGGGTGCAAGGCCAAGGGGGGCGCAATTCACACGGACACCCCCCCCCCCCAAATGTTGAAACAAAACTGCAACATGCGGCATGGAGATGACTCTCTCTCTTTCTCTCTTGGGGGAGGGCGGGGGGAGAGCGCTGTGAGGGGGTGGGGGAGGAGAGAATGGGCCCCCCCTCGCCATTGCCCCTGTCCCCTTGTCAAGGAAGGAGGGCGCAAGGAGGAGAAGGCGGAAGGAAGCCCCCGCGTCTGCTGCCGGGCATGCGCAGCACCCAGGAACATGACGGAGGAGGCAGAGGTGCTTGCAGCGGGGGCGGGGATTCCCTCCACCTCCTCCTCCTCGCACCCTCCTTCCTTGACTCAAGGAAGGAGGGCGTGCGGCGCTGCTAGGAGGAGGAGGGGGTGTGTGTGGTAGAGGTTGGTTTGGGGGCGTAATGCCAAAGTGTGGCCTAGGGCGCCAAAAGGGGTTAATCCGGGCCTGGTCGGAGCACCTGTTGCTGGACTGGTACCTGTTGACGCAGGTGCACTGGAAGGAGTGTGTGGATTTGTGACACCTGTCCAAGTCTGCCTGGGCTTTAGGCCACAAACACGGCCCTCCGGCAAGGCATTTAGTTTGATTCGGCATTCTGTTGTTGTTGTTGTTGTTGTTGTTGTTGTTGTTGTGTGCCTTCAAGCCCTGCGTGTCCTTTTGCCCATAAGGCGGGGCAGAGTGTGGTTGATGCAGCAAATGTTGATGATGAGGAAGAGGAGCAACCACCACAACCACAACCACAACCACAAGGGAGAGGCGGCTGCGGCGGGTTTGCACTTCGTATAACGTATAAACAAAGGCTAAACGTTCTCATAAAAATACAACAACACGAGACGATGAAATGCAAACGCAATAATGACGACGATGCCGTGCGAGGAGATTCCACCTGAAGCCACACCTTTCTATGAAGCGACCACGGCTGAGGAGAAGGCGGCAGCAGTGGCGGCGGCGGCTGCAGGTGTGCGGCAACGATGGCCTGTGTTTCCTGGGCGTTGTTGGCCGCCAGTGAGCCGGAACAGGCCCGTATCACCCGCCTGTGAAATATGACCCTCGGCTGCCATTCAGATGTAATTGTCTGCGGAGTCTCCGTTTTCTGGAGGGTTTCGGCTCACCTTGTTATTGCCATAATCATGTGTTTTGAAAGAGACCCAGCCCACTGGGCGCCGTTGTCGGGGGAATTGGGTGCATTGTGTAGCCTGTGATCAGCTGGGTTTCTGCAGCTCTGGAAACAAGGACACCGACCGATGGATTCGGATTCCGCCTGAATGCTAGGAACGCTTTCCTCTCTTGTTGGCCTTTCAACAGAGGCTGGGTGGCCCTCTGTCAGGAGGGCTTTGGCTGTGTGTTCTGGCTTTGGACTAGATGCCCTTCGAGGCCCCTCTGCGGCCTTCAGGGTCTCGCAGCCTCTTGTCTCAGGGCCATCGGTCGCTTCTTTCACTCAATTCTCAAAATTGTTTGTGGCCAGAAGTTGGGAGAGAGAGAAGAGCGAGCGAGCGGCCGGGCGGGCCATCATTGTCTCCTCCGGGCGGCCAAACCAGACGGGCAGGAAAGGCCGGCCTGCAGAGGACAAAAGGTCACCTCTCCACCTTCTCAAGACATGAGAATATCCCCAGGATCAGGCCCTCAACGGTCTTCACAGGGATTCAGGTGTTTAAAGGGAAAGCTGCGCTGTTGCTGCCCACATTGAAGTCTTTTCGGGGTTGTTGTCTGGCCATGTCCTACAAGCAGCATTCTCTCCTGACGTTCCCCCTGCATCTGTGTCAGGCATCCTCACCTCAGGCCCCTTCCTTTTCTCCCTCAGCCACATAAGCCGAGGTCAGGATGCCTGCCACAGATGCAGGGGGAACGTCAGGAGAGAATGCTGCTTCTAGGACATGGCCATACAGCCCGAAAAGCCTACAGCAACCCAGTGATTCCCGCCATGAAAGCCTTCGACAACACATGGAAGTCTTTTCTGCCGATCTAGCCATAGACGCAAGAGAAGAGAAAGGCCGGGCCTTCAGGTATGGGCATCTCCCTCGGACCACCCCTGCCATTACGCTCCTCAAATACGTGAAAAGGAAGCCGGGTTGTTTCCCAGGGCGGCCGGCTACTAATCCAAGGGAAAATGTGTGCTCGTTCCAGCTTCATCCAGCAGCTCCCCCCCCCCCTCTTTCTCTCTTTCATTCTTCCTTTCTCTCTCTCCCTTTCTTTCAGCAGCAGCTCAGAGCCAAAGGAGCCTCTGTCTTGTTCACCCAGAAGCACAGAGAGAGGCCTGTCTCTCTCTCTCTCTCTCTCTCTCACCTGGACCGGTCTGTCAAAGGCAACAGCCTTTTGGGGAAAGCAGCCAAGGCCGGCGGGAGTGTTGTTTGCACAGCCTTTCCTCCCCTTTCGATTTCCCTCGCTTTCACATTTGACCTGCTTTTGGGTCGCAAACCGCTTCCTGCAACGGTGTGTTTTCAGGGGGATCGTCGTGGTGTCCCCCCCGGCCATCGTTGCCATAAAATCGGGCGGCTTGAGAGCCGGAGACCTGGCTTTGGGCCCCTGCTCTGACTTGACGGAAGTCGCACTCTCTCAGCCTTGGAGGAAGGCCCTGGCGCCAAATGCTCTTGACACTAATTGTGCCAATGAAACATTGTTCTATCTAAAGGCTGAGGTCCCCAAGTTACAAACACCCAACTGACAAGCGACTCCTAGTTAAGAACAATGGATGTGGGGCCACAGGAAGTGAGAGGAACCTTATATATTAGTATTATTATGGTATATGTTATTAGTACTGTTATTTTTTCATGTGTATACAGGCAAGGGCCAGGTGGCATGCGCACACATGGGAGGAGGGAGGGAGGGAGCAGGCTTCCTTTCGGCTGCCCTGGAGTCGAGGACGCAATGGAGCCGTGGCTTCCCATGACAGGAAAGGAAAGGGATTCCACCTGAACATGAGAAGAACTTCCTGACTCTCTGTGTGTGTGTGTGTGTGTGAGAGAGAGAGAGAGCTGTTCAGCAGTGGAACTCTCTGCCCCAGAGGGAGTGTGGCGAAGGGAGGCTCCTTCTTTGGAGGCTTTGAAGCAGAGGCTGGGTGGCCATCTGTTTGGGGGGGGGGGGCTTAGAATGTGAAGTTCCTGCTTCTTGGCAGAAGGGGCTGGGCTGGGCGAGGGTCCGCCAGGTCTCTTCCCCCTCCTGGTTAAGAACAATAGAGCCCAGACCACAGGAAGGGAGGGGGTCATATAATCTTGAGCGTGATGGCCTGGCATTCTTGGCCTTGGAGGGTCTCGGGGTCCTGCCGGGAGGCCTCCTGGCGATGATGCCTTTGTGGAGCCTGGGCACAAGAAGGCCCTCCGCTTCCGCCCGGCCGCTCCGTGCATGTTTATTACTGATGGGAAGTCGTCTTCTTCTGCGGACGGAGAGGCATCCCCTCCTGCCGGTGGCTTTGAAGCCAGGAAGGAAGTCCGGACCGTCCCTTCTCCGCCTGGACCGCCCTTCGGTTCTGCTCCCAAGCTGGTGAACAGATGGGGAATATAGACTTCCCTGGAAGTTGCTTTGGAAGGGCCCACGATGGCTCTTGCGTCTTCCCCGGACCTGCCTCACTCTCTGGCCGCGCTGCCTGGACCACCCCAGGAACGGTTGCCCAGAAGAACCTCCTTTTTGGGTTGTGCTTCCCCCCCTATACATGCCTATAAAGCCCTATACGGCCCCGGCCCAGCTTACCTGTCCGAACGTCTCTCCCTCCACGTCCCACCTCGAAGTTCAAGATCTCTCCTGGGGAGGGAGGCCCTGCTCTCGGCCCCGCCTTTGGCGCAAACACGCTTGGCGGGGACGAGGGGCAGGGCCTTCCCGATGGTGGCCCCCTGCCTGTGGAACTCGCTCCCCAGTGAAATCAGGTCAACAACATCTCTCCTCGCCTTCAGGAGGAAATTGGAAACGTGGTTCTGGGGCCCGGCCTTTGGGTAGCTTGCGGATAATTGACAATGGCAATGACGACAAGGCTGTGGAACATGGACTCCGGAGAGGCTTCCGATTGTGTCGTCTTCGCTGAATTCATTTCTAGATCAGGCTCGACAGCCAGTATTATTGTGCTTTTTAGTTTTAAACAAATTTTAAACTAATTTAATGTATTATCCATATGTCATTACTGTATGTATTGTCCTTAATGTAGTGGCATTGAATTGTGCCGGCTGTAAGCCGCCCAGAGTCCCCCCTCCCTCCGGGGGTTGAAATAAACAAACAAACAAATAAATAAACAATACCTCCATTTGAAAGGAAACTTCCCGGCCTGACACTGAGATGGAGCCTTTCGCTCTTCACGAGCAGCGTAGACGTAAAGTTTGTTTGTTTGTTTGTTTACAACATTTATATTCCTCCTTCTCCTCACCCCACGGCAGGGGACTCAGGGCGGATCACAATGCACACAAACAGGCCAACATTCAATGCCATAGACCAGTGTTTCTCAACCTTTTTTGAGCCGCGCACACTTTTTACATTGACAAAATCCTGGGGCACACCACCAACCAAAATGACACAAAATGACACTCTAACACAGTCATACATATCGTTAATATGTTTCTAAATGTATTTACACACTCAGTGTGAAACCTGGGCCTGTTTCGATGAACACAACATGGATATGCTGGCAGGAATGGCAGAAAGACACACACGAAGGTCTTGCTCAACAGCTGGGAGTTATAGTTCACCTGCAATCAAAGAGCATTCCGAACTCCACCAATGATGGAATGGAACCAAACTTCCCGCACAGAACTCCCATGACCAAGAGAAAATACTACAAGAGTTTGGTGGGCATTGACCTTGAGTTTTGGAGTTGTAGTTCACCTACATCCAGAGAGCATTGTGGAGGGGAGGGAGGAAGACGTGGGGCGAGTCTGTGCAGTAGCACCTGCACGGGTCACGTCTTCCTCCCGCCCGCAGAAGCGGCAGCGTGAGCAAAGTGAGGCAAAGCGAGCAGAGCGAGAGTGGGAAGAAGGGAGGGGGAAGGGTGGGTCTTGGAGGTCCCAATTTCCCACAGCACACCTGATGATTGCTCATGGCACACTAGTGTGCCACAGCACACTGGTTGGGAAACACTGCCATAGACAAACAACATATACAGACAGACAACGAGCTACACAATGGGTCGAGAGCTCACCCCGACCTGGGCAGGCCTTGAACTCATGACCTTCTGGTCAATGGAGATCTTATGCAGCTGACTCCCAGCCAGCTGCGCCACATTCCCGGTGCATCAAGTTGACATCAAGTCTTCAAAAGTGACCCTGTTTTGCACCATCGTCCACCCTCCTACTCCTCTTCCTTACCATGTATTTCTCCTCACTCGGCGCCATTATGGACCAGTCGGTCAATGTTGGGCCAGAATCGTATTCTGCGAAAGGCTCCTGATTGTTTTGAAAACTGTTGCCTTGTTTTATTCCTAAGGAGACAAGTTGGTTTGTCCAATTCGGCAGAGTTGGGCGCCCATTTGTTTCCAGGGGGGCTTTCTGCTTGCTTCCTCCCCGGTGTCTACTTGGGCAGCTGTTGTCGCATTTTGAACGGAAACAACCTTGTTCTGATGGGTGGCATCCTTTGCCAGGACCAACAACCCTGTTTCTGGTGAAGGCGGTCTCTTCTGCGGCCAAATGCTTGGGATTGTTTCCTTAACAGCAGTCCCAAATGCGCATGCATGGCCTTTAGCACAGGCCGCCACATGTGTGTGTGTGGGGGGGCGGACAATCATCAGGTGTGCTGTGGGGGGACCTCCAAGACCCTTCCTTCCCCCTCCCTTCTTCCCAGCCTCCTTTGCCTGACATTCCCAGCATTTATTGTCCATCCTCTTGTTTTTGTTCACCTGGGCAAGTTTTTCTGGGCCATCCACTAAAGGGGCTCGCCTTATTCTGTGACGGGGAATGGAGGCCGTTTTGAGCCGAGAAGACAGGGGGGGGGTCAATAAAAGGTGTTGTTGTTGTTGTTGTTGTTGATGCTGCTGTTGTTACAATCCTGATTCTGTCCCTCTCTTAAGAAATAAGGTGATGGAGAGGGCGGCAGCGGGACAGCTGCAGCAGTTCTTAGATGACACTGCCACCCTCGACCCCTTCCAGTCCGGCTTCCGTTCGGGGCACGGGACGGAGACTGTGCTGGTCTCCATCACAGGCCGGCCGCGGTGCCAGTTGGGCCAAGGAGGATCTGCGCTGCTCGTGTTATTAGATCTCATGGCAGCCTTCGACACAGTAGACCATGCACCGTTGATGCACTGCCTAACCGTATCGGGGGTTAGGGGGACGGCCCTTAAATGGGTCTCCTCCTTCCTCCGAGATTGGGGACAGCGGGTGGCGCGGGGGGGGGGGACACGACGACTCTGGGAGAATCCCATTTAAATTGTGGGGTCCCCCAGGGAGCGATTCTCTCCCCTCCATTACTTAACATCTACTTGTGCCCTCTGGCCCAATTGGTCTTTGGTCTGGAGTGCCACTAGTACGCTGATGACACCCAGCTGGTGCTGAGGATGGAAGGCCGGCCGGACTCCGTACCCGATTCTTTCCATCAGTGCCTTCAGGCCGTGACTGGATGTGGCTACGGTCCAGCCGGTTGAAGGTGAATCCTTCGAAGACGGAGATCTTGTGGCTGGGCCGTCCGGGTGGGGTAGGGCGGGGTGGGGGGTGCCGGCTGCCTACATTGGATGGCGAGGCACTATGCCCGTCATCATTAGTAAAAAGCTTGAGGGGGGGGCCATTTGGACCCATTGCTGACCATGGAGGCTCAGGTCTCCATGGTCAGCAAAACCGCATTCTTCCATCTGCACCAGGCTAGGCGGCTGGCGGCCTGCCTATCCGTGAACGACTTGGCCACGGTGATCCAGGCGACGGTCATCTCGAGACTGGATTACTGTAACGCCCTTTACATTGGTCTACCTTTGAGGTTGACCCGGAAGCTCAAGGTAGTGCAGAATGCGGCGGCGGGTCTTATTGCCGGGGCTCCGGCGAGGTGCCACATTACACCAATTTATTTATTTATTTATTATTTTGACTTGTTAGTCGCCCCTCCCGTCAGGCTCGGGGCGACTCACAAGAAGTTAAGAGCACAGTAAAACACGATAAAACACAGTAAACACAATAAAACACAATAAAATAACAGGAACTAACATCCAATAGTGCGGCAACTGCACTGGCTGCCAATCGAGTCCCGAGTCTCCTTCAAAGTGTTGGTGCTAACCTTTAAGGCCTTGTATGATCCTTGGGCCCGTGTGCCTGAGGGACCGCCTCTCCCCATATCTACCCCAGAGATCCCTGAACAAAATCTCCTTAATGCCCCCTCCATTCGGCAATACCGTGTGTCCTCAACGAGACAAAGGGCGTTTACGGTGGTTGCACCGACTCTGTGGATTGCGCTGCCAGAGGGAGTCGGGGGATTAGAGAACTGTCTTCATTCCGTCGAGCCTGCAAGACGGTCCTCTTCCGCTTAGCGTTTCCATCTGAGTAAAGTGGTTGTATCTGTTGTGTAGTCTTAGAGGCATTGTTGTATTAGAAGTAATTTTAGATTAATCTTGTAGTTTACTCTTTGTAGTTGTATTCTCTGCTTGTATTTTACAAGGAGCGGTCTAGTAAATAAATAGGAAGAGGCTCAAAGCAGCTGTCGTGGGAGCTTGGCCAGGGCCGCCTCCTCCTTGGCCTTCTCCTTGGGTCCTTCGGGTGACAAGGCCGCTCCCGTTCCTCTTTCCTGACCCGATCTCCTCCTCTCTCTCTCTCTCTCTCTCTCTCCCCAGGGCAGCAAAGGCCACTTCCGCTACCACTGGCAGAGCCACAACGTCAAGCAGAGCGGAGTGGACGACATGGTCCTCCTCTCCAAGATCTCCGAAGACTCCATCGTGGAGAACCTCAAGAAGCGCTACATGGACGACTACATCTTCGTATCCTTTCCCAGGGAGGAAGTCCAACGGGAAGTCCAGGCCAAAGTCCCCAAGTTACAAACACCCGACTCACAGTTCAGAACGAGGCTGGACTGGGTGGCCTTTGGGGGTCCCCTCCACATCTATGATGCTCTATTATCTATCTCAGAGTTAAGAACAGCGGGGCTGAGGCCACAGGAAGTGAGAGGAATCACATTATTACTATTATTATTATTACTATTATTATTATTACTAGCCGAGGACCCGGCGGTGCCGGGGTTATTTGAGGAAGGCCTTGTGTGCCAAGGTTGGTTCCTATTAGATGTTTATGTGGCTTGCAGTGGTCTCAGGAACTTAGTGAAGGTACTGCGAGTCCCGGGGGCCTAGTCAGGAAAATCAAGTTAAGAATGCCTTGCTGTCAATTTTGGGCCTGGTCTGTGATGTATAGGGGCTACAGTGTTGTTTTGGAGGGGAATGAGGTGAAGGTACTTGAAATCCCATTATTCGAGGCCCATCCTGCCCTAAACCACACCAGGTTGTGAAGTGGGCCATTGGGCCCCTGTTTGCTCATTTTTGTCCTGATCCGTCACTGCTGTGGGCCACAGTGTCTGACTGACTGAGGCTTTTCCTTTTCCCTCTGAGTCTCCTTGGAATGTTGGAATGTGGATGGCCATTCGGAGTCCGTTATGCAAATACAATTTCAGTGGCAGCCAATCCCCTCTGTCTGGGGCCGTTTGGGCGTGGTCTGTGACTTTTAGGGGCTACAGTGTTGTTTGAGAAGTGAACGAGGTGAATGTACTGCGAATCCCATCATTCGTGACCCATCCTGCCCTAAACCACACCAGGTTGTGAAGTGGGCCATTGCTCCCCTGTTTGCCAAGTTTGGTCGTGATCCGTCATTGCTGTGGGCCGCAGTTGGTGACTGCCTGAGGCATTTCCTTTTCCCTCTGAGTCTCCTTGGAATGTTGGAATGTGGTTGGCCTATCGGAGTACGTTATGCAAATACCATTTCAGTGGCAACCAATCCCCTCTGTCTGGGGCCGTAGAATGTTGGAGTTCTGAGGCTGACCAATCAGAGCCCTTTATGCAAATAATCCCACAGTGGCAGCCAATCAAAACGCTTGCACATATTCCTCCCTCCGCTCGGTCGCTCGGCCGCCCGCAAACACTGACTTTTATTATCTGTAATAGATTATCATCATCATCATCATCATCAGGGGAGAAGGGTCTCCACTGACGCTCTCTCTCCTACCCTTGTGTCAAGCACAAGCCCAGTGCTAGATGGATGGATGGATGGATGTACACACACACACACACACACACACACACACGGCTGGACTTGCACTTAAGAAATGTCCCTGTTCCGACTTCCATACAAATCCAAGTTGAGAACAAACCCACGCTTCTGTGCGCCAAGGGAAATGGGGCGGCGAGGGCTCTGCGCCCCGGGCGTTGCAGGCGGAGGAGGAGGAGGAGGCCCCCCAGGCTCTCCCCGGCTTTTCCCCAGAGCAGGAGGAGGGCAAGTCCCATTGGGGAAGCCAGGGAAGGAGGGAGGGAGGGAGGGGGGCTACGCCTTGGCCGCCAGGCTCCACGCAAGGGCCACTGGAAGGCTCCCAAGCCTCGCTGGCGGCCAGGAGGGCGGGCGTCCACACAGGGACAAAGTCCCATTATGTGGGGCCATTCTTCCTGCAGGGAAGGTCTATGGGGCGCGTGTATATATTTCTTTTAAAGCACCCGCCAGCTTGCGCTTTATCACGCCATTCCTTGTACTTCTGGTTTGGCTTTAGATGTGAATTGCAAGGTCAAAATAAAAGTCATGTGTATACGTGTGTGTGTGTGTCTTTTAAAGGCATGGGCCTATGCACCCCGGGAATAATGGATCCTCTCCTACAAGAAAGGATCCCTAATAATAATCTCTCGGCATTACTTCGCGAACAAAGATTCAGGAAGGACTCATCCCACGCTTTTTACAAGCGCGTTGATGACTAAAAAGGCCAATCTGAGATAGGCAAGTCCGGTTGCAGAAAGCACAGCAGAAAGTCTCCTTGGGTGACGTTGTTTCCAAGTTGCGGTTCGTTCTGCGTTGTCGAGACCCGTTCGGCGTGTCTTCTCGAAAGAGGCCGCAGCATTGTGGGTAGTGCGTCTCCACCCCTCCCGATGTGAGGCCAGGGTGGACCATTGTTGGTGGTCAATCTGGCCGAGCCTGAGATGTTGTTTCAGGGAGTCCTTGTGTCTCTTTTTTGGGGCGCCTCTCTTGCGCTGACCCGTGGCAAGTTCACCATAGAGCAGTATCTATGGGAGGCGGTGGTCCTCCGTCCTAGAGACGTTGTGCCCTGTCCAGCGCAGCTGTGTTCTCAATCGCATGGCCTCAATGCTGGTGACCCCTGCTTGCTCAAAGACAGCAACATTCGTCACATAGTCGGTCCAGTGTATGTTTAGGATTGTGCGAAGACAGCACTGATGAAAACGTCCGAGGAGTCGTAGGTGTTGGCAATCGGTGACCCATGTTTCAGACCCATACAGGAGAATAGACAGTACGATAGCTCTGTACACACTGATTTTGGTGCTTTGCCTCAGGTGCTTGTTGCTCTAGACGCTTTTGTGAAGCCTTCCGAACGCACTCTATGCCTTTGCTCACCTGTGATCTATCTCTCTGTCAATCTTGGCGTCTGAAGAGATGATGCTTCCCAGGGAGGAGAACTGCTGAACGGGCTTAAGCACAGATGTGCCTATGCTGACGTGGGGATGATGGTGTTCTTCCTGTGGTGCGGGCTGGTAGAGGACTTCCCTTTTCCGTTTTAATAAAAATAATAATAATAATACATCACACAATCCTAGATGCTTGGGCGTGATTCGGCGTGATTTTGTGATACGAAATCCAGCATATAGATCTCGTTTGCTGTGACATACTGTGGTTTTGTGTCAGTAAAATAATAATAATAATAATAAGCCGCTGGTGGGCTCAGTGCATTAAACCGCTGAGCTGCTGAACTTGCTGACCAACAGGTCAGTGGTTCGAATCCGGGGAGCAGGGTGAGCTCCCGCTGTTAGGCCCAGCTTCTGCCAACCTAGCAGTTTGAAAACATGTGAATGTGAGTAGATCAATAGGTACCGCTCCAGTGGGAAGGTAAGGTCGCTCCATGCAGTCATGCCAGTGACCACACGGCCTTGGAGGTGTCTATGGACAATGCCAGCTCTTTGGCTTAGAGATGGAGATGAGCTCCAGAGTCCCAGAGTCAGGCCTGACTGGACTCAAGGCCAGGGAAAACCTTTACCTTTCATAATAAGGAGGATGATATGTAACGAAATGTGAAAATTGTTCTCTTCCTGGCTTGAAAGTGTTGTTCACATTTAATTGTGCGGCCCTGACTCTGAAAGGAGTGGTTCTACCCCTCGTTGGCTGTCGCACACAAGACAACGCTTGTGCCGTTGTGTCCAGTGTTTCCCAACCAGTGTGCCGTGAGCGATCATCTGGTGTGCCGTGGGAAAACCTCCAATATTCCCTTTCTTTTCCCTCCTGCCAAACTCCTGCTGCTGCTGCTTGCACGGGGGGGAGGGCCGGGCTGCCGCGGCAAAAAAGGGGCCGCTTCCCCTCCGCGCGTGCCAGCTAGCCAGCCTCCAATCGAGGGAGGGAGGAGGGAAGGGTGACGTCACTTGGGCCCCGCCCCCTTCCCAGCGGTCACCATTTCAGGAGGAGGAAAGGCCGGCAGAGAGGCTGAGGTGAGCGGAGGGAGAGAGAGAGGGAGAGAGAGAGAGCACAACAGCGCAGGCAGAAAAGCAAACATCACGGGGAAGCACGTCTGTGTAGGAGGGTGAACATTAGGAAGAACTTCCTGAGTGTGAGAGCTGTTCAGCAGTGGAACTCTCTGCCTCAGAGAGTGCTTCCATCTGGCTGCTCTCTTTCCAGCCGGCTTCCCTGAGGACCGGGTACGTTTTCCCTGAGGACCGGGTGACTGCGATAAAAACTAAACACAGAGAGAGGCTGACCGCTGTTGAGCAAGACCTTCGTGTGTGCCTTCCTGCCGTTCCTGCCAGGATGTCTATGTTGTGTTCATTGAAACAGGCCCAGGTTTCACAC
This sequence comes from Anolis apletophallus, assembly GCA_030556195.1. Taxonomy (NCBI): domain Eukaryota; kingdom Metazoa; phylum Chordata; class Lepidosauria; order Squamata; family Anolidae; genus Anolis; species Anolis apletophallus. The sequence goes on along the minus strand of JARBWK010000015.1, from coordinate 45,142,859 downwards.
TGAGTGTATACATACATTTAAAAACATATTAACTATATGTATTACTGTGTTAGAGTGTCATTTTGTGTCATTTTGGTTGTGTTCATTGAAACAGGCCCAGGTTTCACACTGAGTGCATACATACATTTAAAAACATATTAACTATATGTATTACTGTGTTAGAGTGTCATTTTGTGTCATTTTGGTTGTGTTCATCGAAACAGGCCCAGGTTTCACACTGAGTGTACAAATACATTCAGAAACATATTAACTGTATGTATGACTGTGTTAGAGTGTCATTTTGTATCAATTTGGTTGGTGGTGTGCCCCAGAATTTGGTCAATGTAAAAAGTGTGCCGCGGCTCAAAAGAGGCTGAAAAACACTGGCTTGGTCAACTCCTTCCATGTTTTCAGGATAGAACCCATTCGGAAACGAGACTGATAACCCAGGAACAAAAGCCGTGTTGCGTAGTGTGATAGAAATAGTATTATAAGTGATGTATAAGCAGCAATAGAGAGGACAATATATAATATACTAACAATAATAACTGTAATAATATAATAATAGTGATAATAGGAGAAATTCATTGGAAAACTAGGGCCAAATGTGCTCAAGCTGGCCGTCTCTTCCACAGAGGCCATGATTTTGGAGTTTGACGCACTTTTCCATGTTTTTAGGGTAGAGCCTGTTAGGATTTGAACTTTAGGAACAAAAACCGTGTTACATAGTCTCATACAGTGTTTTTCAACCTTTTTTGAGCCATGGCACATTTTTTCCATTGACCAAATCCTGGGCCACACCAGCAACCAAAATGACACAAAATGACACTCTAACACAGTAATACATAGAGTTAATATGTTTTTAAAATGTATTTATACACTCAGTTAGTGTGAAACCTGGGCCTGTTTTGATGAACACAACATAGATATGACTTCCTCTCACATACTTATACATGGCTATCATCTCTTCTCTCAGCCTTCTCTTCTTCAGGCTAAACATGCCCAGCTCTTCAAGCCGCTCCTCATAGGGCTTGTTCTCCAGGCCCTTATAGACCCTTAGAGACTATACGTTTCATAGACCTGTGTGGCCTCTTTCGCTGCCTCCCTCCTCCCTCCACAAAAGCAGAGCACCGGGTGGAAGGGATTGAGTCGGCGTTTTCGCGTTGGCTTGGATTTCTTGCGAGAACAGCCAAAGCCGGAAGCTCCACGTGGGTGAATTGGGCAGCGAGCGCACCTGGGAGCATGGGGAGGCTGAAGCAGCACTGAGCAGGAGCTGGAGCCGTGCTGAGCCGAGGCTCCTGGAGGCTTCCTCAAGGCGGGCCTGGCCTGGCCCGGCATTCGGCAGAGGATCTTTGGGGAGGGAAAGAGCTGCTAGGAGGGGGAAGAGTGCCAGTTTCCCACGGCACACCTGATGATCGCTTACGGCACACTGGTTGGGAAACACTGGTCTAAGGATGCCTCCATGCTCTGCTGCGGGTCACCAGGAGCCACTTTGGCCAAAGCCAAGCCGTTGGGCGGAGGAGGCGGGGTGCCAGGTAGGAAGAGGAAGAAGCCTGCTTCCTTCCCCCTTTCCCCCGGCAGAGCTCTGCTTTGCCCTCTTACTCATCCCCGGGGGGAAGTTCAACCGTATCTATCCACCCATCTATCTATAGATTGCATGTGACAGGAGTAGGTCATCCCCCAACTTCCCCAAAGGCTTTTCTTGGAGCCACACAGGACTGACTTTGGAGTTGAGAGAGAGGGAGAGAGAGAGAGAGTGTGTGTGTGCCTATATACACACAGACACATACATGCGGGTGGGGTGCTGCTGCCTCCAAAAGAGGAAGAGGACCACAGTGTGCAAAGGCTTAGAAGGGTCTCACACAGGCCTGGGTTACCCATAAGGCCACCCTAGGCCTAGGGGCACAAGCCAAGGGGGGCGCAATTCACACAGACCCAAAAAACCCCAAAACCGCAACACAACTCTCTCTATCTCTCGGGGGAGGGTGGGGAGGAGGGAATGGTGCCCCCCCCTCGCCATCGCCCCCTTGTCAAGGAAGGAGGGCGCAAGGCGCGCCGCGAAGAGGAGGAGGCGCAGAGAAGCCCTGTCCCCAGGGACGATGCCAGCTCCGGGGGCGGGGCTTCCCCTCCTTCCTCCTCGCACGCGCCCTCCTTCCTCGACTCAAGGAAGGAGGGCGTGTGGCGCCGCGAGGAGGAGGAGAAGGTGGGGGGGGCGTAATTCCAAAGTGTGGCCTAGGGCGCCAAGAGGGGTTAATCCGGGCCTGGTCTCACAAAGACCCAAGTTCACGCAGTTTAATGAACTTTCCCCATGTTTTCAGGATACAACCAGTTAGGAAAGGATGCCATTGAGGACCCAGGAAGGAAAAACCATCACGAGATCTCGACGCTGGATTTCGTATCACAAAATCTCAAGCCAAACCCTTCCCAAGCGCCTAGGGCTGTGTGATGTATTTCCGAATGATGCGCACACGACCAAGTCAGGCGGCCTTTTGCAGTTGACAGATCGTGATGGTGTCCATGTGTATCGTTTCCAAATGCCGGCCGAGGCCTTTTGGCACGGCACCCACTGTGGCCATTATTACCACTGGGACCGCCTGGACTGGTGGATGCCAGAGCCTTTGCCGTTCGATTTTGAGGTCCTGGTCACAGCTGAGTTTTTCCTGTTGTTTTTCCTCCGTGCGACTGTCTCCTGGAATGGCGACAGCAACCACCCAAACTTTCCACTATTGAGAGGCCTGGTGTCTTGTGCTCTGGATTCAAAAGTCCCGGAATATTTTTGCGTGTTCCTTTTCCACTCCCTTTGCAGGTTTGTGATCCCTTTACCCAGGGGTGGATCTAAGTGGAGGCAAAGTAAGCGGCCGCCTCAGGGCGCCACGTGGCCAAGGATGCATCCGGCCGTGGCTGCCAGGTTCAGCGCATTATGCCGCACCATTGCTGCAGCTGGCCGGCGCACAGGCAGGAGGCTCTGCCCCGGCTGCAAAATGTTCCCTGGCTTGTCCTTTTCATCCTCTTGGGAGTGCTCTGTTTTAATAGTGCATGCGTGAAGCTTTCACGCATGCGCTATGGGGACCGAGCGCTTCTGGTGGAGGGAGTTGCTAAGCGCACCCCCAACGGGCCGGAAAGGACAAGCCAGGGAACATTTTGCAGCTGGAGGCAGGAGGCGCCGCTCTGGCTGCCAGGGGTGGTCCTATCGGTAGGCAAAGGACGCCGCTGCGTGGGGCGCCGTTTGGGTAAAGGGCGCATTCCCCCGCCCACCAGACAACCTCCGGCCGATGTTCCGCTTTTGGGCCTTGTGCGCTCCGACACTGCACCGTAGCAAACCTCCCTGCGTGCCGAATAGGGAGTGCTGTGTTTACAGGCTTCTGTGCCTGCGCACAGGATCCTCTGGGCATGCGCGGGGGGGGGCGTGCCAAAATAATGTTGGGGAGGCGCCAAAATAATGTTCGCTTACCATTGAAAATTACCTTAGACCGCCCCTGCTGGCTGCAAAATGTTTCCCCGTCCTTTTTATCTTCTTGGGAGTGCGTTTGGCTACTCCCTCCACCAGAATAGCTCGGTCCCATTAGCGCATGCGTGAAACTAGCTGTTTATGCGCATGTGTGCTCCGGTGCGCGCACACCATCATCACCACACTGAAGACCCAGTAGGCGCCAAAAAAAGGTTGGCTTACTATATTTTTTTGACCTTCGTCCAGTCCTGCCTTTACCAGTTCTTCACTATTGGCCGGTGGTCCTTGTGACATAAGTTCCAGTTACTCATTGGGGCCACAGAGTTGTGGCTCTCTTTGTAGTCCGCCTGTGCGATTTTCTTGCAGCAGCCGAGGAGAGGGTACATGGTTTGATCAGCTCCCTTGCAGAGTCTGCATTTGGGGTCGGCAGCTGATTTTTCGATCCTGGCCTTAATGGTCTTTGTTCTGATTGTTTTATTATTATTATTATTCAGATTTTGTTACACGTTGTTGTTGTTGTTGTTATCATTCTATTGCCATGGGCTGGAGAGGCCTGCTGCCTTGCCTTGGCCGAGCATGACCTCACTTTGCAACAGCCACCCCCCCCCCCCCCAAACAATGCTCTCGCTTGTGTTTCCTGAATTCTCATTGTTGAGGGCGTTGGTGTGGGTTTTTGCATAGCAAAGCTGCAGTTATCCCTAGCCAAAGCAAAGACACACACACACACTCAGACATACACACACACACATATATATACACACATACATACGTACATACACATATACTAATATGAAAACCCCAGAAGCCCAGAAAGATGGCCAATGGATCCGCTGGCTTTCTCTCTGAGAAAAAATGGCTGGAACGTGGCTTTGGTGGTGTTTTGGCTCCTTGGGCGAGAGCAGGGCGATTCCGGCCTTTGCCTGGTGGTCAGTCTTCAATGCAGAGTTGTGTCTGTTTGGGCCATGGTCCAGCCTTCATCTATAATTTCCGTGATCGAAACCATGGCCACCCCACATTGACTTAACCTTAGAGTTTATGCCACTGACATTTGTGGGATATAACAACAACAACAACATGTCACAACATTTGGAAAATGTTTTGTTCCTGGTGTGAAAGTGTTGCTCCTGTTGAATTGTGTGGCCTTTCCTTTGGAAGTAGTTGCTCTACTCCAGGGACGTTGTTTTCGTTGAGAGTCGGTGAAGAGGGAGGGGTCCCTTGCAGAAGGAGAGCCAAGGGTGCTGTTGCGGGGCCGCCTGCTCCCTTCCCCCCTCTTTTGAGGATAGGGCCACCTGGGAAATGACCTCAATGACCCAGGAACACAACACGAATGATCGAGTGCTGGTCGGTTATATTTATTTATTTATTTTATTTGCGGCATTAATATGCCGCCCTCTTCACCCCAAAAGGGACTCAGAGCGGCTTACAAGTTCTATGTAAATACAAATATTTTATATTATTATTATTATTATTATAGCACAATATTCGTAACATACATTCCCATATTGCACCATACCACTATACTTTAATATTATATATATACTAGCTGAGGACCCGGCAGTGCCCGGGGTATTTGCGGAAGGCATTGTGTGCCAAGGTTGGTTCCTATTAGATGTGTATGTGGCTTGCAGTGGTCTCAGGAACTTAGTGAAGGTACTGCGAGTCCCACTGGCCACGGTCCATCCCCCTCCCAACTGCACCAGGATGTAGAGTGGGTCATGGGGGCTCTGTGTGCCAAGTGTGGTCTTGATCAGTCATTGGATGAGGGTCGCAGCGGTCTCAGAAAGTGATTCTTCATTGGTGTGGGCCACAGTGCTCTAAGGAAGTGAATTAAAGTACTGCAAGTCCCATCATCCATGGTCCATCCTCCCTCAAACTGCACCAGGATGTAGGGTGCACCTTGGGGGGGGGGGGGCTGTGTGCCAAGTTTGGTCTTGTTCTGTCATTGTTGTGGGCCTAGTCAGGAAAATCAAGTTGAGGAAGCCTAACAAAATCCCAGGAGCTGAGGCCTAGTCAGGAAAATCAAGTTAAGGAAGCCTTGCTGTCAATTGTGGGCCTGGTCTGTGATTTACAGGGGCTACAGTGTTGTTTGGGAAGTGAATGAGGTGAAGGTACTGCAAATCCCATAATTTGTGGCCCATCCTGCCCTAAACCACACCAAGTTGTGAAGTGGGCCATTGGGCCCCTGTTTGCCAAGTTTGGTCCTGATCCGTCATTGCTGTGGGCCGCAGTGACTGACTGCCTGAGGCCTTTGCTTTTCCCTCTGAGTGACCTTAGAATGTTGGAATGTGGTTGGCCAATCGGAGTCCTTTATGCAAATACCGTTTCAGTGGCAACCAATCCCCTCTGCCTGGGGCCGTAGAATGTTAGAGTTCTGAGGCTGGCCAATTGGAGCCCTCTATGCAAATAATCCCACAGTGGCAGCCAATTGAAACGCTGGCACATATTCCTCCCTCCTCACCACCGCCCGCAAACACTGACTTTTATTATATGCATAGATAGATAGATATTACATGTAATATAAAAATATAATTCTTATATTGTATTGTTATTAGTATGATATTATACTCTTCGTTGCGGATGGAGAGACAAGGCCGCCTCCCCTGGCGGCCTCATTGCAAGGCGGGAATCGGCATGGGGGCTTAGCCCGAGGGGCTTTAGAGCCCTGTCTCTCTTTCTGCAATGCTGGCTTTAAAGCTCGGACGGAAACCCAGAGCGGACCTTGACTGTTTCCAACCCAGACCTACATTGGATCCGTCTTGATCTCCGTGAACCCCTTCAAGCAGATGCCGTATTTCGGGGAGAAAGAGGTCGAGATGTACCAAGGAGCGGTCAGTATGGGCTCCTCCCTGAAAGGACACAAGGCATGGGGGGGGGCTGACCCTTCTGTTGCGCCTGAGAAAGGACTGCATTACGATCCGTGTGTGTGTGTTGTGTGTGTGTGTGTGTGTGTATATATATATATATATAAATAAATGGGACTCAGAGCGGCTTCACATAAAAGCATCACCATTTTAAATATATAAATATATAGGGATATAAGATATAGGGGGAGGTTATTATCATATGTATATGTGTGTGTATACATACATGATAAAACACACACACACACAGATCAAGTATTTAGGAAGTCGCTGTGAGTCTCGTTTTCTCAAAGGTGCGACACGCTCCCGTTGTGTAGTTTACGTCTGAAATGGGAAGGCTGCCGTAACTTGCTCGTTCTTTTTGCCCCCCCAAGGCTCAGTACGAGAACCCGCCCCACATCTACGCTCTGGCGGACAACATGTACCGGAACATGATCATCGACAGGGAGAACCAGTGCGTCATCATCAGGTGAGGGACTCTTTGGCTTCGGCCGCATGCCCATCTGTCGGGGTCGGATGGTGCCTTTCCTGCCTGGCAGAAAGAAGGGGCTCTGACTGGATGGAGAAGGCCCTCTCCCTCGTCCCCACAAGCCGTGCTTCTCATGGAGGCGGGAGCGAGAGGAGGGCCTCCCCCCAGGATCGAAGAGATCACGCAGGATTGTAAAAGGAAGTTGTTGTCGTTGTTGTTGTCGTTGTTGTTGAGGAGGGGCTGGATAGGCTCCACTTGGGAGGGCCTGGATTATTGTATGTTATTGTGATGTAATATTTCGTTGCTCTGTATTTTATTTGCTGTTTTGCATTTTTGGGCTCGGCCTCACGTTGAGGAGATGGTGGCGGGGTGTCCATAAAGATGATGGTGGTGATGATGATGATTTGAAACACAAGATGAGTCCACAGCAGACAAGATCACTCTGCTGGCTATTGTATTAGATCACACGTCAAACACATTATTATTATTATTATTATTATTATTATTACTAGCTGAGTACCCGGCGGTGCCCAGGTGATTTGAGGAAGGCGTTGTGTGCCAAGGTTGGTTCCTATTAGATGTTTATGTGGTTTGCAGTGGTCTCAGGAACTTAGTGAAGGTATTGAGAGTCCCATTGGCCATGGTCCACCCCCCTCCAAACAGCACCAGGGTGTAGAGTGGGTCATGGGTACTCTGTGTGCCAAGTTTGGGCCTGGTCTGTGATTTGTAGGGGCTGCAATGTTCTGTGGGGAATGAATCGGGTGAAGGTACTGCAAATCCCATCATTTGTGAGCCATCCTGCCGTAAACCGCAGCAGGCGTGTAAAGTGGGCCTTTGGGCCTCTGTGTGCCAAGTTTGGTCCTGATTCGTCATTGGTGTGGGCCACAGTGCTCTAAGGTAGTGAGTTAAAGTACTGCAAGTCCCATCATCCATGGTCCATCCTCCCTCAAACTGCACCAGGATTACATGCATCTTGGGGGGTCTGTGTGCCAAGTTTGGTCTTGTTCTGTCATTGTTGGGGGCCTAGTCAGGAAAATCAAGTTGTGGAAGCCTTGCTGTCAATCTGGAAGTGGTGTTTGGCGTGTTCATTTTGTGTAACTTTTTCCGGCTTGCGATCCCACCCGTTCTTTGTCGCAGGCGGGCGGTATATTTGTGGCACAGGTTCCAATGGACCACCTGAGCGAGGGTGTCGTGCCTCTGCTTGGGGTCCGTCTGCAGGATCTTCTTGCAGCAGCCGAGGACGGGATCCGTCGTTCTGCCTGCTTCCTGCCAGAGCCTGCCCTTGGGATCTGTTGTCGACTTTCCAATTCTGGCTTGGGTGGCGTCTGTTCTAATAATGGCTTGTTCTTGGGCTGCCAGAATCAGGCCCTCCTTTGCCTCCTTTTCCCAAGTCCCATTGGTGAGCCACATCGTTGTTGTTGTTGTTGTTGCTGTTGTTGTTGCTGTTGTTGCTGTTGCTGCTGCTGTTGTTGCTGTTGTTGTTGCTGCTGCTGCTGTTGTTGCTGCTGCTGCTGCTGTTGTTGTTATGCCTGCCTTCCTTAATGGCAGAAAAGAGGCTGGACTGGATGGCCTTTGGGGGCCCCTTCCAGCTCTACGAGAAAGTTGGTTGAAGTCAATGTGTGTTCTGCTCTTTGGCACTGGCAGCACCCGTCCTGCTTTTCTTTCTCTCTCTCTCTCTCTCTCTCTCTCTCTCTCTCTCCTTCCTTCCTTCCTTCCTTCCCCCACAACGTATGCATCATCCTTGTGGCTTCTTCTGTGCTATTCCTGGGTCCCTGGGGCCTAAAAATAAAGTCTTTCCTCTGCGGCGGACGGATGGACGGACGGGAATTCTCCCCGCGGAGGAGCAAAGGGGGGGAAGAGCAGCAGCCCGAGGCCTTTGCCTTTGCCGAGAGAGAGAGAGAGAGAGAGAGAGAGAGAGAGAGAGAGAGAGAGAGAGGCTTTGCAAGGGACCCAAAGGCACAAGGACGCCAGGCCTTCTCATCATGCGATCAATCGATCGCTCTGGGAAAAAGTATTCTCAACGGGTTGTTGTAGGTTGTTTGAGTTGTATGGCCATGTTCTAGAAGCAGCATTCTCTCCTGACGTTTCGCCTGCATCTGTGGCAAGCATCCTCGGGCCCTTTGCCTTCCGCTTAAGCTGCTGAAGGGGAAAAGGGAGGGGCCTGAGCAGGGGCGGATCATAATGGAGGCAAATTAAGCGGCTGCCTCAGGGCGCCACGTGGGCTAGGGGCGCATCCGGCTGCAGCCACCATTGCTGCAGGCCGGCGTGCGGGTGCAACTCCAGGTGGATGGTGACGCAAAACGCACTCCACAAGGCCGACGAGGATGTTTTGCAGCAGGGGTGGAGCCTCCCGCCACCGGCTGCAAAACACCCTCCTTTTCGGCCTCCTGGAGGGCGTTTTGCATCACCATCCACTTGGTGTCGCACCCCCGCGAATGGTGCATGCGCCGAACTAGTTGGCCTGGCGCATGCGCACACTGGTGAGCATGTGCAAAGCTGGCTCTGCGCATGCGCAGAACGAGCTGACCTGCGCATGTGCACACTGGCGCACCACCGGCGTGCGGAGAGTGAGGGGGCGCCAAAAGATTTGCGTACCATTGGAAATTACCTTCGTCCGGCCCTGGGCCTGAGGACGCTTGCCACGGGTATACGGATACAAATAGGAGCATCCCAATGTAAACACAGCCATTCCGTATTGGCTTTGTGAGTGTAGAGGCCGAAACACACCAAAACCAGAACCGGAATCCCACTTGGCCGGCCGTTCCCTTTCCGCAATACGTCCCCCAGCACCGTGGGTGTTTGCTTGCCCTTTCCCCCCTCTTGGGGGGGGGGGCTTTCACCCTCCAACCTGTGCTAATGATAAAGGGGGGCTTCATCCCGGGAAGCAGGCGTCCCGGCCCTTCGTTTGCATTTTGTGCGCTTGGCTTTTTTTCGAGGTGGGAAAAACCCAGGCTTGCTTCTTCTAACTGGGTGGTGACTCACCGAAGTGCATGGCCGGCTTTGTGCCTCTCCGCTTCCTTTCCAGAGCCGGGGAAAGGCAAGCCAGGCCTCGGGGGCTGCTCCATCCACTCCGGCAGCCTTGGGCGGTCACCCAACCGAAATGGCCTTTCCCCGAAACGGGAGGAAGATGTGTTTTCCTTGAGTCACCGCTGCTGCGCTCGCTCGCGGCCTTCCTGTCCTTTCCTTTCTGGAGGCCTTGTCTTTGGGGACGGACGGACAGAAGGAGAACACCCACGGGGCCTTCTCCTGGAAAAGCAGCAGCCCAAGGGGGGGAGGAGGAGGACAGCGGGGTGAGCGAGGCCTTTGGGCCCCCAAGCTCGAGGGGGCAGGCACTCGTCCTTCTTTGGCCTGGCCGGGCTTGAGGGGAACCCCCAGAGCAGGTCCTGGACCCGAAAATAGTTCGCCCGGGGGGGAAAGGCAAGAGCAGGCCTGGGCAAACTTTGGCCCTCCAGGTGTTTTGGACTCCAACTCCCACAATTCCTAACAGCCCATAGGCTGTTAGGAATTGTGGGAGTTGGAGTCCAAAACACCCGGAGGGCCAAAGTTTGCCCAGGCATGGGCAAGAGGAAGGTTTCCATCCAGGTGGTCACCATCATTCGGGGTGAATCCATGACATTTTTGATACAGCCCATTGTCCTAAAAAATGGAAGCAACCAGAAGGTTCCGTTTCAATTTTGGAATATATATATATATACTAGCTTGGGGACCCGGCAGTGCCCGGGTTATTTGAGGAAGGCCTCATGTGCCAAGGGAGGTCCTTATCAGACGTTTACGTGGCTTGCAGTGGTCTCAGGAAGTTAGTGAAGGTACTGCAAGTCCCATCGGTCATGGTCCATCCCCCTCCAAACAGCACCAGGATGTAGAGTGGGTCAAGGGGGCTCTGTGTGTCACATTTGGTCTTGATCATTCTCTGGATGAGAGTTGCAGCGGTCTTGGAAGGTGAGGGAAGGTATTTCAAGTCCCATCATCTGTGTCCTGTCCTCCTTGAAGCAGCACCAGGGTGTTGAGTGGGTCAAGGAGGCTCTGTGTGCTAATTTTGGTCTGTAGTGGTCATTGGGTGAGGGTCGCGTTGTGAAATGGGCCCCTGGGCCCCTGTGTGCCAAGTTTGGTCCTGATCCGTCACTGCTGTGGGCCGCAGTGTCTGACTGCCTGAGGCCTTTCCTTTTTCCTCTGAGTCACCTTAGAATGTTAGAATGTGGATGGCCAATCGGAGTCCTTTCTGCAGATACAATTTCAGTGGCAATCAACCCCCTCTGCCTGGGGCCGTAGAATGTTGGAGTTCAGAGGCTGGCCAATCATTTATTTATTTATTTATTTATTTATTTATTTATTTGCTGTCTTTGTATACTGCCTTTCTCAGCCTTTTGACGACTCAAGACGGTTTACATGCAGCAAGTAATGCACATAAAAACATTAAATACAATATAAAATCACAACAAAATCAGAGTTCTTTATGCAAATAATCCCATAATGGCAATAAATCGAAACGCTGTCACATATTCCTTGGCACCTCTGCACCTCCCAGAAAATGAACATAACATTTCCAATGGAAAAAAACTGTCATTTGGCTAACTCAAGCATTCAGTTGCATTCTGTTTTGCTGGCCAATCAAAGTCCTTTATGCAAATAGTTCCTCAGTGGCAACCAATGCCCTCTGTCTGGTGCCTTAGATTGTTGGAGTTCTGAGGCTGGCCAATCAGTGTCCTTTATGCAAATAATCCCTGTGGAAACCAATCGAAATGCTGGCACATATTCCTCTGCACCTCCCGCCCTCCACATCACCACAAACACTGACTTTTATTATATACATACATACATAATATATATATAAAAACATATACATCTCTCTCTCTGCCCCGGAGGGAGGGAGGGAGTGTGGTGGAGGCTCCTTCCTTCCTTCCTTCCTTCCTTCCTTCCTTCCTTCCTTCCTTCCTTCCTTCCTTCCTTCCTTCCTTCGGAGGCTTTGAAGCAGAGGCTGGGTGGCCGGCCATCTGTCGGGGGTGCTTTGAAGGCGATTGTCCTGCTTCTGGGCAGAATGGGGTTGCGCTGGACGATGGCCCGGCCCATGAGGTCTCTCCCGACTCTTCTAGGGTCCCATAGGTAGAAGGCGGCCCGAGAGGGGGAGAGGACAGGGGTCCAGAGCGTTGCCATGGAGAGGTTGCGAAGGAGGCCTCCTCTGAGAGGAGGGAGCGAGCTGCAGAAGGGGGAAAGCAGGGCTCAAGAGGAGAAAACCCGGGTGGTCATCGCTTACTTCTGGGAAGCTTTGTGGCTTTGTCAATGCTCCCATGTGGAAATGCACTCCCGTTTTGCGATGTCAGTCTCCGTGGCTACGTTGGGTCTCCTTTCTCCTAACGCAAGCCTCGTTTCCCCTTTCAGTGGCGAAAGCGGTGCTGGGAAGACGGTGGGCGCCAAGTACATCATGGGCTACATCTCCAAGATATCGGGGGGAGGCCCCAAAGTGCAGGTGAGTGCGCCCGCCCCTCTCCGCCCATCCGTCCATCCATTTATCAAGTGGCAGTGTGCAGTGTGGCCCCGTGGGAACTGCAGGCAGCACCGTGGGATTTGTAGTCCTGCTTGAGAGTATTCAGGCTCCTCTGCCCCCAAACGAACGATACCCCAGGATGCCGTAGTGCCCGATCATTGCCGTGAATGGGCCTCAGGAGTCAGCAGGTGCAAAAGAGGTTCTTGCGGGAGAGAGAGAGGAACCCGGTTGGTCTTCTCGACGCTTTCCGAAGCCCTGAGTCTTCTTTCACTTGCTGCTGCTCACGGGTCGAACGCTTGGTCGCATAGCCAGGCCTGAAGTTTCCTTCTGAAAGGCAGGAGGGAGGTGGCCAATCGGATGCCCCTGGGGGGGGGAGGGAGTTCCACAGGCGGGGGGCCACTGCAGAGAAGGCCCTGCCCCTCGTCCCCACCAGCCGTATTTGCGATGGCGGTGGGATCGAGAGCAGGGCCTCTCCAGATGACCTTAGGCTTTGCGATGGTTCGTACCAGGAGGGCCTGGGCCAGGGCTTGGAAGGTTAAAACGGGTAACCGGCGGTGTTTTGGTTGACCTTTCTCCCCACCGTTTGGTTCTGCAGCACGTGAAGGACATCATCCTGCAGTCCAACCCTCTCCTGGAGGCCTTTGGAAACGCCAAGACCGTGCGGAACAACAACTCCAGCCGATTTGTAAGCCTGCCCCCGCCTCTCTCTCTGGCCTGGAAAGCAGGCCCGGATTACCCATAAGGCCACACTAGGCCTGGGGGGGGGCGCCAGATCAAGGACCCCCCCAAAAAAAGTTCAAACAAAACCGCAACATGCGGCAACTCTCTCTCTCTCTCTCTTGGGGGAGGGCGGGGGAGAGCGCTGCGAGGGGGCGGGGGAGGAGGGAGTGGTGCCCCCCCTCGCCATCGCCCGCCCCTGCCCCCTTGTAAAGGAAGGAGGGCGCGAGAGGAGGACGAAGAGAAGCCCCGCCCCGGGGCCGCTGGCGGGCATGCGTGTGCAGCAGGAGGGCGCCTCTGCCTCCTCTGCCACGTTCCCGGGTGCCGCGCATGGCCGGCAGCGTCCCCGGGGGCTTTCCTTCTTTCCTCCTCCTGAGGAGGAGGAGGAAAGAAGGGAAGCTCCCGGGGCCGCTGGCCGCAGCCGGTCATGCGCGGCACCCAGGAACATGGCGGAGGAGGCAGAGGCGCCCTCCTGCTGCGTGCACATGCCCGCCAGCACCCCTGGGGCGGGGCTTCCCTTCCTCCTCCCCATGACCGCCAATGCGCGGCACCCAGGAACATGGCGGAGAAGGCAGAGGTGCCCTCCTGCCGCGTGCGCATGCCCAGCAGCGCCCTAGGGGCGGGGCTTCTTTTGGCCTAGGGCGCCAAAAGAAGTTAATCCGGGCCTGCTGGAAAGCGATGCAGCCGTGCAGGGGAGGGGGCCTTCCACAGCTGGAGACCCTTGATGGGACTTGGCTACACCTCCCAGGAGTCCCTCCAGCAGGTGCCAGGCGTAGTCTGCCTGAACGGCCTACGCATAAGTATACTGCAGCTGGTCCATCACTACTCATGACTATCACACTATGTCACGTGACCTCTGTTCCTGGGTTGTAATTGCCCTTTCCTCGCGGGCTCTGTCCTCATAAAAACACGGGGAATGTTTACTAAACTGAGGGGGGGGGGGGGGAGCTTTGCGAGAGCGTTCTCACGAATCCCTCGCGGCATCCCCACCCATTGCCACCTAGTTTGTGGCGGCCACAACAACAACCAAGTATCTGAAAGAAAACAACTACTTTCCAAGTAAGGACCACACAATTAAACCGGAAACAACCCTTTCCGACCAGGAACACAACATTTTCCAAACTTTGTGACATAGTGTGATAGCTTTTGAGCTTTCACAGTGAAGAGCCTAAGCCAGGCCTGGGCAAACTTCGGCCCTCCAGGTGTTTTGGACTCCAACTCCCACCATTCCTAACAGCCTACCGGCTGTTAGGAATGGTGGGAGTTGGAGTCCAAAACACCTGGAGGGAGGGCCCAAGTTTGCCCAGGCCTGGCCTAAGCCATGGTTCTTGGTTCCAGAACCTGCCCAATGCTGGGCCTGGAAAAGACTTGGGACGGGGGCAGGTTCTTCTCACCCCCCAGTTTGGACACGGAGCTTCAGGTGATGATGACAATATGCGCGGAAGCCTCCCGTGGTAAGCGCTCCGGACGTTCCTCCCGTTGCAGGGGAAATACTTTGAGATCCAGTTCAGCCCGGGAGGGGAGCCGGACGGAGGCAAGATCTCCAACTTCCTGCTGGAGAAGTCTCGGGTGGTGATGCGCAACCCCGGGGAGAGGAGCTTCCACATCTTCTACCAGGTGCGCCCCAACCTTCGCTCTTCTTCAAAAGAGGGTTGTTGCGTGTTCCCGGCCCTTCGCCCCCGGGGGATTTGCTTGGGGTTATTTTGGTACCCTCTTTTTTTGCGGGGGGTTAGGGTTAGGGGGGGGGGGGAAGTATGTAGTGTTCCCTCAGTTATGATAGGGGTTACGTTCCAGGACCGCCCGCGATAAGTAAAAATCCGCAAAGTAGGGATGCCACATTAATGGTAATATTTATACATTATGTTAGCATATGTCTAAGAAGCATGCGTGCGCAGTCCAGTCCTTGCGCTTCCTGATCTGCCTCAGGCGGCTGCTCTGCCGAAGTCTGCGGAGGCCAGGTCTCCATTGACCCTCTCACCGTCCGGCCCCTGCTTTCGCCCCACAGCTGATCGAAGGCGCCTCCAGCGACCAGCGATCCGGCCTCGGCATCACCAGCATGGATTACTACCACTACCTGAGCCTCTCGGGATCCTACAAGGTGGACGACATCAACGACAAATCCGACTTCCAGGAAACGCTGGTAACGCCCCGCACTGCTTCCTCCTCGCTTCCAGTTCAGATAAGAAACCGATGGTGGTCCACCCCCCCTCCACCCCCCACCCCCCGCTTTCTGCAGAGGGCTTCCTGCCGATCTCTCCAAATCCGTGGGTGCTCAAGTCTACTCACAGTGTCAGAGGAACCAGACACAAATTAGGTCTCATACGAATGAGCTGCAAATGAATCCCTAACCCTAACCCTGCCACTTTTGGACTCTTGCTTGCTGGGTGCCTGTGTAGATCAAAGACTCCTGTCCTCTTCCTGAGCATGAGCCTGTCGGGATGAGGAGGGCGGGCAGGTCAGCCGCTCTCGTGGATTCTTTATGGATCCTTCTTCCATTCGTTTTCTCCACCCATCCTCACAACCGCTTTGTTTCCCTGCCTGTGACCCCTCTTTCCCCCTCCTTCCCCTTCTCCCCTCGCCTAACGCCTCTCCCGCGCACCGGGACCCTCCCCCCCCCTCTGCAGCACGCCATGAACGTGATCGGGATCTTTGCGGAGGAGCAGGCGCTGGTGCTGCAGATCGTGGCCGGGGTGCTCCACCTGGGCAACATCAGCTTCAAGGAGGCCGGCAACTACGCCGCGGTGGAGAGCGAGGAGTGTGAGCACCTCCAGGGGAAGGCGGGCGGGCGGGCGGGCGGGCAGACCTTGACCTCAGGCCTTTGCGCGACCCCAGGCTGCATGCCGGGCTGACCCTGCTCTGCTTTCCTTCCTTCCTTCCTCCCGGCTGCTGGGCAGTCCTGGCCTTCCCGGCCTTCCTGCTGGGCATCAACCAGAGCCGCCTCCGGGAGAAGCTGACCAGCCGGCAAATGGACAGCAGGTGGGGCGGGAAGTCCGAGTCCATCCATGTGACCCTCAACGTGGAGCAGGCCTGCTACACCCGGGACGCCTTGGCCAAGGCCCTCCACGCCCGGCTCTTCGACTTCCTGGTGGAGGTAAGGCAGGAGCATGAGGAGCATGCGCCTAGTGGGAAGAGGTGGGCAGGCCGCCCTCGTGGCGCAGGGACAATCATCCGGTTCTCAACCACAACAATAAGGCCAAGGAGCGCATAGTGGGCTACAGGAAGGACAGACCAGGAATCCGGCCCTTGGCCAGCAGTGGAGGCCACGTGCAGCAGGCGGCTGGTCCCAAGTTCCTGGGTGTCGCTGTGAAGGCGGATCTGACCTGGGGGGGGGGGGAGAAGCAGTGTTGGGGAAGGGGCCCAGCCGAGACGGGGCTGCCCGAGGCTCCTAAGGAACCGCCAGCGGATGACCCCTCCCGCCCAAACAGAAGGCCAGGCATGACAGCGTGTGCCCAGCACCCTGGGTGGGGCCAGAAACCAATGGGCAGTGTCCATCCATCCTACGGGGCCTTCCTTCTTTCTGCCAGAGGCACATCCCATCTCCACAGGAGATACATTGCTGGCCAAAGCTACCGAAACCCAGATTCCCATAGAGTTGCGCCAGAGGGCAGGCCCGCATCAGGCCCTTTTGGCGCCCTAGGCGAAAGGCTCCGAGCTTGCCCCAGCTCCGCCCCGCCCCTGCGCGAGAAGCAGGGAAACACAGGCTGGGGGGCGCAAGCCGAGGGAGGGGGAGGGAGGGAGGAGCATGTGCGAGAGAGAGAGAGAGGCAGGGAAACACAAACACACAGAGAGACTGAGGCGCGCGAGCTGGACAAGAGAGGCAGGGAAACAGACTGGGCGCGTGAGGAGCCGGGGGCGGAGCCGAGGGCGGGGGCAGAGCCGAGGGCGGGGGCAGAGCCGAGGAGAGCAGAGCTGGGGGGGGGGCAGCTGTGGATGGTGCTTATGCCGCCGCGTGCATGCGCGCTTTTTTTGGATTTTTTTTTATTTTTAAAAACTTTGGGGGGGGGGGGGTCCGGACTTGCTGCCCCCCAAAAGGTGCTGCCCTAGGCCATGGCCTAGGGTGGCCTTATGGGTAACCTGGGCCTGCCAGAGGGCCTTGAGGGCCTGTGTTGTCAAACTCGAGGCCCGTGGGCCGAATCCAGCCCCGCAAGGTCCGGATGCATTTCAGAGCCTGTAGGACTCTGAGTGGTTGTGCTTGCCTTTGGCTTTGTGTTTGTGGTGTGGGCAAGGGCTGGGTGCGACAGGGTTCTCCTTGGGCTACTTAGCAACCGGTTGAGGAATGGGTCTATTTATGCACTTCGAGGATTGCAAGCGGCCCTTGGAAGGCAACCGGACCCACAAGGACGATGCAGCCCCCAAGGAGAAGGCGTTGGGCGCCTGCCCTGGACGTTGAGTCCTAGAGAGGAAGGGCATCCCTGGGGTCACCTCCATGAGAAGCAGACACGGGCCAGCCTTGGTCCTTCCAGTGTTTTGGACTTCAACTCCCACCATTCTGGCTGTTGGGAATGGTGGGAGTCAAAACCCAAAACAGCTGGTGGGAAGGCTGAAGTTGGCCCAGGTTGAGTTTGATTCAGAGCTTGGGGATAAGGGCCCATGATTCCCAAACGGCCATTTATTTCTGGGCAAGGGTTTGTCCGTTCCTAGGGCTGGAAAAGCCAGCCTGCAAAGATCCCAAATTAGGAGGAACTTGGCCAGACGTTGGCCTCGCTCGGGGTGACTCAGCGGCGGAGAGTTTCCCTTTCCAGCCTCGCTGATGCCTTTTCCTCCTGCCGGTTGTCTCTCCTTCCTCCCCCCCCCCCCCCCGTTCCATTAGTCCATCAACAAGGCCATGGAAAAGGACCACGAAGAATATAACACTGGCGTCCTGGACATCTACGGCTTCGAGATCTTCCAGGTCAGGAGGGAAGGGTGCCGGTGGGCTGGAGAAAGCCAGGCATGCCGGGGAGGGAGGGCGAGGGAGGAGACCCCCCACCCCCGGGAAGGAGAGCTGTGTTGCGAAATGCTGCTGCGGCTGCAAAAGGGAGGCCTGTTTGGGAGGGAGCGCCAGGCGCTCGCTTGAGGAACAAAGAGGCGCTTCTCTCGGCCTTCCTTCCTGGGCATCGGCCCAAACACAGCCGTCCTGCGGTTATGGGAATCCAGGCCTCGGGAAGGGCCTTTGAGGATTCCAGCGGCCGAACCCTCTGGCGAGGCTCCTCTGGGCTGAATGTAAACATTACGATAGATCTACAGGGCCCAATGGGTTCGGGGTTGACCTCCAAAGCCGCGACCTCAGTTCGGGGGGGCCTCGAAAGCAAAGGGCTTTTTGCGTTTGGTTTCCTTCCAGAAAAACGGCTTCGAGCAGTTCTGCATCAATTTTGTCAACGAAAAGCTGCAGCAGATCTTTATCGAACTGACGCTGAAAGCGGAACAGGTACACGGGGGACGGGGACGGGGGGCCTTGCTGAGGAAAAGGTCGCAATGATCCCAAGTCCAGCATAGGAAAGGCAGCCCCTTGCCATGGGGCAGCTAGCTACGAGCCAAGTTTGGCCCTCCAGGTGGAGTTCTGGACTCCCAACACCAGTAGGAGGAAATTCCAGAGTGTAAGGAGAGCTGTTCAGCAGTGGAACTCTCTGCCTCAGAGTCCAGTGGGAGCTCCTTCCTTGGAAGCTTTTAAACAGAGGCTAGGTGGCCATCTGTCGGGGGTGCCTTGATTGTGTTTTTCCTGCATGGCGGAATAAAGGGGGCTGGGCTGGGTGGCCCACGTGGCCTCTTCCAACTCTATTAGCCTAGGATTCGAAGGGCCCCCCGGCATGGCGACCGGGCATGAGTGTTGAGGCGTGTGGGTTCGGCCTGGGCTTCGGTGCGCCTAACGGGCCTGACTTCGCGCCCTGGAGTCCCAGCCTCTCAGCGCCCTCCCCTTCCGTCCCTCAGGAAGAATACGTCCAAGAAGGGATCCGCTGGACGCCCATCGACTACTTCAACAACAAGGTGGTTTGCGACCTCATCGAGAACAAAGTGGTGAGTGCGCAGGGCGGGCTTGCGCGGGTGAGCGGGCAAGAGGGGGGGCTCTTCCCCCGGAGCTGGAGAGCGCCACCATCACAATGGCCGACTCCCTGCCTTTCGTCAACGCGGCCCTGTGGGATGATGGGGCTTGTAGTCCTGAAGAGGATGGAAATTGAGTGAGAAGGCCGGCCAAAGGTCAAGGCAGGGGGAAGGAGGGTTGCCTGGCGGGGCCTGAAAGAAGGGTGGCACTGGGCTGTGGTAGGTTTCTTCGGGCTGTAGGCCATGTTCTAGAGGCATTCTCTCCTGACCTTTTGCCTGCGTCTAGGGCAAGCACCCTGAGAGGTGGGAGGTCTGAGGATGCCGAGTGGTGATCTCCCCACCTCTGAGGATGCCTTTAGCCTCCCGGTGTCTTGGACTGCCATTCCTCACACCTGCCGCTGGCCCGCCCTGGGGTTCCTGGAGGGAGTGGCCTTTGAAGAGGACGCGGCGGCAGGCCCCCCCCCTCCTCTTCCTCCTCCTTGACCCGTTGCCTGGCGCCCGCAGAACCCGCCGGGCATCATGAGCATCCTGGACGACGTCTGCGCCACGATGCACGCGGTGGGCGAGGGGGCCGACCAGACGCTGCTCCAGAAGCTCCAGATGCAGATCGGGACCCACGAGCACTTCAACAGCTGGAACGAGGGCTTCATCATCCACCACTACGCCGGGAAGGTGAGCCGCGGGGCCTTCCCCTCCCTTTCCAGGCTGGATGCCCGCTAGATGGAGGTGGGGGCCCGTTGGGGGCGGGGGCCCGTGCTGCCATGGCTGCCTTCCAGGGAAATAGGCCCGCGTCTTCTCCGATCTCATGCTCACCTCTTTTTTGGGCTGAATGACTTCGTCCCAGTGAGGACGACGGGCCTTCGGTTCGCACCCTAGAGTCATGCTGGTGCGGGGCCAAAGCCACTGGGGGGGCACTTCTGCAGCTCCTCCTTGAGGGGCGACGTCATCTCTCATTGAATGGCTCGATGCCATGCGCTCCTGAGAGCTTGGTGAGGCATCGGCATCCTTTGGCAGAGCCAGGGGCTCAAGGCCTTGCCCAACTCCCGCTCCCGCAACGCAAGGCCATTCAAGTGGATTAGTAGTTCTGCTGCATAGGCGGTGTGCCACTGGGCTTTCTTCCTTCTCCGTGGCTGGAAGCTTTGGCGTCCTGGCACTTTTGTTTCCAAAGGAATCCTAAGCAGGCTGGCACGGCAATGCGCACTTTTGTTGGCACATTCCACCCGGCAGCAAAGGCATTTTTGGGTTCGGGGTTTCGAGCATGGCGGTGTGCCTTCAATCCAGTGGCGCAGGAGGCTTGAGTCCAGATGGGTAGTCGTTCCACGGGAGTCTGTTTCCACGCTCCGGCATCCAAGCCAATCCCCAAGTCCAGGGGGGCTGGCAGGGTCCAAAATTGAGGGGGGGGAAGGAGGGGGGCACGGCTATTATTTACCAGGAACCACTGGCTGGCTCTCCCTCTCGTTCAGGGGAAGCACCTTAACCTTTACATAGGCCTTGGCTTCCCATGCTAAAAAGTGGGATCGAAGGGGGGCCAGCCTGGCCTCGTGCACGCCTGCTGTGTCCCACAAGTGCGAGCGTGCGTGCGCTTCCGGCTTCACATTCCCTCCCTCCCCTGCCATACACGTCCTCCTTCCCGTCCTCAGGTGTCCTACGACATGGACGGCTTCTGCGAGAGGAACCGGGACGTCCTCTTCACGGACCTGATTGAACTCATGCAGAGCAGCGAACTGTACGTGAGCAGCAGCAGGGTTTGGCCCCGGGGGGGGGGGGGGGCAACAAACAAGCAAGCAAACAAGCCCCGCAGGGAAGCCTCTTGGCCGCCCTCGAGCGCTCTGACCCCGTTCCGCCTCCGCCTGCCCCCCCTTCTTCCAGGCCTTTCATCAAGGCGCTGTTTCCGGAGAGCCTCCAGGCCGAGAAGAAAGGGCGACCGACAACGGCCGGCAGCAAGATCAAGGTGTGTTATGGGATGGAGAAGGCAGCCACCCCAGGAAGAAGGTTGGGCACCGTAGTAGCAAGAAGGTGTTCCTTGGTTCAGGGGTGGTCCTACCGGTAGGCAAAGGACGCCGCTGCGTTGGGCGCCATCTGGATAAAGGGCGCATTCCCCCGCCCACCAGACAGTGTCCGGCCGATGTTCTGCTTTTGGGCCTTGTGCACTCCAACGCCGTGCCGTAGCAAACCTCCCTGCATGCCGAATAGGGAGTGCTGTGTTTACAGGCTTCTGCGCCTGCACACAGGAGCTTCTGGGCATGTGCGGGGGGGGGGATAATGTTTGGGGGGGGCGCCAAAATAATGTTCGCTTACCATTTAAAATTACCTTGGACCGCCCCTGCCTTGGTTGTATGAGCTCCGTGGCATCCTCAAAGCAGACCCGTGGAGCTCTCCATTCAAGATCTGTGTGGGAAGGCGATAAGGAGAGGCGGCCAGGGTCGACATGAATCCAGGCCAAATCCCGCAAGGAAGCACAGCCGAGAGGCTCCCCAAAGGGTGCCCTGAATGCACTCGGCACCCAAATAAGACTCCTGTATGTTTCCCCTCCACAACCCCAGATGCAGTATTCCTGTGGAAAGGGAGCTAATGTCTGGGTTGGAACGTTGTTGCCGCTGCCGCTGTGGGCCTTTGGGTTGTTTCCAACTTGTGGCAACACGGCAGCGGACCTATCGGGGGGGGGGGGGTGTTCCTTGGCCAGGTTTGTTCAGAGGGGTTTTACCTGAGGCCGAGAGAGTGTGATGTGCCCAAGGCGGGCTTCCTTTCCTGAGCAGGGAATCCGAAGCCCGGCCCTTAGAGCTGCAGTCCTGCACCAAACCCACTGCCTGCCTGCCTGCCTGCCTTTCGAACGTGCCGTCTCTTGGGTCGGAAGGCACGGAAAGCTTCTCAGAGACTCCCTCCCGCTCTCTCGGCATCAAGGAAAAGTGTGGCGGGGGGGGGGGTGCATTAGCTTCTCTGCTTCCCCTTGGGACCCCTCTTTCCCGGAGACTGCCCTCCTCTGGAAAGAGCACAGAGCCCAGGCGGAAAAAGGGGCATGGGGGGGGGGGAGCAGAGCCCAATGGCCTCTCAATGCACTCAGGGTGTGTGTGTGCGTCTTTCCCCAGAAACAAGCCAACGACCTTGTGGGCACGCTGATGAAATGCACGCCGCACTATATCCGCTGCATCAAGCCCAATGAGACCAAGAAGCCCCGAGACTGGGAGGAGAGCAGGTACTGGACACAAGGGTCAAGGAAGGTCTTCTCAATGGCTTACTGGGAGGGGAAGGGGGGGCTTTGGGGAATGCGCCTCTGCCCCCACAAACTCCGGATTCATCACACTACGTAACACTCTGTGAAAAACTGCCTGGCCATGTTTCTGAAGCATTCTCTCCTGATGTTTCTCCTGCATCGATGGCAGGCATCCTGAGGTTGTGAGGAGAGAATGCTTCTGGGACGTGGCCAGGCATGGGCCCGAGAAACTGACCGCAACCCAGTATTTGAAAGCATGTTCTGTTCCTGGTTTGAAAGCGTCATTTCCTGTCTCATCGTGCTGCACTTACTTGGAAAGGAATGGTTCTGATCCAGAAATGTCGTTTTTGTGGCTGCCAAAAACTCGCAAGGTCTCAATGGTGAGAGTCATTGGAAAACGAGTGCAAAAGGTGTTGCTGCCGCAGGTGATGCCCCCCCCCCCCCTGGTGCAAAAACAAAGTCTTTGCAGTTTAGTAAACTTGCCCCACGTTTAGACGATGATCGACCCCATGAGGAAATGACAGGGATAACCCGGAAACAAAGAAGTGTTATGGAGCGTCATGTGCACACAGCTTCCTCTCAAAATGACGATGACGGCAAAGGCAATGACGGCCTTCCTCCCACGTTGCTCACCAAGCAAATTGGGGGGGGGGGGAGGAATGGTGTCCCCCAAGCAATTCCGCCCCTCCCTCCCTCCCTCCCAGGGTTTGCCCCGGTTTTCCTTCCCGGACACATGGGTCTCCTTTTCTGCGTTCCAGGCCTCCTCGTCGAAAACGTATTTTCCTCCGTGTAGATAATCCCCCCTCCCGCTCACATCTGGAATAACGCTCCGTCCACGCCCGTCCCTCCCTTGGCGCTTTGCCAAAACCAGTCCGTGTCCAGCCCGGCACGGCATCTGTCTGGGGAAAAAAGGCAGTTTCTGGAAAGGACTTCCCTGTGCCTGGGAATCACGGCACTTCCGGGAGGAACAGGCGCCTGTCCCCTTTCCATGTTCTGCGGAGAGGTTTTGAGGCCCCCGCATTTGCACATATGCAGCATGGAATGAAATGCATTTTGGATAGGATCAAATCTAGTCGGGACATCCTTTAATCCAGTGTTTTTCAAACTTTTTTGAGCCGCAGCACATTTTTTCCATTGACCAAATCCTGGGGCACACCGCCCACCAAAATGCCACAAAACGACACTCTAACACAGTAATACATATAATTAATATGTTTTTAAATGTATTTATACACTCAGGGTGAAACCTGGGCCTGTTTCGATGAACACAACATATATATGACTTCCTCTCACATATTTATTTACACATGGCTATCATGTTTTCTCTCAGCCTTCTCTTCTTCAGGCTAAACATGCCCAGCTCTTCAAGCCGCTCCTCATAGGGCTTGTTCTCCAGACCTTTGTGAAATTTCACCCTGAGTGAAACTTGCTTCCAGTTACCTATGGATGTCATGAAGCTGTTATAAACAGTTCCTGGGGGGCGGCGGCGGGGCAACTCTCAAAAAATCGAGTAAAATAGTTTAAAAAACCAAACATTTCCAAGCGGAGAGGCTCAATTTGTTGCTTGGAAACCTGTGAATGCTTCACCCTCCCCATGCTCCCAGGTTCGCTCACTGCCCAATTCACCCACGTGGAGCTTCCGGCTTTGGCTGTTCTCGCGAGAAATCCAAGCCAACGCGAAAACGCCGACTCAATCCCTTCCGCCCAGTGCTCTGCGTTTGCGGAGGGAGGAGGGAGGCAGCGAAAGAGGCCACACAGGTCTATGAAGCGTATGGGAGCATGGGGAGGCTGAAGCAGCCCATGAGTGGGAGCTGGGGCCATGCTGAGCCGAGGCTCCTGAAGGCTTCCTCAAGGGGGGCCTTCCGTTGCCTTGGGGAGGACCTTGGGGGAGGGAAAGGGGGGGAAAGAGCTGCTAGGAGGGCGCCAGGAGGAGGTGGTGGAGGGAAGCCCCCGGGGCCGCTGGCGGGCATGCGCAGCACCCAGGAACATGGCAGAGGCGAGGCCGCGGTGCTCACGCCCCCCCCTCTTGCCGCACATGCCCGCCAGTGGCTCCAGGGGCGGGGCTTTCCTCCGCCTCTTCCTCCTCGCGCCCTTTGAGGAAGGACGGGGGAAGGCCCCGGGGCCGCCGCCACGCATGCGTGGTACCCAGGAACATGGAGGAGGCCGCGGTGCTCGCGCTCTCCCTCCTGCTGCGCACCCTAGGCCAAAGTGTGGCCTCGGGTGCCAAAAGGGGTTAATCTGGGCCTGCGGCCTGCACCACCATCTTGTTGAGACTTAACTCTGGCTGTTCTGGAGAGACTTTGGGTGGGCGCGTTGCAGAAGAGACCCCGGCTTCCTTCCCGGTCTCCCCTCGGTCAGCCCAGGGAGCCCTCGGTCTTGGCGTTGGCAGGAGCGTGCCTGTCGCCCTGTGCTCCATTCCCAGCCTTTCCTCCTCCAGGGTCAAGCATCAGGTGGAATACCTGGGCCTCAAAGAGAACATCCGCGTGCGGCGAGCCGGCTACGCTTACAGGCGCGCGTTCAAGAAATTCCTGCAGAGGTAAGACGGCGACGCTTGACACCCCACGTGTTCTCATTCACGTGTTCTCATTCACGTGTTCTCACTCACGTGTTCTCATTCACAAAGAGGTGCAGCAACCGTAGGATTTGGGAAGGGCTGAGAATAGAAAAGATCAGAACAGGAAGAAGTCGGCTGGAATGGGAGAGTTAGAAAGGACTGGGGGGAATGCTGGCGGTCAAGCCGTTTTCTTCCTGACAGAGTTTGGAAATATGTCTGTAATGGGCACCAAATCTCGAGCCTGGGCCCTGGATTGGGACGCATGGAGGAAACCCTTGATGGCTTGGGTCAACGGTCAGTCAGCTGAGTCTATGAACAGGAAGTGAGCTCGGGAGGACGTTGGCTGAGCCCCGTCCTCTTCGGCCGCTGTGACCCGAGCGAAGGCAGGAGCGCGAGTCCCCAAACGGGACTTCCCCTTCCCCTGCTACTCCCAACATAGGGAAGGGTGGGCATGTCCACGCACCTCCAAGTCACCTGTTCACTTGTGCCAACCCCCGAGGGCTTTTAGGGCTTTCAGAAGCACTTTGGCCACGAGTTCCCACAGAACTTGCAATTCCCCAGCGGCCGCTCTCTCGTCCAAATCCTAGATCCAGCTTAGCGTCCCAGACCAGGCAGTTTAAGGCACCTGTTGGCCTTACTTATGCCCCGATGCCACCCCTGTCCAAAATGGGGTGGGGGACGACCTGGCCGAAGAGCCCCGGGTGGGCGCTGAGCCTCCTCTCTCTCCTCCCCGGAAGGTACGCCATCCTGACCAAGGCCACCTGGCCCTCCTGGAAAGGCGACGAGAAGCAGGGGGTGCTCCACCTGCTCCATTCGGTCAACATGGACGCCGACCAGTTCCAGCTGGGAAGAACCAAGGTCTTCATCAAAGCCCCGGAGTCCGTG
This sequence comes from Anolis apletophallus, assembly GCA_030556195.1. Taxonomy (NCBI): domain Eukaryota; kingdom Metazoa; phylum Chordata; class Lepidosauria; order Squamata; family Anolidae; genus Anolis; species Anolis apletophallus. The sequence continues at coordinate 45,117,235 of JARBWK010000015.1, read as the reverse complement.
AGTGTTGAGGGCCGTGAGGGGTGTGCGCCCGCCTGCCTGGCCTCCTAACACAGAGCGAGGAACGGGGCAAGTGGCACCCGAATCTAAGGCCGTCTCGGCACATTCCTGCCTGTTTTCCTTGTGGAAAGTCATTAGGGTTTTTCTTTTGGGGGAGGGGAGGAGTGCCGCTGTCCTCTGGGCCACGTGAAGCATCCCCCCGCAAGTTTTAATTACTGGAGGCGGCCTGCAATTAGTGGGATCTGCCAACGCCGGCACTTTGGGCGGCCGGGCGGCTCCTCCCTTCGGCGAAAACACGAAGGAATGATGAGGCCGAGAGTGTTGGGGAGGCAGGCTAATTACTGGGGGTGGGGGGGGGAGCTGGAATCGGGTAACGGCAGCAGATTTAAGGGAGGCCCCCACGTAGGCAAGGGGTGCCACTCATGGGGCAGAAACCCACAGGGACACCCCCATCCAGAGGCTCCCCATTTCCGCTCCTTTGCTCAGAGGAAGGTGCTTCCTCCGGTGCTTCCAAAATAATTAACCCCAGCCACACATCCTTCCATTCACTCCCACACACCACATTAAATTCACATTTCTCAAATCCGGCTCCATGGAATGCCGTAATTCACTTTGAGGCCACAGGAGCAGAGTGGCAATCACGCGTTGCACGTGGTTCTGCGCGGCCTGTGGGTTCGCCTTGCACTTCTGGCCATGCTTTTCATTGCACATTTGGGACCTGGTTCAGTTAGGCTGTGCCTATGCCAGGATCAGGCCCGAATTAAGGAAGTTTGGCGCCCTAGGCCACCTTCCTCCTCCGCGCCCCGCCCTCCTTCCTTCAATCAAGGAAGGAGGATTGCCTCTTGTGCGCAGCAGGGATCCCTCCACCTCTTTCTCCTCCTCGCCCCACCCTCCTACCTTCAATCAAGGAAGGAGGGTCAGTGCACAACTCCATTTTTTTTGGGATTTTTTTGGAATTTTTTTAAACACCTTTTTGAGGGGTCTGATCCGCTGTCCCCCCATAGCTGCCACCCTTGGCCATGGCACAACCTGGCCAGCCAGGGTCAGTGCACAACTCCATGAATAGGTCTCAGTGCTACACAACCTCAGCCAAGTTGTATTGCTTGTTCCAGTCGAGGTCAATCTGGTGTGCGTGCGTCCTTGCGTCCTTCCTTCCTTCTTCTTTCTCCATTGCTGTGTTTTCCCTCCTTGGTCGCAGCTCTTTCTGCTGGAGGAGATGCGCGAACGGAAGTACGATGGCTATGCGCGGGCCATCCAGAAAGCGTGGCGGAAATACGTGGCCCGGAAGAAATACGTGCAAATGAGGGAGGAAGGTATGCCTTGGCATGATAGGTTGACGCCAGGAGAGGGTGGCGGGTAGGCCTTGCCTGCAGTCTCCTCACTCGCTCCAGCGGAGGTGTGGGCAGGTGTGGGTGAGCATGGAAGGAGGAGGGCAGCCCCCTCTTTGGCACTAACACTCTCGTCCCGTGTTGGCCTCAAAAGCCTCCGACCTGTTGCTGAACAAGAAGGAGCGGCGGAGGAACAGCATCAACCGGAACTTTGTGGGCGACTACATCGGGATGGAGGACCGGCCGGAGCTGCGGCAGTTCCTGGGCAAGCGCGAAAAGGTCGACTTTGCTGACACGGTCACCAAATACGACAGGAGGTTTAAGGTACAATGGGAAGCAGGGGTGGGGTGGGGGGAGAGGAGGGTCACAGGCCTCCCTCGCCGCGTTGATGTCATGGGACGGCCCTCGAAGCAGGCGTATCAACGTGGGTGCCTCTCCAGACACGGTGCAGGAGGACTTCCCGATGGGTCGGGATGGGAGGGAACCCGCCTGCTCTTTCCACCTGGGAGCATCATCAGCTCACCTTGGCCCCCTTTCTCGGGAGCCAAGAGCCGAGAGAGCTAAGGGGGGTTTGGGGCCCGTTTGCCCCTTCCTGTGGGCGGCCTCCCCAGATCCCTTTCTGTTCCAGGGCATCAAGCGCGACCTCATCCTCTCCCCAAAGTGCGTCTACCTGATTGGGCGCGAGAAGGTGAAGCAGGGCCCCGACAAAGGCCTGGTGAAGGAGGTGCTGAAGCGGCAGATCGAGGTGGAGAGGGTCCTCTTCGTGTCCCTAAGGTCAGCCTCCCTCCCCCGGCCTCCTCCCCTCCCTGCGCTCGATGAGCCCCCCCCTTCTCTCTCTTCAGTCCATCGCTCTGCGAAGGCCTGATTCCAAAGCCAGGATTCCAGCTGCTTCCTGAAGGTCAAGAGGGAGGGGGCGGACCCAACCTCGCTGGGGAGAGAGTTCCATAGCCGGGGGGGCCACCCTAGAGAAGGCCCTGTCCTTCGTCGCCACCAAGCGCGATTGCGAAGGTGTTGGGACCGAGAGCAGGGCCTCTCCGGAAGACCTTAAAGTTCTTGATGTTCGATAGCGGAGAATACGTTCGGAAAGGTAAACTGGGCCGGAACCGTGTAGGGTTTATAAGGTCAAAACCAGCACTTTGAATTGTGCTCGGAAGCTAATCGGCAGCCAGTGGACGAGAAGGTTTCTGGGCGCAGGAGTTGCCTTCGCCGTTTTCCCTGAGCTGTGGGAACGAGGCAACGAAGACTTGCTTGTGAAGTTCTGCAGCAGGCCACGCGCGCCCTCTTTGCCCTCACTTGCGTCCCTCGCTTTTCTCCGACATTTTCAAAGGCTAACGCTCACTGCTGAGTGAGAACTCCATCGCAAGCACTCACACTCAGCCTTCCTTCCTTCCTTCCTTAGCACGCTGCAGGACGACCTCTTTGTCTTGCACGAGCAGGAGTACGACAGCCTCCTCGAATCGGTCTTCAAGACGGAGTTCCTGAGCCTCCTGGCCAAGCGCTACGAGGAGAGGACCTACCGCAGGCTGCCCCTGAAGTTCAGCAACACGTGAGTGGCTCCACGCGGCTCCTTCCCTGTGGCCCGAAACAGGCTCCCCGAAGGAGTCCCAGAAGACGACCTTGTGCCTGAACGCGGGGCCTGGGACGGGGCGCCTCCACCTCCTCCCTGGACTGACCGGGGGAAGAGAACCCCAACCCCAACCACCCAAACATACTGCCCGCTCCGTAAGTCACGGGCAGGAGGATGCGACCGCTTGCGTGCCTCTTGGCTGACGCCCCTTCCCTTCCCCTTGTTGCCAGGCTGGAGGTGAAGCTGAAGAAGGAGACCTGGGGCCCTTGGAAGGCCGGCGGCTCTCGGCAGGTGCAGTTCAGCCCGGGCCACGGAGACGTGGCCGCCCTCAAGCCCAGCAACAAGGTGCTGCAGGTCAGCATCGGGACCGGACTCCCCAAGAACGCCCGTACGTATCTGGATCCCACCTCGGTGGAGAGGAGGAGGGAGGGAGGCCACGCCATCCCTCACTTGAGCGTGTCCCCGCCTGCGTTGCCTTCCAGGTCCCACCCGAAGGAACACCAACCAAAGCCAGGGAAATCCCAACCGGACGCAGCAAGGCCACAACTATCCCACCAGGGCAGCCCCGCCGCCTCCCGGTCAGTAGCTGCATATCTTTTCTGGTTGTGAGAGTCCGGCCTTGTCCCGGTGAGAGATCCTGTACGCAGCGATGGCCAGAATCCTAGTGGAGCCTTGCGCCTTCCTGAGGGGGCTTGCATTTCCTGGAATTGGAATAGGGGGGCTCCACCATTTCCGAGCCTGCGGTTACTCTAGAGGGGGGTCCGGCAATGTTCTGGGGATGTGTAGGACCATGGAAGGGGTGATCTGCAGAGGGCCTGACCACTCAGGGCCGCCCTTGACCTCATGGCAATGGGCCAACCACGCTGGACAGGCGGGCTTCAGGCAGGGCCCTCCCAGTGGAGACCCTTGGACTCGGCCCCCGCCCTAAAGGCTTGGCCTAAGAGTCACCCTGAGTCTGAATCAGACCGAAGGCACACAACAGTCACAATCCTAAGTGGGCTTGGGCTGAGGTGGTGTGGGGAGTCCTGCCGGGAAGGGTGCCCCCTCCCTCTGCCTCAGTAGCCTTGTCCTTCTTGGCAGGCCCCCACCACCAGAACGGCCTGATCCAGGTCCCGGCGCCCCAGCGCTCCAGTCAGCGCAGCAGCCTCTACACCCCGATGTCCCGCCCGCCTTTGCCGCAGGTCTCCTCCGTGGGTCCGGGCCGGGCCTCCCAGCCGCCAAACAGCCTCGACTTCCTCCGGGTGCCGGAGCAGGGCGCCGCAGGGTGAGTCTGCGCCCCCCGCCTCCTCCTCCTCCTCGGCCAAGGAATTGAAAAGCCGCCCCTCTGAGCCCTGGTGGACCTCTGCCAGCCTCTCCTTGACTTCCTCCGAAATGGAAAGGCAGTGCCCGTTGGGGTGGGGGGTCTTCCCTGTGCGTCTGTGCCCACTCTTCTTCTCTCCACCTGAGGAGGCATTCCTTCCCCTGCTCCTGGGCTCAGGTGCCATCAGAGCTGTGCCCGCCTCCAGGCCCGGAGTAACTGTTTGTGGCACCCTAGGCCACACTTTGGAAATGCCGCCCCTGCAGGGCCGCTTGCGGGGGGCGGGGCCGCTTGCGTGGGGGCCCTCCTTCCTCCTTACTGAAGGAAGGAGAGGCAGGGCCAACGCAAGCGAGGGGGTGGTGGGTCTTCCCTCCGCCCCCTCCTCGCTCGTGTCGGCCCTGTCCCTCCTTCCTGAGCGAGGAGGGGGTGGAGGTAAGCCGTGTCAGAGGCCCTAGGGCTTATGCCGCTCCGCGCGCAAACGCGCTCAAAGATCAACCTTTAAAAAAAAATTTTTTAGTTTTGGGGGGGTCCGGACTTGCCGCCCCTCCATGGCTGCCGCCCTAGGCCATGGCCTAGGGTGGCCTTATGGGTAATCTGGGCCTGCCCGCCTCGTCCCGTCTCCATCCGAAGCCAGAGCAGTGGCAGCCGGGGTGGAGAGGCGGCCTTGCACCTGCTTCCTGTCTCCTGCTGGGACATGGGAAGCCGCCACCGTCCGGTCAGGCGGAGGAAGTGTGACAGGCACACAGAAGACACCCCCCCCCCAAAAAATAGGTTTCCATGGCAATTTCAGCCTTGGTTCCCTACAGTGCTTATCCAGCCTTGAAAACACCTGCAAGGGATCCACCTTGCTCTTGGGTGGCCCCTCTTTCTTGGCCACGCAAGGGGGAGGGGGAGGCGGGGGGGCACAGTTGTAAAGAAGATGCCGTGAAGGTGCCGGGGGGGAGGCCGGTCTCCCTCTTGCAAGGCAGGCCTTCCACAGCACCACCACCACCACCTGCTGGAACCTCTCCAGGTATTTCCAGTTACAAACCAGGCATGGGCCAACTTCGGCCCTCCCTCTGGGCGTCTTCTTGGACTCCTACTCTCACAATTCAAAACATCCAGGAAGCTGCTAGGAATTGTGAGCGCTGAAGTCCAAAACACCTGGAGGGAGGACGGGGGTTGGCCCTCCCAACGTCAGAGAGTGAACGTCCTACAACGGTAGGCCGGGGAGCGTCCTTCAAAGGAGAAGTCACGACTGATGAATCAGTCCTATAACACAGCTCAGTGATAGATAACATCAGCTATCCCAGGCATGGGCCGACTGCCACCCTCCCTCCAGATGTTTTGGACTCCAACTCCCACAATTCCTGTGCTGAAGTTGACCTAGGCCTGGAAGGACAACCAATGCCTCCCTTTAGGAGCCCTATCAGGATTGTGGGAGGCTTTCCCAGCCTGCGTGCCAAGGCCGAGGCCTCACTGAGCTCCCTTCTGTATGTATCCACAGGGCGCGAAGGCAGACCACCAGCCGCCCCCCTCCGGCGGGAGGCCGGCCCAAGCCCAAGCCCAAGCCGCAGCCCAAGCCCCAGGGCCCCCAGTGCCGGGCGCTCTACGCCTACGACGCCCAGGACACGGATGAGCTCAGCTTCAACGCCAACGACGTCATTGACATTGTCAAGGAAGGTAAGGCGGCCTCCCCCCGCTCCTGCGCCACCCATGAGAGGCTCCAGTCAAACCAATGGTTTATTGTGGAAGCAAGTGGGGCCTAGAGTAACAGAATCACCGTGCCCGGGGAGGGAGATGGAACCCTTGCCGGTTACACAAGCGTGAAGGGGCGCCATTGGCAATGTTGCTAGAACACAACCCCACAGCCACACCACACCCCGGTGAGTGAGAGTACATTGCAGGCACTCTCTCACGTGGCGGGATGGAATCCGATGCCATTTTAAGCCTTCTTTGCTGTAATGCCACTTTCCCGAGACGTGGACGGTCTTGTGCCGCAAGCCCCAGCTGCTTGTTCTGGCCGTTGCTCCCAAGGGTGATGCATGTCCGAAACCAAGCGCAGCCGCCCAGCCTGAATGAATTTTATTATGACCGTCACAGACCCGGAGGACAAAACAGTCACACACTAAAATCAGTGTTAAAAAAAATACTTTTAAGATCAATGATTCAAAACATTAAAAGCAGAAAGTCCCCAACAGAGTCGCCTGGATCGGCGCTTGTAACACCTGTGGGTGTAGACCAGGCACGGGCAGGCTTTGGCCCTCTGGGTGTTTGGCACTTTGGCTCCCACCATTCGTAACAGCCCGTAGGCTGGAGGGAGCAGGCCCAGATTAATGTTTTGTGGCGCCCTAGGCCACACTCTGCAAGTACCGCCTCCGAGGGGCGGGGCCGCTTGCGGGGGCGGGGCCAGCACGAGCGAGCGAGAAGGAGCTGGGGGAAGTCCCGCCCCTAGGGCTTCTGACGTGGCTTCCCCCCACCGCCTCCTCGCTCGCACGGGCGCCCCTCCATCCTTCACTGAAAAAAGGAGCGACGCCCGCCCGCGTGAAAAAGTTGTGGCGGGGGGAAGCCATGTCAGACGCCCTAGGGGCGGCTGGACTTCTCCCTGGCTTCTTCTTGTTCGCACGGGCGGGCGCCGCTCCTTCAGTGAAGGGAGGGGCAGAGCCGGCGCGAGGGAGGACCCGGGGGGAAGTCCCACCCCTAGGGCGTCTGACGTGGCTTCCCCACACCTCCTCCTCGCTCGCGCCGGCTCCGCCCCTTCTTCCTTCACTGCGCAGGCGCAGAAGCAAGTGCCCAAAGATCGGATTTAAATTTTTTAATTTTTCAATTTTGGGGCCCCCGGATCTGTTGCCCCCCCATGGCTGCCGCCCTAGGCCATGGCCTAGGGTGGCCTTATGGGTAATCCGGGCCTGGGAGGGAGGGCCCAAGTATAGACACTAAAACGCCTGGCTTCAAATATTATTGTCTCAAAGCACCCACAATCTGCCTCATAGCAGCCGCAGCACAACGTTGAGCCCCCTAAGAGCGGCCGATGGTTCCCTGTCGCCTGAGGGGTTTCGGGTCAGCGGCTGTAGATCTCCCAGGCACCTTTTGTACGATGGGGTCGCCCAAACAGCTTGGACAGCTCTACAAAAGCCACAGTAGAGAAGGGAGGGCCTGCCTGGCAGGGCCTTCTCCCTCCATCCCGCCAGCCTGGCCGCTTTCCTCCCAACTCCATTCCTTTCCAGATCCTTCCGGGTGGTGGACCGGGCGGCTGCGAGGGAAGCAGGGCCTCTTCCCCAACAATTACGTGGCCAAGCTGTGACCCGGCGGAAGAACGGAAGGCGAGGCCTTGCGATGGGACTCCCGAGCGAGCAGCAGAGCCTCGCCCCCTTCGGCGCCGGGAGTCGAGGCTGGGGCGCCTCCGCTCCTTCTCCGCGAAGCCAAAGCCCACCGAATGCCTCAAAAAGCCCAAACCAAGGAATTGTTATTTATTTTATTTAACGCTTAGGAGCAATTTCTCGAAGGAAGAGGAGCGCGTTTCCAATCCCATTCCAATCGCCTTGTTTTAAGTTTGGAAACGGCCAGGCGCTCTCGAGGAGGATTTCGGAGAGACGGCTTGTGCCTTCTTCCAAGTGCCTTCCGCTGCTCTGGTGACCGTGCCGTGACCGAACGGCATTCGATGGACACTGCCGCTCCCGGAGCACCTTTTGCTGCTGCTGCCGCCGCCGCCTGCCTTAGAGATGTAGGCCTCCCTCCCCTTTCTGGAGAAATCCGGCCCCTTCCCTCAGTTCCAAAGACTTCACGGGGATCTCCTTCTGCTTTGCGACAAGGGAAGGCCCTGCAACCAAAGGTGGGAAGGAGGCCGTCTCCGGACGCTGCACGCTGCTGGGTCAACGTGGCTGGTCCACGTTTGCTTTATTATGGCCGTGACTGTTGTTGGAGAGCACTGCCTGCTTCGACCAAGACGCAGGCGATGCCCACTTGCAGGTATGTATGAATGGACGCAGCGCCACAAAGGCCGCCTTGGGTGAGCCAGGTACTTCCACATCTGCACTACTCCAAGGGGGGAAGCTGGTGCCGCGAGAGCTTCCGGAAGCCTCCGCCACAAGAGTTCTTGCTCCCCTCCTGCATGCCACTTTATCTGTTTCTCCTCCGCTGTCAATAAAGAAGTCATAGGAACTCACGCACGCCGCGGCCTGCAAGCTTTGTTTGGGGGATCTGACCAGGGGCGGGCTTTGAAAGCAGAACTACCAAGCCAGGTATAGGTCAACTTTGGCCCTCCGGAGCTTTGGACCCCAACTCCCAGAAATCCCAGCCTTAAGAACTGTGGGAGCTGAAGTCCAAAACAACAGGAGGACCAAAGTTGGCCCATGCCCGTACTAAGCCGTAAAAGCTTGAAAATGCGATTGAATGACCAATCAAACCTGTCCCCCGAGTAACATATCCAGCACAAAAACTTCTATTTGGGAGAAGCAAACAGACAGGACACGAAAAGGATGAAGCAAGAGAAGGGCCGCATTCGCCTCGGGAAACGTTTGCACTTCGTTACACGCTCAGAGATAAGAAATTGCAACACATTTACCTTTGTTTCTGGCAGCAAGAAGCAGGGAGGTGTCCTGAGCTCTTAGAATCATAATCGAGATAAGAGAGACCCCATTGACCATCTAGCCCAGGGGCGGGCAAACTACAGCCCGCAGACCAAATGCGGCCCTTTGGGCGATGCCATCCGGCCCACGGCTGCCTTCCGGAAGAGAGGGGAGGGAGCAGAGTGCCTCCTCCTGTCGCTCGCTGCGGCTCCCGAAGAACTTCCTGCTCGATGCCGCCTGTGACTGACATGGCGGAATCCCCCGCCGCCGCCGCCGCCTGAGAGTTAGTTCTCCCGGCTCGATCCTCGCCCGCTGGAGCCAGGTGGTGGTGGAGCAGGACTGCCTCAGCCTCCTTCCCAAGGAAACCCTCCGCCAGGCAGGCTCCTTCCCTCCCTCGCTCTCTCGCTTCTGGACTTCGGGCGCTGCTCCCCCATTTCCAGCCCAAGGTGAGCCCCGCCGCATCTTCCTCCCTCGCCTTGGTTGATTATTCCTTGCATCCGAAAGGCGAGCAACACCCGAAGTCCAGAGGCGAGAGAGCGAGGGAGGGAGCGAGCCTGCCTGCCTGGCGGAGGGTTTCCTTGGGAAGGAGGGAAAAACAGAGGCTGGCTGCGTTTTCTCGTGGGGAGGGCTCCGTGGCCTTTTGGATGCAAGGAATAATCAACCAAGCCCTCCCCACGAGAAAACACTGCCAGCTTTTCCCAGGAACTTGTCGGCACTGGCCATTTGAGTGTGCCTGCCTCTGCATTTCCCCCTGCCTTCCTAATTCCTGGCCTTTTTGTTTCGGAGTGGAAACTCCAAGGGGGAACCGGAGCCGGAGGTAGGCAGAAGTCAGGAACCGGGTGCCCTCTTCCTCTTGGCCTTTTTTTTGGGGGGGGGGGGGGCTGATTATTGCATCCACCTGGGCTGGGTCCATTGGGCCATTCCACCTTGGGACCCTTCCTCTCTTGAGGATGTCAGCCTCCACCTTGGTTCACACCTTGTCTTCTTGAATTTAATTTTAATTTATTTTAGTGCTTTTTATTATTATTTTATAATAATTTTATTATAATATATTATATTTTTATATTAATATTAAATGAATATTTCTTGATATATTAATATGTTAATATTAATAATGTGTAATATATAGTAAATATAGTAAATAAATAATGTAGATTAGAATGTAGTTTAAGCCTTTAGGTGCGGCCCTCCATAATATTTTTTGGCTCTCATGTGGCCCCTTGGAAAAAATAATTGCCCACCCCTGATCTAGTCCAACCCCCTTCCACGCAGGAAAAGCACAAAACACCCCCGACAGATGCCCACCCAGCCTCTGCTTAAAAGCTTCCAAGGAAGGTCGAGAGTTCACCTCTAATTAAGTAGTGGTATATTTTCCTGTCGGTTGACATCATCAGGTAATTACCCCATAGAGGGGTCCAAGGGACTCCTGGACTCATCGCTGAGCCTGGAACCCCAGGTCTCGGCGGTGGCCGGGAGAGCTTTTGCACATTACAGCTTGTGCGCCAGCTGCGCCCGTACCTTGGGAAGTCTGACTTGGCCACGGTGGTCCACGCTCTGGTCACATCCCAAAGAGACTACTGCAACACTCTCTACGCCCTGAGCCACCCGGGAGTGGCGACTCACAAATTTGAATAAATAAATAAATAATAAAATACATGGGGTTGCCTCTGAAGACTGCTCGGAAGCTGCAATTAGTCCAAAGTTCGGCAGCCAGGTTACAGGGAGCACACAACTCCCTTGTTGCGCCATCTCCACTGGCTGCCAATTAGCTTCCGAGCACAATTCAAAGTGCTGGTTTTAACCTACACAACCCTATGCAGTTCTGGCCCAGTTTACCTGTCAAGGCTATTAAGATCTTCTGGTGGGGCCCTGATCTTGCCACCTTCACAATCGCGTCTGGCAGGATCGAGACAGGGCCTTTTCTGTGGTGGCCCCTTGGCTATGGACTCTCTCCCAGTTGAGGTAAGATCTGCCCCTCCCTCCTGTCCTTCAGGAGGCGAGTGGAATCCTGGCTATGGAAGGAAGCATTCCCAGAATAATGGCTGAGACTGGCGACAGAACAAAGTTATCGACCACACATACGGACGGAGTTGGACATGATTTTATCTTGGCGATTTGGCTTACGTGTAATTTATTCTATTTGTATTTTAACCTGTTGTATGATGTTTTTTTGACTGTATTATTAGCATTGAATCCTTGCTGTGAGCCAGTCCGAGTCCCTCTGCGGAGGTCGAGGAGGTCGGGGTAGAAAAGTTTTAAATAAACATTATTATCAGTATTATTATTGTCGTCAGGGCCAGACCTAGGTAATTTTCAAGAGTAAGCAAACAGTATTTTGGTGCCACCCCCCCCCCCCAAACCAATCACTGAAAAATAAAAGGTAGAAGGTAGAGGTGAATTTAAAACGTTTCCTTACAAACCAGAAGTTTACTTAAAACATTATGTTCATATAGTTACATTACATAGAATTAACACAAATATACCTTTTTTAAGAATGCAAATATTTTATTAAACTTGGCAACAATTTTAAGTTTAAACTTGGCAACAATTTCAAGCCTGCCCCGGGCCCCTTCGCTTGAGCGGATACTTCAACACCCAGTTCTCTTTAACACAAATAAACTTGAACACTTTAGATATTTCTGGCTGTCAATTCTGAAAACTCGCGTACTAGTGAATCTGTGTCCATTTCATCCAACAAGTCATTTTCAGTGGCCAAGGTTGCGAGTCCACGCAAGCGCTCTTGACTCAGAGTTGAGCTTAAGTACGCTTTTATACGTTTTAATGTTGAAGGACTCCTTTCGCCGCTGGCCACGGATATGGGAAGCGTCAACAAAATTCTCAATGCAACATACACATAAGAGAAAATACCCACATAACCATGTTTCATTATGAAAGACAAGGCTTCGGCCGGGTGGCTCCCGGGGGGGCAGGACAGTTGCAAACACTTGCAGCTCATTAAACAGCGCATCAGCCTCCATATCGCACTCTTCTCCATCGGTCAAAACGGTTTGAAGGTGTTCACAGGCATTCTTCAATTCTGTTTCAGTCATACTTTCCCCAAGGCTTGAAATATCATACAGAAACTTGAAACTTTCGCTATGGTCCTCCATTTGCTCAAATCTCTCCTTTAATGCGGATATTGCTGTGTCAAGCACAGCAAGGAAGAAGTTGGCTTTAAAGGAATCTTTACCAGAATAATGCACAGCTTTGTCTTTGCTCTCGTACGACAGATGCCTGCTTGCTTTTATTGGTCGAAATACCGTTTCTTCTTCAAAATCAGCAGCAACATCGATTTTTTCTGCAAGTCCCTTTGCATCTGTCATGACGCTATTTAGGCCTTGATCAGATCTCATCCTTTCTAGAAAGGATCTCACGCTCTCCATATGATCCATCGAACTCTGAAGATCATTTGTGACGTTTTGCAAGAGTTTACTCACCATGTTTACCTTATGCAGGATCTCATGCCAAGTCACTAAGCAGCACAGGAACCGGAAGCTTTGCAGTCTCTCCAGAAGTGTGATAGCAGTGCTCCTACCAAGCGCATCAAGTTCCTGCTCTTCAGAAGCTTCATATAAGGCATCATGCACATCTTCAATGTGGTACCTCAAAGGCACCAAGGCCTCGACTCTACTTTCCCACCTAGTGTTGCAGCGTGGTTTGACCGTGAGAGTTGGAACGTGCTTCAACAAAATACACCACCTTTGAGTAGAAATTGAAAAAAAGTTAAAGATGTCTCGTATGGTGCTGAAACAGTCCACTGCAATACGGCAAGACGCAGCTGCATCGCTCAAGACTAAGTTCAGGGAGTGGTGTCCACATGGGACATAAAAGGCTCTTGGATTCAACTCCAGGATCCTCCTCTGGACGCCAGCATGCTTTCCCTTCACTGCAGAACCATTGTCGTAGGCCTGGCCTCTCATGGACTTTAAAGGAATGCCTCGTGCTTCTAACGCTTGGAGTAATGTTTCTGTGAGGCCTTCCCCTGAAGAATGGGCAACCGGAACAAAGCCTAAAAAGTGTTCCTTAATTGAGGCACCTTTATTTTCTTCACATTTTAGGAATCTTACCACCAACGACATTTGTTCGGTGTCGTCAGCATCGCGAGTGCAGTCCAATATAACAGAGTAATACCTTGCCTGGCGCAGTTGCTGTAAAATATTATCCTGGATCTTGGCTGACAAGAAACTAACAAACTCGTTCAGGACATTTTGGCCCAAAAAGTTAACTTGTATGTCTTCGGAACCGATTCTTCTCAAATGTATGGCCATAAAATCATCAAACTTGGCTATATGTTCCACCAGATTTAAAAAGTTACCCTTATTACGCTCAAACAGAACATCGGTTTCCCCTCGCAATGCCAATCCTTGAGTCCCCAAAAACTGTACTACATATAGTATGCGTTTCAGAACTTCCTCCCAATGTTTAGTTTCAAGGGCTTGCAGAAACCTAGATGGCACGACTGCATCTCTTAACAAATCATCATCCTCATCTTCAGTGTCGGTCTCAGTTGTGTCACAACCAATAATTGAAGGTGCCAACGGTGTTGCTGAAGTCACTGCCAGGTGGTCTTGACTTGATGATAGTCCAGGTAGAAGCCCAGATATCGCTTTCTTGTCATCATCAGGATCCGATTCAGTCAATTCAGTTGCCTCTATGTTTCTTGTGGCACATGATGGCGAAGTCGTTAGAAACCTTTGCAATGCTCGAGCTTGATTCTCGTCTTCTTTGCGATGCTGCAACTTCCTTTTACGATCCAATGCTCCCGATGGCGTTTTCTTGCCGGGCATTTTCTGTTGAAAACAACAACTCATATAAGGAAGGGGAAGACACAGAACGGCTTTCAGCTTATGACAACACAGCGGAAATACAGCCTGCAGCTCCACCCAAGTACTAACTATGGCTGACTCTGCTTAGCTTCCAAAATCAGGTGGGAGTTGGTGCTTTTAGGGTGCTCAGGTCCCAAGATGTATATATCACCCTCAGTTACCAAAAGTAAAACAAATACAAATTAAAACAAGAGTCAATACAAAGAAACACTAATGGGGGGATTAACATTTTAAGAGAGCAGTGTATTTTTTGCATTGTATGCTCTTCCCCAGTCTCCAAGAGACCTCAACCTCTGAGGATGCCTGCCATAGATGTGGGTGAAATGTCAGAAAAGAATGCCTCTGGGACATGGCCATACAGCCCGGAAAACCTACAGCAACCCAGCGACTCCGGCCATGAAAGCCTTCGACAACACTGAACCCAGATGACGTATCTGGACCAAGCTAGACACACAGACCCAACAAGGCCAAGTATTAATCCTGGGGGAGTTTTGGGAGGGTTGACCCAAGATTTTTGGGAATTGTAGTTCACCCACATCCTTATACATTTTCTCATGGGAGCATTAATAAAACAAAAAACCGAGGTTTTTTTCCTAAGTCATTGAGTAACATATATTACCTACCCTATCTTTCAAAAAACAAACAATCCCTCTCTCAAATATCCCAGGAATTGCCAGTTTTTGAAAAACAGTCCGAGAATAAGAGGTGTTAGGACCCCGCTCACCTCGGCCAGGGAAGAGGGAGGCACGCAGACACACTCCAAGGTGCGAGAGAGTCAAAGGAGGGAAAGTGGAGGTATTGCCTTTGCTGCAGGGGCAAATGCAGCAGCAGCAGCAAGGGACCCCCAAGAGCCCTGCCTCTTTCTCTCTCGCCTGCTGCGTGTTTGCAGGGGCGCCTCAAGAGCACCCCTCAGGGATTCGCACTGTACGCTAATGCGTATCTTGCCTATTGCTTCAGCCGCCCCTGGAGGTGTCTACAGACAACACCGGCTCTTTGGCTTAGAAATGGAGGTGAGCGCCAGAGTTGGACTTGACCCGACTTAATTGTCGGGGAAACCTTTATCTTTCCCAAATTGGTAATAAGTAAACTAATAAATAAACTGATATGTAAACTAGTAAGTAAATTGATATGTCAGTTGAAAATATGCAAACTAACAAGTACGCTGATAATAATTAGTAATATATAAGTAAACTGATAATAGGTAAAGGTTTTCTCGTCTGACTCTGGTGCTCATCTCCATTTCTAAGCCAAAGAGCCAGTGTTGTCCATAGACGCCTCCAAGGTCACGTGGCTGCTGGCATGATTCCATGGCGCGCCATTACCTTCCCCAGAGAAGTGGTACCTATTGATCTACTCACATTTGCATGTTTTCAAACTGCTATGTTGGCAGGAGCTGGGCCTAACAGCCGGAGCTCACCCCACCCAGGATTTGAACCATCAACCTTTCAGTCAGCAAGTTCAGCAGCTGAGCGGTTAATAAGTTAAATAATAATAAACTGATAAGTAAATTAATAATGGACAATATGTGAATTGATTAGTAAACTGATAATTAGACTGACAATAATGAGTAAACTGACGATAAGTAAAGTAACAAGTGCACAATGGAGAGTACTGTGCTCGGCCTCCATCTCCCTCCATGAAGAGACTCGGGGGCAGTTCCCATGGGGCAAAGCCCCAATAACGCAGTTAAGAGGGAACTCGCTGAAATACAGCACCCCCGTATGTATGTGGCAAATGCTGGGACTTGCGATCATTAATTGTTCCAAGGTTACATCACTGCTCAAGCAAGGAGCTTTGAGATGGTTGAAGGGAAGCTCTCTGAAACTCTAGGTGCTCTTACTGCCTATTACAGGGAAAACCAGCTGATTTGTAATCCACCTAAAACATAGTTGTGTGCTTTTCATCCTAAGAACACACAAAGCTTCCCGAGCGCTGAGGATGACCTGGGAAGGAACCCCACTAGGGCATTGCAGCACACCCAAATACCGGGGAGTTACCCTGGACCGCTCTCTGACCTACAAGAAGCACTGCCTGAATATCAAGCCAAAAGTGGGCGCTAGAGACAATACCATACAAAAGCTGACGGGTACAACCTGGGGATCACAACCAGATACAGTGAAGGCATCTGCTCTTGCGCTTTGCCACTTTGCTGCTGAGTACGCATGCCCAGTGTGGATCACATCTCACCACACTAAAACAGTGGATGTGGCTCTTAATGAGACATGCCGCATTATCACGGGGTGCCTGCGCCCTACACTACTGGAGAAATTACAGTGTCTTGCTGGTATTGCACCACCTGACATTCTGCAACAACATTCTGCTTCCCGTCGGCAGATTCCCCGTTACGGAGACGGACTTTCACTGTACAATGCCGAGAGGCTGCAACGTCCAGGGAGTGTCTTCACTTCCGGAAGTTGTCTCCACTCGGGATTTGGATTATAATTTCTTGCCGTAATTGAATATTGAAGAGTGCAACCTGCACCATTGGAGCCAGCTTATTGGAATAATACGGAGCAACACACCATGCTTGTACATTGCATAGACCCATATCCGTATGTAGCATAGCTTCATTTACATAGACGCTCAATTACAGGACAAGGGGAGAGGGGCAATTTGTGAGAATTGTTGGCATTATTGTGTATATTGTGAATGTTGATAGAATGTTTCTGCATTGCATGTTTGAGATATATATATATATATAAACTTAAGTAAAATAGTTGTCTAATGCAAATTGATAAATAGAAAATAGTTTTCATTATTATTACAAATTCATATGGGACTCCGTAATTGTTTGACCACCTGACATTCACCAGGACCTCCCAACCTCTGAGGATGCCTGCCATTGATGTGGGCAAAACATCAGGAGAGAATGCTGCTGGGATATGGCCAGGCAGCCCGGAAATCTCAAAGCAACTCAATAATTATAAAACTAGTAATAATTTATAATATGACAGATAATAACCTAATAAATATAAATACTTTATAATGAAAACAATAACCTAATAAACAGTAATAATTAGTGAATATAAATATAATACATATAATAAATTATAATAAATAAATAATTCGCAATCAAAATAAAAATGGAATAAATGGTAATAATTGATCAAGACAGTTTTACACAAGTGTATTTTAATATTGAGACAAATGTTTTGAATTCATGTCCCGGCATTGAATGTTTGCCGTATAAATGCTGTGCTCCGCCCTGGGTCCCCTGAGTCGGGGTGAGAAGGGCAGAATATAAATATGTCAAATAAAATAAATAAATAAGTGGTAACTATAACAACAAATGTAATATAAATAATAAAATATATAATTGTAATTCCAAAGCCAAGAAGGCAACGGAGGCGAGGGAGTGGCAGGCAGCCTTAGTTGCTCCCCCCAGTTGTGTTCCTCCATCTAGAGTGTTCCCCTATGAGGCACTTTCCCCCCATTCTAAACTGAAAGCACGCCCCCACTATTTCATTTTCCTGGCCCCCTTCATGTGCGATCTCCTACTCCTATCTCACCCAGGGTTTTTATCGTTTTAATCTTGTTCCACTTGGCCTGCCCATCCTATTCGGTTTTTGTGTGTGAATTTTCCTGTATCACTCCATTTGTTATCTATATTTTTTTTTCTTCACGTCGTGCAACGGGAGACATAGACAAAGAAACTATAAGCCTCAGAAACACCAAACTCGGCAGCCCCAATAGCCATATCACGAGGTACCTACAGAGCAAAAAAAATCGGCCCTAGGAACCTCGCAACACCCCGAAACACCAGCCCCCAAAAACGGGCAACGGAACTCCCATCCCGGGCCCTCCGCTGCCAGCACAAACGTTTAGAATGCTCACGCATGGCAGCCAGAGCGCCCCGGCCCCATCCCAAAGACTTCGCCACCGAACCGCACGCCACACTCAAAGCCTGCCCACAATACACGTCCCCAAAGCAACACAAAACAACAGCCCCGCCCCCTTCCCACGTCCCCAAAGCAACACAAAACAACACACACACCCCGCCCCCTTCCCACGTCCCCCAAAGCACCCTTCCCGGTCCTAAGCCAGGCCGTCCCAGCGGCACCACTCTTCCACGCGGCAACTCTTCTCCTCCCTGCAACGGAGCCAACACGCAGGAGGAGGAGGTGAAGGGGGAGGAAACACCAGCGACGGGGGGAGGATCGTGGCCATGCACAAAGGCAACGATGCTCCCCCGCTCGCTGCTCTTTGCTCCTGCTCGCCGGCTCCCTTGCCGCCAGGCCCTTCCTCGCTCCGGCGGTTCCTCTCCTGCCAGAGGCGGGAGGGAAGCTGCCTTTTTCCCGGGCACCTCTTCCTCCTCCTCGCCCCGCCATCCTCCCTTGATTGAAGGAAGGAGGGCGAGGAGAGAAGACAGAGGTGCTCGGGAAAAGGGCAGCTTCCCTCCCGCCTCTGCCGGGATCACGAGAGACACTGCCGGAGCGAGGAAGGGCCTGGCGTCAAAGCCAACGAGCAGGAGGAAGAGGAGGAAAGAGCAGTGAGGGGGCCCCTCTCCCACCACTTTCCATTCCCAGCCTTCCCCACGTTCCACCCTCTCTTTCCAATGTCATTCTTGCCCCTTTCACACACATATATGCATACACACATATACACATGCACACACATAAACATATATACACATACACATACCTATACACATACACACACATATACATACACACACATATGCATACACATGCACACACATATATACATACACACATATACACATACACACATATATACATACACACATATAAATACAGACATGCACATATACACACACATATACACATACACACATATATAAATACAGACATGCAGACATGCACACACACATATACACATGCACATATACATATGCACACACATATATACATACACAAATATACATATAAACACATGCACACACATATATACACACACACAAACATAAATACCCATACACATACCTACACACATACACACATATACACATACAAACACATATATACATAAACACACATACATATATACACATGCACACACATATATACATACACACATATATACAGACATGCACTCATACATATACACATGCACACATATACACACATATATACATACACACATACATATATACAGTACATACACACATATACACATTCAAACACATATACACATGCACACACATATACATACACACATATATAAATACAGACATGCACACATACTCACACATATACACATGCACACAAACATACACATCTGTACATACACATAAAGGGAAAGACAAGACAGAAGGAAGGAGGAAACACACACATACCCACAGCAACGCGTGGCAGGGACAGCTAGTGGTAATTGTATTTTTTAATTATTATTATTATTTCTGATGTATTTTGTTTTGTATTTTACTGTGTTGCATTGTATTTTAGAAGGGCTTGGCCTCATGTTAGCCGCCCCGAGTCCCCATTGGGGAGATGGTGGCGGAGTATAAAGTTATTTATTATTATTATTATTATTAGTGCTTCCCTGCTCTGGCTGGCTTCTCAATGAGGCCTAATCATAATATGTCCTATAAATAACTCATCTGTTTCAGCAGGCATTTGAGTTGTGTTAACTGAATTTTAATGTTGTTTTAAATTGTTTATGTTGTTACCTCTGTGAACTGCCCCGAGCCTTTGGGAGTGGCGGTATATAAGTTGAATGAATGAATAAATAAAATAATTAATATAATATAATTTCCCAATAAGGTCTAATAATAAATAACATAAGAAATAACGCATAATATAATAGTAAATAATTTATAAGGTAGTAAATAATAGTAATTATTGTAGGGCTGGACTCCCTCCCTTTAGATCAGGGATTCTCAAAGTGGGCAGTCGCGATTGAGGCGACCCAAAAGGGCGGTGGCGGGATTCCAACATGCGAGTGTGCCCACAGCGCAGTTGAGGAGAGGAAGGGGGCACGCGCTGCAGTTTCCAGGCAACGCTTGCACGGGGTTTCCAACTGGCAGGCTGAGACAGTCGCGCACTTGCGACTGTGTGTCGGCCAACTGGTCCAGCGGAGAAGGAAAGCCTCTGCGTCTGCAAACGCCCCCTGAGTTGCTGCGGTGTTTGCAGGCGCCTCCTGGGAGATGGCCGTGGCACGAAGGAAAACGCAAGCAGCTCCCAATTTCCAAGGTCCAGTATTCTCTTTTGCTCAAGTTTAGTTCAATTCCATTGCTGTTGGGAGTTCAGAATGCCCTTTCATTGTAGGTGAACTATAAATCCCAGCAGCTGCAACTCCCAAATGACAAAAGCAATCCCCCCCAACCCCACCAGTATTCAAATTTGGGCATATTGAGTATTTGAGCAAAATTTGTTCCAGATCCAAGATTGTTTGGGTTCAGAGTGCTCTCCAAATGTAGGTGAACTACATCTCCCCTAAATCACTGTGGATTCCTCCCAAACCCCTCCAGCATTTTCTGTTGGTCATGGGGGTTCTCTATGCCAAGTTTGGTCCAGTTCTGTAATTTATGGGTCTCAGTGGTCTGTGGAAGTCAGAGCTGAATTGGTTGAAGGCACTGCAAATCCCATCGCCCGTTGTCCATACTCTCCCAAACATATTGTTTTTGTGATTAATAATCACTATGCTTTAATTATGTTCAATTTGTAACAATGAAAATACATCCTGCATATTAGATATTTGCATTAGAATTCGTAAGAGTAGAAAAATTATTGATGAAGTAGCAACGAAAATACAGTTGGGGGTCACCACAACACAGGGAACCTTATTTAGGGGTCACGGCATTAGAAAGGTGGAGAACCATGGCATTAATTGCCATTACATTTTGTTAAAAAAATAATTTCTAGGGGGGCGGTGAGTAATTTTTTTTTCTGGAAAGGGGGCAGTAGGCCAAAAAGGTTTGGGAACCACTGCTTTAGATCAACCATGGGCCAACTTGGGCCTTCTCCTTGAGATGGTTTGGACCCCAACGCCCACCCTTCCTCTCAGCCTCAGGCCCTTTCCTTTTAAGCGGCTGAGGGGGGGGAAGGATGGTGCTTGAGGCTGTGAGGAAGGGTGAGAGTTGGGGTCCACATCACCTCGAGGGAAGGCCCAAGCCCAGGCCTGCTGTGACGCTAACTGGAACTGACCTGGCCCTGAACTCCTTGTGCTCCTCAGCAGGGGCGGATCTTAGTGGAGGCAAATTAAGCGGCCGCCTCAGGGCGCCACGTGGCCAAAGGGCGCATCCAGGGCCAGGCACCACGCCCCCTGGGGTACCAGCATGGTGGGAGGAAGGCTCGCGCAGGGCGAGAGAGGAGGAGGCAGAGGCACGCGCCTTTCCCTTCTCCCTGCCTCGCCCTGTGCACGTCTCAACCCTCACCTTGCGCATGCCTTCCCGCCCCCGCTGAGGAGTTGTAGTCCAAACCCCCTGGAGGGAAGTTAGGCTGTAGTTGGGGGCAGAGGTGCCCGCCTTTCCCGTCTCCCTTGCCCCCCCAGCGTCTCCTTCCTCTGCTGCCGCACATGGGGCGAGGGAGGAGGCCACGTGGGTGCCCTTACCTGAGGGGGTCAGGAGCAGGACTGAGCGGCCAGACGAGCCTGTAAGCCAGAGGGCACCTAGCCCAACCCCCGGGCCCTTGCTCCTGAAATTAGCCTAGACCTGATACACACACATATATACATACACACAAAAAGTGAATAGGAAGAGGGGAGGGAAAAGGGTGAGAAGGGAGGAAGGGGAAGGGAGGAAGGGGAAGGTAAGAAGGGGAAAGAGAATAGGAAGGGGGCAAGGAAAAGGGTGAGGAGGAAGGAACTCCCACAATTCCAAACAGCCAGTAGGAAGTCCAAAATACCCGGAGGGCCAAAATTTGTCTATGCACCCAATCCATACATACATATATCAGTGATAGGTTGGGGGGGGCCCCGCTAAAATACTGTTCGCTTACCATTTAAAATTACCTAGATCCGGCCCTGCTCCTCAGGGATCTTGGCCAGCTCGAGCTGGTGCCCTCCTTGGCCATTGGAGTCGAGGGTCTTGAGGGCATCGGCCAAGTAGTAACCAGGGCTCCCTGTACTTAGCTTTGTTTGTGTGTGTATGTATATATATATACACACACACATACGCACTCTGCTTATATAATGTATATACATATAATATTGATAATATTATCATTAATACAATATAATACTAGTAGTAATGTTATAGTACAATGTAATATATAATATTAATATTGTGCTATGGCAACAATAGAATATATTGTGTTTACATTTTACTTGTAAGCCGGTCTGAGTCCCCTTCAGGGTGGGAAGGGCGGCATATCAATGTAAATAAATACACACACACACACACATATATATACAGTAAATTGTATATATAATAGTGTGTAGATCAGGCCTGGGCAAACTTGGGCCTTTCAGGTGTTTTGGACTTCAACTCCCACAATTCCTCATGGCCTCAGGCTACTTCCTTTGGAAGTTTGCCCAGGCCTGGTGTATATAGTATATAGTAACCTAAGCACAGAAAGCTTACTCTATTACAGACCTGGGCAAACTTGGGCCTTTCAGGTGTTTTGGACTTCAACTCCCACAATTCCTTCCTTTGGAAGGGGCCTGAAGCCGTGAGGAATTGTGGGAGTTGAAGTCCAAAACACTTGAAAGGCCCAAGTTTACCCAGGCCTGGTGTATATAGTATATAGCAGGGCTGCCCAACTTCTACTGGCCGAAGGCCCGGAATTCCGGTCACTGACCACCTGGGGGGCCGCAGTGTGAAAAAGTTGAAAAAAAACCTCTTACCTCTTATACCACTATTGTTACAATAAATAGTTAACAGTTATACTTATACTTATTACAATTACTAGTTGCATTATTAATTATAAAATAAATAAATTAAACAATGGAACAGAATGATTATAAAAGAACTTTAATGGGAACACTGAGGCCGATCAGCCTGCTTTACAAGGGCAGGAATGTCAACATCAATGTTTGTCGTTGCCAGCCGAAGAAGGTCTAACAATGAACTGTCGGAGAGAGAGCTCCTGTGACGATTCTTGATACAGTTCATCGCCGAAAAAGCACTTTCGCATAAATATGTGCTCCCAAACATGGAAGTTATTCTCAGTCCAAAGTCACGCAGATATGGAAACTGTTCAGTTGAAAGCAACTTGAAGAACTCGGTCCCCCTTTCAGGTCTGTTCTGAAAGAACAAGTCACTCTGGAAATCACAGAATTCTAACAGTAGGTTGCCCGGTTGTCCTTGAAAGCTTGCTGTGAGCGGGTTCGTAAACAGTGCCACGTCATTCTTCATGCTTTCAAAATCTGAAAATCTCGTATTGAATTCATCAATAATAGTCTGCAACTCAGGGCAAAATTCAGAAAAATCCAGCACTTCCTCACACTCTGACGCCAAACGACTGCAGCTGGCGAAGTGAGATACGTCATTTTTTCCAAATTGGCATGGAAAAGTCTCAGCTTGTTTCTAAACCCATTGATGTGTGCCATTAGGTCAGTCACCAGTTGGCCTCTTCCTTGTAGTTTTAAGTTCACATCATTGAGGTGGCCAGTAATATCAGTTAGAAATGCCAGGTGACGTGAGAAATCCATGCTTGAAAGTTCTTCTTCAAGGTTCTCTGATGGATAAAACTGGTGAAGGAAAAGAGGGATTTCTTTTCTCAACTCAAAAAATCTCTTGAGGCAATTTCCGGCACTAAGCCATCTAACTTGATTGTGCATAAGCAGGTCTCCGTATTCTGCTTCAATTTCCTCCAAAAAGTTACGGAGCTGCCGATGCATAAGAGCCCTGTTGCCGCCTCTTATCATGTTGATGACTTTAACAACTTTCTTGAGGGTCTCAGTTTGCTTCACCGATTTCCCATATAAAGCATGTTGGTGAATGATGCAATGAAGTGCTGGGCATTTCATTCCATTTTCCCTCAGACATCCAATCAATCCTGTCTTTGGTCCAACCATTGCCTTTGCACTGTCTGTAGCTATGGCGGAACACTTTTCGAAACCACCAACACTGTTGACCGCTTTCATCACTGCTTCAAATATGTCCCTACCCTTTGTTGTGGGGTGAAGAGAACACAGGGTAAGAAGTTCCTCCTTGATCTCAAAGTGTTCTGTTACAGTGCGAATGAAAATCAAAAGTTGACTAGTGTCCGTCTGGTCAGTACTCTCGTCGAGACACAAGGAGAAATAGCGGCATTTATCAATCTCACTGGATAACTTCTGCTGTACGTGGTTACTTATTTCGGCAACTCTTCGTTGGATGGTCTGATGAGAAGCTGGAACTGAATCTAAACTTTTAGCTACTTTGTTCTCACCAACTGCTTTTGCCATTTCTACAGCAACCTTTTTAAAAATGACGCCATCAGTAAAAGGTTTCTTGGCTTTAGCAAGCTCAAGTGCCATTACATATGAAGCATGCAAGGCATTTTCCTGATCAGATTTCACTTGTGTATACATCCCAGTTTGTTTTTGCAGTTTGGATTTCAGTTCTGCAACCATCAGAGCTCTTGCTTCTCCTTGATATTTACTATAGCTCCCTTCATGATGAGTCGAGTAATGCCTTTTGACATTATATTCTTTGTACACAGCCAAAACTTGCATACAAATCAAGCACTGTACTCTGTCCTTTCTATTTGTGATGAAATAAAGGCATTCCCAGCGATCCTGGTACACGCGATTCTCACTGTCTATCTTCCGTTTCTTATTCATTGCTGGAAGATGAAATATTCACAATCAGCAATAGAAGTAGTTTTCGCACGTCCCCTACCCCCAAAAATAGCAATGGTACAAGAGAGGTTTACATCCAAAATCTGCAAGCATATCTGATATAATTGACGAGCGGAATAGGGAGGTTAATTACACAAGGCCCGTGCCGTTAGGAATTGTGAGAGTTGAAGCAAAAAAGCACCCTGAGGGCCCAAGTTTGCCCAGGCCTGCTATAAAGTTGCTGTAAGTAGGTGGAGACTCCTTCGTAAGTTCAGAGGCTTGATGTCCATCAGGGGGGTGGGGTATGTGTGCTTTGAATGCAGTCCTCATGCTTCTTGGAAGGGGGTTGGACTGGATGGCCCACGAGGGGCCTGAAACACTTTGTATCTGGTTGCTGTGTCCTGCTTAAGTCTGAGTACAGTGGCCACTTTTTAAGAGAGGGGTACCCAAAAATAGTTTTTCAGGAAAAAAACAATCAAAAACACCAGGAGGGCCAAAGTTTGCCCGTGCCTTTTGTAGATTCCACCCCCCCCCCCAGTCTGTGGGAATCTCTCATATATCTGTGGAGTGAACAGGGTGGGCGAAAGAACTCTTGTCTGCTGGAGACAAGTGTAAATGATGCACCTGTGATTGGCATTGAATAGACTTGCAGCTTCAAGGCTTGGCTGCTTCCTGCCTTCCCCCCCCCTGGCCCCTTTCTCACCGATGGAGCCAGACGCTGGTGTGCGGTGGCGGAGGGCCGATGAGAGCCCTTCCGAGGCTGTCCAGTAGGCCCGCGCTGCGCGCCTTCGTGGCCCGGGTGGGAGAGGCCGTTTCCCCCCGAGGCAGAAGATCAGCTACCTGGAGAGCGAGATGTACCAGCTCAGCCACATCCTCACCAAGCAGAAGGGCATCCTGGAGGCCGTCACACAGGTCTAGCTCCCACTCCCACGCTGGGGCTTGAGCAGCGGCACCTATGCTGCGCAGGCCTACTGTGCTCTCCTTCATGACCCCGGATCACGTTGGGGGGGGGGGGGGAAGGCAGGAGACAGAGGAGGAAGGGAGCCTGCTCCTCCTCCCTGCCGCACCCCTCACTCCCCACCACCCCGGATCGCGGCGGGGGGGGGGGGGAGGAGGAGGAGGGAGCCTGCTCCTACTCCCTGCCCCACCCCTCACTCCCCGCCGCCCCAGATCGCATATTTTTTTATTTTCAAAAATAAAATGTTTTTTTAAATTTAAAACAGCCGATTTCTTGCAGAAGGGTAGGCAAGCCGCATCCAAGGGGCTGGCGGGCCGTGGGCCGCCTGTTGGACAGGCGCACTTACACCATTAAAATAAACAGGTTACATAGTAACAGCTTGTGACTTAACAATCATAAGCTCTTCTGAAGAGCCATGTCTTAAGCCCCCCTAAAAATGTATGCAAAGAAGGTGTGGCTCTTTGGTAGGGAGTTCCACAAGGTTGGGGCTGCAATTGAGAAGGATCTCTGTCTTGTAGGCTCCAAAGGGACCTCTCTAGGGCCAGGGACATAGAGGAGATTCTCATGAGCTGACCGTGGCAGTCTCTGGTGGGGGAGTGGCGTTAAACGGTCTCTTAAGTATGAAGGGCACTGACCTCGGAGGGCCTTGAATGCCAGGACCAGGGTCTTTATAGAGGACTGTGTTCAACCAGCAGCCAATGCAAGCGCTGCAGGGACGGCGTTATATGGCACCTAATTGATGTTCTTGTGTGGGGGTCTAGCGGCTGCATTTTGTACAATTTGGATCTTGCGAATGGCTGCTCGAGGTAAGCCCATATACAAAGCATTACAGTAATCCAACCATGGCATGGATGACCGTAGCCAGCGCCTCTGTTGGTAAATAAGGCGCCAACTGCCTCGCTTGGCGTAGATGAAAGAAGGCCCTTTTCCTAGTGGAGGCAATCTGGGCTTCCATCATCATTTTGGGATCCAGGATCACACCAAGACTCCTCACTGTGGGGGATGGGGCCAACGGTTCCCCTTCCAAAGATGGTAATGGACCAGCCAATTCTGATGGGCGGCCAGGCCACAAGATTTCAGTTTTTGCTGGATTAACTTTCAATTTAAGGGCACGTAGCCATCTTGTCAAAGCTCCAAGACACCAGGTGAAGTTAACTATGAATCCTGGGAGAGTTTTGGGAGGGTTGACCCAAGATTTTTGGGAATTGTAGTTCACCCACATCCTTATACATTTTCTCATGGGAGCATTAATAAAAAAAACAAAAGACTGAGGGTTTTTTCCTAAGTCATGGAGTAACATATATTACCTACCTTATCTTTCGGAAAACAAACAACCCCTCTTTCAAATATCCCAGGAATTGCCAGTTTTGGAAGAACAGTCTGAGAATAAGAAGAGGAGAGGGCAGGCGTTAGGACCCCGCTCACCTCGGCCAGGGAAGAGACATGCAGACACACTCCAAGGAGGGAAAGTGGAGGTATTGCCATTGCCGCAGGAGGAAAGGCAAAGGCGGCGGCAGCAGCAACAGACCCCCAAGAGTCCTGCCTCTATGCACACACATATGCACTGTGCTTATATAATATAACGTATATACTGTACATATACAATTGGTAATACTATAATGTAATATAATATAATACTAGTAGTAATGTTATAGTACAATATATAATATTAATATTGTGCTATGGCAATAATATAGATTATATTTACATTTTACTTGTGAGCTGCTGAGTCCCCTTCGGGGTGGGAAGGGTGGTGTGTCAATGTAAATAAATAAATACACACACACATATATGTATATATACAGTAAATTGTATATATAGTAGTGTGCATATAGTATATAGTAGCCTAAGCACAGAAAGCTTACTCTATTACAGACCTGGGCAAAGTTGGGCCTTTCAGGTGTTTTGGACTTCAACTCCCACAATCCCTCACGGCCTCAGGACCCTTCCAAAGGAAGTAGCCTGAGGCCATGAGGAATTGTGGGAGTTGAAGTCCAAAACACCTGAAAGGCCCAAGTTTGCCCAGGCCTGATCTACACACTATTATATATACAATTTACTGTATATATACATATGTGTGTGTATTTATTCATTGATATGCCGCCCGTCCCACCCTGAAGGGGACTCAGACCGGCTTACAAGTAAAATGTAAACACAATATATTCTATTGTTGCCATAGCACAATAATAATATTATATATTACATTGTACTATAACATTACTACTAGTATTATATTGTATTAATGATAATATTACTCTATTACAGACCTGGGCAAAGTTGGGCCTTTCAGGTGTTTTGGACTTCAACTCCCACAATCCCTCACGGCCTCAGGCGAGGAATTGTGGGAGTTGAAGTCCAAAACACCCGAAAGGCCCAACTCAGCCCAGGCCGGGCGTATATAGTAGCCGAAGCACACAAATACAGGCGCGCACGTTGCCCAGTCAGTAGGCCTCACCTCGCCCAAGAGGGACACGTTGCCCTGGCTGCTCCTGGTTCCCCCAGAACCGGTCTGAATGCCGAGGGAAGCCGCCGCCTCCGTCCTCGTGGCCTCCCGCACAGCCGCTCTGCCCTGGCCTGCTGCTCTGGCGGCGCCTCAGCGAAGAGTGGCTGGAAGCAGGGGAGCCCGCCCCGGCCAACGGCTACAGGCCCAACTGCGCGTGCGCGGAGCAGAGAGGGAGGCGGAGCCACGGCCGCTCGAGGCGGGGGGGGAGGGGAGGGGGCGGGGCCTGTGTGGAAGCAGGAAAGGGGACCCCTGAGGAGCGAGCCAAACGCCCGCCGAAATCCTCGACGCCCCATTGGCCGGAGTCTCAGGCTCCGCCCCCTCGTTGCCACGGCGACGGCGCCAGCCTCCCTCCCTCCCTTCTGCTGCCAGCTCTCGCGAGACAGAGCAGGCCTGGCCCAACTGCGGCCTGACTTCCCTCCAGGGGGGTTTTGGACTATAACTCCCACAATTCCTAACAGGCGGTAGCCTGTTAGGAATTGTGGGAGTTGTAGACCAAAACCCCCCTGGAGGGAAGTTAGGCCGCAGTTGGGCCAGGCCTGATGTAGAGCTTGGGTTGGCCTCCCCAGGCGTTTGAGGGGTGGAGTGGCCGGAGAGGCAGCCCTGGAGGGAGGGAGGGAGGGAGGGAGGGAGAGGGAGCAGGCAGGCCTTCAGAGCTGGGGAAGGGAGCAGGCAGGCAGGAGGGAGGCCAGAGCCAGGTGGCCATGGAGAGGCACCAGTGGGGCCTTTCAGAGCTGGAGGAGGGGGAGAGGGGGGCGGAGGCGTCCAGGGAGAGATGGGGAGGGGGCCGGCCAGGAAAGGGGGGGGGGGTGATTGGGCGCCATGGGAGATATGGCAGCCCTCGGAGAAGGCGGCGGCGGCGGCGTATATCCACGTTCTCGTACTGATGGCCGCGTGTTCCACTTAAGCCGCCTGAGGGCTCGCACGAAGACCTGAGACCAGGGGTGCGCACACTTTTCCATCATGCGAGCTACTATATGAACAATCAAGTTGGGCATGTGCACGTGTGTGTGCACGCTCCTACTGTAGCCTTCTGTCCGCGCGGGGCTTCTTTCTCGCGTGCCCACAAACTCACCGCCGCACGCACCCGGGAAGGGGATCCTCCTTGCCTGTGCGCACGCTCTCTCTCAATGTCTTCGTTGCTATCCTCCTTCCTGTTGCGAGCTTTCGTGAAGCAGGAAGTCCCCATCCCGTCCTGCTTCTTGCGTGCACAGCAGGCCCCTCCCGCGCATTCAGGAGGGCATTTATAGGCACACCCGCCAGCGCTCTGGCCAGATATGGGAAGTCTGACTTGACCACGGTCGTCCACGCTCTGGTCACATCCCGAATAGATTACTGCAACGCACTCTACGTGGGGCTGCCTTTGAAGACAGTTCGGAAATTATAACTAGTCCAACGGGCGGCAGCCAGACTACTAACGGGAGCGACATGCAGGGAGCATACCACCCCTGTTGTGCCAGCTCCACTGGCTGCCTGTCCACTTCCGGGCTCAATTCAAAGTGCTGGTTTTGACCTTTAAAGCTCTATACCAGGGCTGTCCAACTGGCGGCCTGGGGGCCGTACACGGCCCCCCAGCCTGTTGGCTCCGGCCCCAGCTATGCCCCGGCCACCTTTTTTAAAAAAAAATCAATTTTTTTAAATAAATGGTGGCCGGGGAGGGGCGGGCCGGGGGAGGAGCCAGCTCCTCCTCCTTCCCTCCCCCTCACCGCGGCTCGCGATCGGAGCCACGGCACGTCCGCGGGGGAGGAGGAGGGACAAAGGAGGAGGCAGTCAGCTGGCTGGTCCTCCTTCGCCCCTCCTCTTTCCCCCACGCGCGCCGGGATCGGGGCAGGCGCGGGCGGGGGGAAGAGGAGGAGGAGGAGGAGAACTCTTCCCTCCTCCTCCTCTTCCCGTCCTGCCTCCCTCCTTTCCCCTGGCAGCGGCGTCCGTTTGGGATGCCGGTGCCAGGAGGAAAGGAGGGACTGAAGGGTCCTGGAAGGGAAGGGGCAGCGATCCGCTGCCTCCTCCCTGCCAGGACCCCGTCCTCCCTCCCTCCTTTCCCCTGGCACCCGCAGCCGCCCCTCTCCCCAAAGTGTCACAGCAGCTGTTGTGATGCTTTGGGCGAGGGGGCGGAGCTGCGGAAGGCTCCCCGTGGCTCCTCCTCCTCTCCCAAAGCGTCACAACAGCCTCGGAAGCGGGCAAAATCGCCCGTTTCCAAGGCTATTGTAATGCTTTGGGAGAGGGGGGCGGAGCCATGTGACAGGGGGCGTGGCCACTCGGGCCCCCAGGTGATCACTCACCAGAAGTCCGGCCCTTGGGTCGGCAGAAGTTGGACAGCACTGCTCTATACGGTTCTGGCCCAGCTTACTTGTCCGAACGCATCTGCCGCTACGTCCCACCTCGTAATCTAAGATCATCCGGGGAGGCCCTGCTCTCGCTCCCGCCAGCTTCTCAAATGCAGCTGGTGGGGACGAGGGAGAGGGCCTTCTCGGTGGTGGCTCCCCATCTGTGGAATGCGCTTCCAAGCGACATACGATCAATTCCATCCCTCCTGACATTCAGGAAAAAGTAAAAGCCTGGCTATGGGACCAGGCGTTTGCACACTAGCACAAAGCAGCACCTTTTTTAAAAAAACTTAAATGAATGTGTATGATATGTTGATGTAATTGTATTTTAATGTGTAATGTTTTGGGGGGTTTTATACTGTGTTTTATGTGTTTTACTGTGTTGGCATCGAATTGTGCCTTTTTGGAAGCCGCTCTGAGTCCCCCCTCCCTCGGGGGTTGAGAAGAGCGGGGCAAAGTGCCGGAAATAAATAAATAAATATGGCTTCTTCAGTGGCGGCTCGGAAGGCGCAGGGCTGGGAAGAGGGGCCGCCTGGCTGCTGCCTGGGCCGGGAAACTCAACCGAGAGAGGGACCCACGTGAGGCTGGAGGCCCCCCCACCCCCCGGCAGCCTCCCCCGTCCCTCAAGGCTTCCTTACCTGGGCAGGAGAAGGAAGAGTGGAAAAGGTGCTTGCCCAAAGTGACAGATGCAGCCGGGGGCGCCCCCCCTTCCTTTCGAGGGTGTCACTCAGAAAGGACGCCCAAGTGGACGGCTGGCAGGAAGGAGGACCCCTCCCACTGGTGGCAGTCCATGCCCACGGGAGAGAGGGGGTGGCTCTTCCCAGCCGGCTCTGAAGAGCCACCCTCTCCCCCAGTGGGCCCTCGCCGCCTTTCTCCTTTGAGGGCGAGGGAGGGCGAGGCAGAGAAAGGCGGCGAGGGCACAAGCAGCAGCAACAAGTGGAGCCTCCATCCCCGCAGCCCCCTCCTCCTCAGGTTCAGCCCCAGGAACACGGCGGAGCCCTCCCTCCTCGCCCCCAACCAAGGAGAGAAAGCAGCCCCACACAGCTCGCTCGCCCAGGCCTCGGCTTGGAATGGGAGTCCCGAGGGCAGCAGCAGGGTTTGCGGCGGGGCTTGCTTGACTTAGCCCCACTTTGCCCGGCCTCCTTCGCCCCTTTCTCTCTCCCTCTCTCTCCCTCCCTCTCTCCTTCCAGCGCCCGCCCGCCTGCCAAAATATCCGAAAAAGTTCTCCGGATTTCTTTCTTCTCTCCTTGGCTCTCTCTCTCTCTCTCACACACACACACATTCCCTCCATCCCTCCCACACCCTCGCATCCTATCCGTGCGCGTGCCTTCGCTTTGCTCCCGCCCTCCCCCTCCCAGCAGCAACCAATGGGCGGTCATGTCACCACACCGTGCGTGGCAAGACGAGCACCAGGGCCCGTCCACTAAAGCCCCATTTTGGCAAAAGAAGCCCTGCAAAGGTGGCAGCGGGAGCGCACGTCAGCACGCATGGCAGGAGCGCGCCATCCGGCTGGTGAGGCCCAAAGATCACCTGGAAGAGGGCCGAAGATCACCTAGGTGCTCCCGATCACCATGATGAGCACCCCTGCTCTAAACTATCTAGTCCGTGAGCTGCTTTTTGCTGACGATGCTGCCCTTGTCGCCCATTCAGAAGCAGCCCTGCAGTGCCTCACGTCCTGCTTTGCAACAGCCGCAGAGCTGTTTGGGCTGGAAGTCAGCCTAAAGAAAAGGGAAGTCCTCTACCAGCCCGCACCACAGGAAGAACACCATCAGCATAGGCATATCTGTGCTTAAGTCTGTTCAGCAGTTCAAATAATGTTATGGGGGGGGGGGGGACAACACCACAACATGCTGTGCTTTCTGCAACCGGACTTGCCTATCTCGGATTGGCCTTTTTAGTCATTAACGCGCTTGTAAAAAGCGTGGGATGAGTCCTTCCTGAATCTTTGTTCACGGAGTAATGCCGAGAGAGATATGGTACATACATGACAAGCACTGGGATGTTCTCTCTGTGTCAGGAAGCCAGGCTGGCAGCCAGAAAGAATGCCGAGGGAGACCTGCTGTGTTGGAAGGGGGAGGCGAACTATACATTCCAGAGAGACCTAGTACAGCTTAGCCCAGGCCGGGCCTTCTTGCTTTTCTCTCCCTCCCTCCCTCCCTGCTGACAGGTCAGAAGTCGGCCCCTGATGGAGGATGGTAGGAAGGGCCATCCAGGGAGCCATGACACCACTGAGACTGGGAGAGAACATGCCTCTCAGAGCTGGAGAAGGGAGGGAGGGAGGGAGGAAGGAAGGGAGCCACGAGGAGAGCCATGTTGCCATAGGGACAATGGGTTGGCTGGAGAAAGGGAAGGAAGGAGGAGGAGGAAAGAGCCCTGAAGAGGAAAAGGGGAAGAAGGTAAGGAAGGATTAGGAACGAAAAGGAGGAAGCCAAGGAAGGCGGAAAGAGGAAAGGGGAAGAAGGAACGGCAACACCACCGGGCAGGCATCCAGCCTTGAAAGGTTCTATTGTGTCATCTCAAGTCTGTTTGTATCACTACCACTTAAATACACAATGTTTTTGACTCTCACCAATTCTTAAAAGTTTAAACCAATGGTTCCCAAAGTGTGTGTGTGTGTGGGGGGGGGGGGGTACCACCCCTGGTGGGCGGTGGGGTGATCTAGGGGGCGTGAGCCAGGCAACAGGCTACCATCCATCTCTGTGTGTGTCTTTATCTTCTGCCCTCCTCCTGCTCCCTGCTCTTCACAAGAGTCTGGAGCAACAAGCACCTGAGGCAAAGCACCAAATTCAGTGTGTACAGAGCTATCGTACTGTCTATTCTCCTCTATGGGTCTGAAACATGGGTCACCTATCGCCAACACCTACGACTCCTCAGACGCTTCCATCAGCGCTGTCTCCGTACAATCCTAAATGTACACTGGACTATGTGACGAATGTTGCTGTCCTTGAGCAAGCAGCGATCACCAGCATTGAGGCCATGCTATTGAGAACACAGGTGCGCTGGGCAGGGCACGGGGTCTCTAGGATGGAGGACCACCGCCTGCCAAAGATACTACTCTACGGTGAACTCACCACAGGTCAGCGCAAGAGAGGTGCCCCCTAAAAGAGATACAAGGACTCCCTGAAACAACACCTCAGGCTCGGCCAGATTGATCACCAACAATGGTCCACCCTGGCCTCACATCGGGAGGCATGGAGACGCACTCTCCACAATGCTGCGGCCTCTTTCGAGAAGACATGGTGAAGGGTTCTCGAAGAGAAACGATAACGCAGAAAGAACCGCAACTTGGAAACAACATCACCCAAGGAGACTTTCTGCTGCGCTTTCTGCAACCGAACTTGCCTATCTCAGATTGGCCTTTTTAGTCATCAACGCGCTTGTAAAAAGCGTGGGATGAGTCCTTCCTGAATCTTCGTTCGCGAAGTAATGCCGAGAGTTATGGAGGACCCTGACCTCGAGAGGCCTTGAATGCCAGGACCAGGGTCTTGTAGAGGACTCATTGTTCAACCAGCAGCCAATGCAAGCGCTGCAGGGACGGTGTTATATGGCACCTCATTGATGTTCTTGTGAGGAGTCCAGCGGCTGCATTTTGCACAATTTGGGTCTCGCGAATTGCTGCTCGAGGTAAGCCCACATACAAAGCATTGCAGTAATCCAGCCTCGACGTAACCGTGGCATGGATTGCCGTAGCCAGCGCCTCTGTTGGTAAGTAAGGCGCCAACTGCCTCGCTTGGCGCAGATGAAAGAAGGCCCTTTGACTACTAGTGGAGGCAACCTGGGCTTCCATCGTCATTTGGGAATCCAGGACCTCACCAAGGAGACTCTTCACAGGGGGGGGGGGGATGGAGCTAACGGCTCCCCCTCAAAAGATGGACCAACCAATTCGGATGGGCGGCCAGGCCACAAGGTTTCAGTTTTTGCTGAAATAACAATACCTTTGGGGTTCCCTTCCAACTGGTTGAGTCTTATAACAATAATAATGCCCTTCAACATAATGCCCTTCACGTTGTCCCCGGGGCCGGGGACGTGTGGAGGGGGGCGGGGAGGCCTCTGGGAGGCTACCACTTAACTGTGGGGTCCCCCAGGGGGACATCCTTTCCCCCTTATTATTCAACGTTTATATGCCCCCTGGCCCAGCTGGTTCGCGACCTTGGTCTGGAGTGTTATCAGTATGCAGAGGACACCCAGCTTTTGCTGAGAATGGACGGCAGGCCGGACACCGCACCCGATTGTTTCCATCTATGCCTGGAGGCCGTGACTGGTTGGCTGCGCGCTAGCCGGCTGAAGGTGAATCCGTCGAAGACAGAGATCTTGTGGCCTGGCCGCCCTGGGCTGGATGAGTGCCGGTTGCCTACCCTGGATGGCGAGCAACTTAGCCCGTCATCCCTTGTTAAGAGCCTAGGTGTTCAGCTCGACCCCCTGCTGACCATGGAGACTCGGGTCTCCTCGGTCAGCAGGGTGGTGTTCTTCCACCTACGACAGGCTAGGCGACTGGCCCCCTACCTGTCCAGGGACGACCTGGCCACGGTGATCCAAGCGACGGTCATCTCGAGGCTGGATTACTGTAACGCCCTCTACGTTGGCCTTCCCTTGGCGACGCTCCGGAAACTCAAGCTAGTGCAGAATGCCGCTGCTCGCCTACTGGCCGGAACGCCAGTGAGGGAGCACATCACCCCCATCCTTCGGCAACTGCACTGGCTTCCCATTGAGTGTCGAATCGCCTGCAAGGTGTTGGTGTTGACCTTTAAGGCCTTGCACGGCCTAGGGCCTGCGTATCTGAGGGACCGCCTTGCCCCATATATTCCCCCGAGACCACTCCGTTCAGAAGAACAGAATCTGCTCTTGATACAATCTATCCGCTCCTGCCATCTGTCTTCAACTAGGCAACGGGCCTTTTCGGTGGTAGCTCCAGGGCTCTGGAACTCCCTCCCTGGGGAAGTCCGAGCCATCTCAGAGCCGATTCCCTTTCGGAGGGCCTGTAAAACTGCTTTATTTAGATCAGCCTTCGGCTAGGTCCCCTGACCGGCCGATGCTAGCACAACCCCAGACCCAAGGCACCTTCTGTGTTTCCCTCTTTACTACCTTATGACATGTAACTTTTAAATGTTTTAACTGTTTTACTGTAGGGCCGCATGTCTGTTCCATGCTGCCCGTTTTATATGTTGTAACCCGCCCCGAGCCTGCAGGGAGGGGCGGAATATAAAACCAAATAATAAATAAATAAATAAATAAATTTAGTGGGACATGGTGGATTCAGTGCAGTAACCAATTAATTAACAAAAAATAGTCAATGGCGGGGATTTGAGAGGACTGCTGACGAAAACAGAGCCCGGGATTCCTAGACGGGGAGCAGCAGGCCAGGCTCATCCTTCCCATGATTAAGATGATTTCGGGTGTTTTAACTTTCTTTGTATTACCTTCTTTCTAGTCTAAGTTCAATAAATACTTTCATAATTTCAAGCTTCAATGTTTATACAACTTTTTACAAATTTTATTATATTTTACGAAAAAGATAAAATATTAATACATATATCTTGTTTAATTGCTATTTAAAATAATTTCTAATTTCTAGGGGGGCGGTGAGTATATTTTTTTTTGGGAAAGGGGGCGGCAAGCCAAAAAAGGTTTGGGAACCACTGGTTTAAATGGATGTTTTTTCCCCCCCTTACCTTTCACTGTTGCTTTCCATTCTGGGTTGCTCTCCGACTGAAATTAAATATTCATTCATGGGAAGAAAAGATTAAACTACTACGGGTAAATACTCCCGGGAGTGCGATGAGCCTCTGCGTGGAAAGATTAAACGGAACGATCGACGAAAGCAATGCTTTGCCAATGATGCGACGCTCTCGGTTGCTGGGCAGAAAGGAGGCCGAGACGCGAGTGGATTCCGCTCACTTTTATTAACGAGGTCAACCTAAAATTATTTAAAAATAGATCCCAAATTGCCCCCGTTCCCCCCCCCCAATAGATTCATGGATACTTGCCTTCAGAAACACACATTTCAAGGGTTTTTCAATATTATTATTATTATTACTATTATTGTCCTTTTTTCTTATTACAAAACCAGCTTGTGCAGAATCTCTAGATGAGTTTTGGAAAACGAAAAAGCAAAACTGAAAGAGAGAGGGCAAACCCAGTCTTTCTCCCCTTCGCTGTCGCCCTACAAACGTATTTTTATTCTCTCTCTCTCTCTCTCTCTCTCTCTCTACAACCCCGACTTAGTTGAAATTCAGATATTCAAAAGTGTCCGTTAGAGCAGCAAAACATTAAAGAGTCCGATCCCAAGGCCTAGACATCACAAAGGGGGGAAATGGTACATACAATCAGACGGCAGTCTTAAATGTTTTCCTTTTTTAATATTGACATTCAAATATATCTGCATTGTGCTGAGAAGAGTTTTGAGAACATAAAAAATATGCGTTTCTGTGGTTGGTGACGATGGGTCGGCCGTTCGGAAACCAAGGGGTCGATCTCCGCAGTGATGACGGAGGATGGGGGAGCGAAGTGGGTGGGCTCGTTTCGCCCGACGCAATTCCTACAGCAGCCTTTTACTTAATTTTTTTTCCTAATGAAGGAATGTCTTTAGAAAAGCAACAATATTATTTCCCTCTTTTATTATTTATTTTTTATCGTCTCCCTTAAAATTCATCTTTTATCATACTTTATATAAACTAAAAAAAAGACTTGATTAAATTAAGGACTTTCTGGAGGTTCGTTAGTAAAAAGGAGTCAAACCATACTATGGGATCATAATAATTAATAATAATAATAATAATAAAAATTAGAAAAAGAATGAAGAAATCAAATCAACGAACCACACGACAATCCTATTAACGTTCCTAAAAGCAGATTTTGAAGACTCTTGCCTGCAAGTTCTGGGAGGAAGAGGAGGAGGAAGAGGAGGAGGAGGAAGTCACAACGAAGCCCATTAAACATGTGCAAAGAAATGCTTTGTTGTCTCCCCCCCCCCTCTCTTTTAAACCATGCAAAAATAATTACAAGGGGGAAAATAGGAACCATAAAAAGGATAATAAACCGGAAAGGAAAAGCCTTCTTTTTATATATATATATATGTATATATATAAATACACGGAAGCGTTTCGTCAAGGGGTGCCACAGAGCAGACAAAAGGGGGTTCGGAGATTTGGAGCGGGTTCAAAATGCCATCATCTTTGGTTGTCTGCAGCGCTGAGGAGGAGGGGGGGTTCATGGGGGAAGAAGGGGGAACGGGGGAAGCAAGGGGCCTCGGGGTCAAAGGAGGGGGGGTCAGCTCTCGCTGGGCAGCTGGGCCTCAATGTCCACTCTGCAGATGGGGCACTTCTTGTTGGTGATCAGCCACTGGTCCACGCAGACCTGGTGGAAGAGGTGCATGCAGGGCAGGCGCCTGGGGAAAGGAAGGAAAAGAAAGGAATGAGAAAAAGAAGGAGTGTCAGAAATATAACAACAACAATAACAATAAATATAACATAATACTAATTATAATATATATACATATATATAAAATAATAAATTTAATATATAACAAAATTATCTATGTATATAATAAAAGTCAGTGTTTGTGGCAGGAGGTGCGGAGGAATATGTGGCAGCTTTTTGATTTGTTGCCAATGTGGGATTATTTGCATAAAGGACTCTCATTGGCCAGCCTCAGAACTCCAACACTCTAAGGCACCAGACAGTTTTTCCGTTGGAAATGGAATGTTCATCTCCTAATAGGATTTCACTACAGAGAGAGGGTTTCCTGCTGTACTGAGAGCACTACTAGCATTACAAGCTAGGCCCAAAAACAGACATACATCCTTCCAGCCAAAGGTGAAAACACCACTTTTCCCAACAGGCCTCAGCCTGAATTGACAGTAAGGCTTCCTAGGCCTCGGCCTGAATTGACAGTAAGGCTTCCTAGGCCTCAGCCTGCATTGACAGTAAGGTTTCCTAGGCCTCAGCCTGCATTGACAGTAAGGCTTCCTAGGCCTCAGCCTGCATTGACAGTAAGGCTTCCTAGGCCTCAGCCTGCATTGACAGTAAGGTTTCCTAGGCCTCAGCCTGCATTGACAGTAAGGTTTCCTAGGCCTCAGCCTGCATTGACAATACGGCTTCCTGGGCCTCAGCCTAAATTAACAGTAAGGCTTCCTAGTCCTCAGCCTAAATTGACAGTAAGGCTTCCTAGGCCTCAGCCTGAATGGACATTAAAGCTTCCTAGTCCTCAGCCTGAATTGACAGTAAGGGTTCCTAGGCCTCAGCCCATTTCAAATAGCCCGGGCACCGCCGGGTCCCAAAGCTAGTATATAATAAAAATAATAATAAACATAACAATATAATCAAATAAAATTAATAATATTAAATATTATTATTAATAGATATTATATATAATACTACTGATAAATTAATAATATTTTTATTCCTTGCGCCTTCAGTTTGAATACGTTTTGGTGGATTTTAATAGTGCATTTAAAAAAAATAAGCCCACTGGTAATTCTGTTTTCCTGTTTGTGTAAGAGTGGATTTTTCAAAATGCTTTCCATAGAATAACAGAGTTGGAAGGGACCACATGGGCCATCTAATCCACATGTAATAATGCCTGCCTTTTTGGGGCTAAATGCGCTTGCCAAAATGAGGGTGCGCGTTCGATTTGCATAATGTCGTAATCTGAGTGCTGAATCCAAGCCAAAAGGGAAGCTGTTTCTGCATTTAGTTGCTCAATGCGATGCAATGCTGGGATTTGTAGTTTTGGGAGGCATCCGCGTCCTTTGGCAGAGAAGCCATAGGATCAGGCCTGGGCAAACTTTGGCCCTCCAGGTGTGTTGGACTGCAACTCCCACAATCCCTAACAGCCGGTAGGCTGTTAGGAATTGTGGGAGTTGTAGTCCAAAACACCTGGAGGGCTGAAGTTTGCCCAGGCCTGCTGTAGGGACTCAAAGCGACTAACAACCACACTGTCTCATAACAACTTCAAACAAAAAATACCAAAAAATTAAATATTAGTGTGTGGATAGAAAGTTAAAATACAAGTCGAATGACGTTTCGAATTCTGCCTTAACTTGTTATCAGAAAAGGAACTCTCCCTCTTTTGAGTCGAGGGGTCAAAGGTCAGAGCTTCGTCTTTCACGGGAGAGGTGAAAGGGAAGTACCCGTGTTGTGATCATGATGACGATTATGTAATAATAATAGTACCTCTTCTGTTTGTTATTATTACTATTTTAGTAAGAAAAATAATTGTACCCATTTTGCTGATTGTGTAATAATATTAGTATCCAATCTGCTGATTATTTATTAAGTAATAATAGCATCCATTCTGCTGTTTATTATTATGTAATAATAGTACATGTTCTGCTGCTCCTATTTAATAACAGTACCTATGATTATTTTTATTAATAATAAATAATAATAGTGCCCATTCTGCTGCTGCTGATTATGATGTAATAATAACAGTACTTGTACTGCTGATAATATAATAATAATAATTATAATCCTCTATTGTCTACATCAGTGTTTCCCAACCTTTTTTGAGCCGCGGCACATTTTTTACATTTACAGAATCCTGGGGCACACCACCAACCAAAATGACACAAAATGACACTCTAACACAGTCATACATATCGTTAATATGTTTCTAAATGTATTTGCACACTCAGTGTGAAACCTGCGCCTATTTTGATGAACACAACATAGATATCCTGGCAGGAATGGCAGAAAGACACACACAAAGGCCTTGCTCAACAGCTGGGAGTTATAGTTCACCCGCAATCAAAGAGCATTCCGAACTCCACCAATGATAGAATGGAATCAAACTTCCCACACAGAACTCCCATAACCAAGAGAAAATACTATAAGAGTTTGGTGGGCATTTTGCTCAACAGCTGGGAGTTATAGTTCACCCGCAATCAAAGAGCATTCTGAACTCCACCAATGATGGAATGGAATCAAACTTCCCACACAGAACTCCCATAACCAAGAGAAAATACTATAAGAGTTTGGTGGGCATTGACCTTGAGTTTTGGAGTTGTAGTTCACCTATATCCAGAGAGCACTGTGGAGGGGAGAGAGGAAGAGGTGGGGCGAGTCTGCGCAGTAGCGCCCGCACGGGTCACGTCTTCCTCCCTCCCCCCTCCCGCAGAAGCAGCAATGTGAGCAGAGCGAGGCTGGGAAGAAGGGAGCCCGAGGGGAGAAGAAAAATTGTTCGGCAGGAGGGGGAAGAAAGGGGATTGGAGGTTCCCATTTCCCACGGCACACCTGATGATTGCTCACGGCACACTAGTGTGCCACGCCACACTGGTTGGGAAACACTGGTCTAAATTGTATTAATAATAGACCTATCTCTCCCTAGCTATTTAACCCAAATCTCACTTGGTCCAAAGGGTTGCTCATATCTGCTTTTGCTCTGGCACATAAACATGGTTATTAAGCGATGACGATGCTAGTGACGGTTACCTGACATCTTCTCCTTCCTCTAATATAGACAAGCAGATGGTGCACTTTTCCTCCGTGTCCTCCTCGGTCCCTTCCTCTCCATCTTGTTTGCAGTGGAGTTTCCTCTGTGAGAACCAATCAGGGGTTACCTTGTTAGCAGAGATGACGTTATTGGCAAGCGGAACGAGAGCGGGTTTCGTTAGGCACAATTATAGAGTTTCCAGCACAATAACAACAACAACAACAACAATACATCACAACAAACCCTGGAACCCACCCTCCGCCCCTCAACACCCAATTCCATTTCCAATGATATTGAATGGGGCCAATTCTAAGAATGCAATTAAACCATTGACCAGAGCTATCTAGCCATCTAAACATATGTTTAAAAGGAGGAAAATATACATTCAGGCAAAAGAAGAAATCGTTTTGGAACAAAGAAGAGAGAGAGAGATAAAAAATAAACAGATGCTTAAAATGTGCATTTATACAAGAAATAAACCCCGAGAACTTCAATCTTAAATTCTAAGGAGTTTTAAATGTACTTTAAAACAGTATTTGACACAATTTTTTCAAAATGTATTGGGTCGTGGCCTGTTGTTATCATAAGCTGCCTTGAGTTCTCTCCAGGGTGAGAAATAAAGTCAATAGAACAACAACAACCACCACCACAACAACCCCAGTGCCCAGGGGGAGAAAAGGGTAAAAAATAAACAACAAAAATAATCCAGAGCTAGTCCCCATTGGGGAGTAGAAATAAAGTTGCTAATAATAATACAATTATTATTATATTTATTATATATATTTATAAATCAATATAATAATTTTGTAACAAAATTGGAAAAAACCCAAACATTCTGTTCCTGGTTTGAAAGTGTTGTTTCCTGTTGAATTGTGTGGTCCTCACTTTGAAAGTAGTTGTTCTACATTTGTGGTGGAATCTTGATGAGATATTCATTGACAACCGAGGGCACAAAGCCATCCTCTCCCCTTTATTGTTTGACATCTACATGCGTCCGCTGGCCCAGCTGGTTCGTGGTTTTGGTCTGGAATGCCATCAGGACGCCGATGACACCCAGCTGGTGCTGAGAATGGACGGCAGGCCGGAGACCGTACCCGATTGTTTCCATCAATGCCTAGAAGCCGTGACTGGATGGCTGCGCATCAGCCGGCTGAAGGTGAATCCATCGAAGACTGAGATCCTGTGGTTGGGTCGCCCTGGGATGGGTGAGTGCCGGTTGCCTACCCTGGATGGCGAGCAACTAAGCCCGTCATCTTTGGTAAAAAGTCTGGGGGTCCAGTTGGACCCACTGCTGTCCATGGAGACTCGGGTCTCCATGGTTAGCAGAATAGCATTCTACCATCTCTGACAGGCTAGGCGGCTGGCTCCTTACCTATCCAGGGATGACCTGGCCATGGTAATCCAGGCAATGGTCATCTCGAGGCTAGATTACTGTAACGCCCTCTACATTGGTCTTCCCTTGTCGACAATCCGGAAACTCAGGTTGGTGCAAAACGCTGCCGCTCGATTACTGGTGGGAGCACCGGCGAGAGAGCATATCACTCTTATCTTGCAGCAATTGCACTGGCTGCCAATAGAGTGCCGGATTGTATTCAAGGTGCTGGTTCTGACCTTTAAGGCCTTGTATGGTCTAGAGGAAGAGGGCCGAAGATCTACTAGTAGCTCCCGAGCTACCTAATGCTCTAGGGCATTGGCCCCTGCTCTAGGGCCAGTGTACCTGAGGGACCGGCTCACCCCATACGTTCCCCCGAGACCACTACGTTCAGAAGAACAAAATCTCCTGACAGTTCCATCAGTTCGCTCCTGTCACCTTTCTGTGACTAGACAGCGAGCTTTCTCCGCGGTGGCCCCGGCACTGTGGAATGCGTTGCCGGACGACGTTCGCGCCATCACGGAGTTAGTTCCCTTCCGGAGGGCATGCAAAACGACTCTGTTTAAGCTCGCCTTCAACTAAGCGCTCCGGTTTTCTGACCATGCCCTATCTGAACTAATGTTTTATTTGTATTTTGTGTATTTTATGTGTATTTTAATCGACTTTTATGTAAACCGCCCAGAGCCTGCAGGGAGGAGCGGTATATAAAATTGAATTAAAAAAAATAATTAAATGTACGATCGCAGGGTCCCCCCCCCTGGCAGAAACAGAGCCTTTTGTAGTGTAATACACTTTCCCCATGTTTTTCTGATAGAACCAATTAGGAAGTGACATTTATAACCCAGGAACAAAAATCGCGTAACACAGTGTTGTAATAATAATTCAATTGCAATATTGATCAGCCAATATCATTTAGCTGATCCGAAGGTGGCTCGGAGCGTTCAGAGTAACTGTCCCTCAGGCAATGCTCACCTTTTTGTACTTGTGGGGATATGTGCACCTTTCGATGGTTCCTTGGGACGCGCCACGGT
Organism: Anolis apletophallus; assembly: GCA_030556195.1. Taxonomy (NCBI): domain Eukaryota; kingdom Metazoa; phylum Chordata; class Lepidosauria; order Squamata; family Anolidae; genus Anolis; species Anolis apletophallus. The sequence goes on along the minus strand of JARBWK010000015.1, from coordinate 45,074,394 downwards.
TGACGTTCCCTAAACGCTCTTCCAGGTGAATTAATTCCTGCAACCGAGAAGGAGGAGGAGGACAAGGGTCACCCCCAACCGCACCTCCATGCAAAGCCATGCGTTTCTGGGGGCTCCCTTTCCCCGATGGGCCTGGGGCCGCCTTCCTGCAGGCCTCTCTATTTCGGAGCCCCGGTCCCCCACGGAGCTAGGCCTACGACCCCATTACAAACCTCGAAATTGCCCCGGAAGGGTCCCCGGAAGGACGTCCCATCCAGCCCCGAGGAGATGTAGCGGATGTGAGGGTAGCCCGCCATGTCCGGCACCTGGGCAAGAGTCAAAGGGCAGAACAGGTTTGGGTCTGGTACCAGTCCAATTGGGTTGCTTGGCCTGTCGGTCCCCACCTGGAGGCAGCAGAGCGGACTCACCATCAGGGGCAGGGCCCCAATCTGCAGGTGGTGCAGCCGGGGCGGTGTGTGGTAGTGCGCCAGATGCGGGTGCAGGGGCCCCGGAGGGTAGGTTGCGGCCGCCACCCCTTCGATGCCCAGTTCCCTGTGGAGAGAGAGGCAGGGATCAGGAAGGGCTTCCTGCTCAGCAGAGGAACTCTGGGGGCTTTTAAAGCAGGGGCTGGGCAGCCATCTGTCCATAGGGGCCATCTGTCCAGAGGGCTTTGGTGGGGCTTCTCCTGCCTGGCAGAACAGGGCTTGGGCGGGTGATCCCTTGGAGTCTCTTCCAGCTCTAGGATGCTATTATTATTATTATTATTATTATGCAAAAGGGGCTGGATGCGGTACCTTGATAATGCTTTCCCTGCCTGAAGGCTGGATGGGCTTGGACGGGGTCGCCCCTTGGGGTCTCTTCCAACTCCAGGATTCTATGACTCTATTACTATTATCATTGTAATTACGTAGGGGCTGGATGGCCATCTATCTGGAGGGCTTTGGTGGTGCTTCTCCTGCCTGGCAGAAACACTAGATGGCCCTTTGGGGTCTCTTCCAACTCTAGGAGCCTATGATTCCGTCACTAATATTATTGAGCAGGGGCTGGAGGGCCATCTGTTGGGGGTGCTTTGATTGCGCTTCTCCTGCCCGGCAGAAGGGCCTTGGGCTAGATCGCCCTCTTTGAGATCTTTTCCAACCCAAAGATTCCATGGATCTATTGTTATTATAATCTTAACAATGTCAATGGTAGCATGATTTATAGTTAATCACATATGAATACTCCTAAGTTATAATTCAATACGCCAGCTGTCATGTGACCCTGATCTGAACTGGGGCTTCTGTCTGGAGTAGGGCTTATAACAGGCCTGGGCCAACTTTGGCCCTCCAGGTGTTTTGGACTTCAACTCCCACTGGCTGCTAGGAATTGTGGGAGCTGAAGTCCAAAACACCTGGAGGGCCGAAGTTGGCCCGTGCCGAGATTATATGGTGGGCATCATGCTAGGGCTTGTGTTCCGATGAGGTCTTATTTTTAGGGAGTATATAATTGCTGGATCTACACCGCCAAATAATGCAGTTTGAACCGCATGGAACTGTGTTGTATGGGTTTCCACTGAGCACACAATGCATTATTACGAGCCCAAAATGTGAACTGTAAAAGGAGAGTCCCTTCCGAGGGCTGACTGACCAGGCGGACCGCTCGGGCGCTTGCCGCGGGTGCGAAGACATGGTCTGCGGCACATGGATGTGGTGCCCGTGGCCGTAGTTGGGGTGCATCCGGTGCGGGTGGGGCGGGGGCCGCTCGTGGGCTCGCCTGCAGAGGGAGGAAGAGAGATCAGCATTAGGGACTTTTCCACCAAAGTTGGGGAAACGCTTCCTTTTGCCCGCCTACTCTCTTGCATACAACTACTCTCGCCTCTGCCGCCGCCTTCTTCCCCAAAGTCTCTGACTACAGACTGCATTTGCCAATGAGACGGAGAGCGGCTGTGCTAACAGAGGCTCTGCTACTGAGGGCCCGGATATTCCCAAGGCCTTCAAGGGCCACCGCCCCCTTTGCGCCGCCCTAGACGACTCACGTGGGGTGCTGCATCATCCTCCTCCGCTGGACCTCCATGCGCTGGATGACCTCGTGAGGGTGCAGGCGCTGGGCGGCAGGGGCCGCAGTAGGGGGCATGTGGTGGCCCAGGGGCTGGTGGGCGGAAGGCAGGGGCTGCGGCAGCGGGGCGGCCGCGATGGCGGACGAGGAGGCGGCGGCGGTGGCAACAGGGTTGGCCAGTGGGTGTGGAGGGGGTGGCGGAGGGGGGGCCACCGGGTGCGAGGAGGAAGAAGAGGAGGAGGATGCGGAGGACGAGGAGGAGAGGGCGGGGTGGAAGGCGTGCACCGGGTGCGGGATCACGTAGTCCATCGGTGGCGGGGGAGGGGGCACTGGGGGAGGGGGCGCTGGGGCTGCTGGCGGGGGAGGGGGGTTGCCGTGGGCGTGGGGGCAGGGCGGCCCTTGGTGGTGCAGGGGCCGCGACAGGGAGGCGTCTGCAAGGCAGGAAGAGAAAGAAGGGCCGTCATTGCGTTTGCCCATCTCTCCACCCAGAGGCAAAGGAGAGGTGAACAGAAGAACATAAGAAGAGCCATGCTGAATCGGGCCTCAGCCCATCTAGTCCAGCATTCTGTGTCACACAGTGGCCCACCAGTTGTACACGGGGATCTCGAGCAGAAAGGAGGGCAAAACCCCGACCTGCTCCCGACCCCCCACAACCAGTACCCGGGGAAATCCTGCCTACCTCCATCAACTCTGAGGTGGCACTTGGATGTCCTTTTCAGTAACTACCGATACCCTTGGTCTCCATGAATCTGTCTAAGTGCATCATCATCACTACAATCCTTAGCTCAATGGGGGCTGTCTCCCTCCTCCTTCCATGGCACCCAAAACCAACCTCCTTGCAAAGCAGCCCCCCCCCCCCATCTTTGCCACTCCTGGACCAACCCCCAGGCTCCTTGGGCCCTCAGCTATGAGGAACAGGGGGTCCCGAAGATGTGGGAGGACCACCAAATGCCTGGGAGGGCCAATGGTGGGGGAACCAAGAGGCCAAGCCTCCTTCCCCACCTCCCTCCCCCCCTTCCAGCCCCACTTACAAGGAGAGTGCATGTAGTGCCGGCAGGAGGAGAGTGTGGCCGGGGGCGGCGGAGGGGGCGGAGGGGCCTGGGGCTGGGCCACCATGCTGGCGCTGTAGCCGTCCACGAGGGCCAAGGGTTGCCCGGGCGGCTGGTGCGCGTAGAGGGCGGTGCGGGAGGAGGAGGCGCCGGGGCAGCAGGGGTCGAAGGCCGAGGCCCCATGGAAGGAGCCGCCCCCATGGCCCCGGAGCCCGTTGCTGCTGAGGTCCACCGGCAAGGCCTGCTGGAGGGAGAGAGACAGAGAGCAGGTCCAGGCGTGAGAAGAGGGCGTTCTCGGGAGCGGGCCTGCGGGAAGGCACCTGACAACCGAGATCGCCACCACCACCACCACCACCACCACCACTCTATATTGGAAATAAGGTCCCACTGAGGAGAAAGGGGCAAGGCTTGTCTGCTGTTGCTCTAGAGCAGTGTTTCCCAACCGCTGTGCCGCGGCCCACTAGTGTGGCATGGGAGATCATCAGGTGTTCCGTGGGAACCGTGTCAATTAATCAGCCGCCCCCTTTAAGGCAGGGAACAATCAAGGGAAGAATTAGGCCGCGGCTCCTTTAAAAAGACAGCCTGGTTCCCTCTCCTGCTTTATGTGAGTGCAACACTTTTGCTCGTCTCATCGGCTGAGCTTTCGCAGAGGCTCTCACTATGCATGCGCAGCCCTACCATATGTGCTATTCACAGATGACCACTCGGGAAACTATGGTTACAGGTAAGCAACCCATATTTCTTTCTGGTCCTGGGGCTTCGATTCACGCGGATTCCCTGCAGCGGAGTTGCTGGCCACTGTTTATGGTGAGTCTGTGACATCACAATGCTCACCATTCCACCAAGCACCCCCTCCTCCCCCGCGAAAGCAGAAGGGCATTAATTCAATGGGGCGAAACTCCCCCTTTGCTGTGATGGTTTGCCTCCTGTCTTTGGGGTCTTTTCTTGAGCAAGCACAGGGCCCGTTGGCAATGCAGGAAGGGGAGTCTGCTTGCAGGGGGGTCCTTGCATTCCTGTCCAAGAAGGGCGCATCTACACTGCAGAAGGAGTGCAGCTTGACACCACTTCGAGTTGCTACTGCTCAATGCTGTGGAATCGTGGGAGTTGTAGTTTGGCGAGGCGCCAGCTCTTTATTTGGCAGACAAGGATAAAGACCTTGCAAAACTATAACTCCCATGCAGGGTACATGCAGTGCAGCGTTTTGTAGCATGCTAATAATTGTTTTTGTACAGTTATGCTTCTATGATAATACGTATGACTTTGGAAGCATCTACACAAGTAGAATTGGGTGATGGAGTTTGACACCACTTTAACTGCTATGGTTCTGTGTTGTGGAATAATGGGATTTGTAGTTTGGCAAGGCACCAGTGCTCTTTGGTAGAGAAGCCTAAGCCTGTAGTAAGCAAGATGCAAGAACTTAATTGTTTTTGTGGCTGTTAGCTGCTTTGTATGTAATTTGCAACAATGTAATGTTATATGTAATGTTGTATAACACTAATATTATGAATGATGTATTAGTACTATGCTAGTGAAGTCCTTCGGGGTGACCAGGGTGGCACATAAATGTCATAAATAAATAAAATAAAATAAAAAAATTGTGAAGTTAAAAACAGGCTAGATTTACTTACTTATTTACTTACTTGCTGTATTTGTATACTGCCTTTCTCAGCCCGTAGGCTGTGTTAAGAGTGTCATTTTGGTTGGTGGTGTGCCCCAGGATTTTGTAAATGTAAAAAATGTCCCCGCGCTCAAAAAAGGTTGAAAAACACTGATCTAGAGCAGTGTTTCCCAACCTTTTGAGCCGCGGCACACTTTTAACATTAAAAATCCAGGGCACACCACCAACCAAAACCAAAAATGACACTCTAACACAGTAAAGAACGGCTGGGGGTTGGTGGCCTGCTGGGAGCAGCTGCTGGGAGTGCCAAAGCCAGGGAGGGGGCGGAGCCAGGCTGCGCCATGCCCCGCCCCCTACCCCCGGCTTCACCTCTCCCAGCAGCTGCTCCAGCCTTGAGGGGCAGTGCCAAGCCAGTGGTGCCAGAGCCAGCACAATGCTGGCTTGGCACTGTCCCCTCAAGGCTGGAGCAGCTGCTTGGAGTGCCGGCCGGGGAGGGGCAGAGCCAGGCCGCGCCATGCCCCGCCCCCTCCCTCCCGCAGCTTCAGCTCTCCTACAGAGGAGGAGCATGAGCGGTGGACAGGCTTCAGTGGGCGGGGCTCCTCCACGCGGCTTCAGCGAGCGAGGGCGAGAGTCATGGTGGGAGTCATGGCGGATTGGAGGCTGGCTGGGGAAACGGCCGAAGGAGGCGGCGCCCCGGTCCCTTCTTCTTTTTCTTCGCCACTGCCCGGCCCTTCCTCCTCCTCCCCCAAGCAGCAGGAGTTCAGCAGGAGGGGGGAGGAAGGGGGGCAGAGAGCTGTTCTCGCGGCACAGCAGGAGGTCCATCACGGCACACTAGTGTGCCACGGCACACTGGTTGAGAAAGACTGTTCTAGAGGCTGGGACACAAACTACAGGAAAAGAGATTCCATCTCAATATTGGAAAGGAATGTTAAAGGAGAAGAGAGAGATGGTCATCTGCCAGGAGTGCTTTGATGGTGAGTAGGCTCGTGTGTACACCCACTGGGCTGCTGTATCTGCTGCTGCTCTATTGTTTTAGCTGTATTGCATTGTTTTAATTGTGTTTTTATGTGCTTTATGTTTTTAACCCTCTGGCGCTGTGCCATTGTATTTGGGAGCCGCCGCGAGCCCCTGGGAGTCGGCGGTGCAGAAATCCCAATAAATAAATAAATAAATAAATAAATAAATAAATGGACGTCTTACTGCCTGGCAGGAGGTTGGGCTGGATGACCCTTGGGGTTCCTTCCATATCTATTATTCTATGTTGTTGTTTTGTTGTTATTGTATTATTATTATTATTATTATTATTATTATTATTATTATTAGGAACACAACAAGATGAGTCCACAGCAGGCAAGATCCCTCTGCTGGCTGTTGTATTGGATCACACACCACGGCTGGTGGTGCTCTGTTTTTACCACACTGATACTATTTCATTGTTATTTAACTTTCGTAGACGTGTCTGAGTGTGGGATTGTTAGCTGCTTTGAGTCCCTGCAAGGGGAAAGGGGGGTATAAATAAAGTTAACAAGACTATACTGTATAATAACAAAAATAGATTGAAACACAATACATGCCTTTAACATGACCCCATCCAGCTCACATCTCCCCGAAACCTGCCCCCGATCCCCCAAAAGCCTGGGGCCGAGCATGGGAGCAGCAGCCCAGTCCCACCACTTGCCTGGTCGTGGAAAGTGTTTCCTGCGGTGGAGGAAGAGGCGGCGCTGCTGCTGCTGCTGGGGGCCACGCCGGGTGCGGCAGGCCTCTCTCCGGGGCATCCCGTCTCACCGAAGGGGGCGGAGGGGGAGAGCGGGATGTGGGGCCCGTGGTGGTGGTGGTGGTGGAAGTGGTGGCTGTGTGGCGGGAAGCAGGCCCCGTGGGCGGCGGCATGGCCCAGGGCGTGGAGGTGCTGCGCCGAGGAGGCGGCGCCAGTGGCGCCCGAGCAGGGCGAGTGCTGCGGGCAGCAGGAGGGCAACCTGGGCAAGGCCGGGGGAGCCGCCTCCAGGGTCGGGCCTCCCGAGGGGTGACCTCTGGTGTCGTCTGCGGAGAGAAAAAGCAAAGAGATGATGCCTCTGAGGGCATGCGCCCCCAAACAGCTGCAGCGGTGGTATCAAAAGACCACTCGCCGTACCTCCAGCTGGATTCCCACTGTTGCTGAGGACGACAACAGGCGCGGAGGGCGCGGAGGGCCGGCCACTGGAGACGCCGGAGGCCCCTGCCTCAGAGGCCAGCTCTGGGGCGGCAAGGATGGTGATGGCGTTGGGACCGCCCTCCGAGGCCGTGCTGGCCGGCTGGTGCTCCCCCCGAGATGACGTACTGGCCACCAGGGTCGGCTCTGCAAAGCAAGGGGCAAGAGGCCCAATTAGTGGAAGCACGCTTCTGGGGACTGCCTGGCACGTGCGCCCCTCCTTTCACGTAGAGGCCACCCCCGCGTTACAAACAACTCTTAGTTAAGAATGAAAGTGTCAACGGGACGTGAGAGGGAGCGAAACCCACTCCTGGAAGAATGATTATCCTGGGGAAATGGGGGGGGGGTCTCCACTGAAGCTTTAGCCCCAATCCTTGTTTCCACAACAAGACACATTTTCTAAAATGCCATTCTTCCAAGGGTGAAATCTTCTGAACAGGGGATCAAACATCATGTTAAACACCACAGGGGCGTTAACCCTTCCCTACGCTATCCAAAGCTTACACACACAAACACACACACACACGGCTGGTGATACAATTAAGAAATAGTTAGATAGACAGACAGACAGACAGACGGTGTTACACTTAAGAAATGTTCATGTTACAAACAAATTTCAGCTTAAGAACAAACCTACAGAACTACTTGTTTGTAACTTGGGGACTGCCTGTACATGACGATCGTCTGACATGGCCACCTGCAGAGACTCACAGCATGTGGGCTCTGTCCAGGCCTGGATTAACGTTTTGTGGCGCCCTAGGCCACACTCTGTAAATGCCGTCCCCGGGGGGCGGGTTCGCTTGAGGGGGCAGGGCCTCTTGCGGGGGGGCGAGGGCGGCGCGCAGGGGGAAGTCCCGCCCCTAGGGCGTCTGACGTGGTTTCCCCCGCCACCTCCTCGCTCGCACGGGCAGCCCCTCCTTCCTTCACTGAAGGAAGGAGCGGCGCCCGCCCGCGCAACGGAGGAGGTGCCGGGGGGGGGGAGTCCCGCCGCCCCAGGGCGTCTGATGTGGCTTCCCCCACTGCCTCCTCGCTCGCGCGGGCGGGCACCACTCCTTCCATCAGTGAAGGAAGGAGGGATGCCCATGCAAGCGAGGAGGCAGCGGGGGAAGCCATGTCAGACGCCCTAGGGGCGGGACTTCCCGGCTGCTTCTCCCTCGCGCGGGCGGGCGACGCTCATTCTGGTGCGAAGGAGCCGGGGGAAGTCCCGCCCCTAGGGCGTCTGACGTGGCTTCCCCCGCCGCCTCCTCCTCCTCGCTCGCGCCAGCCCCTCCTTCCTTCAGTGCGCAGAAGCAAGCACCCAGATCAGATTAAAAAAAAAATTCCCATTTTTTCAATTTTGGGGGGTCCGGATCTGCCGCCCCCCGCCCATGGCTGCCGTCCTAGGCCATGGCCTAGTGTGGCCTTATGGGTAATCCGGGCCTGGCTCTGTCCACTTGGCACTCTTTCCTCAAAGGTCTCAAGGCAGCCCTGACTGTGGCACCCAAAGTGCTTCCCTTCCACAGCACAGCAGTGTCAAGCCTGCAGCCAGCCCGCCCGCCCTCCCGGTGTTTGGGTCTCCAGCTCCAAGAATTCCTGCCCACCGGACAAACTGGCAAGAGGGGCTTCTGGAAGCTGGAGGCAAACGCCTGGAGGGCCACGTGTGCGGCTCCTCTGCCTTCAGGAGAAGCAGCGAGAGCAGCCTTCACATTTTGACACTGGACCGAAGGCCCCGTTGCCCAAAGGACCCGAGAGCACCGTCTTCCAAAGCAGCCCCTTTATTCTCAGCTCAAGAACACAAAATGGGATGTCGGTGGACAGCAAAAGGGATCGAACGAGGGGCTTAAAGCTGACCTGATAAAAATGTGGAATAAAGACAGAGAGAGAACTGGAAATGGAGGCCAGCTATTACCTACAGTGTTGTGGATTTTGAAGAGGGAAAAAGGGAGAAGCGCGAGAAGCGGAAGATGGCACCTCAAGCCAACCCTTGTCGGGACCGTCTTCCACCTGGAAACCAAGGTCCTCAATGTGAAAGGAAGAGCGCGTGGGTGCAGGAAAGGCCTCCACAGTGACTTACAGGCCCACTGCCAAGACTCTTCCCTTGGAAGGGAATCTGGCCCATGGGCCGTGAAGGGATGCCTATGGCAGTGGTGATGACTTGATGCAGATCATTGGATCAGCTGGGGTGGGCACCCTAGGACTGGCTGGTCTCCCAGGTGCTTCTGACCCGTTGCCAATGGCAATGGCACTTTGAGACATGCCTGGGCCTAAGCCAACACTGTACTAGATAGCAGCTTTCTGACTGATTGCTGTTGCTGACACCTACCGTCCTCGTCCACGGTGAGGTCCACCACTTCCGTGGCGCTCTGCCTTAGCGGCTGGATGACGGTGGAGACCCGGCTGCTGCGGCTGCGTGGCTCCTGCGGCCGAGAGGCGTGGGGACCGGAGGCGTGGCCCCAGTGGGAGCGTGAGTGGCCCAGGGAGGAGCGGGACCTGGAAGGCAGAGGGACGGCCGCAGCGTCAATCCACAGCTCATCTCCACGTGCAACCTCTTGGTACCTGCCACCCTCCCCTTGGCCTCCTGGGGTGCCACATATGACCCCTAAGCCACAATTTGGTGGCAATTTGGGAAACCCAAACCCTCAGGCACTTCCCTTGTTTGTAAATCTGAACAAACCCATGAGTACAGCAAAGCCACCTCCAATTGTGACACGGGCGACAGCCTGAGCACTCAGTGTATCTCTCTCTCCCTGTTGAGAGCAGGCTGTTTTTGCATCTCAATCAGGAGATAAAAATGGATGTGCATAATATATACAATCATAATTTCTGCCCAGCCCAGATGCCCCGTATTCCTGCAGCCTTGTGTTTCCTCAAACCTCATGCGCCACTGAATCTAATGCTCACCTCCATTTTCGAAACTCTGAAACCAAAACAAGCATTTGCTGGCGGATGTAATGCGCAGCAGCAGAAGGTGCGCTCTGTGTCTTTTGGCCCCGAGAGTGGCGGCGGCGGTTGCCGCCGCCAAGGACTCCTTCTTTCAAAACAAACGTGTTTGGACCCCACAGCTCCCCACAATGGAAAAGAAACCTTGGCTCAACGCTATGGGGTCATCGGGATGGAGTTTGACAAGGTCTTGAGCCTCCTCAGCCAAAGGAGGTGGATGCCTCACCAAACTACAAATCCCAGGACCCCATCGCATTGAGCCATAGCTGTTGCAGGTGAGGTGACCTCCCTCAAGGGTAGCTCCCCTTTGGCTACACAAATCTAATGTGCACAAATCTAACGTGCACCCTAATGTTGGGGAGGTAATTCAGTCCAAAAAGGCGAGTGTTAAGATTCCGTAACATGCGTGGCTTTAATGAGGAAGAAACAAGGCCAAACGAGGAGGCTGAGCCGGGCGAAAGGCAAGGAGAGGAGAAGCAATGCCCGGCCGCTGCCCAACCTTTACATTCCTCCTCCATGACCGGGGGAGCCGTTGCTTTGCCTGAGGCGCAGGGCAGAGCCATTCTGGGAAGCGATGATGGAAAGCCTGTAAAATGGGACTGGGAGGCGAAACTGACTGGGCAACAGGCGTCTATTATGGGCGCTTGTAAACTCCTGCGAACATAACTCCAGGCCAGGCCCGGCCTTTTATTACTCGCAAAGCAGAGGCCTCTCTCTTACGATCCGGGGAAACAATCGGAAGGGACTCACCGGTAACTCTCTCCGACGGTGACGATCTCGACTTCGCTGTCCGTTGAGGTAACGTTGATTTCTTCATTGGCGGTGACTTGCGGGGTGGAGGAGGCCTCGATCACCACCACGTCTTCGTCAATGCTCCCTGAACGGACCAAGGCCCCGCAGAGGCACATTAGGAAACAGGCAAAAGGGGGCCGACCTTACACAGATATGCGCCAAAGTGGAAGCAAATCAAGGGACGATGGAGAAACACAACTCAAAACAGCAGCACTGCAACAGCGGTCTCCTGTGGAAGTTGTGTGGCGCCGCACAAAAACTGCAGCCCACTTCAATGCTGCCAGGCTGATATTTCGATGCAATAAGGATTGTTAATAGTAAACACATTTTTAACCACAAAGAATGACTTGGGAATCACTTCCTATTTTAGAAAAAGATATTTCCTGGGCCAACTTCGGCCCTCCCTTCAGGTGTTTTGGATTTTCCCACAATTCCTACCTGCCGTTAGGAACTGTTTGGAGTCCAAAACACCTGGAGAAAGGGCCAAAGTTGGCCCAGGCCCAGCCTAAGCTGACCAGTGTCCACGGCAGCCATTTCCTCCACCCCCACAACCTGGAGGAAGAGCAGCCAGGGCCGCCCCCTCCTTCACCGGCAGAGGCCCCTCCTTCACCTGCAGGAACAGCCGCGCTGCTTGGGTGGCTTTCTCCAGCCGAGACGAAGATGTCCTCCTCTCCGTCGGAGGAAGAGCTGGAAGAGGACTCGCTGCTGAGGTCGTTCTCGCTGGAGCTGCTGGAGCTGGGAAGCAAGGCGTACTTCCTCCGCGCCAGGACCTCCCGCTTCTTCCGCTGCATCAGCATGCGCTCCTTCTGGTTCTGCGTCCGCTGCAAGGAGCCGCCCTTCACAAACCGCTTGCGGCAGGGCAGCCTCCGCAGGGACCCCCCTCCACCGTTGCCGCCTCCACTGCTTTGGAAGCAGGGCCTCTTCATGAGGAGCCCCGGCATGGCCTCGCCCTCGGTCCGTGGCCACTTCTGCGGCCGGGAGCCCGGAGTCCTGCTGGCGGCGCTCAGGGCGGCCCTGGGGTGCCTCACGGGGGGAGTGGCAGAGGCGGAGGCAGCGGCCGCAGCAGGGGCCTCCTTGTCCTCGTCGGAGCTGACCGTGTCCGAATCTCCAAAATGCAGGCTGGAGGAGGGTGAGGAGACGCACTCACTGAAGGAGGACTCATTGTCTTCGCTCGGCACCTCCAGGCGCGGCCTCAGGCCCAAAACACGGGGTTCTCCTTTGCCGCCGCAGCTCTGGGCAAAGGAGGGTCCGGCCTGCTGGTTTTTGCGCTTCTTCCGCACAACAATGGCCTCCTCTGCCGGCTCTGCCTCCTCTGGGCGACCTCCATTGGCTTCCTTCTCCTTCTGAGAGTCGCCGCCGCCGCCGCCGCCGCCGCAGAGGTGTGAGAAGTCGTCCCCCCCTTTGCTGGCAATCATCCCCACCTCTTTCTCTTCTTCTTCGGGGAAGCTTTTGCTGGGCTCTTCGATGGCGGGCGCCGGAAGAGGAGGAGGAAGAGGAGGAGGGTTCAAGAGGACCCCCTTCAGGCTCTCCTGGCTCTTGGCGGCACCATCAGAGGAAGCGTCACTCTTCATATCCACGTCCGGGGGGTAGGAGAGGTCACAGCGAGGGCTCCATCGAGACATGGAAGGACAGGGAGCCCTGGGCGGGAGGGAGACACAGGCAAAAGAGATGGTGAGCGCCGGCAGCACAGAGAGCTACGCAGACACAAGGGACACCAAGGGTCCTACGAGCCACAGAGTCAGAACACAAACACAAGCGGCCAGGGAGACGCCAAAAGTTGAGGGCGCTGCAAGAGACCACAAGGCTCCGAATGACAAAATGAACCTCAACAGAAATACATGAAATGCACAGGTACATGGTTTGAAAACAGTCCACGCGGAAGAGACCAAGGAGTCTTAGTGCACCACAAGCTGAACATGAGTCAAGACTGCAATGCAGCATTTCTAGTCTGTGCTAACAGGAGCCCAGTCTCCAGATCAGGGGCGGGGAACCTACAGCCCGCGGGCCGGATGTGGCCCGGCAGCTGGTTCTGTGCGGCCCAGGCGTAGGGCTTCGGGGGCGGGGCCAAGAGGAAGGGGTTCCGCTGCCGCCATCCTATTGCGGGCTCTGTGAGGCCGGTGTTGGCAGTCAGGTCGGAGGAGCGGCAGCTTTGGAGTGCCCACCATCCCTGGAGGCGATCCGCGCCTGCAGCGGGAGCATTCGCAACCTGCGGGGGCTAATCGGCGTGGCAACCTGGACGACTTGATCATCTTCCGGGTCGCCACGGCGATGAGCCACCTAAGATTGCCGAGTGCTCCCCCTGCAGGCCAGGATTGCGTCCAGGGAAGGCGGGCACTCCAAAGCCGCCGCTCCTCCGGCCTGTCTGCCAACACAGGCCCCACAGAGCCCGCGATGGGATGGCATGGTGGCAGCGGCACCCCTTCCTCTTGGCCCCGCATGGCGAGGGCCGTGCGGTTGGGGGCAAGAGCGGGCGGAGGCCTGCAGCCTCCAATGGCCTGCTGCTCTGCTCTCCTCTGCTGCTGCGGCGGCGGCGGTTGGCTCCGCTTTGCCACCCTCTGGGCTGAGTCCATTGGGCCATTCCATCTTGGGATCCTTCCTCTCTTGAGGATGTCAGCCTACATCTTGGTTCGCACCTTGTCTTCTTGAATTTCATTTTATTTTAGTGGTTTCTATTATTATTTTATAATAATTTTATAATAAAAATATAATATTATATAATGTTATATAATATTATAATTTCAATATATTATAATGTATATATATACTATAATAATTATATTAATACTAATAATATATGAATATTTCTTGATATATTAATACGTTAATATTAATGATGTGTAATATATTGTAAATATTCTATTATATAAAGGAGGTCCCGTCATGGAACGACCGTCCTAGGCAGAGAAACCTTACAAGGCAGAGACACCAAATCAGCCCACATACACACAAAACCCCACTTGGTATGTTTACCACCCCCCCAAAAAACAAAAAAATTAACAACACAACCAAAAATACAAAAAAAACCCACTGGACTACAACTCCCATGATCCATCACACCACACCCTTCTGGCAGTTTGGAATGTCAGAATGCTGGTGGAAGGGAGGGAGGGAGAAGAGGCAAGGGGAGCAAGGACTGATACAGAAAGGGGAGGAATGGCAGGAAGGAGGGAGAGGAAAGAAGGAAGAGAGGGAAGGAAGGAGGGGAGAAGAAAGGAAAGGATAGAAGGGAGAATGGATGGAAGGAAGGAGGGGAGAAGAAAGGAAGGAAAAAGGAAGGATTGCAGGAAGGAGGGGAGGGGAAAGGAAAGAAAGGATAGAAGGATGGAGTGAAGGAAGGAAGAAAAGAGAGAGAAGAAAGGAAGGAAAAGGAAGGATAGCAGGAAGGAAGGGGGGAAGGAGAGGATAGAAGGATGGAGTGAAGGAAGGAAGGAAAGAGGGGTGAAGAAAGGAAGGAAAAGGAAGGATAGCAGGAAGGAAGGGAGGGGAAGGAGAGGATAGAAGGATGGAGTGAAGGAAGGAAGGAAAGAGGGGAGAAGAAAGGAAGGAAAGGAAGGATAGCAGGAAGGAAGGGAGGGGAAGGAAGGAAAGGATAGAAGGATGGAGTGAAGGAAGGAAGGAAGGAAAGAGGGGAGAAGAAAGGAACACAGAAACACACACACACACACATATACATGCACAGAAATATACAAAAATACACATACACACATACATAAACACACCTGTACTTACACACATCAACATATATACACGCACATACATATACAAACACACATATACATAAGTACACACATATACACGCATACACATATACATGACTACACACACAGTCCCCAAGTTTAAAAAAAACCCACAGCAACGCGTGGCCGGGACAGGTAGTAGTAAATAAATAAATTATGTAGATCAGAACGTAGTTAAGCCTTTAGGTGTGGCCCGCCATAATATTTTTTGGCTCTTGCGTGGCCCCTTGGAAAAAACAATTGCCCACCCCTGCTCCAGGTGGAGGGAATTGATGCTCCCACCCTCTTCTGCTTTGGCCAGAGTTTTTGCTAACTTTATTTCTACCCCGCTTTATTCTGCCCAAGGCTGGGAATCAAGGCAGCTCTGGTGGTGTGCCTTCAATCTAGTGCAGTGCCCAACCCAAACTGCGCCCAGTTAGTGAGAGTGGCGCCTTCGAGCCATTGGTTATCCAGGGAATTCCCAAATCCCAGGACACATCAGAGTTTCAGCCACCGCCAACCCAAGATGCTACCTTGGCAACTTGCTGAACCCACAAGGAAGACGTATCTGCAGGGTGACGCTGGGCGCATTCTCTCCCAAGAATCAGGAATGGCTTCATCAAAGGAGGGAGAAGGCGGGTGGCGTTCCCACAAAAGTCATAGAATCACAAAGTTTGGGGTGGGGAATGGATGGTCCCAATGACCACCCAGCCCAACCTTCTTCTGCCATGTAGAAATCCACAACCCAAACATTCCCTGCAGACCCAGAGAACCCTCCAAAGACGGGGATTCCCCCAGAGCCCCCTCCTCTTGCATCAGCCTCTCCTTCTACCTTCCACAAGAGACCCCGATTCCCTCCAGATCTGGAGCTTCCTCCGATCTTGCCAAAGACGTTATTGGCAGAGCGAGAAAAGAAGGGTCAAACCTGACAAATCCTGCCAGGGCTTTAGAAAGTGACGGTGAACCATTTGAATTTTTGGGACCTATTTGCTCATCGAACGAGGCTTTTCGATGCCTCTCTTGCATGCAAGAGCAACACTCCTGCCGGGGAGATAGCACAGCGGTAACACAGCTGTGTTTGCAATCGGAAGGTTGCTAGTTCGAATCCCCGAGCTGGCTTGGACAACCAGCTATGAGTCCTGTCCACTGCCCACCCAAGCAGTTAAAACAGCCCAGCTGTGAATAAACAATGGGGACCGCAGAAAGCGGGGAAGGATTTTTACAAGGACTTTACAACTTCTGAAAAAGTTCGGCTGTCGGGAAAGGTGAGATGCGGAAATGCAGAAAAAGAAGCTCCCGTCATGAGGATGGAACAACAGCACCCCTTGTGACATAAAGACGCAATGACATAACAATGATGTCGTAATGGAGCATCCACATCCTGTGATGCACACCCTGTATGACCCTGTGATGCAGCCAGGAAAGAAGAAATCCTTCTACACACTGCACTGTGTACGGTCTATTGTAATTTGTATGTCTTCCGACAGGGACGTCTGTCGTATGTGTAATGTAATCCGCACTGAGTCCCCTTCGGGGTGAGAAGAGCAGAATATAAATAAACAGTATTATTATTATTACTCTGCTTCAAGCTGCAAGGAGAGACAGGTATTACTGTTGTTATTATTATTATGAATCCGTTTGGCTTAGGGCCAAATGGGTTACAGACAGAGAAGAACAAGGAAACGTCCAGTCTCCCTTCCTCCTCTTGGGCCTGAGAGAACTCACATTCCAGCTTCTGCCGTCCAGTCATATTTCTTATATCGCCCCTGAGAATCTGGCCAGGAAGGGCCGGACTGCCAGAGTATTTGGGGGGGGGGGGTTGCTACATGCACGTATCTGCTCCGAAGACTCAAGGGGAATGCAAAAGCCTCGTTCAATGAGCAAATAGGTCCCAAAAATTCAAGTGGTTCACCTTCACTTTCTAAAGCCCTTCCAGGATTTTTCAGGTTTGACCATTCTTTTCTCGCTCCGCAAATCTTTGGCAAGATCGGAGGAAGCTCCAGATCTGGAGGGAAACGGGATCTCTCGTGGAATGGGCAGAGATATGAGGGCAGAAGGTGCAGAGTTGCAGAACCGGGACACATAGACCCACTGGGCCTGAATGTGAAAGGAAGGCAGAACTTCACGTCAACAGCTCATTACAGCAAATAGTATCTTTATGGCTCAGCACTTTTGCACAAACACAAAAAAGCCAGGGAGATCACGGGGAATGGCTTATGAACTAGCTGGAAATGCCCTCTCAGCGAACCTAATTCCAGGAGGCCCAGGCTTCGGGAAACAGAAGAACGGACGAGGACGCTCCGTGCGGAGTTTCCCCAAAGTGAGAAGATGTCTACATCCGCCATGCTGTTTCCCTAACCTATTCCTTATTCTACGCACTGGAAGACAGCAAAGGGAGGTCCTGGGTCTGTAATGCAAAGAAGGAGTTCATCTACGTCAGTGTTCCCCAACCTTTTTTGAGCAGCAGCACACTTTTTTACATTGACCAAATCCCGGGGCACATCACCAACCAAAATGACACAAAATGACACCCTAACACAGTAATACACATAGTTAATCTGTTTTTAAATGTATTTATACACTCAGTGTGAAACCTGGGCCTGTTTCGATGAACACCACATAGGTATCCTGGCAGGAATGGCAGAAAGACACACACGAAGGTCTTACTCAACAGCTGGGAGTTATAGTTCACCCGCAATCAAAGAGCATTCTGAACTCCACCAATGATGGAATGGAATCAAACTTCCCACACAGAACTCCCATAACCAAGAGAAAATACTATAAGAGTTTGGTGGGCATTGACCTTGAGTTTTGGAGTTGTAGTTCACCTATATCCAGAGAGCACTGTGGAGTGGAGGGAGGAAGACGTGGGGCGAGTCTGTGCAGTAGTGCCCACACGGGTCACGTCTTCCTCCCTCCCCCCTCCTGCAGAAGTGGCAGCGTGAGCAGAGCGAGGCAAAGTGAGCAGAGCGAGGCTGTGAAGAATAGAGCCCGAGTGGAGAAGAAAAAGTGTTCGGCAGGAGGGGGAAGAAAGGGTCTTGGAGGTCCCAATATCCCACGGCACACCTGATGATTGCTCACGGCACACTAGTGTGCCACGGCACACTGGTTGGGAAACACTGATCTAGGAAACGAGGGTGCCACAGAGGCAGCTAAAAACCCAAGCCAACACAAGGCAGAAAAATACCCCCAAAACCGACTTCAAAAGACAACATCTTCCCAACTGTAAGATGTACTCTTTCCCCATATAAACATCTCTAAAACAGGATGGTTCTAAGAATTACAGGTATAAAGGATTTTTTTCCCAGTTGGTAATTTCACTGAAATGAATGTGCATTCCACAATCAAAGAAATACCGTATTGGGCAGTGTCCGCTGCCATAGGACTATTTAGAAGCTGAGCGGCAAGCCCTTGGATGCTTCTACGGGTGTCTCTTCTGGATATAAAGGGGCAACCTGGGGATTTTGGAGAAGCCAAGAGCCACAAGAAGAGCCTGCCGTGGCTGCAGGACACATTCTGCCTCCTTTTAGACCTCCTACTTCAGGGGTGCTCACACTTTTTCAGCATGCGAGCTACTCTTAAACCAACCAAGTCCAAAAGATCTACCTGCCCCCGCCGCCGTGTGCCCCCGGTGTCCTCCCGCATGCTCCCACCGCCACGCGCTCCCGCCACCACGCGTGCTCCTGCTGCTGTTTTCCGCCCGCGCAGCGCTTCTTCCGCCTGCGGGGCATTGCAGGAAGGAGAAAGCACAAGGCGGGGCATCCAGAGGGAGCGCGCCGCCCTGCCTGTCTCGCCGGCAACGGAGGCTGCGTAGCTGCTTCTGGACAAGAGAGAGGCAGGGCGCTCCCTCCAGAGGCCCCGCCTCGTGCTTCCTTCTTCCTGCAATGCCCCGCAGGCGGAAGAAGCACCGCCAGAGCGGAAGCCAGCAGCAGGAGTGCTCGTGCAAGCAGGGTGTGCGCGTGCATGGCAGGAGCACCCCATCCGGCTGAGGCCCGAAGATCACCTGGAAGAGGGCCAAAGATCTACTAGTAGCTCGCGAGCTACCTAATGAGCACCCCTGTCCTACATGATCTCCCCTCCCTCCCTCCCTCCCTCCCTCCCTCCCTTCCTTCCTCCCTCCTTCCTTCCTTCCTTCCTTCCTTCCTGAAACCAGGAAGAGATCAAATTCCCTGGAAACAACTAGGAGGAAGAAACCCTGGCTTCTGAATGACATTTGCTCGCCTGAAGCTGATGCAGGAGGAGCATTCTGCCAAGGGTTTCCAATGCGGCGCTCGCCTTCTTTCCCTCCAAGCTCAGAGCAGCAGCTTCAACTCCAGAGCCACCACTCCACCGCTCCAGCCTGGGGTTTCTCTTTGCCTTTACCTTGGGTCTCTTTCTCCCCCGACTGATCAATAAACTATGCCAAGGCAGCTTGGGAGGCGGCAATGTTGAAGGGGCAGAGAAAACATTTCGGAAGCAGGACATCTAAGCCATGTCGAAGAGCAGTGGGCAGAACGATCAGAGTCCGGAATAGAAAGGCAAATTGAGCCATGGTGCTACCAAGACTGAAAGTGTCTTGAAGACAAGGGCTTGGGTCTCTGCTGCCCTGGAAACCCACTGGGGAAATCTGGGGCACCTCACACTCTCTCAGCCTCGAAAGAAGGTACGAAAGCACTATGGGAGGCACACAACAGCAGCAGCATATGGAACCCACAGCCGTGGTGGGCAGGTGAGTCTTGGGAAAGAGTTTGACAAAGAAAGAAAGGCCAACTTTGGGTCCATATCAACCTGACTTCAGTCATGGGTCCTCTCTCAAGAAACCTTTCCCTGGCTCTTCTCACAGAATTGAGAGACCGATACTGAAGAGAGCGGGCAGCAGTCCTCAAGACCACCCAGAAGTGTAGGAGGTGCCAGCGAAGATGGGGTCCTCACCTGCCTCTCGGTTGCTCCCAAGCGTCACCCTCACTCACTCCCAGCTGATGAAACAGACGCGCCAAGGCAGGAATGACCCAACAAGACTGGCTTCAGGTCCAGATAAACAAGACGGTTTTCACTCTCCACTCATACGTCAAAGACGGCAGCCCTTGCTCGGACCCCCAAAGAGCATTTCCTGGCACAGAGAGGAAGAGGAGCAGCAGCCGACATGCTGTTGGTTGGGATCAGAACCGCATGGAACCCGGAACCGGGCTTCAACTGACAAAGAACAGGAGAGGCCCCCCAATTCCAAGCTTGGGCCAGCTAGACCAGGCCTGGGCCAACTTTGGCTCTCCCTCCAGGTGTTTTGGACTTCAACTGTTAGGAATTTTGGGAGTTGCAATCCAAAACTCCTGGAGGGAGGGCTGAAGTTGGCCCAGGCCTGAGTTAGAGTGAACCTCTCCTGGGCTCTTCAACAGCATGCCTCGACAGCTGGGACTCTACCTGGAGAAGACAATCCTAACCTCAGGACCACTGATCTCGCCCCTTGGAGAGAAACCCTGCCATGTTCCCTAGGACAGTGTTTCCCAACCGGTGTGCCAGGGCACACTAGTGTGCCGTGAGCGGTCATCAGGTGTGCCGTGGGAAATTGGAGCCTCCAATACCCTTACTTATTAAAGGAGCGCCGCTGCGTCACAGTACAAAATGCACAATTAATCATACATAATCACACGCAAAAAACACAAAGTACCCAATCCTGCTGGAGAAAATCAAAAGTCTTACATAAGGTAGTTTGGCGTGGTCACCACAGAGAGCGGAGGAGTTGCGAACCAGGAAGTAGCGAGTTCACGGAGCGCTCCTCTACGGAAAACTCGCGATATTTGATGAAAACACAGAAGTGAGTGCAGAAAACAAAGTGTATCCTCACAATGTTATCCAATGTCAGTTCCAGGATCCGCACATTAACACAGTCAGTTTGCGGACAAGTTAAAGAAGCAGCACCATAGTCATAGCGACAAGGTAGAAAATCACATAATCACATATATTCAAATCGCCAGAGGCTGAAGATAGATCTGGCGATGGAATCGAAAGCTGGCATGGGCAAACGTGGACCTTCCAGGTGTTTTGGACCCCAACTCCCACCATTCCTAGCAGCCTCAGGCCCTTTTCCTTTGCCCCCCTCAGCCACTTAAGCAGGAAAGGGCCTCAGGCTGCGAGGAATGGTGGGAGTTGGAGTCCAAAGCACCCAGAGGGTCCAAGTTTCCCCATGCCTGTTTTAGGGGCCTTAAAGGGCTGAGCCTCCTTCCAACATTGTGATTCTGGATAGAAAACAAACAACATAACATAACATTGTTTGAGCCCACAGTGCTCTCTGGGTGTAGGTGAACTACAACTTCCAAACTCAAGGTCAATTCCCAAGCAAACCCTTTCAGTACTTTCTGTTGGAAATGAGAGTTCAATATGCCAAGATTGGTTCAATTCCATTGTTGCAAGAGTTCAGGATGCTCTTTGATTGCGTGTTAACTATAAATCCCAGCAACTACAACTCCCAAATGCCAAGGTCTATTTTCCCCAAACTCCATCTGTGTTCACATTTGGGCATATTGAGTATTCATGCCAAGTTTGGTCCTGATCCAACATTGGTTGAGTCCACGGTGCTCTCTGGATATAGGTGAACGACAACTCCAAAACTCAAGGTCAATTCCCAAGCAAACCTTTTCAGTACTTTCAGTCTTTCTGCCATTCCTGCCAGGATATCTATGTTGTGTTCATCGAAACAGGCCCAGATTCACACTGAGTGTATAACTACATTAAAAAACATATTAACTATATGTATTACTGTGTTAGAGTGTCATTTTGTGTCATGTTGGTTGGTGGTGTGCCCCAGAGTTTTGGAAATGTAAAAAATGGTGCCGCGGCTCAAAAAAGGTTGGGAAACACTGCCCTAGGCCATAATGCATTTTAAGAATGCCTTGGAGAATATAGCTGGTCTAGGAGCAAGGTATTCGGAGAAGGGGAGCCCAATCTCAGTGTCAGCGGCGCCTTGTCCAATGCGGGATAGCAGTGGACAAAGACGCGGCCGCCATCTTGGAAGAGGATCGAGCAATCGGAGGGCGGTCGCCATTTTGGCTCTTCTTGTTCAGTGTTGTTGCTGTAGTTGAAGTTCCCGCCGAAAAAGGACAAGAGGGGTGGGGCTTCTTGGGTTATCTGTTCAGGGATTGTTATCTGTTCAGGGATTGGCTCTTCGCCAGAGGGGAGGGGCTCGGGAGTTAAGAGCAGGAGTTCTGGAGGGAAAGCCTCAGTACGGGTTTTTTTGCCTTGGAATAAGGACCCATAAAGCATTTCCTCAACACCTGAGTGAGTGTGGTTATTTGGGCGGCCTACCAACGCTCACACAAAAACCGTACTCACAACCTGAATCGCAGTCGTGAGCCGATCCGACCGCGACCCCCCACCTGAGATGTCCAGCGGAAGGGAAGAAGGCCTCCAGGACCCCCGAGTGGGACCTCGCTGGCTGGGATCCGAGGAGGTGGAAGATGAGATTCTCGGTGAGGCAGCTGGAGGCCCCGGAGAGGGAGAGGCCTGTGATCGTCGCCGGAGCAGGCGACCAGGAGGCCGCGATTCCTCCCCTCCTGTGGGACGAGAAGGTGACGCGGCGGAGGAAGGGGAGCCCCAGGCCCGAGGAGGGAGCCGGTCAGCCCCCAGTGGAAGGCACGAGTCGGGCGGCGGATGGAGGAGATGATGGGAGAGATGGCCAGAGCCATAACCGACATCCGCCAGCAGATGGGAATGATGCAGCGGCGGATGGAGGCATGGGGACCCCCACCGGAGGAAGATCGAGGTACGGAGGGGCGTTCAAGCCATGCGGCCCGGAGGGCAGAGAGACCACCGTCCGGCAGGCCCGCCTTCAGAGGGGCGGCGCCGACTTTACCCCCGCCAGGGAGCCTCCACCTTCAACCTGGGCTCGAGCGACCGGACCCTGGAGGGAGCGGCCATCGGAGAGACTTAAAAGTCAAGTTCGATGGAGACCCAAGCCACCTTTCCTTTTTGTCACCAATGTCCGCAATTTTATGGAGGACTACGGAGACTCGTTCCCTCCGAGGCGGCCCAAGTGAGGGCCGTGGGAAGCAACCTGAAAACGCTGCGGCCGACTGGTTGGTCCAGATGACCGAGACCGATGCCCCGGAGCTTAGGGGTATTGAGGCTTTCCTGAAAGCGCTGCAGCAGCGGTTTAGAGACCCGCACGCGGAAGCGAAAGCTAAGGCGGAATTGAAGCGGATCTACCAGGGGTCGAGGGCGGTATCCGAGTACGCCCTGGCGTTCAAGGCCCTTGCCGGAAAAATCCGTGACTGGTCAGAGGCGACCAAATTAGACTACTTTAAGGCCGGATTGAGAAGAGAGGTCCTGGATTGGGCTCTGAACCCAGAAACCCAGCCACCCTTGAAGGATGGATTGACCTGGCCGGCCAAGTGGAGTGCGATCGGAGGCGGCACCCAGGAGACACCGAGACGCCCCGCGAGCACGCGACCCGGCCCCAACCATACGAACGGGGCTGGCCCGGAGGTCGCCAACCCGGCGGAGGTCGCTAAGTCGAGACGCAAATAGACCCGCGGAGAGGCGCTTGCTTCACCTGTGGCCGAGAGGGCACCGGGCGGTCGAATGCCCGAGGAGGGTGCCGCCCGCGCGCAAGGGGGAGAAGGGTCGGACCCGACCCGGGACACCGAACGACCAAGGCCAAAGGAGCAGCGGCTAGAGAGTTGGCTCGAGCGCCAACCAACCCGAGGGGCGGAGGAGACTACGGGAGAGGCGCGAGGAGAGCGGATCGGAAGAGTCGGCGGAACACGAGCCCGATCTGCCGTGAGCGCCCGGCGGCAGATCTCACCTTCCCAGGGCGGTGAGTCGGAGCCTCCCAGTGGAGGAATCCTCACATATAAGGTAGCCGTGCGCGGCCCCACCACCGGCCTAGAGACCGAGGCTAATGCCATGCTAGACTGTGGTTGCACCCGATGCTTAATGTCCCCTGGCTTAGCAGCCCAGCTAGGAGTGACCCCTCAGGAGCTAGTGGCCCCGATCCTGTTCGGCGCAGCTGGATGGGACCTTCGCCAACGAGGCGCCAGCCACCAAAAAGACCGGGGAGCTAGAGGTGCGGATAGGGGCCCACAGAGAGCGCATCAATTTTGTGATCTCCGAGATGGCTAACCAACCCTTAATTTTGGGTAGCCCTGGTTGGAGGAACACAATCAAAAATCAACTGGAAGACAGGGAAGTGCGCTTCCGAGATGGGCAGGTTCAGGCCAAGATAGAATACCCAGGAGAAGGAGGGAGTCCTAATACGGCAGGGGCCGGGCTCGCCCAATTGGCAGGAGTGCCGCAGGACTATTGGGAGCTGGCTGAGGTGTTCAGCGAGAAAGAATGCGACGAGCTGCCACCCTCCCACGCCATGTACTGTGCCATTAAGATAGAAGAGGGGCGACGCTCCCAAACCCAAGATGTATGATGTCTGAGCCGGAGAAAAGGGCGCTGAGAGAATTCATAGACAAAAACCTGGCCAGGGGCTTTATTAGACACTCCGACAGCCCACTGGCGGCCCCCGGCTCTTCCGCCCCAAGGCGGATGGGAGTCTCCGGCTCTGTGTGGACTACCGAGGATAAACGCCATCAGCTCGGACGAATCTGCCCCCTCCCTTGATGTCCGAAATCCTGGCCCAGCTGGGGAAGGCCAGGCTGTTCACTAAGCTGGACATTCGGGAGGCATTTTATAGAATCCGGGTCAAGCCAGAGGACTGCTGGAAGACGGCCTTCAACTGTCACTTGGGCCATTTCGAGTTTTAGTCACCCCTTCGGCCTAAAGGGGGCGCCAAAAATTTTCCAACAGCTGATCAACGAGGCCCTCAGAGACCTGTTGTACAAGGGGGTCATCGTGTACCTGGACGACGTCCTGATCTACACACAGAGACTCATACAGAACACGTGGCTTTGACCCGAGAAGTTCTAAAGAGGCTGAAAGACAATCGGCTATACGCCAAGTTGTCCAAGTGCGAGTTCCATCAGACCGAGCTGAACTACTTGGGATATCGCATCTCCACACGAGGCATCGCGATGGACCCGGCGAAGGTACGAGACGTACTGGAATGGGAAGCCCCCGCACGCGGAGACAGCTGCAGGGTTCCTGGGATTCTGAACTTCTACCGGCAATTCATCCCGAATTTTGCAGAAACTACCTTGGCGCTAACAGACCTGCTTAAAACTAAGGGGTTGGGAGAAACCAGGAAGACCAAAACCCTAGTGCCAAACTTCAATGGACACCACAGTGTCAAGAGGCGTTCGTGAACCTCAGCGGCAGTTCACCAGCCAGCCCCTGTTGATTCACCCGGTGATGAACAGGCCCTTCACAGTGCAGTGTGACGCGTCCGAGGCGGCATACGGAGCGGTCCTCCTCCAGCCGGATGGAAAAGGTCACTTGAGGCCATGTGCTTACCTCTCCAAGAAGTTCACCCAAGCGGAAAAAGATGGCACGTGTGGGAGAAGGAGTCGTTTGCCATACGGGCGGCTCTGGCCCATTGAGGCACTTCCTGGAGGGAACCCGGTCCCTTTCGAAGTTTGGACAGATCACAAGAACCTGCAGGCCCTGCAGACCCCCAGAGACTGAACGCTAAGCAGCTGAGATGGGCCCAGTTCTTTAGCAGATTCAATTTTAAGTTGAGATACATCCCGGGCCGAGAAATGTCGTAGCGGCTCTCTCGCGCATGCCTGATGCGGACTACTCGGCCCCAGGGAGATGGGAACCGTATTTTTCTAAACCACAACTGGGCTTGGTCGCGCCACCGGGCAGCAGCCAGAGCAAAGCCCACCACCGGAGAGCTGGCGAGGCCTCTCCTGGACAGATCAAGGCAGCGTCCCGCACAGACGACTGGCTGGTCCGGCCCCCGGAAGGCCTGGAAGAGAATGGTGGCATTTGGAGCCAGGGAACCAAAGTTTACGTCCCCGAAGCCCTGAGGGCACAGGTCCTAGAAATAGGGCACGACACGCTCATGGCAGGACACTTCGGGCTAACCAAGACGCTGAAGCTACTCGCCCGGCAGTTCTGGTGGCCGATGAGGAGGAGGGACGCAAAGCAATACATTGCCGAGTGTGACGTGTGCGCCAGGAACAAAACGAAGGTGGGACGCCCCACGGGCCTATTGCAGCAAGTAGCTGACCCTGCGGAACCATGGAGAGATTGCCATGGATTTCGAGTGGACCTCCCGGTGAGCCGGGGGTTCACCACCATCTCTGGACGGTAGTGGACCTGTTCTCCAAACAGGCCCACTTTGTGCCGTTGCGACGGCTGCCAACGGCACCAGAGCTGGCCAAACTCTTTGTACATCATGTGTTTCGCCTGCATGGTAGCCCTCGTCGGATCATAAGTGACCGCGGGCCACAATTCACCGCTAAATTTTGGAAGGCGTTCTGGTCGCCCTGGGACCCAACGGGCGTTAGTACGGCATTCCATCCGAGACAGACGGAGCGACCGAAAGAGTTCAGCGGACGCTCCAACAATACTTGAGGTGCTTCTCTACATATCAGCAGGACCAGTGGGCCAACCTGTTGGATGTAGCAGAATACTGTTATAGCAACACCGACCCACGTCCACGGGGGTGTCTCCGTTCGGGCCGTGAGTGGTCGAGACTTCCTGCCCTTCCCAGCTATTGACACTTCTGCACCACCACCTTGCACCCCGAGTCCTGGGGCGCTCGGGTTGCCGCGCCTGGCCAGAGATCCAAAGGACGCTGAGGAAGGCCAGAGAAGACTACAAAACTCATGCAGATAAAAGAGGGCCACAGCCAACCTATGTGGAAGGAGACATGGTGTATCTCTCCACCAAGCACCTGCGATCAACCCAGCCCTCCCGCAAGTTTGCGGACAAGTTTGTTGGCCCACTACGGGTGACTGAAGTGATCAACCCGGTCACCCTTCGGCTGGACCTTCCCCACACGTGGCGCAAGGTGCACCCGGTGTTCCACGTTAGCCTGCTTAAGAAGGCAGTGACCCACCGCCAGTGGTCTCTACCGGGAAGCGCCCCAGTCCCGATCATGATCGGCAAACATACCAACTATGAGCTTAAGGATATTTTAGATTCTAGAAAGCTTAGGGGCAGACTTCAATACTTTGTACAGTGGCTTTCAAAGACTTGCAGCCAGAGTGGGTGTTAGCCCGAACATGTCAAGGCCCCAGATTAGTCAATAGGTTTCATAGGGCCTTCCCCGGACAAGCCAGGGCCCTGAATATACTTTGTTTTTTTCCTCAGGTCGGTGGACTCCTTCGGGAGGGGCGCTATGTCAGCGGCGCCTTGTCCAATCTTGGGATAGCAGTGGACAAAGACGCGCCGCCATCTTGGAAGAGGATCGAGCAATCGGAGGGCGGTCGCCATTTTGGCTCTTCTTGTTCAGTGTTGTTGCTGTAGTTGAAGTTCCGCGAAAAAGGACAAGAGGGGTGGGGCTTCTTGGGTTATCTGTTCAGGGATTGTTATCTGTTCAGGGATTGGCTCTTTGCCAGAGGGAGGGGCTCGGGAGTTAAGAGCAGGAGTTCTGGGGGAAAGCCTCAGTACGGTTTTTTTTTGCCTTGGAATAAGGACCCATAAAGCATTTCCTCAACACCTGAGTGAGTGTGGTTATTTGGGCGGCCTACCAACGCTCACACTCAGCATTCAAAACAACATTCAAAACAACATTCAGAAAACAGGCTCTTCCTGCAGCCTTCTCCAAATGAAATTTTAACTGAAGAGTGTGCAAATTATGTCATTTTAATGCTCTGTTATTTTATCTGGTTGCATAGTTTTAACGAGGATTCATGCTTTCAGCTGTGTAATGTGTTTATGTGTTGCTCTCTTGTTGTTCTCCACCCCAGTGTATGAGGCAGTGTTTCCCAACCAGTGTGTTGGGGCACACTAGTGTGCCGTGAGCGATCATCAGGTGTGCCGTGGGAAATTGGAACCTCCAGGAGGGGAGGGGGGAGAGTCTAGTGTGTTGAAGTATAAAAACCCTAAGAAACCTACCTCGATAAAGGCACAAAATTACAAACACCCCCCCCACCACCACCACCATTGTCTACTTGGTCTCTCCCTCTCCATGCATTGGGAAGGCCCGCCTCCCTTTCCCCAAGTAGAGACCTCCTCTTGCCTCCTGGGGGTTCTGTGTGGGAAGTTTGGCCCAGTTCTATCATGGGTGGGGTTCAGAATGCTCTTTGATTGTAGGGGAACTATAAATCCCAGCAACTACAACTCCCAAATGTCAAGGTCTATTTTCCCCAAACTCCATCTGTATTCGCATTTGGGTATATGGAGTATTCATGCCAAGTTTGGTCCTGATCCAACATTGTTTGAGTCCATAGTGCTCTCTGGATATAGGTGAACTACAACTCCAAAACTCCAGGTCAATGCCCACCAAACTCTTATAGCATTTTCTCTTGGTTATGGGAGTTTTGTGTGGGAAGTTTGTGTCTTTCTGCCATTCCTACCAGGATATCTATGTTGTGTTCATCGAAACAGAGAATGATCGGGGAGCAGCGAATCCTAATGTTGGAAGTATTTGGTGATATGAATGAAGAAAAGTCCTATAACGGTTTTCCAACAAGGGGAGAAAAGGGCCACAAAAGGAAGCACACGCTGACCAGATTTGGCCACCACAAAGGGCCTTCAATGGACAGAGACTCCATGTCTTTCCCGGCCTTCGCCCTCTGCGGATACCAAGTCCATTTATATGCCTCTATAGTTAGTCACTTGAATCAGCAAACTGTCTGGATCTCCAGTCTTGGGAGGAAAAAAGGGATCACATTAACCATGCACACGCCGATAGAAAGAACAGCACGACTGCCCTCTACAACCAGAGATCCCACAGCACAGGAACCCTTCGCAATATGTTGCACAAGACCGTCACAGTTTAACTCTCCTTTCAAAACGGCATCAAGCGAATGTTTTGAACGTGGCTGTATCTCCCCCGCCAGCTTGTGTCCAATCAGTGATCTTAAATCAGGCCTGGGTAAACTTCGGCCCTCCAGGTGTTTTGGACTACAACTCCCACAATTCCTAACAGCCTACTGGCTGTTAGGAATTGTGGGAGTTGTAGTCCAAAACACCTGGAGGGCCGAAGTTTACCCAGGCCTGCCTTAAATGTACAGGTTGCATCATATCTCTTATCCAAAATGCGTTGGATTTTAGGCTGCTCTTCCAAATGTCTTTCTGAGGGCCCTTCCACACAGCCATAAAGGAGAAAATCCCACAATATCCGCTCTGAACTGGATTATCTGAGTCCACACTGCCATATATTCCAATTCAAAGCAGAAAATGTGGGATATGATTCATCGGCGTGGAAGGAGCCTGAGACAAAAACCTCTGGACTGGCTTCCCTTAGGCCAGTGATTTTCAACCAGTGTGCCGTGGAACACAAGTGTGCCGTGAGAGATCATCAGGTGTGCCGTGGGAAATTATTTTCGAACTTCATTCATATGTACTGTTTAGATTAGGTTAGATTAAGTTAAATTTATTGTATGTTTATGTGGTTTCTTGCTGTATAACATCCTTTTGGTGTTTTTAGCATATGTAAGTCGCCACGAGCCTGATGGGAGTGGCGACTAATAAATTGAAATAAATAAATAAATATTATATAAACTATAAGGCGCATGTCCCTTTAAGAAATGGAACCATAGCACTCTCGCGACACCTAAGAAGTGACGTGAGAGTGCTATGGTCGCGCCATCTTGGATTCGCTCAGACGCGGCTAAGTAAACAAAGTCAGAGTTAGTGCTGCAGCTGCGCGTCAAGTGGGAGTGGCAATTTGGGATCACAGCAAGACAAGCGAGTGACAGTGATGGAGAAGTTTTTGAGAAGGGAAAATGCAAATGCCGAACAGGGCCCTGGACAAAAATATGACACAGATGAAGGCCCCGACTTTAGAGGAGCAAGAGGAACTCATTGAACTGAAACAAGATCGTAGTTTAAAGCTAAAATTTGCTGATTTTCCTTTGGACAGTCAAGCTTTACTGCGATAACTACTAAAAACAGAGACTGACAGCTGTTGAGCAAGAGCTTCGTGTGTGTCTTTCTGCCATTCCTGCCAGGATATCTATGTTGTGTTCATTGAAACAGGCCCAGGTTTCACACTGAGTGTATAAATACATTTAAAAACATATTAACTATTACTGTGTGAGAGTGTCATTTTGTGTCATTTTGGTCAGTGGTGTGCCTCAGGAGTTTGTAAATGTAAAAAATGTGCCACGGCTCAAAAAAGGTTGAAAATCACGGCCTTGGGCAACCCGGCCTCATCTCAGAACACCCTTAATTATTTATTAGTTTGTGACATGTCTGCCCTGCCTTTCTCCAAAGACTTGATCAAAAAGCCACATTTTCACTTTCTTACGGAAGGTCAGGAGGGAGGGGGCTGATATAATATCCCTGGGGGGGGGGGGATTCCGGGGTTCCAGGCTCAGCGATGAATCCAGGAGGACTCCCCCCAAGCTGCGAACCTGCATCTTCAGGGGGAGTGCAACCCCATCCAGCACAGGATGTACTGCTATACCCTGTTTGGCCTGACACGACTGACCAGGAGGACCTCAGTCTTGTCTGGATTCAATTTCAATTTGTCTGCCCCCATTCAGACTGTCACAGCTGCCAAGCACCAGTTCAGGACCTGAGCAGCCTCCTTAGCAGCAGGTGAAAAGGAGCGATAGAGTTGGACGTCATCTCCGTACAGGTGGTACCACACTCCAAAACTCCGGATGATCTCACCCAACAGCTTCATGTAGATGTTAAACATGGGAGACAGTACTGAACCCTTGCAGGACACCACAGGGCAATGGCTATGTGGCCAAGCAGGTTTTCCCCAACAACACCTTGTGGGAACGGCCCTCCAGAAAGGACCAGAGCCACTGCAGACCAGTACCTCCAAGGCCCATTCCCACGAGGCGACCCAGAAGGATCCTGTGGTCTACGGCAGTGTTTTTCAACCTTTTGTGAGCTGCAGCACATTTTTTCCATTTACCAAATCCTGGGGCACACCGCCAACCAAAATGACACAAAAGGACACTCTAACACAGTAATACATACAGTTAATATGTTTTAAAATGTATTTATACACTTAGTGTGAAACCTGGGCCTGCTTCAATGAACACAACATAGATATCCTGGCAGGAATGGCAGAAAGACACAAAGCGAGCAGAGCGAGGCTGAGAAGAAGGGAGCCGGGTGGAGAAGAAAAAGTGTTCGGCAGGAGGGGAAAGAAAGGGTATTGGAAGTTCCAATTTCCCACGGCACACCTGATGATTGCTCACGGCACACTGGTTGGGAAACACTGGTCTACGGTATTGAAGGCTGCGGAGAGGTCCAGCAGAACCAACAGGGACACACTCCCCCTGTCCAGTTCCTGGCATAGATCATCCACTAAGCCGGCAACCAAGGCTGTCTGCGTTCCATGTCCCAGCCTAAATCAGCATCTTCCAAGAACACTCAGAGTTGCGAGGACAGCACATGGTCCAGGACTTTGTCCAAAATGGGGGAATTGGAAACTGGCTGGAAGTTGACAAATTGGTAGGTTCCAGGGATGGTTTTTCAACAGCGGTGTTATTGAAAACGTGGGACTTTCTCTCCAACCTTAATGAAGGTCTAGTCCAGGAGTGGGCAAACTACGGCCCGGGGCATGTGCGTGTCGGATACGGCCCTTTGGCCAAGTCTATCCGGCCCTCCTAAGGGCCCCGGCAGGCAGGCTCACTCGCCGCTCGCCTCGCCCGCCCGCTCACCCCTCGCCTCGCCCACTGTTCGCGCCGGCGACAGCAAGCCTCGCCCTCTCGCCCCGCTGGGAGAGCCGGAGTGGGTGAGAGGGCGTGCGGGCGGGCGAGGCGAGCGGCGAGCCGGCGGGGTGAGGCTTGCCTTCCCTGCCTGGCCTTGATGTCGCTGGCGCTGGAAGAGCCGGAGCAGGCGAGAGGGCACGCGGGCGAGACGAGTGGCAAGCTGGCAGGGCGAGAGGGCGAGGCAGGCAAGCAAAGCGACCGACGGAGAGGGGGGGAGAAGAGGAGGAGACCAAGGAGCATCCTTAATAAGTGAACTATACATCCCAGCAACTCCAACTCCCAAATGTCTATTTTCCCCAGTGTTCACATTTGGGCATATTGAGGATTCGTGCCAAGTTTGGTCCTGAGTTTCCCATCCTTTCAATGGGGTTTGATCTCTTCCTTTTCCATCACGAATCTCAAAGGCTCGCTGTCAGGAGATTCTTAGAAAGGTGGGAACAGGAAGTCATCGAGAGGGAAGGGACCCCAGGGCCATCCAGCCCAACTCCCAGGGATACACAATCAAAGCACCCCCGACTGATGGCCATCAAGCCTCTGCATAAAACTCTCCAGAGAAGGGGACTACAAGGAAGCATTAGTTTGTTTTAGTGGTTTTTATTATTATTGTATAAGAATTTTATAATAATATAATAAATAATGTTATATTATATTATAATTTCAATATATTATGTCTCTCTCTATATATATACTATAATATAATTATGATATTAATACTAATAATATATGAATATTTCTTATATTAATACATTAATATTAATGATGTGTAATATATAGTAAATATAGCAAGTGAATAAATAAATAATGTAGATTGGAATGTAGTTCCGCCTTTAGGTGCGGCCCTCCATAATATTTTTTTGCTCTCATGTGGCCCCTTGGAAAAAATAAGTGCCCACCCCTGGTCTAACCCCATTGTTAGTTCCTTTTGAGCCCCTCCCTCAGAAACACATTCTCCCACCACTTGCCTCAGCCAGGGTTCTATCAATTCCATCCTAGTGCATTTGGCCCGCCACTATGTTCTATTTCTCTATCATGTTATTTTGTTATTTCCTGTATTTATTCTGATGGTATTTTCTGCTTCTTTCCATTTTATTTTGCTGTACTGTAATTTTGGGCTTGGCTTCATGTTAGCCGCTCGGAGTCCCCCTTGGAGAGATGGTGGCGGAGTACAAATAAGGATGATTATTATTACAGCTTGTTTAAAACTGGCTGGAACCTTGCCTTCCTGTACGGTGGCATTAACCCCCACCTTGACCCACTCTGCCAACCCCCCCCCCCTCTGGCTTCCGGTACCAGCCAGTGTGGGCAGGGGTCCAGTGTGCATGTGGTTGCTCTGGCCTCACCCTCCTGATTTCCCGAGATGGCTGGAGGCAGAGGAGGGAGAAACGAGGGAGTGGGGCGGAAGAGGCAAAGGGCGCGCAGAACTCCTCCCAACGAATCTCCCAACCAGAGGCAGAATTACAAGTGTCTGATTTACAAACAACTCCTAGTTAAGAACAATGGGGCCGAGACAACAGGAAGTGAGAGGAATCACTTCCTCTCAGAGTATTGATGGGGTGATTTGAGTGCGACGTTCCTGCTTCTTGGCAGAATGGGCTTGGACTGGACGGCCCACAAGGTCTCTTCCAACTCTAGGATTCTGTGACCCTGCCTTTGGGAAGGGAAATTCCCTCCTGAAAGAGTTATTACCACCACAGGGAAAAGGGGGCTCCACTGACGCTTGCCCAATCCTCGTTTCCACAACAGCCACGTTTTCCAAAATCCAATTCTCACAGAGACAGAAAGTGGGGTGGCCTCTTCTGACCAGGGGCAAAGAAACACCACAGGGGAGTTCACCCTTCCCTAGGCCCTCTGAAGCTAGTACCTGGAGTTACACTGAAGACATGTCCCTGCTCCAAACAACATACGATTCCACCCTAAGAACAAACCATCAGAGCTTCTCTTGTTCACAACCTGGGGACTGCCTCTGTGTGTGCATGTGCATAATGTATAAGTTTCTCAGGGAAGGGCCTGCTTTCGCCAAAGACCCCCAAACTCCCCCCAGAGACAGATTTTGAATAAAATGTAGGGACTTGGAAGCTCTTCAAGGACAGGACCTCCTTCCAAATATATGTTTCCCCACCAAAATGAAATATGAGATACACATACACGCAGGGACTTGTAAGCTCCTCAGGGCAGGACTCTCCTTCCACATATGCCCCCCCAAGAAAATCCTATCCTCTTTGTTGCCAATCCACTCCTTTGGGCTACACGCACATCTACCGTTTGCCAAAATATATGATCCTCTGCTTTTCTTTTCCATTTCTGGCCAAATGACTTAACCATTGGTTTCTCCCATCAAATAAGAGGTCTGCCCAAAGGCTGCTTGTGGTCTCTTGCTATCAAGTTCATTAAGTCTCCCCAAATAAAATGTGATTGAGATACACACACACGCATGCGTGCACAGGGACTTGTCAGCTGTTCCAGGCAGGACCCTCCTTCCACATATATGTCTTCCTGCAAATAAAATGTGGTTTCTATTGTGTGTGCTTGTGTGTGTGTGTAAGAAGTTGCAAGTTCCTCAGGGCAGGACCGTCCTTCCACATATATGTTTTTAATTGTTAAACTATTGTTATATGGTTATTTTTTGGGTTGTTTGCTTGTGTTGTAGTGGAGGGCAGAGACTGCCTTGTGTAAACCGTCCCGAGTCGTCTTCGGGCTGAGAGGGGCAGTATAGAAATGTGACAAATAAATAAATAAATGTTTTCCCCAAATAAAATGTGATTTATACACACACACACCCATATATATATATATATATATATATATATACACACACACACACACACACACACACACACACTATCTCTCTTTATATAATCGATATCTATACACATAATAAAAGTGAAAAATAATGTTACTAATTAAATAAATGATATTATCTAACACCCCCCAATGACCCACTCTACATCCTGGTGCAGTTGAGAGAAGGACAGACCACCGGTGATGGGACTTGCAGTACCTTCAGTAATGTCATGATACCACTGCCACTCCCAATAATGATGGATCAAGGCCAAACTTAGCAGACAGAGCCTCCATGACCCACTCTACATCCTGGTGCTGTTTGAAGGAGGGTGTACCATGGACGATGGGACTCGTAGTGCCTTCACTAACTTCCTGACACAACTGCGAGACACATAAATCACTGCTAAAGACCAACTAATACTTTTCTCAAATAACCCGGGCAACGCCGGGTCCCCAAGCTAGTAATAATTAAATGTAGGGCATTGGAAACTCCTCAGGGCAGGACTCTCCTTCCACATGTATGTTTTCCCCAAATAAAATGTGAGATATATGTATAAAATTGAATGTAGTGAGTTGTAAGTTCCTCAGGCAGGAACCTCCCTCCAAATATATGTTTCCCCCCAAATAAAATGTGGGAGAGATAGATAGAGATTTACTAAAATATGGGGGCTTGTCCGCTGCTCCTTCCACATCTTATCTTTCCTTCAAATACAACCCAAGTTCCTCGGGGCAGAGCCGGCCTTCCTTTCAGAACAATCTCCCTCCACTTATATATAGATCTATATTCCCTAATGCAAGGTTGGGATTTCTAGGCTCCTGAGAGCAAGACCCACCATCTCCCTCCAGAGAGAGAGAGAGAGAGATTGAACTGTAAGCTCCTCAGGGCAGGACCCTCCTTCCACGTATATGTTTCCTCCCAAATAAATTGTGAGATAGGTATAGATAGCTAGCTATATAATAAAATGTAGGGACTTGTCAGCTGCTCCAGGAATGGCCCTTCTTCCATATATACTGTGTGAATGTACACACAGTATATTCACACGCGCACACATAGATAGATAGATATAATAAGAAGTAGAGACCTGTCATCTGCTGCAGGCAGGACTCTTCCTCCAAGTATATTTTCCCCAAAATACAATGTGATATAGATATAAAAGGTCAAGGCTTCCCCCCGACATTAAGCCTAGTTGTAGCCAACTCTGGGACGGTGGTGCTCATCTCCATTTCTACGCCAAAGAGCCGGAATTGTCCGTAGACGCCTCCGAGGTCATGTGGCCGCTGGCAGGACTGCATGGAGCACCATTACCTTCCCGCAGAAGCGGTACCTATTGATCTACTCACAGTTGGATGTTTTCAAACTGCTAGGTTGGCAGAACCTGGGCCTAACAGCGGGAGCTCACCCTGCTCCCCGGATCTGTACCGCTGACCTTTCGGTCAGCAAGTACAGCAGTCCAGTGGTTTAACCCGCTGCGCCACCAGGGGCTCGAGATATATATATATATAGTGATATAGATATACATACACACACATATATATCTATCACATTATATATATGTGTGTGTGTGTTATATACTATGTGACTGATACACACACACATATATAATGTGATATAGATATACATACACACACATATATATCA
Source organism: Anolis apletophallus (assembly GCA_030556195.1). NCBI lineage: Eukaryota > Metazoa > Chordata > Lepidosauria > Squamata > Anolidae > Anolis > Anolis apletophallus. The sequence continues at coordinate 45,038,970 of JARBWK010000015.1, read as the reverse complement.
CATTTTATGTGTGTGTTATATACTATATGATAGACACACACACACATATATATGTGATATAGATATACATACACACAGATATATATCTATCACATTATATATATATATATATGCGTGTGTTATATACTATGTGATTGATACACACACATATAATGTGATATAGATATATATATGTGATATAGATATACATACACACACATATATATCTATCACAGTATATATACAGTATGTGTGTGTGTTATATACTATGTGATAGATACACACATATATGTGATATAGATATACATACACACATATAAATCTATCACATTATATATATATGTGTGTGTGTAATATACTATGTGATAGATACACACACACATATATAATGTGATATAGATATACATACACACACATACAGTATATATCTATCACATTATATGTGTGTGTGTGTGTGTGTGTGTGCTATATACTATGTGATAGATATACAAACACGCACACACACGCACACACCCCCGGGGGCCCTTCCTCGCCGCCCTCCCGATATCCCGGGATATCCACCAAGCCAGGAAAGGCTGCCACGGCTGGATCGGGTTCGAAGCGGGTTATCCGAGTCCACACCCAGGCCACGCGAGCGGGGTTCCCTGCCTGGGCGCCTCTCCTGGGCTGTGGGGGAGGGCTGTGGGGGAGGGCCCGGCGCCGCCATCCCGGAAGGCCCCCTTCCCCTTCCCCCTCACAAGAAGCCCCGCCGGGCCGGGCCGGGCCTAGCCTCCCCCCAGAAGCCACGGCCTCCGTTTGCAGTTCTGCCCGAGGCCAGGGGCCTTCCCCGGGCCTACTCACCGGGCCTCCTCCCGCTAGGCCTGGGCGGGCCTTCCTTCCTTCCTCCCTCCGCGGCCTGGGCTTCCCTCAGGCGCCGCTCTGCCTGCCTCTCCTCCGCCGCCGCCGCCGCCGCCGCCTCCTCCTCTTCCTCGCCGCTTCTGTCGCTCTGCCTCCTCTCCTCGGCGGACGCAGCAGCGCGACACTCCGCGGCGGGACTGCTTTACGGCAAAGCCGCCAAGCAGCGCCGCCGACGCCTCTCACACGCCACGCCCCCTCCGTGAGCAAAGAGGTGCGGGCCCTGTGAACGCAGCCCCTCACGTCCGGTTCCAGTGCGACGCTGTTGGGTGGAGGGGAGGCAGGGAGGGCCACCCACAAGTTTGCCCAGGACAGCTCCAGGAGGTGTGTTTGGACTTCAACTCCCACAATCCCTTTGGAGGGGCCTGAGGCTGTGAGGCATTGTGGGAGTTGAAGTCCAAAACACCCGAAAGGAAGGCCCAAGTTTGCCCAGGCCTGCTCCAGGAGGTGTGTTTTGGACTTCAACTCCCACAATCCCTTTGGAAGGGGCCTGAGGCTGTGAGGCATTGTGGGAGTTGAAGTCCAAAACACCTGAAAGGAAGGCCCAAGTTTGCCCAGGCCTGCTCCAGGAGGTGTGTTTTGGACTTCAACTCCCACAATCCCTTTGGAAGGGGCCTGAGGCTGTGAGGCATTGTGGGAGTTGAAGTCCAAAGCACCTGAAAGAAGGCCCAAGTTTGCCCAGGCCTGCTCCAGGAGGTGTGTTTTGGACTTCAACTCCCACAATCCCTTGGAAGGGGCCTGAGGCTGTGAGGCATTGTGGGAGTTGAAGTCCAAAACACCTGAAAGGAAGGCTCATGTTTGCCCAGGCCTGCTCCAGGAGGTGTGTTTGGACTTCAACTCCCACAATCCCTTGGAAGGGGCCTGAGGCTGTGAGGCATTGTGGGAGTTGAAGTCCAAAACACCTGAAAGGAAGGCCCAAGTTTGCCCAGGCCTGCTCCAGGAGGTGTGTTTTGGACTTCAACTCCCACAATCCCTTTGGAAGGGGCCTGAGGCTGTGAGGCATTGTGGGAGTTGAAGTCCAAAACACCTGAAAGGAAGGCCCAAGTTTGCCCAGGCCTGCTCCAGGAGGTGTGTTTTGGACTTCAACTCCCACAATCCCCTTGGAAGGGGGGGGCCTGAGGCTGTGAGGCATTGTGGGAGTTGAAGTCCAAAGCACCTGGAGGGAAGGCCCAAGTTTGCCCAGGCCTGCTCCAGGAGGTGTGTTTTGGACTTCAACTCCCACAATCCCTTTGGAAGGGCCTGAGGCTGTGAGGCATTGTGGGAGTTGAAGTCCAAAACACCTGAGGGAAGGCCCAAGTTTGCCCAGGCCTGCTCCAGGAGGTGTGTTTTGGTTCCTTTGGAAGGGGCCTGAGGCTGTGAGGCATTGTGGGAGTTGAAGTCCAAAAGCACCCTGAAAGGAAGGCCCTGGAGGGAAGGCCCAAGTTTGCCCAGGCCTGCTCCAGGAGGTGTGTTTTGGACTTCAACTCCCACAATCCCTTTGGAAGGGGCCTGAGGCTGTGAGGCATTGTGGGAGTTGAAGTCCAAAACACCTGAAAGGAAGGCCCAAGTTTGCCCAGGCCTGCTCCAGGAGGTGTGTTTTGGACTTCAACTCCCACAATCCCTTTGGAAGGGGCCTGAGGCTGTGAGGCATTGTGGGAGTTGAAGTCCAAAGCACCTGGAGGGAAGGCCCAAGTTTGCCCAGGCCTGCTCCAGGAGGTGTGTTTTGGACTTCAACTCCCACAATCCCTTTGGAAGGGGCCTGAGGCTGTGAGGCATTGTGGGAGTTGAAGTCCAAAACACCTGAAAGGAAGGCCCAAGTTTGCCCAGGCCTGCTCCAGGAGGTGTGTTTGGACTTCAACTCCCACAATCCCTTTGGAAGGGGCCTGAGGCTGTGAGGCATTGTGGGAGTTGAAGTCCAAAGCACCTGGAGGGAAGGCCCAAGTTTGCCCAGGCCTGCTCCAGGAGGTGTGTTTTGGACTTCAACTCCCACAATCCCTTTGGAAGGGGCCTGAGGCTGTGAGGCATTGTGGGAGTTGAAGTCCAAAGCACCTGGAGGGAAGGCCCAAGTTTGCCCAGGCCTGCTCCAGGAGGTGTGTTTTGGACTTCAACTCCCACAATCCCTTTGGAAGGGGCCTGAGGCTGTGAGGCATTGTGGGAGTTGAAGTCCAAAACACCTGAAAGAATCTTTGTATGTATGTGAAGCATTGAATTTGCCATGTATGATCTTGCAGCCCGGATGGGCTCTCTCGCCTTTTGGCAACCATCTAGTCCGTGAGCTGCTTTTTGCGGACGATGCTGCCCTTGTCGCCCATTCAGAAGCAGCCCTGCAGCGCCTCACGTCCTGCTTTGCAGCAGCTGCAGAGCTGTTTGGGCTGGAAGTCAGCCTGAAGGAAACGGAAGTCCTCTACCAGCCCGCACCACAGGAAGAACACCATCTCCCCCACGTCAGCCAGCGGTAACACAGCTGTGCTTGCAATCAGAAGGTTGCTAGTTCTAATCCCCAAGCTGGCTTGGATGACCAGCTATTTGAGCCTGTCCACTGCCCGCCCAAGCAGTTCAACAGCCCAGCTGTGCCCAGCTGTGAATAAACAACAAATTGGGGACCACGGCAAAAGTGGGGAAGGACTTTTGCACAGGCTTGTCTGAAAAGGCTTCCAGAGAAGGGAGATGCGGAAGTGGTGAAACAAGAGGCTCCCGTCATGAGGATGGAACAACAGCACCCCCTTGTGACGTGAAGGCGCAATGACGCAAGGACATAACAACGATGATGTCGTAATGGAGCACTCACATCCTATGACGCACACCCTGTATGACGCAGCTGCACTGTACTAAAAACTGCACTGTACTGTCTATGTGTAAATTGTATGTCTTCCGAGAGGGACTGTCTGTCGTATGTGTATTGTAATCTGCACTGAGTCCTCTTCGGGGAGAGAAGAGCGGAATATAAATAAACAGTATTAGTATTATTATTATTATTATTATTATTATAGGCAAATCTGTGCTTAAGTCCGTTCAGCATCCCTGCTTCCCTGGGAAGCATCATCTCTTCAGATGCCGAGATTGACAAAGAGATAGATCACAGATTAGCAAAGGCATAGAGCGCATTCGGAAGGCTTCACAAAAGAGTCTGGAGCAACAAGCACCTGAGGCAAAGCACCAAAATCAGCATGTACAGAGCTATCGTACTGTCTATTCTCCTCTATGGGTCTGAAACATGGGTCACCTATCGCCAACACCTACGACTCCTCGAGCGCTTTCATCAGCGCTGTCTTCACACAATCCTAAATATACACTGGACTGACTCTGTGATGAATGTCGCTGTCCTTGAGCAAACTGGGATCACCAGCATTGAGGCCATGCTATTGAGAACACAGCTGCGCTGGGCAGGGCACATCTCTAGGATGGAGGACCACCGCCTCCCAAAGATACTACTCTATGGTGAACTCGCAAGAGAGGCGCCCCCAAAAAGAGATATAAGGACTCCCTGAAACAACATCTGAGGCTCGGCCAGATTGATCACCAACAATGGTCCACCCTGGCCCCACATCGGGAGGCATGGAGGCGCACTATCCACAATGCTGGGGCCTCTTTCGAGAAGACACGCCGAACAGGTCTCGAAGAGAAACCACAACACAGAAAGAACCGCAGCCTGGAAACAACATCACCCAAGGAGGCTTTCTGCTGTGCTTTCTGCAACCGGACTTGCCCATCTCAGATTGGCCTTGTTAGTCATCAGCGCGCTTGTAGAAAGCGTGGGATGAGTCCTTCTTCCTAAGAATCTTCGTTCGCGAAGTAAAATGCTGAGTAATAACAGGCAGAGTTTTGGAGCCCAAGAACAAGCCATTATGAGAACCAAGGCCACCCAAGCCAGAACTGGAAAGTCCAGGGCAGGCCCCAAGGGCAGGCTCTGCCAGGAAGCAGGGGAAGCGACGGATCCCGTCCTCGGCTGCTGCAAGAAGATCCCGCAGACGGACCCCAAGCAGAGGCACGACACCCTTGCTCAGGGGGTCCATCGGAACCTGGGCCACAAATAGACCACACGCCTGAGACACAGAAATGCTGGGATCGCAAGCCGGAAAAAGTCACCGAGATTGAACACGCCAAGCGCCTCTGGGTGAAGGGATGGTGGGAATCATGGCATGGACAATAATAATAACATTTATTTATTTATTTATTTATTTATTGAAACCCTGGTGGCGCCATGAGTTAAACCCATGTGCCAACAGCAGGGCTGAAGACCGACTGGTCAGAGGTTCAAATCCAGGGAGAGTGTGGATGAGCTCCCTTTGTCAGCTCCAGCTCCCCCTGCAAAGGGGAAATGAGAGAAGCCTCCGAGGGCTGGCCAGGGAGGGCCATGCAGACCATGGGCTGACGGGCTGCGGAAGGTGGAAGCCAGAGGAAAAGACGCCAGAGGCTGAAAGGGAGACAAAGAAGCAGAAGGAGAGGAGGACACGCTGGTTTAGGGGTCAGGTCACAAGGTCACTTGGAAAGGGGAAGGTGGCCTCCCAAAGGATCCCGGGCACCGGGCACTGCTACCGCTGCTGCGTCCCGTCCCGTCCCCCCAGGCCTTTGGTCACCCCCAAAAATGTTAAAGTGCTCTCACTCGCCGGCCACGGCCTGTCCCGCCTTAGTTCCACCAGCCAGACCATTAAGTACTATTTGACAACACATACACACACACACACACACACACACACACACATATAGTAACGGTAAAGGTTTCCCCTTGACATTAAGTCTAGTTGTGTCCGACTCTGCGACTCTGGTGCTCATCTCCATTTCTAAACCAATGAGCCGGCGTTGTCCGTAATCACCTCCGAGGTCATGTGGCCGCTGGCAGGACTGCATGGAGCGCCCTTACTTTCTCGCACAAGCAGTACCTATTGATCTACTCACATTTGCATGTTTTCAGACTGCTAGGTTGGCAGAAGCTGGGGCTAACAGCAGGAACTCACCCCGCTCTCCAGATTTGAACCGCCAGCCTTCAGCAGCTCAGTGGTTTAACCCGCTGCGCCACCAGGGGCTACACACACACACACACACATTTCATTTATATATATTTCTATACTAGCTTGGGGACCCGGCAGTGCCCAGGTTATTTGAGAAAGACATTGTGTGCCAAGGTTGGTACTCATCAGTTGTTTATTTGGCTCACGGTGGTCTCAAAAAGTGAGTGAAGGTACTTCAAGTCCCAGAATCCATGGTCCATCCTCCTCCAAATTGCAGCAGGATGTAGAGTGGGTCATGGGGATTCTGTGCACCAATTTTGGTCTTGATCAGTTATTGGATAAGGGTCACAGCAGTCTTGGGAAGTGATTGGAGGTACTCAAAGTCCCATCATCCGTGCTCCATCCTCCTCGATACTGCACCAGGATGTAGAATGAGTCATGGGGGCTCTGTGTCCCAAGTTTGGTCTTGATCAGACATTGGATGAGATTGGCAGCGGTCTTGGGAAGTGAGTGGAGGTACTTCAAGTCCCATCATCCATGGTCTATCCTCCTCCAAACTGCACCAGAATGTAGAGTGGGTCATGGGGGCTTGGTGTGCCAAGTTTGGTCCTGATCAGTCACTGGATGAGGGTCACAGCGGGCTTGGGAAGTGAGTGGAGGTACTTGAAATCCCATCATCCATAGTGCGCCCTCCTCTAAACTGCAGTAGGATGGAGTGTGGGTCATGGGGTCTCTGTGTGCCAAGTTTGGTCTTTATTGGTAATTGGATGAGGGTCGCATTGTTTTCAGGGAGTGAAGGTACTGCAAGTCCCATCATCCATGGTCCGTCCTTCAAACTGCAGCAGGATGTAGAGTGGGTCATGGGGTCTCTGTGTGCCAAGTTTGGTCTGCATTGGTCATTGGATGAGGGTCGCAGTGGTTTCAGTAAGTGAGTGAAGGTACCGCAGATCCCATCATCCATGGACCATCCCCCTTAGAACAGCATCAGGATGTAGAGTGGGTCATGAGTATTCTGTGTGCCAAGTTTGGGCCTGGTCTGTGATTTGTAGGGGCGACAATGTTCTGTGGGAAGTGAATCGGGTGAAGGTACTGCAAATCTCATAATTCGTGGCCCATCCTGCCCTAAACTGCACCAGGTTGTGAAGTGGGCCATTGGGCCTCTGTGTGCCAAGTGTGGTCCTGATCCGTCATTGCTGTGAGTGACTGCCTGAGGCCTTTCCTTTTCCCCCTGCATCACCTTAGATTCGAATATTGGAATGTAGATGGCCAATCAGTAAGCTATGCAAATTCTCCCTCAGTGGCAACCAATCATGTTGTTTGAATGTTGAGGCTTGGATTCTTGGATGCTGGCCAATCAGAGTCCTTTATACAAATACTCCCTCAGTGCCAACCAATCTCCTCTGTCTGCTGCCTTAAAATGTTGGAGTGCTGAGGCTGGCCAATCAGAGTCCTTTATGCAAATAATCCCACAGTGGCAACCAATCAGAAAGCTGCCACATACATGCATACAAACATACAAACATTCTCTTTTATTATATTTAGAGAGAGAGAGAGAAGAAGATAGATGGATAGAGATAGTGATAGATATGCATACCTAAATAGAAATATAGCTGTAGGCATGGCCTGACTGGAGGTGCCTTTCAACCCCCCAGGCATCTCTCGTGCAGCTGGAACAAAGGCATTCTTGGGAGGAGGAGGAGGACCCTGGGCAAGGCGCTCGGGAGCCGGAAGTGTACGGTGTGTGCAAAGCGAGCCACCCTCGGCCCAGGAGCCGCTGCCTCCCCGGAGCCGCCTTCGGAGGGGCGCATGCGCATCGCCTGGCTCTATTTCCGCAAAGTAGAGCTCCCCCTGCCGGCCAGAAGAGATCCCTGCGTCCTTTCCTATAGGATGATGATCTCATTTTAGGGCTTTAGGTTTTATGTCTTGCAGGCAGGCACAAATAAAGATTATTATTCTTATTATTATTATTATTATTATTATATGAACTTTGTCATCTTCTAATATATATATTCTACATTGTTAATAGTATTATATTAAATTTATTATTATATATTGTTAAATATTATATATATATATAGATAGATAGATAGATTAGATTGATTGATTGATTGATTACAGAGATTTCGATGCTGCCTTTCTCAAGGACGGGCCCAAGGCGGCTCGCATCATATTAAAAATGTCAGCCGCCTAAACAAGTAACTAAACAACTATTATATTATTCTATTACTTTTATTAGTTAACGCCGTTGTTATATAATATTGTATAGATCAGTGTTTCTCAACCAGTGTACCGGGACACACTAGTGTGCGGTGAGCGATCAACAGGTGTGCCGTGGGAAATTGGAACCTCCGGGGGAGAGTCTAGTGTGTTGAAGTATAAAAACCTTAAGAAACGTACCTCAATAAAAGCACAATATTACAAACACCCCCCCTCCCCGCCCATTGTCTACTTGGTCTCTCCCTCTCCGTGCATTGGGAAAGCCCGCCTCCCTTTCCCCAAGTAGAGACCTCCTCTTGCCTCCTGGGGTTCTGTGTGGGAAGTTTGGCCCAGTTCTATCATTGGTGGGGTTCACAATGCTCTTTGATTGTAGGGGAACTATAAATCCCAGCGACTACAACTCCCAAATGTCAAGGTCTATTTCCCCCGAACTTCATCTGCGTTCATATTTGGGCATAATGAGTATTCATGCCAAGTTTAGTCCTGATCCAACATTGTTTGAGTCCACAGTGCTCTCTGGATATAGGTGAACTACAACTCCAAAACTCAAGGTCAATGCCCACCAAACTCTTGTAGCGTTTTCTCTTGGTTATGGGAGTTCTGTGTGGGAAGTTTCTGTCTTTCTGCCATTCCTGCCAGGATATCTAGGTTGTGTTCATGGGGGCACATGCCGAATAGGGAGTGCTGTGTTTACAGGCTTCTGCGTCTGCGCACAGGAGCTTCTGGGCATGTGCAGAGGGGGGGGCACGTGCCGAATAGGGAGTGCTGTGTTTACAGGCTTCTGCGCCTGCGCACAGGAGATTCTGGGCATGCGCGGAGGGGGGCACATGCCGAATAGGGAGTGCTGTGTTTACAGGCTTCTGCGTCTGCGCACAGGAGCTTCTGGGCATGTGCAGAGGGGGCACGTGCCAAATAGGGAGTGCTGTGTTTACAGGCTTCTGCGCCTGCGCACAGGAGATTCTGGGCATGCGCGGAGGGGGCATGCCGAATAGGGAGTGCTGTGTTTACAGGCTTCTGCGCCTGCGCACAGGAGATTCTGGGCATGCGGAGGGGGCACATGCCGAATAGGGAGTGCTGTGTTTACAGGCTTCTGCATCTGCGCACAGGAGCTTCTGGGCATGTGCAGAGGGGGGGGCACGTGCCGAATAGGGAGTGCTGTGTTTACAGGCTTCTGCGCCTGCGCACAGGAGATTCTGGGCATGCGCGGAGGGGGGCACATGCCGAATAGGGAGTGCTGTGTTTACAGGCTTCTGCGCCTGCGCACAGGAGATTCTGGGCATGCGCGGAGGGGGCACATGCCGAATAGGGAGTGCTGTGTTTACAGGCTTCTGCGTCTGCGCACAGGAGCTTCTGGGCATGTGCAGAGGGGGCACGTGCCGAATCGGGAGGGCGGTGTTTACAGGCTTCTGCGCCTGCGCACAGGAGATTCTGGGCATGCGCGGAGGGGGGCACATGCCGAATAGGGAGTGCTGTGTTTACAGGCTTCTGCGCCTGCGCACAGGAGATTCTGGGCATGCGCGGAGGGGGGCACATGCCGAATAGGGAGTGCTGTGTTTACAGGCTTCTGCGTCTGCGCACAGGAGCTTCTGGGCATGTGCAGAGGGGGGGGCACGTGCCGAATAGGGAGTGCTGTGTTTACAGGCTTCTGCGCCTGCGCACAGGAGATTCTGGGCATGCGCAGAGGGGGGGCACGTGCCGAATAGGGAGTGCTGTGTTTACAGGCTTCTGCGCCTGCGCACAGGAGATTCTGGGCATGCGCGGAGGGGGCACATGCCGAATAGGGAGTGCTGTGTTGACAGGCTTCTGCGCCTGTGCATAGGAGCTTCTGGGCATGCGCAGAGGGGGGGCACGTGCCGAATAGGGAGTGCTGTGTTTACAGGCTTCTGCGCCTGCGCACAGGAGATTCTGGGCATGCGCGGAGGGGGGCACATGCCGAATAGGGAGTGCTGTGTTTACAGGCTTCTGCGCCTGCGCACAGGAGCTTCTGGACATGCGCGGGGGCAAAATAATGTTTTTGGGGGAGCGCCAAAATAATGTTCGCTTACCATTTAAAATTACCTTAGACTGCCCTGGTCTATAAGAATGAGTGCTGGACTCAAAAATAGGGTGAACCAAACAGGATTTATTGAAATAACAACCAGTAAAGGTGCTGGTGGCTCAAAAATGCTTAGTTGGTTGCAAGAAAGTCCTTTTAAGAAAGGGAGTCTATCACTACGCCTATCTGTGCAAAGTGACAGTACCTCTATTAGATCCCAGGTGTCCTGCTGTCCTCTGGCTTGTAGGCTCGTGAAGTCCTGTATTAGGCCCCAAAATCCGCATTGTGAGGACGGGTTCTCCTATGCACTGAAGACTTGGTTGAGAACGAAGGCAGACCAGTAGGTGAAATAAGATTGCTATCTCCCAGCAAGCTGGATTCCAACTTTGCTTGTTCGTGATACATCTGGAATAGAGGTGGAGGGGACGTCCAGCCCCTCAAGTAAACTCCGGAAAAAGGTGCTGAGGGTAGGGACACCAGGTTTGGAGCCAAGACACAACTCCGCCCCTGAGTGCCGCATGGCAGAACAAAGAGGCCATAGAACAAAGCCCCATGCAGGTAAAATACAAATACAGATGTACACAGCCCCTAGGGGGCATCACTCTTGCACTCCCACCACATATGCGTCAAAGTATGTAGGTTGGATTGTGTTTTAATCTGTTTTATGTTTTTATTGTAGGGCTGCATGTCGGTGACATGTTGCCCATATATATTCCATTGTTATCCGCCCCGAGTCTGTAGGGAGGAGCGGAATACAAAACTGAAGAAATAAATAAATAAAAAGTGCCCATATTTTTCTCACACTTCCAACATTTTTACTGATTTTTCCTTTACTATATCTTTATGTAATATTAATTAGTATTAGTAGTAACATATATTATATAGCAGGGTTGTCCAACTGGCGGCCCCGGGGCCGGATCCGGCCCCGTAGCCTGTTGGACACGGCCCCAGCTATGCCCTCAGCCGCCATTTTTAATTTTTTTTTAATCGATTTTTTTAAAATGGCGGCCAGGGGGGAGGGGGAGGCGGGGCAGGGAGGAGGAAGAGAGCTAGCTCCTCCTCCTTTTTCGCGCCCCCTCCCTACCTAGGCGGAGAGCCGGCAGAAAGGCAAGGCGGCGCCAACGGCAGCGTCACAGGCCTGGCGTGACGCGCTGCCCGTTGGCACCGCCTTACCCTCCGGCGGCCCCCGCCCTAGGAAGGAGGGGCGCGGAGAGGAGAGGCGTGCCAAGGAGGGCGCGTCACGCCAGGCCTGACGCGCTGCTGCTGGCGCCGCCACGCCAGGCTACCCCTGACGGGAGCCGAGGGGGCGCCGAAAGGAGGAGGCCTGGCGTGAGGCTGCTCTTGGCACCGCCTCACCCTCCCTTCCGTCACGCCAGGCCTGTGACGCGCGCTGCTGTTGGGCGCCTCGCCTTCTTTTTCGGCGCCCTCCCTTCCCAGGCCTGGCAGAAGGCGGCGCCAAGAGCAGCGTCACAGGCCTGGGGTGACGCTGCCCGCTGGCGCCACCTTCTGCCCTTTTCGGCGGCTTTAGGAGGGGCGGGGCCTGGGCTGGGGGGCGGGGCCTGGGGGCAGGGCCTGGGGGGCGGGGCCGAGCGGCCCCCGAGGTCATCAGTGACCTCTTATCCGGCCCTGGCCCCGGTGAAGTTGGACAGCCCTGTTATATAGTATTCCTACTATATATTTACATATTAAGTAGTATTAGTATTAATATATAATAAATTTATAATTAGTAAAGATGTTGTGGTTGTTGTTCAGTCACTTCTGACTCTTCGTGACCTCATGGATCATCCCACGCCAGAGCTCCCTGTCGGCTGTCACCTCTCCTTATTATATATTACTAGCTTGGGGACCCGGCGCTGCCCGGGTTATTTGAGAAAGGCATTGTGTGCCAAGGTTGGTCTATCCGTTATTGATGTGGCTCGCTGTGGTGGGTGCTGTCAGATTATTGCATTTTGAATGGCAATTCATGAGTCAGCACAAGATGTATTTTCTGCAGTGTGACATGTTTGACACCAGATGGCGCTGTCCCAAGACTGATAAATGGAATCTTGAGGAATGACAGTTGGGATCTGACAGTTGGGAATTGTCCGTTGAAGAGGACAGTTGGGATTAAATATCTGTGAGGAAAGGATGTTTAAAAAGGTAGCTGTGATGGCTGTTGTTTTTCCATGCTTAGCTTGTTATTGTTAAATACAATTCAATACAAAGTTATATTTTTACCTTGTGAATTGAATGAGAGTGTCATTATTCACTCGAATAGAGACTGGAGTTTTTGGGCCGATGGGGAATTAAACTTCTATATTTCTGTTGCCTATTCCGCTGTGGCATAAATACTCGACGCCGAAGAGGTTATGGGCCCAGATCCCAGAACCCAGAACACAGAATCCAGAATTGCGGAGGCACAGAGATACTACATAACCCATAATTCATAGAAAAAGATTTTGAATAACACTAGAAATTGCAGCAGAAGTCGCTGTTTACCTCAGTGTTAGAGAAAAAGCTGAAGTGAATTTTTGCCAGGAGCATCTGTAGTGTGAAGAAAGATGGCATTATTTGGAGCACAGCATCATTTAGAAAAACTCAGAGGCAGCTCAAATTATTTAATATGGGCTACCAAAGTGCGAGCAGTTTTGGCAAAGGAGGAGCTGTTATCCTGCTTAACACATCGACCTATTTCTGATGCAGAAAGGTTGAAAGATGGCAAGGCAAGGGCTACCATCATCCTGTCAGTTGACGATAGGAACCTCACATATTTCGCTCTGGAAGAAACAGCCGCTGACTGTTGGAAAAGGCTTGAAAAGCTGTATCAGCAGGCTACTGGAGGCTCAAAAGTTTTATTGAGCAGAGAACTGTTTTCACTGAAGCTTCTGTCAATGGGAGATAGTGCCAGAGAGACTCATTTGAGTAAAATGCTGAGCCTATTTAATGATTTAGCAGCAAGGGGCACCAATTTTACAGAAGATCAGAGAGGCTTAATTCTACTAAGCAGTTTGGGGCAGAGCTACAACTCATTCATTGACTCCATGCAATCTGTGAAAGAAGAGGACATCAACTTTGACTTAGCTTCGACTAGATTGGAGAACTGGGCTTGTTTCAGAAGAAATGCCCAGCAACTTTCAATGGAGAAGACGGTCAACAAAGGCTTCAATATGAAGAGGAAAGAGACAATCCAGTGTGACATCATCTGTTACATTTGTAATAAAAGAGGACACAAAGCTAGACAATGTCATCAGTTTTCAAGGGACTAAACTCAAGTATGACTGTAAAAGATCTTGGAGAAGTCCGGAAATACTTAGGCGTAAATGTAACTAGAACTGAAAAAGATATTTGTCTAGATCAGAAAGACAAAATTTTTGAGTTACTTGAGAGAACAAGATTGACTCTGTGTAAAACAGTAGCAACTCCAATGGTACCAGATTTTTTAAAGCTTGATAGAGGTGAAATGTTTGACAATCAAACATTGTATAGATCAGTGGTTGGGAGCCTCTTGTATTTGGCAAATTGGACTAGGCCTGACATCGCCTATGCCACAAATGTACTAAGCAGGAGAGTGAATGAACCAACGTTGACTGATTGGCAAGCTGTAAAACGAGTGTTAAGATATTTGAAAGGAACATGTGACAAAAAGCTAAAAATTTGTCCAAAAGAAAGCGGTATGAAGGGGTTTGCAGACACAAGTTTTGGTGACAACGAACAAAACTTGTCATGTTCCGGGTATCTAATTAGTTTTAATGGGATACAAGTGACATGGAAATCTCGTAAACAGTCACACGTTTGTTTATCCACGGCAGAAGCCGAATTTTCTGCTTTGTCTGACTGTTGTACAGAACTAGAGTGGATAAAGGCTCTAGTAAACGAGTTCCAAAGTTTTGAAGATAAGATATCTTTATTTACTGATTCTCAATCTTGTATAGCAATATCAAATGCTGAAGGATTAAAGCAGAGAACAAAATATATTGGGGTAAGGTACCAAAATGTTAGAAAGTTAGTACAGGATGGTTTTATTAATCCTGTGTATGTCCAGTCAGATGAGAATATGGCTGATATGTTTACAAAAGCATTGACTAATTGTAAATTAAATGTATTTTGTAAGAAGATATTGTTATTATAAGTAATGTGTGTACTTGTGTTGCTCATGAAGGAGGAGTGTCAGATTATTGCATTTTGAATGGCAATTCATGAGTCAGCACAAGATGTATTTTCTGCAGTGTGACATGTTTGACACCAGATGGCGCTGTCTCAAGACTGATAAATGGAATCTTGAGGAATGACAGTTGGGATCTGACAGTTGGGAATTGTCCGTTGAAGAGGACAGTTGGGATTAAATATCTGTGAGGAAAGGATGTTTAAAAAGGTAGCTGTGATGGCTGTTGTTTTTCCATGCTTAGCTTGTTATTGTTAAATACAATTCAATACAAAGTTATATTTTTACCTTGTGAATTGAATGAGAGTGTCATTATTCACACGAACAGAGACTGGAGTTTATTGGGCCGATGGGGAATTAAACTTCTATATTTCTGTTGCTTATTCCGCTGTGGCATAAATACTCGACGCCGAAGAGGTGCCGGGGAACATGGCGGAGGAGGCACCCAGGAACATGGCGGGGGAGGCAGAGGAGCCCTCCTGCCACGCGCGCATGCCTGCCTGCGGCCCCGGGGGCGAGGCTTCCCCCCGCCTCATCCTCCTCGCGCACTCCTTCCTTGACAAGGGGGTGGTGGCACCATTCCCTCCACCCCCACCCCCTTGCAGCGCTCTCCCCCCGCTCTCCCCCAAAAGAGAGAGAGAGTCATCATGCCGCACATTGCAGTTTTCTTTGAACATGTTTTTTTTGGTCCTTGATCTGGTGCCCCCCTAGGCCTGCGCCCATAGGCCATGGCCTAGTGTGGCCTTATGGGTAATCCGGGCCTGGGCCATGAGGCCTTTGTCTGCCAGATTTGGTCTTGTTCTGTAATTGTTGGGGGCCGCAAGGTGTTTTGGACTTCAACTCCCACAATATCTGACTGCCTCAGGCCCTTTCCTTTTCCCTTCCTGCTTCCTAAGAATGTTGGAATATTGACGGTGGCCAATCAGAAACTATATGCAAATTATACGTCAGTGGCAACTCATCCCCTCTCTGCCGCCTATAAATGATGGAATGTAGAGGCTGGCCAATCAGAAGCCATATGCAAATTCTCCCTCAGTGGCAACCAATCATGTTTTTATAATGTAGAGGCTGGAAGCCAATCAGAACCCTGCTACATCCCTCCGCAAACATTCACTTTTACTATATATACAGATATATTATTATATATGATATATTATTACTAGCTATCCCCTGCCACACGTTGCTGTGGCCCAGTCTGTGTATGTGTGTTTTGTGTGTGTATATACATGTATATGTGCGTGTACTGTATATATTTGTGTATATGTGTATACATGTGTGTCTGTGTGTATATATGTGTGTGTGTGTATGTGTGTGAGTGGTTTTGCACATGCATTTTAATATAATTTTTGTTTTTATGGCTTTTTATGTCTCTTCCGCTGTGTTTTTCAGTGTTTTAATGAGTGATGGCCACTTGTTGGCTTGATAGGGGTATGGTGTCCCAATTTGGTGTCAATTCATCCAGTGGTTTTTGAGTTATGTTAATCCCACAAACAGGCCCGGATTAGCCATAAGGCCAACCTAGGCCATGGCCTAGGGGCGCAAGCCAGGGGGGGGGGTGCTGAAGGGGGTTAAAAGAGTAAAAAGTACCC
Source organism: Anolis apletophallus (assembly GCA_030556195.1). Classification (NCBI taxonomy): domain Eukaryota; kingdom Metazoa; phylum Chordata; class Lepidosauria; order Squamata; family Anolidae; genus Anolis; species Anolis apletophallus. The sequence goes on along the minus strand of JARBWK010000015.1, from coordinate 45,023,187 downwards.
CTCCCGAGAGGAGATGCTCCAAGTGCCCGTATGTTAGCAATAATCTGCCCAGAAACAGCAGAACAGAGAAGGAGCCAGACTAAGGGAATCAAACTGGGCATGTGCAGGAATGCAAGAGATAAGAAATACTGTATCTCCAAGAATGAAGCGTGGACAGTCCGTGTTACATTATGATAGGCTGCAATTCTAGCTGCGACATAACTTTTAACCAATAATAAGATTTTCGGCAACCATAAGTTGAACCCTGATGGTTGTATAAATATGTGCCTCACGAGGGGGAGGGGCCGCTCCCTTGAAGCACCATGTTGTGCAGGGACGGACCGCAGCTGTGTAAACAAAGTAAACTGAGCTTTCTGAGAAATCCTGTTGTCTGTCTTCTCCTTCTACTGCGTCTGCACGAGCAGCCTGCCTTGTGGGAGTATGGCAATCTGCTACAGCGCAGATCACGGACTAAAAAAAATGAAACAAATAAAATGCAACGCGCATGGAGATGAGGAAAGCGGCCTTGGAGACCAAGGGGGTGGGGGGGGGGGGAGTCCTGGGCCCTCTCCTCCTTCCAAAATTGTCCTCGAGGTGGAAGAGACCCCGCGGGCCCTGCTGCCGCCGCTGCCACTTTCCTGCAAGAAAGGCCCACCCACCTTCTTGGCCTTGGCGAGGAGTGTTGTGACCCCGCGTCCGTGCAGAGGGGGAGGGGGGAGGCCTGCCTGGAGTCCCCGATTCCTCCCTCTTGCCCGGCTTCGGCCCTATCCTCCCCCCTCCCCTGCAGACCTGCGTTCCGTGCCCGCAACAATAAATGGAGCAGAATAATTTGACCCGCAGGTCGAAGCATGGGTGTTCTCCCTCCCCCCGCCTCCCTCCCTGCCCCCCTTGCTGTGAGAACTGGGTTTTGCAAGGCACTTCCAGGCACCGGTGTTTTGGACTTCAACTCCCACCATTTCTGACTGCCTCAGGCCCTTTCCTTTTCCTTCCCTGCCTCCTAAAAATGTTGGAATGTTGACAGTGGCCAATCAGAAACTATATGCAAATTATACATCAGTGGCAGCCAGCCAGGGTCTTCCCTTCGGGGCTGCTTTGGGACGACCCCTGCCTGCGGGGGAGGGGCGGGCCATCACCGGCCAGCGAGCCAGAGGCGGCACCTGGTCACCTGCGGATGCCAAATTCCCTGCGCAGGGGCGACCTTTGCTCTCCTCAGTCGTGGCCTTCCTTCCTGGTACAAAACCCCGCTCGCGGCAAGAAGGGTGCTCTGTTTTTCTAGGTGGGAGGGGGCGGGCCTCTTCCCTTTTGATGTCCGAAACCCACCAGCAGCACTCCTGCCTTGGTTTGCCCCTTCCATTGGAGGGGGAGCCTCCTTCCAGCCCTCCCGTGGCTTGGATTTGGGCTCCTCTCGCAGAGGCCTCTCGGGGGCTTGGGCGCAGGCTCCCCTTGCGTTTTCTAAGATAAGGTTTTGTTTTTAGTGTGGGTCTGAGTGATGTGGGGGGTGGGGGTGCGGTAGAGGTTGCCTTAAAGGGGGCGTAATTCCAAAGTGTGGTCTAGGGCGCAAAAAGGTGTTAATCCGGGCCTGCCCACAAATGAACCATAATTTTTTTGTTGACACAGAAGATTACTAGCTGCGCCTGCCAGGCGTTGCTGTGGCCCCGTCTGTGTACAGAGTCCCCTCACTTATGGCTGGGGTTGGGTTCCAGGACCTCCCGCCATGTAGGGACGCTCTATTTATTTTAATATTTAGACACTATTTTAGTAGTTATACACTATTTTAAGCCTTTATAAACTTAAAATAAGGGAAGGGAAGGACTTTAAGGCTGGAGGGAGGGAGGGAGGACGGAGGAGGGAAAGTGCCTCGGAACTGCGGAACTCCCTGCTGCAGATCAGATTAACTTGAGCGCAGGGGGCTTCCCGTTGTACGCTATCAGTATGAGAGGCCAAGAGGCCACATTATGAGAAGACAGGAAAGTGTGGAGAAGACGGTGATGCTGGGGAAATGGAAGGAAAGAGGAAGAGGGGCCGACCCAGGGCGAGGCGGGTGGAGGGTCTCCTCGGAGAAGGGCCTGGCTTGACCCTGAAGGAGACCCTGGGGGTGGCCACGGCCAACAGGGAGCAGCTCTGGCCTGGCCTGGTCCAGGAGGGCACAAACAAGAGTCCGAAGTGACTGAACGAATGAACAACAACACTATATATGTGTGTATAGATGTGGTTTTGCGCATGCGTTGTAATGTCTTTTCTATTTTTTGCCTTTTTAAAGTACCTTCTGTTGTGTTTTCCAGTGTTTTTATGAGAGATGGTCACTCGTTGGCCTGAGAGGTGCCTTGTGCCCACATCTGGTGTCCATTCGCCCAGTGGTTTTGGAGTGATGTCCATCCCACAAACAAACGTGACGTTGATACATACACTAGCCGTTCCCTGCCACGCGTTGCTGTGGCCCAGTCGGTGTATATTTATTATTTATTAACATCATTTATATTCTATCAGTATATGTGTTTTATGCATGTACATATGTGTTTGTGTAAATGTAGCACAGCAGTTCTCGTTTGTGCCTGGAGAACAGGGGCTAGGACCCGGGGTTCCACTGGCATTGGGGCCTGCAGCTGCAGAGACAGATTCAGAAGAGGATTTGGAAGGGTGGGAAGGACAGTTTCCCATCAGCGGGCCTCCTTCGCCCACAGAAAGTTTGGCATGGGAAGAGCTGTGTTTTGGCCCTGACGTAGACATAGATAACCAGGTGCAAATGGAGGACAGCGATAGTGGGAGTTATGAGCACCTGGGGGGAAGAGGGTCACAGGAGCTTTTGAGTGAAAACATGGATGAAAGCGCCTGGGAAGATTCTAGGGAGGAGAGCTCTCACGTAGATAGTGACCCAGCTGCTGAGAGACAAGGTCGAACCTTTGATAGGAGAAGTAGCATTGAGTCTGGGAGGAGGGGATGGCACCGCAGCCTAGACAGGCCGAGGTCCGTCAGCAGAGATTGGAGACGACGGGGCCTAGAGCGTCGGGGACCTCGGCCGAACGATTAAGTATAGCATCCGTGGGAACCAATCCCCAGTGCTTCGGCCACGTCTCTTCTGAGTAGACGTGTTAGCGAAGTGGATCCACGGAGCTGAGCTGGCTCGTGGTCACCAAGTTTGCCTTGCATTCACCTTGCCTTGTTCCTGTTTCCGCATTGCCTTGCGGAGCCTTGCTCAAGCCTTGCATTAGCCTTTGGATTATCTTGTCAAGCTGTTTTGGACATTGTTGCTTCAAGCCTTTGATTGCATTTATCTCTTCTATGGACAATTTACCTTTTGGACTGTTTTATATTCAATAAAGTAGTTAGCCTTCAGTCCGTCTCTGTGTGTGTGATTAAGGGGCCGGTCAAGTCCGTGCATCGTGACAGTAAATACTGTATATTTGTGTTTATGTATGTGTATATATTTGTGTTTATGTGTGTATATATTTGTGTTTATGTGTGTATATATTTGTGTTTGTGTGTGTGTATGTGTTTGTGTGTGTATATATATATATATTTGTGTGTATATATTTGTGTTTATGTGTGTGTATATATTTGTGTTTGTGTGTGTATATATTTGTGTTTATGTGTGTGCATATATTTGTGTTTATGTGTGTGTATATATTTGTGTTTATGTGTGTATGTGTTTGTATGTGTGTATATATATTTGTGTTTATGTGTTTATGTGTGTATATATTTGTGTTTGTGTGTGTATATATTTGTGTTTATGTATGTGTATGTGTTTGTGTGTGTATATATATATTTGTGTGTATATATTTGTGTTTATGTGTGTGTATATATTTGTGTTTGTGTGTGTATATATTTGTGTTTATGTGTGTGCATATATTTGTGTTTGTGTGTGTATATATTTGTGTTTATGTGTGTGTATATATTTGTGTTTATGTGTGTGTATGTGTGTGTATATATTTGTGTTTGTGTGTGTATATATTTGTGTTTATGTGTGTATGTGTTTGTGTGTGTGTATATATATATTTGTGTTTGTGTGTATATATTTGTGTTTGTGTGTGTATATATTTGTGTGTGTATATATTTGTGTTTATGTGTGTAAATATTTGTGTTTGTGTGTGTATACATTTGTGTTTGTGTATGTGTATACATTTGTGTTTATATATATATATTTGTGTGTGTGTATATATTTGTGTTTATGTGCGTATGTGTTTGTGTGTGTATATATACTGTATATATTTGTGTGTGTGTATATTTGTGTTTATATGTGTGTATATATTTGTGTTTATGTGTGTGTGTATATATTTGTGTTTGTATATATTTGTGTTTATGTGTGTGTATATATTTGTGTTTCTGTTTGTGTGTGTATATATATACTGTATATATATGTGTGTGTATATATTTGTGTTTGTGTGTGTATATATTTGTGTTTATGTGTGTGTATATTTGTGTGTGTATATATTTGTGTTTATGTGTGTGCATATATTTGTGTTTATGTGTGTGCATATATTTGTGTTTATGTGTGTGCATATATTTGTGTTTATGTGTGTATGTTTGTGTGTGTATATATTTGTGTTTATGTGTGTGTATATATTTGTGTGTATATATTTGTGTTTATGTGTGTATGTGTTTGTGTGTGTATATATATATATTTGTGTGTGTATATATTTGTGTTTATGTGTGTGCGTATATATTTGTGTTTGTATATATTTGTGTTTATGTGTGTGTATATATTTGTGTTTGTGTTTGTGTGTGTATATATATTTGTGTGTGTATATATATTTGTGTTTATGTGTGTGCATATATTTGTGTTTATGTGTGTGCATATATTTGTGTTTATGTGTGTGCATATATGTGTGTTTATGTGTTTATGTGTTTGTGTGTGTATATATTTGTGTTTGTGTGTGTATATATTTGTGTTTGTATATATTTGTGTGTGTATATATTTGTGTTTATGTGTGTGTATATATTTGTGTTTGTGTGTGTGTATACATTTGTGTTTGTGTGTGTATATACATTTGTGTTTATGTGTGTGTATACATGTTACTGGCCAATTTAGAATAGCCTGGCCCAGGAGGGCAGAGGTCCAGAAGCACACCTAAAACGAGGATTTCGGCAGAACCTCTGGTGAAGTTTTTAAAGCACCCTACAAATCCCTTTCCCAAACGATCTCACCGAAGAGGCCCGGAAGAAGGTGCCACTGAAGGTTTTTTATTCTTGTCAGCTGAGAAGGATGACCACTTGTCGCAAAGCAGTCATCAAGTTACATTCAAAAGATATGCCATTTTTATAAGGTTACAGATTCAAACTTCCCACTTCCCGCCCCCAGACCAGCTTTGTGTTGATTGGATGGAATTGCTGGGGCAGCTGGAGTTTGGTCCAATAGTGCAACAGTGCCACTTCTGTTCTGGCGAATGGGGAGCGAGGAGCAGGAATGTTTTCAAAACAAAGCAGCTGGAGTTTTCTTGAGTAGATTTGTCCCTATGTTAATGAATCCAAGGCCCTGACCTTTTGAGTCAAGGGAATTCTTTTGTTCTTGGTGAGAAACAGGACTTGTCCTTAACGGCCCTTCCTTGTTGACAAAGGGCCATATGCAGATTTTTATCCATGAGAGTTTCAGCCTTCTGGATGGTAAACAAATTAAATAACTGTAGCCATGTGTTGGTTTCCGAGGCCAGCAGTGATGGCTGGTTATGAAAAAATGAAATATAGTTATGCCATAGGTTCTATAAACGCAGGACGAGGCTAATCTCAGAGGGTGCAGCGTTTATGAAACAAAAGGAGTCTTTCAAAATGGGAGAGGGGAAAGAAAGCAAAACCTTCTCCAAACCAGAAAAAGTCATCTGTCGTGCAAATTAAAAGAAAGTGCATCTGTGTTCTTGGGAAACTTATAAGAGACGAGTCCTTTTCGCTAATAGCCTGAGGAGAGTCCAAACACACCGTAGTCCTTGGAAAACTATGTCTCCCAACATCCTCAGGGTGGCCCTATGCAAGCCCGTCTGCATGAAGGAAACCGAGATAGCAGAAAGTTTTAGAGTAAATCAGAGAAAAATATGAAATTGGAGCCAAAATGGGCCACTTTGTATCTTTGTGGAAAGGAAAAAACATTGCGATGTGGAGTGTCCCTAATCTAAGCTGCGCTACAAAGTTTCAGGTCAAGTGAGGCAAGAAAATAGAGGGATAGAAATGGCTGGAGGTCTTTGGATGCTAAGACCCGGCCTTTTTGTCTTTAAAGATGCCAGACCACATGTGCAGGAACGTTGGAACTCCCTGCTGCAGGTCAAACCAATTAAGACAGTGTTTCCCAACCAGTGTGCCGGGGCACACTAGTGTGCCGTGAGCGATCATCAGGTGTTCCGTGGGAAATTGGAACCTCCAAAGGGGGGGGGGGAAGAGTCTAGTGTGTTGAAGTATAAAAACCCTAAGAAACCTACCTCGATAAAGGCACAAAATTACAACCACCCCCCTCCCCACCCGATGTCTCCTTGGTCTCTCCCTCTCCATGCATTGGGAAGGCCCGCCTCCCTTTCCCCAAGGAGAGACCTCCTCTTGCCTCCTGGGGGTTCTGTGTGGGAAGTTTGGCCCAGTTCTATCATTGGTGGGGTTCACCAGCAACTACAACTCCCAAATGTCAAGGTCTATTTTCCCCAAACTCCATCTGCGTTCACATTTGGGCATATTGAGTATTCATGCCAAGTTTGGTCCTGATCCAACATTGTTTGAGTCCACAGTGCTCTCTGGATATAGGTGAACTCTTCGGCGTCGAGTATTTATGCCACAGCGGAATAAGCAACAGAAATATAGAAGTTTAATTCCCCATCGGCCCAATAAACTCCAGTCTCTGTTCGTGTGAATAATGACACTCTCATTCAATTCACAAGGTAAAAATATATCTTTGTATTGAATTGTATTTAACAATAACAAGCTAAGCATGGAAAAACAACAGCCATCACAGCTACCTTTTTAAACATCCTTTCCTCACAGATATTTAATCCCAACTGTCCTCTTCAACGGACAATTCCCAACTGTCAGATCCCAACTGTCATTCCTCAAGATTCCATTCATCAGTCTTGAGACAGCGCCATCTGGTGTCAAACATGTCACACTGCAGAAAAATACATCTTGTGCTGACTCATGAATTGCCATTCAAAATGCAATAATCTGACACTCCTCCTTCATGAGCAACACAAGTACACACATTACTTATAATAACAATATCTTCTTACAAAATACATTTAATTTACAATTAGTCAATGATTTTGTAAACATATCAGCCATATTCTCATCTGACTGGACATACACAGGATTAATAAAACCATCCTGTACTAACTTTCTAACATTTTGGTACCTTACCCCAATATATTTTGTTCTCTGCTTTAATCCTTCAGCATTTGATATTGCTATACAAGATTGAGAATCAGTAAATAAAGATATCTTATCTTCAAAACTTTGGAACTCGTTTACTAGAGCCTTTATCCACTCTAGTTCTGTACAACAGTCAGACAAAGCAGAAAATTCGGCTTCTGCCGTGGATAAACAAACGTGTGACTGTTTACGAGATTTCCATGTCACTTGTATCCCATTAAAACTAATTAGATACCCGGAACATGACAAGTTTTGTTCGTTGTCACCAAAACTTGCGTCTGCAAACCCCTTCATACCGCTTTCTTTTGGACAAATTTTTAGCTTTTTGTCACATGTTCCTTTCAAATATCTTAACACTCGTTTTACAGCTTGCCAATCAGTCAACGTTGGTTCATTCACTCTCCTGCTTAGTACATTTGTGGCATAGGCGATGTCAGGCCTAGTCCAATTTGCCAAATACAAGAGGCTCCCAACCACTGATCTATACAATGTTTGATTGACAAACATTTCACCTCTATCAAGCTTTAAAAAATCTGGTACCATTGAGTTGCTACTGTTTTACACAGAGTCAATCTTGTTCTCTCAAGTAACTCAAAAATTTTGTCTTTCTGATCTAGACAAATATCTTTTTCAGTTCTAGTTACATTTACGCCTAAGTATTTCCGGACTTCTCCAAGATCTTTTACAGTCATACTTGAGTTTAGTCCCTTGAAAACTTGTTCCACATCCCTTTCGGATGGTGCTAGTACTAAGGGATCATCGACAAACACCAAAACAAATGTTTGCTTTTTAGACTCTTTTCCTTTCTTATATAGACATGTATCTACACTGCTTCTTTCGAAGCCAAGACCCTTTAACTTTTCGTCTATACACTGGTTCCAGCATCTCGCTGCTTGCTTTAGCCCGTATAATGCTTTCCGTAGTCGATACACACCAGTTGGAGTATCTTTTTCAAAACCAGGTATTGCTCTCATATATACATTGTCAGTCAGCTCTGCGTTTAAATAAGCTGTGGCAATGTCAAAGTGCCTTATAACATACTTTCTTTGCACACCGATGCCTAAAGCAGTCCTAATTGTTTCAGGTCTAATCGTTGGAGCATATACCTCATCATAATTTTGATTGTAAATTTGACCAAAACCTTGTGCAACCAATCTTGCTTTGTACAATAATGAACCATCAACTTGTGTTTTCCTTTTAAATACCCATTTGCAACCAATTACCTTTACATCTTTGGTTACATCTGCTTGTTCTAAAACATTTAAAGAATGAAGTGAATCAAATTCCTTCTTCATTGCTTTTACCCAACAATCACGTTCATTTTTCGGTCTCACGCAATGCTTCAGCGTAAGAATTAGGATCTTTCCACTCTATACTTCCTATTTGCGTGACTTGGTACTTGGCTGGTGGAATTCCTTTAGTGATACGTGTGGATCTCCTAGGAATCTCATCCTTAGTCTCCTCCACATCCCTAATCTCCTCTTGACAATGTCCATCAACCTCTGTTACAGATTTGGACACTAAGTCAGAGTTTGTGGCGCAAAAATCATGAAAATTACTTTCTTCAGATTGTTCCTTGCTTTCTTCCACATTTGCCTCATCTAATACCTCTACAACTTCAGATTCATTCTTTACTCTAGAAACACTTGGGGTTATGAACACTTCAGTGTTCGCATGAATTCTATCCCAATGAGTATTATTTTCGAACTTTACAGATCTGGAGACTGTGATCTTCTTCCCTGGAGAAGAGCCATTCCAGAATCTATAGCAGTTCGTTCCACCTTCATATCCAATAAATTGCATCTTTACCCAATGCTGATCTCTTTTGTCTCTTTGCTGTATAGGAATTAAGACATTTGCATGCGCACCAAATACTTGAAAATGATCCACCTTTGGATGTCTTCCATAAAACAAATAGAATGGGATTTCATTTACACTTGAGGTCCATAACCTATTCAGCACGTAATTGGCAGTGTTAGCTGCTTCTGCCCAAAAACCTTTGGACATTTGTGCATCCTCAAGCATTGATTTTACCATGGTTTGAATTACACCTAAGCGACGCTCCGCAATTCCATTTTCTTTTGATACACACGGATTTGTTTTCCTATGCCAAATTCCTTTATTCTTAAAATCTTAAGTCTTTCATTCACAAATTCACCTCCTCTATCAGATTGAACTTGTTTAACAGTCAAATCAGGAAATTGGTTCTTCACAAAATTGTACCATTCAATAAATTTTTCATACACCCTGAAATTTACCTTTCAGAGGGTAAATGAAGCCAAATCGAGACCTATCATCTACTATTACTAGTAGAAATACATTCCCTCCAATACTCTTTGGAAAAGGTCCAGCTAGATCCATGTGCACTAACTGTAACTTAGTTGTTACTCTATCACTCCTTTTGGCAACAGGATAAGCCTTTAACTTTGTTTTGTTACAGACAGCACACTCTAAATAATTTCTGCATTCTGGTATTTGAATGCCTACTAGCTGTGCAGTCTTTCTAATCATATTATAGTTCATGTGGCCAAACTTCCTGTGTAGCATGTGCAGACATCTGTCACCATGCAGAGGTTTCCCTTCCAAACTCTGAATACTATTTGTAGACATTTTATTACTAGCATTCATTCTATAGAGACCATTTTGAAATTTTACTTCCTTATACATACCTGTATTTTTATTACTCATTTTACAGAACTCCCCTTCAAACACAATGGATAAACCATGGTCTGCAAGTTGTTTCACCCCTAGAACATTGTGTTCTAGCTCAGGAACTAAATAAACATTGTCTAACTTTAGACTAAGTTGACCAATTTCAACTTCTCCCTTTGTTAAAACCTTGCACCTTTGACCATTGGCTAGACTCACACAACTTTGCATAGAACCAGATAAAGGTTCCTTCTCTGCTAACAATTTACTATCCTTAACAAAACTCTTTGCACTCCCAGAGTCAATAATCCAGGGTACCTGAGGAATAAAATCATTGTTACATTGTAAACTCATCAACAGACAGCCTGAATCAGAGTCTTTTCTTGAATTGTTGATCTGTTCTTTCTTGCTCTGTGCTGATTCACTCTTCTTAAACTTGTTCTGATGACATTGTCTAGCTTTGTGTCCTCTTTTATTACAAATGTAACAGATGATGTCACACTGGATTGTCTCTTTCCTCTTCATATTGAAGCCTTTGTTGACCGTCTTCTCCATTGAAAGTTGCTGGGCATTTCTTCTGAAACAAGCCCAGTTCTCCAATCTAGTCGAAACTAAGTCAAAGTTGATGTCCTCTTCTTTCACAGATTGCATGGAGTCAATGAATGAGTTGTAGCTCTGCCCCAAACTGCTTAGTAGAATTAAGCCTCTCTGATCTTCTGTAAAATTGGTGCCCCTTGCTGCTAAATCATTAAATAGGCTCAGCATTTTACTCAAATGAGTCTCTCTGGCACTATCTCCCATTGACAGAAGCTTCAGTGAAAACAGTTCTCTGCTCAATAAAACTTTTGAGCCTCCAGTAGCCTGCTGATACAGCTTTTCAAGCCTTTTCCAACAGTCAGCGGCTGTTTCTTCCAGAGCTAAATATGTGAGGTTCCTATCGTCAACTGACAGGATGATGGTAGCCCTTGCCTTGCCATCTTTCAACCTTTCTGCATCAGAAATAGGTCGATGTGTTAGGCAGGATAACAGCTCCTCCTTTGCCAAAACTGCTCGCACTTTGGTAGCCCATATTAAATAATTTGAGCTGCCTCTGAGTTTTTCTAAATGATGCTGTGCTCCAAATAATGCCATCTTCTTCACACTACAGATGCTCCTGGCAAAAATTCACTTCTTTTTTTTTTCTCTAACACTGAGGTAAACAGCGACTTCAGCTGCAATTTCTAGTGTTATTCAAAAACTTTTCTATGAATTATGGGTTATGTAGTATCTTTGTGCCTCTGCAATTCTGGATTCTGGGTTCTGGGTTCTGGGATCTGGGCCCATAACCTCTTCGGCGTCGAGTATTTATGCCACAGCGGAATAGGCAACAGAAATATAGAAGTTTAATTCCCCATCGGCCAAAAAAAACTCCAGTCTCTATTCGAGTGAATAATGACACTCTCATTCAATTCACAAGGTAAAAATATAACTTTATATTGAATTGTATTTAACAATAACAAGCTAAGCATGGAAAAACAACAGCCCTCACAGCTACCTCTCTATACATCCTATCCTCACAGATATTATAAACTACATGAACTACAACTCCAAAACTCAAGGTCAATGCCCACCAAACTCTTGTAGCATTTTCTCTTGGTGATGGGAGTTGTGTGTGGGAAGTGTGTGTCTTTCTGCCATTCCTGCCAGGATATCTATGTTGTGTTCATGGAAACAGGCCCAGGTTTCACACTGAGTGTATAAATACATTTAAAAACATATTAACTATATGTATGACTGTGTGAGAGTGTCGTTTTGTGTCATTGTGGTTGGGGGTGTGCCCCAGGGTTTGGCAAATGTACAAAGTGTGCCGCGGCTCAAAAAAGGCTGGGAGACACTGGGTTAAGATACAGAGGGGCTCTCTCTCTCTCTCTCTCTCTCTCTCTCTCTCTCTCTCTCTCTCTCTGGGGCCCGCCTTCACACATGTGTGTCTGTGTGTGTGTTTGCAGCCAAGCCAACCGCGAAGTGGCGAGGGAACCCGCGAAGTGGCGAGGCTCATCACCCCCCTGATTCTGGTTCGCGAGAGGGGCGGGGCCTCGGAGGGGGCGGGGCGGGAGCGGGAGGTGCGGCCAAGCCCCGCCTTCCTTTCTCCCTTCCTTTCTTGCGTTGGTCTTCCCCTGGCGCGCATGCGCGGAGGCGGCTCCCTCTGTTGCCTCCAGGCGCCGAGGAAGCGCGCAGGCGCAGTGCGCGGCATCCGGGCATTTCCCGGAGGCGACGTGAGGGAGTGGGCGTGCCCGGCGAGGCCGCCTTGTGCGCGAAGAAGGGCCGCAAAATGGCTGCCAGCGCCGACTCCGCCGTCGCCGCCAGCGCCGCCGCCGGCCTCGGCCTCTCCGCCGCCCACGCCTCCCGCCGCCGCCCCCGCCGCCGCCTCCTCCTCCTCGTCCGGCGCCACGGAGAGCAAGAAGGTGGCGGAGCTGCGCGTCATCGACCTCAAGTCCGAGCTCAAGCGGCGCAGCCTCGACGCCGGGGGGGTCAAGACCGTGCTGGTCGCCCGCCTCAAGCAGGTCAGGCCCCGGAGCAGGCCCCGCAGCAGGCCGCCCCCAACGCGCCCCCGCCAGCCTCCCTCATGTCTTATAGCATTATTATATATATGACGCCGGGGGGTCAAGACCGTGCTGGTCGCCCGCCTCAAGCAGGTCAGGCCCCCCCCCGCCCCCCCCCGCCAGCCCCCCTCCCTCCCCACCACCTGCTCACGCCTTATATCATTATTACATATATATATATATATTATGGTTATCTATATTATATTGTATATTTATTGTAATAATGCCTCAAGCAGGTCAGGCCCCCCCGCGGGCCCAGTAGCAGGCCGCCCCCCAACGCGCCCCCCCCGCCAGTCTCTCTTATCACCCGCCTTGCTATTATTCATTTATTATTACTCTACATCTATTATTCTATTATTATTATATATTATTATTATACTATATTATGATTATATATTATTATTATAATTATATTATTATTATATATTATTATATTACGATTATTATATAATATATATATTATTAACATATATTATTATATACTATATTATGATTATATTATGCTTATTATATATTATTATATATTATATTATATTATGTTATAATAATAATACCATATTATGATTATTATAAATTATTATGATTATTATATTATTATATATTATTATATTATGATTATTATATAATATATATTATTAACATATATTATTATATATTATTATATACTATATTATTATAATTATAATAATACCTTATTATTATATATTATTATATTATATTATGTTATAATAATAATACCATATTATGATTATTATATATTATTAGATTATTATATTATTATTATATATTATTATATACTATATTATTATATATTATAATAATACTAAATTATGATTATATTATATTATGCTTATTATTATTATATTATATTATGTTATAATAATAATACCATATTATGATTATTATATTATTATTATATATTATTATTATATAATATATATATTATATTATTATATATTATTAATATATATTATTATATAATTATTTTATATCATATATTACTATAAAAATACTATATTATGATTATTATATACTATGATTATTATATAATATATATATATTATTTATTATTATATATTCTCCCTCAGACATTGTGTTTTGCCCCCCTCCCCCCCTCAGGAAAGCCAGACACAGGCCCCTCCTCCCTTCACACAGCAGTACTGCTGCTATTATTATTATTATTATTACGCCAGAGGGGTCAAGACCATGCTCATCGCCCACCTCAAGTAGGTCAGGCCCCGCAGGGCAGAGTAGGCCACTCCCCGCCCCCACAAACACAACACCCCCCCGCCCCCCCCGCCAGTCTCCCTCATTCCCCACCACCTGTTATGTATTATATTATTATTATATATATACTATGGTTATCTATTATATAAATGGGTTCACGTCATGTGATGTATACCTCAAACAAAGAAACCATACAACGCAGAAACACAATACTTGCCAACAGAAATAGGCCTCAAGCAAGGTACGTTTGTAGCAAAGAAACCTTCCCCTCCAAAACCTAAAAGGCCCCCAAAACAACGAGTAAAAATAAAACTACATTTACCAGCATCCTCCGGGGCAGCCAAAGACTCACCCAGCCTCTACATTCTGAACAACATGATTGGCTGCCAATAAGGGCGGATTTGCATAACTGCTGCACTGGCCAGCCAACATGAAAATTCCAATCCATAATAAACTGCCAATCCCCAACACAAACACCCAAATCACTTCCAACCAAAAATTTACACCCCAAAAAATCACAGACCACGCCCCAAAATTGACAGTAAGGCTTCATTAACTTGATTTCCCTAACTAGCCCTCACTTACTGGGAAGCTGTTTACGCTCTGAATTGACAGTAAGACTTCATTAACTTGATTCTCCCGACTAGGCCTCAGCTCATGGGACATTGTGTATGGCCTGAATTGACAGTAAGGCTTCATTAACTTGCTGTTCCTAACTAGGCCTCAGCTCATGGGACATTGTGTATGGCCTGAATTTACAGTAACCTACCTTGGCACACAGAGCCCCGACCATGCATTATGGGACTTGAAGTACCACCATGGAAAATGGGATTTGTAGTACTTCAAAACCTATCATTCCCCACAGACCACTGTGGCCCAGAACCAAGACCAATAAAGACCCAACTTGACCCACACTCCATCCAACTGCAGTTTAGAGGAGGGCACACCGTGGATGATTGGACTTTCTCCCATCTCCTAAACAGGGCACAGCAACACGTGCCGGGTACAGCTAGTAATATATATTATTATACTAATATTCTATTACTATATTATATTGTATATTTATTATAATAATACTAAATTATGATTATTATATGATTATTATATGATTATTATATTATTATAATAGTATTTATTATTATATATATTATTATATTTATTATTATATATATTATTATATATTATTATAATAGTACTATATTATGATTATTATATATATTATATATATTATTATATATTATTATAATAGTACTATATAATTATTATTATATTTATTATTATATATATTATTATATAATAGTACTATATTATGATTATTATATTATACCCGTAGGCTCCGGGCGACTCACAGTGTGAGTCGTAAAGACATGGAAAATCAGGGTAAAGCAAAAACACACTAAAATTGCCACAACCAGTGCGCAAGCATGGTGTGGGCATGGTTTTATATACATAAACCTAGGCGCCGAATGCCTGGATGAAGAGGAGGGTCTTGCAGGCCCTGCGAAATGTTAGCAGATCGGCCTGCGCTCGGACTGTGGGGGAAGAGCATTCCACAGCACCGGCGGCGGCACTGAATGCCCTCCTCTGCGTTGAGGTCAGATGAACAGATCGCCGACTGGGCACCACCAGGAGGTTTTGGGACTCGGATCGCAGTGGTCGTGGTGGACTGTAATGGGAGAGGCGGTCCCTTAGATACACTGGCCCCAGACCATTCAAGGCCTTAAAGGTTAGAACCAACACCTTGAAGGTGATCCGGTGCTCTATCGGAAGCCAGTGCAGTTCGCGCAGCACAGGCGTGATGTGGCAGCGAGATGGACAAACTGCCACCAGCCGTGCTGCTGTGTTCTGCACCAGCTTGAGCTTCCGGATCACCGACAAAGGAAGGCCAATGTAGAGGGCATTACAGTAGTCTAATCAAATATAATTATGATTATTATATTATTATATATATTATATACTAGCTGAGGACCCGGCGGTGCCCGGGTTATTTGAGGAAGGCATTGTGTGCCAAGGTTGGTTCCTATTAGATGTGTATGTGGCTTGCAGTGGTCTCAGGAAGTTAGTGAAGGTACTGCAAGTCCCATTGGCCATGGTCCATCCCCCTCCCAACAGCACAGGATGTAGAGTGGGTCATGAGGGCTTTGTCTGCCAAGTTTGGTCTTCATTAGTCATTGAATGAGGGTCGCAGCAGTCTTGGGAAGTGAGGGGAGGTACTTCAAGTCCCATCATTCGTGGTCCATCCTCCTCAATACTGCACCAGAATGTAGAATGAGTCATGGGGGCTCTGTGTGCCAAGTTTGGTCTTGATCAGCGTTTGGATGAGGTTGGCAATGGTCTGGTGAAATGAGTGGAGGTACTTCAAGTCCCATCATCCGTGGTCCGCCCTCCGAACTGCATCAGGATGTCCATTGGGTCATGGGGGCTTTTTGTGCCAAGTGTGGTCATGATTATGCACTGGATGAGGGTCGCAGCGGGCTTGGGAAGTGAATGGAGGTACTTGAAATCCCATCCTTCATGGTCCATCCTCCTCTAAACTGCAGTAGGATGGAGTGTGGGACATGGGGGTACTGTGTGCCAAGTTTGGTCTTGTGGTTCAGGGCCGCCTTGGTCTGTGGGGAATGAAGAGTTTGAAAGTACTACAAATCTCATAACCGGTGATGGTACTTCAAGTCCCATCATCCATGGTCCTCCCTACTCCAAACTGCAGTAGAATGAATCATGGGTCATAGGGGCTCAGTGTGCCAAGGTTGGTTACTGTTAATTCAGGCCATACACAATGTCCCATTAACTGAGGCCTAGTCAGGAAAATCAAGTTAATGAAGCCGTACTGTAAATTTTGGGCCTGGTCTGTGATTTGTAGGGGCTACAGTGTTTTCTGGGAAGTGAAGTGGGGTGCAAATCCCATCATTCGTGGCCCATCCTGCCCTAAACTCTCTTTTGGGGCCTGGCTATACACAATGTCCTATTAACTGAGGCCTAGTCAGGAAAATCAAGTTAATGAAGCCTTACTGTAAATTTTGGGCCTGGTCTGTGATTTGTAGGGGCTACAGTGTTTTCTGGGAAGTGAAGTGGGATGCAAATCCCATCATTCTTGGCCCATCCTGCCCTAAACTCTCTTTTGGGGCCTGTAATGTTCTGGCCTGTTCTGCTGGTAATTGGTAACTTTAAAAGGCGGAATGGCAGGCAGCCATTTTCTAAAAGCTGAGGGGGAGGAGAAAACAGGATTCCATTTTGTTTTCACAGAGCCAAGTGGGGAGGGAATGTTGATGGTGCATTTTTCCCCTCAGTGGGAAGAAATCCAGTTGTTTGAATGTAGAGGCCTGGATTCTGGGTTGCTGGCTAATCTGTGGCTATCAATGCCCTCTGTCTGGTGCCTTAGAATTTTGGAGTGCCAAGGCTGGCCAATCAAAGGACTTTATGCAAATAGCTGCCACATATCGCTGTGGCCTGTGAAAGTGGCTGCCACATATGCAAATAGCCCTCCGGTGCCCTGGCCAATCAAAGGACTTTATGCACACATACATACAAACATTCCGCTTTATAAAGGTAGACAGAAGATTATTATAATAGTACTGTATTATGATTATTATATTTATTATATATTATTATAATAATACTATATTATGATTATATATTATGATTATATATTATTATATTATATATATTCTTATTATATATTGTTATAATAATACTAAATTATTATTATTATATAGTATAATAATAATACTATATTATGATTATTATATATTATGATTATATTATTATATATTATGATTATTATATTATATTATGATTATTATATTATTATTATATATTATATTATTAATATTATATATTATTATATTATTATAATAATAATACTATATTATGATTATTATATATTACGATTATCATATAATATATATTACTAATACTATATATATTATTATATTGTATTGTAATATTATTATTATACTATATTATTTATTTATTTATTATTTAAACTTGTGAGTTGCCACTCCCGGAAGGCTCGGGGCGACTTACACCAAATTCAAGATTATTATTATCATTATAAAACATTATTATTATATATTATTATATTATACTATCATATTATATTATTAAATATTATATATATTATTTTATATTGTTTTATATTGTTATAATACTACTAAATTATGATTATTATATATTATGATTATTATATTCTATTATTATATTTTATTGTTATATTATTATATTCTCTATTATTATTATATTATTATAATAATACTATATTATTATATTATATTATATATTATGGTTATTATATATTATGGTTATTATATTATATTATATATATTGTTAATATATATTATTATAGAATTAATATATATTATTATAATTGTATATTATGGTTATTATATTATATTATTTTATATTGTTAATATATACTATAGAATTATTATATTATGGTTATTATATATTATGGTTATTATATTATATTATTATATATTTTGTTAATATATATTATTATAGAATTATTATATATTATTATATATTATGGTTAATATAATATCATATATATTGTTAATATATATTATTATAGAACTATTATATATTATTATTATATATTATGGTCATTATGTTATATTAATATATATATTGTTAATATATATTTTTATAGAACTATTATATATTGTTATTATTGTATATTCTCCCTCAGACGTTGTGTTTTGCCCCCCCTCCCCCCCTCAGGGAAGCCGGACACAGGCCCCTCCCGTCACACAGGAGTACTGCTGCTGCTATATTATTATTATTATTATTATTATTATTATATTATTATTACGAGGCAGGTTGTGATGATGGGCCCAAGTGATGCATGATGGGTGGCTGTTCCCCCTCAGGCCGGATTTCCCTTCCCTGGAGCCATTGGGAACAGGCCGCGTGGGCTCCACTCAGCACAGGCCTCTTCCTTCCTTCCTTCCTTCCTTCCTTCCTTCCTTCCTTCCTTCCACCCTCCACCCAATATGATTATCATTATTTATTATTTGTTCATGATATCCGTACCCCGCCCTTCTCGGCCCGCAGGCGACTCAGGGCGGTGTTACAGAGGCATCCATTCAGTGCCCACAAACACCATCAAAACATTAACACATCATATAAAATCATCGCAAAACTCATAAAACATAGATCCTCGTCCGGTCTTGTCACGCAGTCTTCCCAATTTCCTGTGTCTGTTACACTTCATTTTCAAACGCTTGCTCAAACAACAAAGTCTTACCCATTTTCCGGAACGTTAACAGGGAGGGGCCCGATCGACTGGCTCCAGGAAGGGCGTTCCATAGCCAAGGAGCCATCACCGAGAAGGCCCTGTCTCACGTCCCCGCCAAACGTAATTGTGATGCAGGCATGCTCGAGAGCAGAGCCTCCCCAGACGATCTTAAAATCCTCTCTCTGTCTGGGGCTCGCCTTCATACATTTGTATTTGTGTGTGTGTTTGCATCTAAGCCAACCGCGAAGTAGCGAGGGAACACTAGTCTTGCTCTGGTTACATCCCGTATAGCTTACTGCAACGCCCTCTACGTGGGATTGCCTTTGAAGACTGTTCGGAAGCTTTAACTGGTCCAACGAACAGCAGCCGGGTTGATAGCAGGAACTGCACTCAGGGAGCGCACAACACCTCTGTTGCGCCAGCTCCACTGGCTACCAGTTTACTACCGGGCACAATTCAAAGTGCTGGCTTTAGCCTTTAAAGCTCTAAACGGTTCTGGTCCAACTTACATGTCCGAATGCATCTCTCCCTATGAAACATCAAGATGTTTAAGATCATCCGGAGAGGCCCTGCTCTTGGTCCCGCCTTCTTCGCAGGTGCGACTGGCGAGGACGAGAGACAGGGCCTTTTCAGTGGTGGCTCCTCGGCTTTAGAACTCCCTTCCTAGTGACATCAGATCAGTCCCCTCCCTCCTGACATTTTGCAACAAGGTCAAGACCTGGCTGTTTGACCGGGCATTTGCAGATGTAGTATGATTATTAATTGAGACCTAAGGAACGCCGCCGCCGCAATTGGAAATCGATTTAATAATGAAACGCTGATATTGTGTTTAATTTTAATTGCTAATTTGTATACGATGTGATTGTGTTGGTAACTGTTGATGTGTTTATCTTGGGCAGTCCTTGCCATATGTACACCGCCTCAAGTCGCCTTCGGGCTGAGAGGGGGGTGTAGAAGTAGAGTAAATAAATAAATAAATAATAAATAAATAGAAACCTTTAAGAAGAACCTCAAAACGTGGCTTTTCCGTTGCGCTTTTGGAGAGTGGTTTTACATCCATTGTCATGCTCCTCTATAATGGGCGTCCTCATATCTTACCTGCATGAAGGATTGTCTCTACCACTACATTTATTTATTTATTTATTTATGACCTTCTTCGCCGCCCGTCTCACCCGGAAGGGGACTCAGAGCGGCTTACAAATCAAATGTAAATACAATATATTAAATTATTGCCATAGCACAATATTAATATTATATATTACATTGTACTATAACATTACTCTGTAATATTATTAGTAATATTACATGTAATATAAGATACATAATTATCATTGTATCTCGCACTTGTGGTTGTGTTTGATTTTCTATTGTCTTACTTTACACTGTTTATTATATTTTGCACTTGATTTATTTTATTGTGATGTTGCTTTATGTTTTTTTGTAATGTTAGTGTAGTGTAATGCACTTCTGGGCTTGGCCTCATGCAAGCCGCCCCGAATCCCCTGCGGGAAGATCGGTTGTAAGGCCGAACAGGGCATAGGGTTACAGCCTGTGCTTGACGGGGTCACACTCCCTCTGAAGGCGCAGTTTCGTAGCCTGGGAGTGATCCTGGACTCATCGCTGAGCCTGGAGCCCCAGGTCTCAGCAGTGGCCGGGAGAGCTTTTGCACAGTTAAAGCTGGTGCGCCAGCTGCGCCCGTACCTTGGGAAGTGTGACTTGGCCATGGTGGTCCACGCTCTGGTTACATCCCGAATAATCTTCAGAGGCAACTCTCTCTACGTGGGGTTGCCTCTGAAGACTGCTCGGAAGCTGCAATTAGTCCAACGTTCAGCAGCCAGGTTACTAACGGGAGCGGGGCACAGGGAGCATACCACTCCCTTCCTGCGCCAGCCCCACTGGCTGCCAATTAGCTTCCGGGCACAATTCAAAGTGCTGGTTTTAACCTACAAAACCCTATACGGTTCTGGCCCAGTTTACCTGTCCGAACGGATTCTCCCCTACGAACCATCAAGGACATTAAGATCCTCGGGAGAGGCCCGCCGGTCCCGCCGGCAAGCGCTGGCTGGGGGAACGAGAGACAGGGCTTTCTCTGTGGGCCCTCGGCTGTGGAACACTCTACCACGTGAGGCTGGGTCTGCCCCTCCCTGTTGTCCTTCAGGAGGCTGGTGAAGACCTGGATGTGGAACCAGGCCTTCCCAGAATAGGCTGAGACTGGCTCCTGTCTGAATGTATGACCACGTTTACAGATTGAGTGGAATTGTTTTAATGGCGATGTGGTTTTATGCTAGGTTTTTATGTATTTTAATATGTTGTTCTAGCTGTTTTTAAATTGTATAGCATTGAATCTTTGCTGTTATGCCGGTCTGAGTCCCTCGAGAGAGAGAGAGGTGAGAAGGTCGGGGTACAAATGTTTCAAATAAATAAATAAATAAGATGGTGGCAGGGTATAAATAAAGTTCATTATTATTATCCCACGTCGGACACTTCCCGTGCCTAGGACTGTGGGATGTATCGGCAAATAATGCGTGCAGATCCCAGTAAGGTGGCCTTCTGCAGCTGGCAGGTGGTAATTTTGTCAGTGCCGATCAGTAGCTACTGAAATGGACATCCAAGTGCCACCTCTGTGTTGATGGAGGCAGGCAGGAGGTACTGGTTGTGGGGGGTCGGGAGCAGGTGAGGGTTCTGCCCTCCTTTCTTCTAGAGATCCCTGTGTACAACTAGTGGGCCACTGTGTGACACAGAATGCTGGACTAGGTGGGCTGAGGCCCGATTCAGCATGGCTCTTCTTATGTTCTTATGTTCTTATGTTTAAGTGCAGGCCAAGGTCTTGAGGCGCTGCGCCCAGTGTGCCCATCACCTTGACTGGCTTGTGCCAGAGTCTTTGCAATTCCATCTTTAAATCCTCATATTGTGTCAGCTTTTTCAGTTGTTTCTCTGCAATTCTCCTGTCACGTGGAATTGCAACATCAACAATCCATACTTGGTTTAGTAACACGATCATGAGGTCAGGAGTCTTGTACTCCAAAACTCTGTCTGTCTGAATCCGGAAGTCCCAGAGTAGTTTGACTCCTCCTCCTTCCCATGCAAGTTATTCATGTTGGGTTTCCCTTCACTGAAACAATTGGGGACAAAAATGTGGGATTTTACCTCTCAAGGAAGTTAATAATAATAATAATAATAATAATAATAATAATAAACTAGCTGTACCCGGCACGCGTTGCTGTGCCCTATTTAGGAGATGCGAGAAAGTCTGAGTATGTAAGGGTTGGAATTGATGTTACTTATGGTCTTGGTGGGGTCATGACTGTGTCGTTGTGGGTTGTTCTGGTGGGTGGGATGTTGAAGTCCTGGGGAGTTGTCGGTGTGTGGTGTTGCTGGCGTTCTGCAGAGCTTGTGGATATACAGTGTTTTTTGTCTTTCCGTCTGCTGTGCCTGTGTGGAAGGAAGGAATGGCATACAAATGGGTTGAGCAGTAGACGCAAGGTTGTGTTATGTGCGTGTTGTGTTGTGAGTAGGTATTACTTTTGTGTTATTCTGGGGGTATGTGTTTGTCAGTGGTGCCTGTGTCCCTGGTGCCCTATTTGTCTCTATCCTAGATCTTGGCCTTGGCAGTTTAACCCTCAAACACCAACTGTCTAAACTGAAATCACTCAGCATTCTAATCTAGCCTTGGCTGGCTTTGGCCACCGTTACTATGGTAACTGATGTTGGCCAATGGGTTTCGCTGGCGGCCGCAGAGGATGCTGGGAAATGTAGTTTTTAATCATTGTTTTGGGGGCCTTCTAGGTTTTGGGGGAAAGTTTTTGCTAAAAACCTTCCTTGCCTGAGGTCTATTTTTGTTGCCAAATTTGGTGTCTCTGCCTTGTAAGGTTTCTCTGCCTAGGACGGTCGTTCAATGACGACTCTTCCTTTATATATATAGATAGTACATATATACATATTACTGTGCAGGTTGGGATTCTCTTAATTGAAAAAAAATTGGGAACAAATTTTGCCCCTCAGGGAAGCATAGGATATGCGTCTCCCTTCACACAGTATTATTATTATTATTATTATTATTATTCAGGTTGGGGTTCTCTTCACTGAAATGAGTGGGACCCAAAATGTTACATTTTGCTCCTCTGGGAAACTTAGGAAACTCTTCTGGGAAACTCTTCCTTCACACAGTATTGTTATTATTATACATTATACAAATTATTATCATGCACATTGTTATTGTTATTATGCAAGCTATTATTGTTATTGTGCAAGTTGTTATTGTTGTTCAGGTTGGGTTTCTCTTCACAGAAACTAGTGGGACGCAAAATGTCAGATTTTGCCGCTCAGGGAAGCTGAGGTTAAGCCTCTTCCTTCACACATCACCATCCAAGATATTATAGATATTATTTTTCAGGTTGGGTTGACCTTCAGTGTAACAACGCAGACACAAAATGTTGGATTTTACCCCTCATGGAAGATTAGAATAGCCCTCTTCCTTCACTTATTATTATTATTAATATTATTATTATTAATATTATTATTATTCAAGTTGGCTTTCTCTTCACTGAAACAATGAAACCCAAAATGTTAAATTTTGCCCCCCAAAGAAGCTTAGGACAGGTCTCGTCCTTCACGTATTATTATTTGAAACACAACAAGATTCGTTCATGGCAAACAAGACCATTTCAGAAACTTCCCAAGTGTCTAGGACGATGTGATGTATCGGCAAATAATGTGTGCAGATCCAAGCAGCCTTTTGCAGCTGGCAGGTGGTGATTTGGTCAGCGTCAATTGTTTTTAAATGCAGGCCATCACCCCTGGGACCCCCTTGACTGGCCAGAGTCTTTGCATTTCCATCTTTGAATCCTCGTATCGTGTCAGCTTTTCCAACTGTTTCTCTTCAATCCTGCTGTCGCCTGGGATTGCAACATCGACAATCCATGCTTTGTTTTTTAGCAGGATCATGAGGTCAGGAGTCTTGTGCTCCAAAACCCTGGTCAGTCTGAATTTGGAAGTCCCAGAGGAGTCTGACTTTTTCATTTTCTGTAATCTTTTCACGCTTGTGATCTCACCACTTGTCACAGGCAGATTTATTTATTTATTTACAGCAGGGGTGCTCATTAGGTAGATCGCGATCTACTGGTAGATCGCGTAGGGCGTCCAGGTAGATCGCAGGCAGGGCGCGAGGAAGGCTCAGTCCCGCCCCGCAGGCTCCCAACGCTGCCCATGTGCTGCTGGCCAGTCAGCGTGGCAGTGGCGTGACCGGCGTCGCTATGGTCCATATGGGAGCCATATGGCTCCCATGCCATTTCTGCCGCCGCCATGACGTCACGCGCACCGTTTTCCCGTTTTGTGTGTGTCAACTGTAAAATAGGATGTGTGGAAGGGCCCTGGCAGAAGGAGGTTGGACTGGATGGCCCTTGGAGGTCTCATATTCTAGGAACCCATAGTTATTATTATCAGAGGCTGACTGGCCATCTGTGAGGAATGCTTTCATTGTGTTTTTCCCTTATGGCAGAAGGAAGTTGGACTGGATGGCCCTTGGAGCTCTCCTTCTATTCTAGGAACCTATTGTTGTTGTTACTATTATTATTAGTAATAGTAGCAGAGGCTGAATGAATATTATCATTATTATTATGAATAAATTCAGGGGCTTATGATACTCACATTTAGTTGAATTCAGTCTTAAAATATATTATATGGCTCTCATTGAAATAAATTTCCAAATATTTTGCTTTTCTGGCTCTCTGAGTCGTGGGGAGGGGGGTCATGTTGACTTGGTTGTTTTATAAGTAGCTCGTGTGCTGAAAAGTGTGAGCACCCCTGATTTATTTATTTATTTATTTATTTATTTATTATTATTCAGTTTTATATTCTGCTCCTCCCTGCAGGCTCGGGGCGGATCACAACAGCAATCAATAAAACAACAGTATTAAAAGACCACAAGGGTTACAGGTTCTTAAAACTCATGAAGATTGTCATACAATGCATTTCGGGTTATCCAAAAGCGAGTCTGAAAAGGGCAGTCTTGCACGCTCTCCGGAAGGGAGCGAGCTCTCGGATTGCGCAAGTATCGGATGGAAGAGAATTCCACAGCATGGGGGCCGCAACAGAAAAGGCACGCTGCCTGGTTGTGGACAAGTGGCAGGAGCGGTTTGATGGAATTTCTAAGAAATTCTGCTCCTCTGAGCGCAGTGATCTCGGGGGAACATACGGGGTAAGGCGGTCCCTCAGGTACACAGGCCCTAGACCGTATAAGGCCTTAAAGGTTAACACCAACACCTTGAAGGCAATTCGGTACTCAATAGGGAGCCAGTGCAGTTGCCGCAAGATGGGAGTAATATGCTCTCTCACCGGTGCTCCCACCAGTAAGCGAGCAGCGGCATTCTGCACCAGCTTGAGTTTCCGAATTGTCGACAAGGGAAGGCCAACGTAGAGGGCGTTACAGTAATCCAGCCTCGAGATGACCGTCGCTTGGATCACCGTGGCCAGGTCATCCCTGGACAGGTAGGGTGCCAGTCGCCTAGCCTGTCGAAGATGGAAAAATGATACTTTGCTGACCATGGAGACCTGAGTCTCCATGGACAGCAAAGGGTCCAGATGGACACCCAAACTCTTAACAAGGGATGACGGGCTAAGTTGCTCGCCATCCAGGGTAGGCAACCGGCACTCATCCAGCCCAGGTCGACCAGGCCACAAGATCTCTGTCTTCGACGGATTCACCTTCAGCCGGCTGGCACGTAGCCAACCAGTCACGGCTTCAAGGCATTGATGGAAACAATCGGGTACGGTATCCGGCCTGCCGTCCATTCTCAGCAGAAGCTGGGTGTCATCAGCGTACTGATAACACTCCAGGCCAAAGTCGCGGGCAAGCTGGGCCAGGGGGCGCATATAAATGTTGAATAATAAAGGAGAGAGGATGGCCCCCTGGGGGACCCCACAACTTAATGGGCGCCTCCCAGAGACCTCCTCTCCCCTCTCCACATGTTGTCCCGGAGGAAGGAGGCCACCCATTTAAGGGCAATCCCCCTCACCCCAGTCACGGCTAAACGGTGGGTCAACAATGCGTGGTCTACTGTATCAAACGCTGCTGTTAGATCTAACAAAACAAGCCCCAATACGGAAGCCGGACTGGAAGGGATCAAGTCCAGCTGTGTCGTCTAAGAACCGCTGCAGCTGATCCGCTGCTGCCCTCTCAATTACCTTGCCTAAAAATGGCAAGTTGGAAACCGGGCGGTAATTGGAGGGAGCCGAAGGGTCTAAATTCGGCTTCTTCAGCAGCGGTCTTACCATTGCCTCTTTCAAACCCCCTGGGAACACTCCTTGCTCAAGGGAGCTGTTGATAATCTTTCCCAGGGGTCTCGTAACCCCCTCCCGGCAAGATCTAACAAGCCAGGAGGGGCATGGATCGAGGGAGCAGGTAGTTGGTCTAGCTGCAGCGAGTAACTTATCGACAGCTGCTGCGTCCAGCAGTTGGAAACGGGTGAAGGTGGGCCCACCGAGTGGCGCCGGAGTCTCGAGTTCGCATACTGTATCAAGAGTGGCCGGGATGTCCCGGCGGAGGATCGAGATTTTGTCGGTAAAATAGTTCTGAAAAACCTCAGCTGTGGGAGCCAAACCCCTATCGTTTGGGACAGTTGGGATTTCTGTCAGGGACCGAATTATCTTAAAAAGTTGAGCTGGGCGTGAACTAGCCGACTCTATCAGAGAAGAATAATTGACTTTTTTGGCTTCTTTGATAGCATGCTCATAAACCTCTTTAAACTGTTTATAAGCCAATCTCGATGCTCCGTCGCGGCGACCCCGCCACACGTCCTCTAGCTGTCTCTTCCTCCGTTTCATCGCTAGTAACTCCTCGGTGAACCAAGGCGAGCGATTCCTGCGGGGGATGAGAGAGCGTCTGGGGGCGATCTCGTCTAAGGCCGTGGAAAGACAGGTGTTCCAACATTCCACTTGCCTATCGACGGAATCGCTGGTGAGCTCCAGATCCCTCAGAGCATTCAGGAACCGTGTGGGTTCCATAAGTCTCTTCGGGCGAACCAGAATGGGTTCGGCACCCTTACCGAGTGGAGAGGCCATTTCAAGACGGACTTCCAGGACACTGTGATCCGACCATGGACCCTCTATAATAGAGGTTGGGATCACTTTAATTCCGGCCGCGAAGATCAAGTCCAGGGTGTGCCCGGCCTGATGTGTGGGACCGGTCTTACAGAGTGAGAGTCCTAGCGTCTCCATGGTAGACACTAGGTCCATGGCTGCTGTTGAAGGGGAGGTGGTGTCGGCGTGGACATTGAAGTCCCCCAACACAATAAGTTTAGGGAACCTCAATGCCCACTCCGAGACCATCTCCAGCAGCTTAGGTAGACTCTCTGTTGGCGCGTTGGGTGCTCGGTACACCAACTGAAAGGCTACACTCTCACTGGAATCCCACACGAGGCCCGCAGTATTTATATTCTGCCCTTCACACCCCGAAGGGGACTCAGGGCGGATCACAATACACACACACACACACATATATACACGGCAAACATTCAATGCCATTTTTTTGACATACAAGACGGTCAGGCAGAGGCCATTTCAGCAGTTCTTCCACTTTGGATCCTCCTGGAGGTTGCTCGATTCGGCCACAGGGGGAGCTGTCGCTTCGTTTATTATGGCGCCAAACCTTTTTGATTGTAGTATTTCCTCCTTTACTCCTCCGGTATTTTTATGATGTCATAAATTAGCCTCCCCCGCTTTAAGCGGCCCCTAATTTTTCTACTCACAGCTCACAGCTGTTTTCAAACTGCTTACGTTGACAGTGAGCTGGGCAATTTCTTTTTTAACAGCTTTAAAAAAAACCCCCACAACAACAGCTATTAACAATCAGGCGCACAACCCCGACTTCAAACTTGCCACCTTTTGGTAGGTAGTGATTTATTGTAGCTGATTAACCAGTTGTGCTAACAGCCCGGCCCATGGTATTTGTGATCTTGTTTGCTGTGTACTAATCTTGTTACGTATTTATTTTATTTGTCTATCGTATCGGGAGCAAAACAATGTATTTGAGAAAACACACAGTTTAAGAACTTGGCTTTCTTTTAAATGACCTTTGACCAGTCGCTGGCCAGTTGGACCGCCCCTGATGTTGCTCTAAGAAGGCCCTGCTCCCTTGTGCATGTGGCAGGGCTCAGGCTGCACTGTAATAATAGGTGGCCTGTGGTTTGCTCTCCTCCACACTCGCGTATGTTGCGGACTCCACCTTGTAGCCCCATTTCTGAAAGTTTGCTCTGCATCTGGTGGTGCCAGAGCGCAGCCTGTTCAGCGCCTTCCAATTTGCCCAGTCTTCTGTGTCACGGTTCAACCTGTACCAATAAGAACGGGACCCCACACAGGACGTTGCTGGTACTGGACCACCGTTTATTGAAAGGGATATTAGGACTTGCAATGCCAAAGATGGCTACACAGTGAACAAACACACCTTATATAGAAAGCACCCTCCCATGCCTTGTCTATCAAACCCCTTCGTTAACACCCCCTTGCCCAAGCATGATGTAACATGTTGCAATTCCTACTCCAGTTAGTGTGGTGTGCTCCAAGGACGATTCCCAGCCCTGCTCAGACATGTTTACAAAACACCACCTGGTACATTTTTACTGTAAGAACCAAAAGTCACAGCCCACAAAGCTGAGAGCTTTTTGTCTACTTACACTTCTGTGTGTGTCCAGGAGGGAGTCTCATCTGGTATCAGCAACAAATTGAGGTGCTGGATTTTGACCTGCCACTTTTGGACTCTCGCTTGCTGAGGTGTTTCTGTGAATATTTCTCTAGAGTTTAAGTCGTTGACATGCTGGCCGAGGTCCAAGCAGGGGATGGACCGGAGGTGTCACTGCCTTGGTCCCTTGGCTGCTGCTTCCCAGTGGATGTCAGGTGGTGCAGTACTGGCTAGACCAGGGGTGGGGAACTTACGGCCCGTGGGCCGGATCCAGCCCTGCAGCCGATGCTGTCCAGCCCTTGGCTCCCTCAAGGCTTCGTCCTGAAGAGAGGGAGGCGAACTCCCATTGGGGCGGCTACAAACGTGAAGCAGGCAGGCAGGCAAGCGGAGGGGAAGGGGAGGCGGCCAGGAGCAAGAGCATGCCTTCGCCCTCCTCCTCCCTTTACTTCCTCCTCGCGTGCTCCCCCCTCCCTCTTGCCTCAGCGCTCTTTCCCTTCTTCTGTTTCCTGTCTTCCTGTTTCCTTCCCTCCCTCCTTCTCTCTTTCCCCCTTTCATTCCTTCCCCCTTCCACCACCCGAACGGAAGAGGGAAGGAGCGGGAGTGCAGCGAGGGAGAGGGGGCGGGGCCAGAGCGGGAAAGGGGCGGGGCCGACGCCGGAGTGCAGGGGTGTGTGTGCATCCATTCCCTTCCCGGCCTCCTCCTCTTCTGCCTTTTTGGGCAAATTGAGAATTCGTGCCAAGTTTGGTCCTGATCCATCATTATTTGAGTCCACAGTGCTACTCTCTGGGTGTAGGAGAACTACAACTCCCAAACTCAAGGTAAATGCCCAGCAAACCCTTTCAGTACTTTGGTCTCATGAGAGTTCAGTGTGCCAAGTTTGGTTCAAGATGGCTGAATGGCCATCTGTGAGGAGTGCCTTGATTGTGTTTTTACCTTATGGCAGGAGGAGGTTGGACTGGATGGCCCTTGGAGGTCTCCTCCTACACTAGGAACCTATTATTATTATTATTATTATTGGCTGAATGGCCATCTGTGAGGAGTGCCTTGATTGTGTTTTTACCTTATGGCAGGAGGAGGTTGGACTGGATGGCCCTTGGAGGTCTCCTCCTACACTAGGAACCTATTATTATTATTATTAGTATTGGCTGAATGGCCATCTGTGAGGAGTGCCTTGATTGTGTTCTTCCTTTATGGCAGAAGGGGGTTGGACTGGATGGCCCTTGGAGGTCTCCTCCTACACTAGGAACCTATTATTATTATTATTAGTATTGGCTGAATGGCCATCTGTGAGGAGTGCCTTGATTGTGTTCTTCCTTTATGGCAGAAGGGGGTTGGACTGGATGGCCCTTGGAGGTCTCCTCCTACACTAGGAACCTATTATTATTATTATTGGCTGAATGGCCATCTGTGAGGAGTGCCTTGATTGTGTTCTTCCTTTATGGCAGAAGGGGGTTGGACTGGATGGCCCTTGGAGGTCTCCTCCTACACTAGGAACCTGTTGTTATTATTATTATTAGAGGCTGAATGAATATTATCATCATTATTATAATGCTCTCACTGAAATAAATTTCCAAATACTTTGCTTTTATGGCTTTCTGAGTCAAAAAGGTTCCCGACCCCTGATATAATGAACCACAAATGATACAAATGTTCACATTTTGTTAACCAGTGTTTTTTAAACTTTTAGTGAATAAATGTCATTTTTCCGATGACAAGCTCTCTTTTTCATGGCTCATAACACATACTCTTATCAGTCTTATTAATATATCAAAAATGCAATGTAGTGCCTTTTTATTATTATTAAAGAAATTCAATTGATATTATGTAGAATGCAGTTCAGCCTTTAGGTGCGGCCCTCCACCCAATTTTTTGGCTCTCGTGTGGCCCCTTGGAAAAAATAATTGCCCACCTCTGGGCTAGACTGCAATTTCTCCAGCGGTGTGGGGTGCAGACATGTGGCATGCCTCATTAAGAGCCACATCCACTGTTCTAGCGTGATGAGATGTGTTCCACACTGGGCATGCATACTCAGCTGCAGAATAGCCAAGCGCAAGGACAGATAGATGTCTTCACTGCATCTGGTTGTGTAGCCGTTTGGGGGGGGGGGGCGGTGGCGGCGTATAAGTACAAATAAATAAATAATCATCACCACCACCACCATCTATTGGTAGCAGTCCCGTCACATTATATTTTATAATACTGATTATTTATTAGTACAGTTACTCTTTGGGTTGAGCTTCCCTCAGTGTAGATGTTTGGGTGTTTCTGTTTTGTTTTAGGCTCTTGAAGAGGAAGGCGGAGACCCAGATAACATTGAAATAGCAGTTGCAGCTGAGACACCAAACAAGAAACCAACCAAAGGGAAAGGTGAGAGCCTCTGTGATAAATATATGCGTGTTGCCAAAGGGGATGGTTCGCGGATAAGGAACGGTGGCTGCAGGTCAGAAGGGTCCTCCAGTAGAACCACAGGGCTGGGCTGGTCCTGGTTTCGCGCCTGTTTTGTATAGACCAGGGCTGTCCAACTTCTACCGGCCCAGGGGCCTGAATTCCGGTCACTGATGACCTGGGGGGCCGAAGGGTCTGCCCCCGCCCCTGGTTCCACCCCTGCCCTGGCTCCCCCTTGCCCCGCCCCCGCCCCTGCCCCGGCTCCAATTTACTTACAATTCATAAGGGGCATCCATACAATCAAATATAATCTTTTACTAAGGGGAAATGCAGGGTGGGAATTCATAAGAGGCATCCATACAATCAAATATAATCTTTTACTAAGGGGAAATGCAGGGAGGGAATACATAAGGGGCATCCATACACAATTACATAATAATAACATAAAGGTTAGCCTACCTTCCCAAACGCGCAGGATTCAGGAGTAGCCGGACCACGAGCAGAGGCGACGACCGACCGAGGCAACAGCCGAGAAGGTCCAAATTGCATCTGCGTGGGCCGCAGGGATTAAGTAGCCGAGATTTCGGCAACAGGAGTATCGCGAGACTACGGAAGCCACACGGGATTTCACTCTCAACGCAGGCGTGATCTCGCGTTGAGAGCGAAATCCTGTGTGGCTTCCGTAGTCTTGCGATACTTGCTCCGGAACCCGGAAGTGGGTAATTTTTTAAAATATTATTATTTAATTTATTTTTTTATTTTTATTTTTTATTAAAAAGCTTAGGGGGCCGCAGGGAAGGGGCTGGGGGGCCTTATACGGCCCCCGGGCCGCCAGTTGGACAGCCCTGGTATAGACTATGGGGCTCATGATCCCTTTGGGCTTGAATGTGGCAGCTACCAAAGCCCACTTTTAGAACTAATAGTCCTGTTGAAAACCCAGTTGATAACAGAAATAGACAGTTTCCACCTCCTTACTGGGCAAGGAAGAAAGTGGGGCAGAAGAGACCCCTTCATGGTGACTAGTGGTCATGGGATTTGTTGGCCCAGGCATCTGGGAAATGGCTGAACCTACTGTTGGTACAGATGGTGCTTCTTGTATGTGTGCCAGCCTTGTTGTGTATGTATGTGTTGATGGAAACCTCTTGCGCTTGTTCTTGATCTGCCTGGTGGCGGTGTTGAGGCTGGTGGTTGGCGGGCGGTGGCCTTGGGAAGCGGTTAAAGATGCAGCCTTCAACTTGGCCTGTCCTGTCTCCCAGGTAAAAAGCAGGATTCGGATGAGCTGAACAGCGACGCTTTGGCGGAAGAGGACTCCTTGGCCAAGGTAATTCTCTCGGGAGACATGCTAACTCCTGGTGTGGTACTCCCAAGGTCAATATATGTGAGGGAGGTCCTTTGGGCGAGTGGCACCTCTGACCTAGTTAAGCGCTACTCATCCTTTTGAACGAGAGCTTTATGGGACTATAACCCACTGTCCAGGCTGGCCACGTAGGTGGCTGCTGTCCCTAAATTTGCACCTGGGATGAATTCAGCGCAAGGTCCAGCTCTCTCTCCATTTGGTGCGGAGGCGTGATTGCTGGCCTCGAAAGCCGTTGGCACGCCATAGTTTCCCCATTGGTTCTTGTTCACTTTGAAAGGAGAGTGAGTTGGAAGCTCAGGAATCCAGTGACCAGGATGGAAACGAGGAGGTGAAAGACTCGGAAGAGAGTGCAGAGAACGAAGAGTCCTCCTCCTCCTCGAACGTGAAGGCCGCCTCGCCTGCCATGGACAAGAAGAAGAAGGCCCGCCTGGGGCAGGCGGAGAAGGACTCCCAGGACCAGGTACCCCGCCAAATCCCCTTCACCCAAGGGTGCAGGGAGCAGCATGGGCCCACGTTGCCTGCCAATACTTGCCCTGTCTCGTGCTGACCAGGAGCTGTTCATAGAATCTTAGAATTTTTTCCCCCATGTCAGGAGCTACTTGAGAAACTGCAAGTTGCTTCTGGTGTGTGAGAATTGGCTGTCTGCAAGGACGTTGCCGAGGGGACACCGGATGTTTTGATGTTTGACCATCCTTGTGGGAGGCTTGTCTCACGTCTCCGCATGGGAAGCTGGAGCTGACAGAGGAAGCTCATCCACGCTCTCCCCGGATTTGAACCTCTCACCTGTTGGTCTTCAGTCCTGCCGGCACCCATTGCGCCACCGGGGGCTCCTTATCATAGAATAATAGAGTTGGAAGAGACCACGTGAGCCATCTGATGCAGCCCCCTGCCATTCAGGAAAAGCACAAAGCACCCCAGACAGATGGCCACATAGCCTCTTGTTAAAAGCTTTCGAAGGAGCAAGCTTGCACCAGACTCTGAGGCAGAGAGTTCCACTGCTGAACAGCTTTTTTTACAGTCAGAAAGTTCTTTATGTTCAGGTGGAATCGGCTTTCCTGCCATTTGAAGCCGTGGCTCCATTGAGTCCTAGTCGATAGATCAGCGGAAAACAAGCCTGCTTTTCCTCTTTCTTACGACATCCTTTCACGTATTTCTACATGGCTCCCACGACTCCTTCATTTTACCTTCTCTTCTGAGGCTAAACATACCCAGCTCTTTCAGCCGCTCCTCAGAGGGATTCATGGTCTCCAGACCTTTGATCCATTTTGTTGCCCTCCACCTTAGAGTCAATACCGCTTTGAAATTGTGGGGCCCGGAATTTGACACAGTTCTGCTCTGCAAATTGGAAACGGTTAGGCCACCTAGTTGCGTGCTATTCGTCTTGACACTGCAAAGCCATTCCTCCCTTACGCCCTTTGCTGACCGGCCTAGACTCTCGGGGCCGTATTGCACCAATTCTCAAGACTTCCGTGAGCTTGGAGAAGGGCATTTCCGTTCTGACCCCAAGGGAAGAGGGTGTGAGGCCTGGAAGGCCTAGCAAGGCCTTTCTCAGTTTTCCATCCGGAGGTTGGCTAGCCTTAAGTATCTGCCACAACCCTTAACGGTGTTTCAGTTGGCCCCAGAGTTTCCCTGGTTTCAGTGTCAAGTCACAACACTTTACTCCTGAGGTGTTCTCGTTCTTCTGATTCCTTGGCCAACGTGTGTTCTAGCACTCGGGTTGCATTCTGACCATTCAGCTCTTTGAGTATTGTCATATTTTCACGTGAAAGGAAAAAGGAGGGTGGTCTAGAATGGTTAAACCAGGTCCGGGCAAGTTTTGGCCCTCCGGGTGTTTTGGGCTTCAACTCCCACAATTCCTAACAGCCTACCGACGGTTAGGAATTGTGGGAGTCAAAGTCCAACAGACCTGGAGGGAGAGCCGAAGTTGGCCCGTGTTGGTTTGAGGTGTTCCCATGCACCAGGGGTGCCCACACCTTTTCAGCATGCAAGCTACTTATAATAAAACCAAGTCTGAAAGGTCTACTGAGAGAAAAGCTGGGCGGAGCTGGGGGAAGGGGGTGGGGCTTCACACAGCCTGGCCCCTCCCCCCTCTGGCTTTAGCGCTTCCACAGCTTCTGGTGGCAAGAGGGGGGGGGGATGCCCAGCCAGTAGCGGCGACCTATGCCACAACGGCCATGGCATTCCCCCCTCTTGCCTCCTCTGCGGAAGCGTTTAAAGATGGGGAGGGGCTTCACAGCCTGGCTCCACCCCTCCCCTCTGGCTTTGCGCTTCCACAGCTTCTGGAGGCAAGGGGGGGTAATGCCAAGCCAGTAGTGGCTATCTATGCCACTACTGCCTTGGCATTCCTTCCCTCCAGAAGCTGCGGAAGCGCTAAAGCTGGGGGAGGTGGCAGGGCTTTGCGCTCCCTGGCTCCGCCCCCTCCCCCCTCTGGCTTTAGCATTTCCACAGCTTCTGGAGGCAAGTGGGGGGTAATGCCAAGCCAGTAGTGGCATAGATAGCTACTACTGGCTTGGCATTCCCCCCCCCCCCCTTGCCTCCAAAAGCTGTGGAAGTGCTAAAGCTGGGGGAAGGGGCGGGGCTTTGCACGGCTTGGCTCCGCCCCCTCAGAAGTGCCCCATCCAGCTGGGATCGACCTCCTTTGGTCCTGGGATCAACCAGTCGATCGAGATCTACCTTATGAGCACCCCTGCCATGCACCCTCTCCTGCTGGTGCCGCCTATGAATACTGAATGCTGAATCAGTGCAGGTAAACGGGCCGGGGGCCGGATGTATTCCAGGGAAGGGAGGTGGCTTCGACCCCTTTGTTAGGTGCTTCTCCCTCAACCCTTGGCCTCCTTTCCCCTTCCAAGTCCAAACAAGCAGGAAGAGTCTCAGCCTTTGTGAGCCATCAAAAGCCATCCGAGTGTGCTGCTGCTGCTGCTGCTGCTTAGAGTGTTGGGCCAAGGTCCTGGGAGACCCGGGTTCCAGTCCCTGCGGCGCCTTTGGACATGCCACGTTGCCTCAGCCTCAGGGGCAAACCTTTGAACAAATGTGGCCTTCAAGTCCCCAGAAATGACCTGAAGGCTCACGACAGCAGCAGCAGCAGCAGCAGCAATAGCGGCTTTATGGAACTAGCAAGGCTTTTGCAGGGAAGGGATTGCTTAGGAGATGTGTTCCTCTGCAGCAGAGCTGGAGGCAAATGCTACTCTTCTGTAGGAATCGTAAACAGAAGCAGCCCCCTCCTCTTAGCACTGATGCCCCTGTGTTTGTCACCCGTACTCACGTCGCCCTCCTTGGTTTGTGTGTTCCCTCCTCCCAGGGCAACAGTGTCCAAGACGTGGAAGAGGATGGCTCCACCACCACCACCCATGTGAGTTTCTCAATGTTCTTCATCTTGAATAGAAAGCTGGCGATCCTTCCCAGAGAGGGCAGGGGAGTGCTTCTTCTTCCTCCAGAAACAGGGCCTCGTGACTACTCTCAGTGGCACCAAGCCTCTTGGGCCTGATTCCTTAGTTTTTTCAGGAGAAGCTGCAGTCCTATCTGCCCCTGGTTTACTAGGAGAGATGCCTCTGCGATAATTATTGGGTCTGTTTTTAGTGCGGCCTTGGTGTCCTGCCAGTGTGGACCTACCTTGAAACAGAGGCCCTGGCTTTGAAAGGAGCTGGGATGTGGGGAAGCGTGCTGGTGCAAAGTTGAGGGTGAGCTCAAGTGAAGATGCTGCTGCCTTTGGGTGCACACCTAGCCTGAGCCTTTGGCCACCAGGTTTTAGAACGGTGGTCCGCTGAGTAGCAGCAGGGAACCACCTTATTGCCTTTGGGCCTTTTGACTGATGTTTGTTTGCCTACTCTTCCGAAAGCCCTCATCCAGGATGCTCATTGGATTTTCCCCCCTCTTAATTCACAGGATGGCGAAGAAGAGAACGAGAGAGGTATGTTTTAGGTTCAGTTGCGTTTCTGTGTTCAGGTTGCCTTTTGTAAGTGACAGGTTCCTCAGCTTTCCCCCCATTTGGACACAATCCATCGCAGGCGCCTCTGCCAAGGAGAGTGGCTGGATCTGTGCCCTTGGGCCGGCCTCGTCTCCTCCCAATGGTGCGTGCACTTGTTACTTCTCCCAATGGATGTTTCACGTAAGCACGCAAGCCTTCCAAGTGCTGTGAGAGGGGACTCAAGGCCCCACAGTCCTTGGATTTGAATCTTGTGCGCCTGCTAAGTCTGGATGCCTCGCTTTTCTTGGCGCCTATGGAGAAGAGCGCCTTCTTCTGCAAGATCGAAACCAAAAGCTACTCAGACTCTGGAGTACCACACCAGGCTTCCTTGCCAGCAAATCGGCCTCACGCTTCACGGGAACTTTGGAACAGCTTGACAAAGCGGTTTGGTCCACCCCGCCTTGGAACCTGACATTGAGGGGCGTGGAACCGGCGACATACTCTCCCCTCCCTCGCTTCCCTTGAAGAAGTCCTTTGGAAAGC
This sequence comes from Anolis apletophallus, assembly GCA_030556195.1. Classification (NCBI taxonomy): domain Eukaryota; kingdom Metazoa; phylum Chordata; class Lepidosauria; order Squamata; family Anolidae; genus Anolis; species Anolis apletophallus. The sequence continues at coordinate 44,986,326 of JARBWK010000015.1, read as the reverse complement.
ATGCCACGGGCGCTGCATGTGGCGGACTAAAGGACATGGGAGTGCTGTGGCTTCAGCGTCGGGATGAGACTCACTTGGGGTGAGAGCGACAGACTTTCAGGGATCTTGCAGCATGGATGAAGACGGCAAGGCCTTCGTGGACTTTGCTCACGGCTGGCAAGCAAGAGATGTGAAGGAGACACAAAGAGAAACACGTTGCTGGATGTGAAGGAGTTGGCAACTGAACTCTGGATGACCAGACGCACCTTGGAAGACGGGCAGACTTGCACATTGAGAGTGCGCTGCATTGCCTTCAGCTGCCGCTCGCTGGAGGACCACGAAGCAATGCCGCCATTGCCCCCAATGGCAGTGCCGAAGGAGAGGTGCTTGTGCGGAAGAGCCGGCGCCTTCTCGGAGGACTCCTGCGTGCCCAACGCCTTCAGTGTCGTACCTAAAGAGTCCACGTTTCCCCTCGTGAAGAGGGAGTGATCCTGGGTGAAGGATTGGTTTGTGTGGTGTTAATGCCCCTTGTGTTTTTCCCCTCTAACCTTCCGTCAGTTCTAATAACCGGTTTGTATTTTCTAGGTCCTCTCGCCTAGCTTGTGCTTATGACAAATGTTTAAACTTCTTGTTTTGCCATATTTATTCCTGTTGAATCCTCCTAGATAAAGCAGGTTCTGGCGATGGTACACAAGGCGTATCTAAGCCCCTCCCTTCAGAAGAGAGCCTCCCTGAGGCTCACGAAGAGACGGACGCTCACACCTCTGTGAAAGAAGCCGAGGACGATAAAATTTCGGTCACAATCCAGGCCGAAGACGCCATCACTTTGGATATTGATGGGGATGACCTCCTGGAAACAGGTAAAAATCTGAAAGTTACAGATTCAGAAGCAAGCAAGCCGCAAGACAGGCAGGATGCCATTGTGCCGAACCCGGAGAAGGAGGAGGAAGGCCAAGACTATGAGATGACCGAGAACCATAAAGATGGTAAGAAGGAAGACCCTTCCGGCGCCAAGGGGGACCCTCCCAAGAAGGAAGCCCGAGAGAGCGCGAAGAAGGCAGAATCTGGAGACAAAGACAAGGAGCCTTTGAAGAAAGGTCCCTCGTCTGGCGGGGCCTCTGGGCAAGCAAAGAGGTTGGTCTTTCTATGTCCGTTCTTTTAAGGTACTGCCAGCATCCCATAAGGCATCTCTCTGAGCGGGTAGCGGCCAGAAGCCTGTAATTGGTCTCCTATGCTCCTGCCTGTAGACATGTTTAAGTTACCTGTGGTGTTTATATATAGATCTATATATTTTAAAAACATACCACCAGGATCTTCGTATACTATGCTTTGTCCTGCTTTCACCGCATTGACCGCGTTGTTTTTTATTTTTGTTCCACATAGTCAAGTGTTAAGTGCCCTTGTGATGGTAATGAACAGCTCTCTCAGTTCCTAAGAGCCGCCAAAGTGAAGCCACGTCCCAGCCCTGAAAGGTGGAGAAGATTGCCATAGAGCCACTGCATAAAAAATATTGTCAGAACACCTAGATCTGCGGGCCTCCTGGGGAAAAAAAATATCAGTGCAAGACGCCACGATGAGGGGAAAGCCCCTCTCCTCCAATCAGAGTCCGGCCCTGCTTCCTCCCCCTGCTTTTGTTTCCTCCTGGTCCTTTTGTTTTGGTTCTTGACTTGACACAATGGCTTAATTGATAGTGTGAGTGTCTCCACAGGCAAGATCCGCCTGCTCAGTTGCCTCTGGTTTGTTCACCCTTCTAGCTCCGCGAAGGAATCCAAAGACAGCAAGACTGCCTCCAAGGATGACAAAGGTAATAATGCGCCCTTGCGGTGTGACAGCGGGCAAGAAGAATATCAGGCTGCTCCTCCTCCATATCTCTTTTGCCCTTCTACAGCAAGGCTTGGCTTGCAGAGGCTCTTTCCTTGAGGCCAATGGAGGCCCTTTGGCTGCTTGTTTTTGGCCTTGAGTGAGGAAGCGCCTGGGTTGAAGGAGGCGCTGGCCCAGATTTTGTCACTGGGGGTACCCCTAGTTCTCCTCTCTCTGAGCACGAAGGCCTAAGGAAGCCCCGCTTGGCTCCGGAGAGACGGAGAGAGGGACAAGCAAGGAAAGAGGCACTCCAGCCCTTCATCGTCCTGAAAGGGGCTTCTCCTCTACTTCAGCCCTTTTGGTGCAGGGTTGTCTTCGAGCCCAATGGTTTAAACCATTGATGATTTCCATGCCAGAGCAGGAAGGCCTAAGGAGTTTGAATAGGAACCTCTGCTTGGACCCTAAGAGACGGGGAGAGGGGAAAGTGAAGAAAGAGGGGCGCTCCGGCCCTTCTTCCTTAAGGAAAACACGTTTGTGCACAACCCTAGTCTTTGTGGCTCAGGGCTTGTTTCAAACAAGAACTGTGGCCACTGGCTGAGTATCCCAAGAGTCGTGAACACATTGCAAAAGGAGGCCAGGCTCTAGTGCGCCCTGCCTCTCCTCCATAGAACTGGGGTTCAGGTCCTGCCCTGCTCCTCCCTGCCTGCCTCCCTGCCTCCCGTGGTCATTCATGGCCCTGGGATGGGGGTGCCTGTCTCCAACCTCTGGAGCCGAGCACCGTTTCAGGCGGAAGCCCTTCAGCCGGGCAATAGTCTCATTTCAAAAAGCACCCGGCCTCAAAATGTTAAATTACGACCTTTGTGAGAGCAAAGTTAATTCCTTGGCCAGGTATAATCTTCGCGACCATTGCCCAAGCATTGTAGGGTTTACCAGCTACTCTCCTTTGACGTGGGTTATGCAGGGTTTCTGTCCAGAGGCAATGCACTTGGCCCGTTTGCCGTCTTTGGCCTCTGCCTCGCTGCTCCAGAATTGCCCTGCCGTCACCTTTCTTAAAACAGGAATTGTGTACAAAGGAGGGTTGGGTGCATGTTTGTAAAGTTCCACGAAGTGGGCAGAAGGCCCGTCCTTCCTGCAGCCATTCCTGCCGCTTTCTCCGGCACGGAGGATAGAGAGAACTCCCTTGTGGTCAATGCCATCCGATGGGAAAGTAGGCCAGGAGCGGTGGTTGCTCTTGCCTTGGCTTGGCCAGCAGCTGCCTCTGGAAAGCAGCCTCACGCTGCTCCTCCAGCCACCGCCTGGGCTCCATGGACTCTCTGGTTGGGAAGCTAAGCCAAACAAGCCTTGGCTTGGACTGCCAATGTGACTGGATGCAAGAAGAGTAACATCTCTGCACCCGGGAGAGACCCCACTTTGTGCTTTCCTTGCTGTGAAAGAGATGCACTCGGCCGCTATTGGCTCCAATGAAGTACCTGACAGGCAAGTTAGGAACACACCGCTGTTTTAGCTGTTCAGGAGCACATGTCCATCTGTCCAAAATTGGGGGTGAATGGCTCGTCCCTCAGGGAAGCGCTGCTCTTGCACTCCCAGCAGCTCAGCCAGAGGGACTCTGGGGAAAGTAGGGATTGGGTGGCTGCCTCTACTCCAGAAAGTGGCCCCAGGCAGGGCAGGCTTCCCGGGTGCCACCCCCAAGTGGCCCCTCTCCTTCGGGATTGCTCTTTCCCAAGACGAAATGGTACGTCTTGCCCATCCTTGCCAACCAAAAGCAGGTTGTGGGCAACGCCTCCCTTTTCCTTTGAACCCCCCCCCCTCCTTCTTTCAGGCGGCGGCAGCAGCGGAGGCAGCAGCAGCTCCTCGACCAAGAACATGTGGGTCAGCGGACTCTCCTCCAACACCAAAGCGGCTGACCTCAAAAACCTCTTTGGCAAATACGGGAAGGTAGGTCTGCTTGGGCGGTGCCTTGGGGGACTCGCTCTCAGCGGGTTTGAGGTCACCGTCCGGCTGAGAGAGGAGGTCGCTCCACAGGGAGGAGGAGGGTGCCTTGGTTTCCTTTGGTGAAGTCCCGAGCGTGTCGTTCCCAAAGAAGGGACCCTTGGGCAGTCCATTCTTGACCCTCCAGTGTGTTGTCCTGCGCAGTGCTGGGCTGTAGAGTGCAAAAGGGCCATGGGCTCTGAGGCCAAGGAGCTTGGGGTGCTACTAAGAACTCTATAATGGCTCTCATTGCAGGTGTATGTATGGCAGCAACCCAATAAACCTTCCATAGGTGTGTATTGCCTCCCAGGTGGCTGTGGGGAGCCTCCTTCCCTGTGGTTTCCGTTGAGCTCCTTCTGCTTCAGATATGCTCATTCTCTCTTGAGGTAGCCCCAGGTGTTCTCCTCAGGTTTCAATCTCAGCGCAAGGCGGGGGAGTGGTGACCTCACCCGCCAGTCACAAAGCATCCGGGGGCCAGCCCTTGGTTACTTGAATGGATCTAAAGGGGCAGATCAAAGGCAACCTGGCCAAAGGGCGCTGCCTAAAGGAAGCCTCCACCTTGCGTGACTGTGGAGCAGAACGCACAACTCTGCACCTGTACGCTTGCCTACAACGCCCTGCCTCCTGCACAGAGGAAGAACGGTTTAAAGCTGCAGACAGTGTGGCCGCTGATGCCCGTTTCTGGTCCAAAAACCTTTGGCTGCTGGTGCTGCTTGCATTTTATCAGTTTTATACTTATTTGTGCAAGGCTTTTGATACGAAACAAATGTCTCCAAAAGGGCCAGGCCGGAGTCAGGCCTGAGCGCCAGGCATTTTGCCAGAGCAACGGGCTGAGTCATTAAAGCACGTAGCTTGTCCAGGTGCTCACCTGCAGGAATGAGCTTTGCTTGCCCATTGGGACAAATGGGTCAGTGGTTCTGCTTAAGCCACTGTGAGTTCTGGTTTGTAGTTCATGCACTTTTCAGAGCAAGAAGGGAGAGAGAAGTGGGGTGAAGCTGTAGCTCAGGCATGGGCCAACTTTGGCCTTCCCTCCAGGAGCCTTGGACTTAAACTCCCTTACTTACTTACTTACGCAATCCCTCGTAGCCCAAGGATGATGGTCCTCCAAGTGCAGTGTCATGGCAGTGGGTACATAGGTGACTCTGGAGCCCTATTCTTGACCCGCATGTTCTCCCGCAGTGAGGACATCGGTTTCCAGGTGGAAGGGATGCCTTGACGTGCCTTCTTCCTCTTGGCAGGTTTCTCCCTTTTGCCTTCCATTCGTGCCTCTTCGGATTCTGCAGCACTGCTGGTCACAGCTGACCTCCAGTTAGAGTGCTCAAAGGCCGGGGCTCCCCAGTTCTCGCTGTCTCTGCCAAAGTTTTTAAGGTTGGCTTTAAGCCCATCTTTCAATCTCTTTTCCTATCCACTAAGATTCTGTTTCTCGTTCTTGAGTTGGGAGTATAGTAACTGCTTTGGGAGACGGCCATCTTTGGGCATTCAGACAACATGGCAGAGTTCACGTACTTTAATGCTAGTGGTCTTTGCTTCTTCCAGCACGCTGGCGTTTCCCTGCCTGCCTTCCCAAGGGGTTTGCAGGATTTTCTGGAGGCAACACGGATAGAATCGTCCCAGGAGTTGAGTGTGACGTCTGCAGACAGTCCGCGTTTTGCAGGCAGAGAACAGGGTTGGGGTGACAGTGGTCTTCCTATGGATGTCCCGGTCCTGAAACACTCGCTGCACTCGCAGAGCTCAGGTGGTGTTGTATTTCAGTGTCAATGGTGACTTTTGTGGAGAGGTAGCTTCCAAGGGAGCGGAAACGGTCAATGTTTTCTAACATTGCACCATTAAGCTGTGTTTCTGGCCTTGCAGAGGGATTGGCCGGTGACTGTTGGAAGAGCCCTTTGCTTTCCTCAACGTGCAGTGAGAGACCAGCCTTCTCGTGTGTCTCTGCAAAGGTGTTTAGAGTAGCTTGCACGCCTTCTTCTGAATGTGCACAGGCTGTGTTGCCATCAGCATATTGGAGTTCTATACCAGATGTTGTTGTGACCTTGGTTTTGGCTTCCAGTCCGCTGAGGTTACATAGCGTGCCATGTGTCTGGGAAGCTTCCCATCAACAAGAAGAAGTATCATAGTGATGAAGATGGAGAATAAGGTTGGGGCAATAACACCTCATCCCTGTTTGACACCTGATCCCAACTTAAATGTGTCACTTTGGGACCCATTGCTGTCCAAGATCCATCCAAAACACCGGGAGGGAGGGTCCAAGTTGGCCCCTGCCTGAGCTGCCGTGCGTGTCTCTCTGCCCGCCCATGGTAACTTGGGCCTGTGTTTCGTCCTGCAGGTCCTGGCGGCCAAAGTGGTGACCAGCGCCCGCAGCCCCGGGGCCAAGTGCTACGGCATCGTGACCATGTCCTCCAGCACCGAAGTGGCCCGGTGCATTGCCCACCTTCACCGCACGGAGCTCCACGGCCAGCAGATCTCCGTGGAGAAAGTAGGTCTGACGTGGGTTGTCTTCTCCCGGCACAAAGAGGAGGGCAACGCAGGCGAGGGCCAATGGGTTGAGGCTCGGTGATGAGGTGTTCCTTGGGAAACTCTGGAAAAACGTACACAAAGACTTTATAGTTTGTGCAATTCAACCAACTTTCCCCATGTTTTTACGTATGACAGGACCAATTAGGAAATGGCATTTATGACCCAGGAGGCAAAGTCATGTCACGTAGTGTAATTGCTTGGAGTTCAGGGGGAAGGGAAAGCCTGCGCGCCTCCTGCATCCAAGCCCATCTCCTGCTGGGTTTGCCCTGATGCCAGCGCTCTGAATCTGTCACTGATGGGACTTGTTCCCTTGCATTGTTTTTGTGGAATCATCTCCCAGAAGCTGCATCAGAAGGCCTTATTCGTTGTCTTTTAATGATTTTAATGGGCACTTTTATTTATTTATTTATTTGTGGCATTTCTGTGCGCCCTTCTCACCCCGAAGGGGACTCAGAGCGGCTTCCAAGACATATATACACATACAATATATTACATTAGCATAGCACAATATCAGTATTATATATATTACTATATTGTACTATACCATTATATTGTAATATTATTAGTAATATTATATATAATATAAAATATATAATTATAATACTGTATTATTAGTATTATGTTGTATATTGGTATTATGGAGCTGGGGTGAGGGGGACAGTCCTGAAATGGCCGTCTTCCTCCGAAACCGGTCACAGCAAGTGAGGAGGGGCGAGGTTGTCTCCGGGGGTTCCCCCTTACATTGTGGGGTCCCCCAGGGGGCAGTCCTCTCCCCTCTGTTATTTAACATCTATATGCGACTACTTGCTCGACTGGTTCGTAGCTTTGGGCTGGAGTGTCACCAATATGCCAGTGACACTTAGCTCATTCTGGGGATGGATGGCCCACCCGAATCCGCACCCGATAATTTCCATCGCTGCCTTGAGGCTGTTACTGGATGGCTGCGAGCCAGTAGGTTGAAGGTGAATCTGGCAAAGACGGAGATCCTGTGGCTTGGCCACCCGGGCGGTGGGGATGTTCAGCTTCCAACACTGGACGGCGTGATGTTATGACCGTCGTTGTCAGTAAAGAGCCTCGGTGTTACTTTTGACCCTCAGCTGTCGATGGAGTCCCACATCTCCACTGTCAGCAGAGTGGTGTTTTTTCATCTACGCCAGGCGAGGAAGTTGGCCCCCTACCTGTCCCGACACGACCTGGCTACAGTGGTCCAAACTACAGTCATCTCAAGGCTAGACTACTGTAACACTCTTTACATTGGCCTTCCTTTGTTGGTAATCTGGTAACTTAAGCTGGTGCAGAACGCTGCAGCCCGGCTGCTCGCGGATGTCCCAACGAGCTGCCATATTACTCCCATCCTGCGCGAACTGCACTGGCTCCCAGTGGAATGCCGGGTTACCTTCAAAGTGCTGGTTTTGACCTTCAAGGCCTTGAATGGTCTGGGGCCAGTGTACCTAAGGGACCGCCTCATCCCATCCTTATGTTTAGAGATGCAAAATCTCCTGATGGTCCCGAGTTCTAAGGTTTACCATCTGACCGCAACACGGAGAAGGGCTTTCTCTATCATAGCCCCAATCCTCTGGAACGTGCAGCCCTCCGAGGTCCGTGCCCTTCAGAGTCTTTTAGCCTTTTGGAAGGCTTGCAAGACCATACTGTTCCAGCAGGCCTTTGGGTCCTAAAATCTGTTGGGCCTCTCCTGATGTGATGTGCAATTCACTGTTGCCGTTTTAACTTTATGGCATGGTTTTAATATACTGTGGTAATTGTTGTTTTATTATGTGTAAGTCGCCTGAGCCATCTGGGAGTGGCGACGAATACATTTGAATAAATAATATAAATATATGAATATGTAATATATTATATTATTAGTGTAATAATATAATAATTAGTATTCACACATCTTTGGTTTTAAGTTGTGTTGTTTGAAATCTTGTCAGCAGCTTTGGGTCTCTCAGGGTGGAATAATAACTATTTACAGTTTTGGGGGGTCCTTATGATACTGCCTCCCAGAAATCGCTTGAAGATGTCCAGAAAGTGTAGCGTTTGCATTATTACGGTCATTTTGGCCCATAGGGAAACACGACGTGTAGCAAAGGATCCAGCACAGCAATGTGTCCTGACCAGTGGCCAGGGTTTAAATGCAACTTGGTGTGTATTTTTTTAAACAAGGTCAAAGGTGATCCTTCAAAGAAAGAGCTGAAGAAAGAGGGCGACGAGAAATCTGGCTCCGGGCGGAATGCCGGGGAAAAGAAGACGGCCTCCGGCGACAAAGGCACCAAGTAAGGCCCTCCTCCCCCTTCCCTCCCCCGGGATGTGGCCTCTGCTCTCGTTGCAGGTTGCGTTGCGCTTCTTCGCTGATGCCTCTCCGTGTGTTGGCGTCCCGGTCCCTCAAGTGATACCTTTCTGGTGCTGCTTTGGGCCTAGGATGCCTGCACGGCCTGCGTGCCTTTGTCTTTGCCTGCCTCTCTCCGCCTTCCTGCCCAGCTCTCTCGCTTTTGGACCGCAATCGTGTTAGAAGACCTAACCCTTAGTTTCTCTTCTGAGGTGGCAACTGTTCATAAGAGCTCGTGCACCGAGGATCGGGCCAATGGACGAACGCAACGCTTAAGCTTGTTTCTTCTGCTTTGCAAAGCCTCCTGCTTCTCAGTCAAAAGCCTTGACTATGTTTGAACCTGACATTCAGGCCCAAGGGAGAAGGGATTCAGATCCTTGTTTGTTTCCCCTGCCGTGCTTCCCGCCCACCCCCCCCCCCCCGGCCACTCCTTTTCCGCTGCTCACCGCCTCCTGGTTTTGTGTCTCCAGGACCCCCTCCAAAAAGGAAGAGAAGAAGTCGGACAAATCGGAGAAGAAGGAAAGCAAGGATTCGAAAAAGCCAGAAGGTAAAGAGGAGAAAAGTGACCGTGGATCCACCGGCCCGGCTCCAGAGCCTGCTCGTAAAACGCCTGAGGAAAAGAAGCGCATAAGTACGCATCGGAGCACTGACCTTTCTGGGCAACTCCCACCCCGCCACCTATGCTCCCTCTCTTCCTGCCATGCGTCTGATCCTCGTAGTTTTAGAGCCACTTCCGCCGGAGTGATGCGCCCCTTTGGGAAGGGAGGCCCTTGCTGGAGCCGCTTTGAGGCCCACCCACAGGAGGAAAGCGGGGTAGAAGTAAATAGATAAATACATCCTCCTCCTCCTCCTCATAGCAATAGCGCCCCGGGAATCCCTTGCGGCTGTGAGTCCTCCTTCTCAGCCCTTTTGATAATGCCGCCGCCGCTGGTCTGGAACGCTCTCCTCACGCACATTAGTCTCCCCAGTCACCTCTCCGCCCTGAAGGCATCACCAAGCATCCTCACACCATACGTAGACGTAGCAAAAGCATGTCCTGGCATGATGTTTCCTTTGAGTGGTTAAGTCTGTTGCTCCTTCCCTTCCTAAAGGTGGAAGAAGCCCGAGTCACATGGTGATCCTAGACCAAACCAAGGGAGACCAAGCCCACGGCAGGCCCATCAGGAGAGGAAGGTTCGAGAAAGTAAGCATGGCTGCTCGTTGGGAAGGAGGGAGGGAGGCCTCCCGGTGTAATGTCATGGGTTTGTGCTGGAGTGCCTCCTGGAGCTGTGCTTGGGGCCATCCCTAGGAGGGGACTGCGGAGTCTCCCCGACAGCAGGGGCCTCGGAGTCCAGCTGCAGGGGGTGGGTTCCTTCAAAGGCCTTGAGTAGACACCCTGGCCAAGAGTGCTGCTTTGTGAGCACCGTCCTCTTTTCCTTGGCTGCGGTCCCTCCATCTGTTGCCCCTCCTTTGTGGTTTGAGCCTCGGAGAGCGCATAGTTCCTGCTGTAGAACATGCCAGTGATCCCAGGGCTTCTGCGCCTTGCGCCTAGGCACCGATGCTGAGAAACAAAGAGCGCTTCCTTCAGGATAAGATGTTCAGAGACTACCGAGGCCGGAAGGAAATTCTGCCTTTTGAGAAGATGAAGGAGCAGCGCAGGAGGGAGCACCTTTTCCGCCTTGAGCGAATACGCCGTACTGTGGAGCTGCGGAGGTGAGCGCCAGGCCTGAGCGCCATGAACCGTTGCCATCCACCCATGGAGGAGGAGCCGGGCCTCGTGGCCTCTGCCTCACTGCCTCCCCCCCCCCCGCGCTTGTCCCTTGCAGGCGGAGGGAGATAGCCGAGCGAGAGCGGCGCGAGAGGGAGCGCATCCGGATGATGCAGGAGCGGGAAGAGCGGGAGCGCCTGCAGAGGGAGAGGGAGCGCTTGGAGATCGAGAGGCAGAAGCTGGAGCGCGAGAGGATGGAGCGGGAGCGCCTGGAGAGGGAGCGCATCCGGATTGAGCAGGTGGGTGGCGGTGGGCAGGCATCGGGGCCCCTTGCCCCTCTCTTCCTTCCTTCTCCCGGCCCCAAGGGACCTCTCCCAAGAACCATCAGAGCCCTAGAAGCCCAGCGCTTCTGTCTCAAAAGCCCCAGATTGGGTTGAACATTCCGGAATTGGAGTCCAGGCAAAGCTTTGAGAATCACAGGCCGAGTGAGGCCCTGAGGAGCCTCCTGTGGCTTTTCCTGGAAGCACCTGCCTTACATGTTCTTGTCTCTGCGCGCTCTCTCTCTCTCTCCCCCCCCCCCCGGGTCAGGAGCGTCGCAAGGAAGCTGAGCGGATCGCTCGAGAAAGGGAAGAGCTCCGGCGGCAGCAGCAGCAGCTTCGCTACGAACAAGAGAAGAGGAATTCTTTGAAGCGGCCCCGGGACATTGATCACAGGTGCAGCCAGCCGGCCTTCTCCTCCCCTCTGACCTGTGCCGCCCCCCCCCTTGAGCGAGGCCAGCTGGTGTGGGTGGAGCACCCCCTGGAAGACTCCTTGCTGTGAGGAGGGAGCTCCTCGTGCCGGAAGGCAGCAACCGCAGCAGGCTGACTAACCCACCGCTTTCCTTCCGTAGGCGGGACGAGGGCTTCTGGAACGAAAGTAAAAAGATTGCCCTGGACAGCGGGGCGCGTTTTAGCCACGGGTCGGAATACAACCGGCAGCAAAACCGCTTCACTGACTTTGACCACCGCGAGAGGGGACGATACCCGGAGGGATCTGCCATCCAGCCGTCCTCCTTTGACCGGTGGGTGGGGGGACCCGGGAGGAAGAGCGCGAAGGTGCCAACGGCACTTCTGTGGGCGGAGAGTTCTGCTGCGGCTGCTCTGCCTCAAGCGGCAACCCACAGTCCGAGCACATTTCCTTCCTCCCCAAACAGGCGGGAGCGCTTTGTCAACCAAGGAGAGGGAAAGAAGTCCCGGCCTGCCGCCCGCCGCGAGGACCCTGGCTTCGAGAGGTACCCCAAAAGCTTTGGCGATTCCCAGGGAGAGGCCTCCCAGGCACGGGACAGCAACCGGCGGGAGGTGAGGGCAGACCGGGACGAGCGCAGGACCGTCATCATCCAGGAGAGGCCCGAGCTGCCCCAGGGCCGGCACCCCAGGGACACCGGGGCCAACCCCCCTCGGCAGAGCTCCTGGAAGGGCGAAGCGGCCATCAACCCCGACAAGCGCGATGGCAGGTGGGTGGCCCTCGGGCCAGGGGACCGCTCAGGCCGGTGGGATTGTTGAAGCTTCGAGGAAGCAACTGCAGTCGCAGGCCGCGAGACCACTTCTGCTGAGGCCTGTCCATATCCTCCTCCCTCACCGTGACCGGCTCTTGTCTCCTTTCCCCAGGGAGAGGCCAGAGCGGTCCGGCCGGGAGGTCTCTGGCCACGCTGTGCGGAGCGCACCCACCGGAAGCCGCAGCAGTGCCTCTGGCTTCGGGAGCAGGGAGCCGGAGCGCGGGGTCATCGAGCGCGGCAGCAGTGGGCAGGTGAGCGGCAGCCCTTCTCTCCCACCTGGCAGGAGGGCTCCTGGGTTGGTTGGAGAACGTGAAGGTGTGCCGCCTCACATAGCAAAGAGGAGCTGCTTTCCTTCATGTGGCTCAGGGCTTCGATCCAGGAATAGATGTCCTCTGAGGCGACATTGCAGCTGTGGAGGCTGAAGGGAGGCCGTTTCCCCCTTCCCTTCCTCTGCAGCATTACAACGAAGACCGCCATGTGGTTGAGCGGCACAGCCGCGACAGCGGACCAAGGAAAGAGTGGCACGGGCCCAGTTCGCAGGGGGGCAGCTACCACGATGCCCGGAGGATGAGCAACAGCCGCGGAGGGGGCGGCATGATGTCACCCCATTCCAGGTACGTACCTGGCTACAGCTTTGCTTGCAGGGCTGGGGACACGGAGAAGGGGGTGCCTTCTGCCAGCCCTACCTTTCAGTGGGAGGGGGGCGCCTGAGCCCCCGGGCCACCAAAAAGGCCGGGCAGCTTTCGTAAAACAGGCTCTTTGGCCAGAAAATGGCAGGAAGCCCTTCCTTGCCTGGCCCCTCCTTGGAAGTCTCCCCAACCGCCTGCTTGCATCAGCTTTGTGAATCCAGCCGTCCGCTTGGCAGGCCGGGGCCTTCCGTGGGTGGCGAGCGCTGCGCCCTTCAGGACCGTCACCCTCTCTCTCTGCTCTCCTTACAGCAATTCGTCACCTATCAACCGCGTTGTACAGATGACGGGCAATTCCATGCAGAGGGGGAGCGGATCAGGGTTCAAGACCTTCAAGAGCGGCCCCCCACGGCGATTCTGAGCAGGGGCCTCCCCTCCGTCCCCTCCCCCCCCCCCCCCCCCTTTCTCGGTTTCAGGATAACTTATTGGAAGTCTCTGGTGAACAAGCTGTAGCTCAGAAAACCTTTCTTTTTTAAACGCCATTCCTTCCCCTCTTCCGGAGGCCGCGGAGAGAAGTCGCGCTTTGGATCGTTGCCAGACTTTTGGGGCGAGCGGTCCCGGGCAGCTCTGCTGGGGCTCTTGCCACAGGGTGGAGCAAAACCACCTGAACGCTCTACAGCGAGAGAGAATGGGGGGGGGGGGCGAGGACGACTTCTTTCGCACCCAGTAGTTTTAACTTAATCAGCCGTAGTTCCGTGGCGCCCGGCTTTAAAAATTAGGTACTCTCCACGAAACACCGATAACAGCAGCTGCGCACCACCGGCTTTATGACGTGTAGAATACAAGGTTGGTTGTCTCGTTTCTGAGTATTACGTACCCTATTTTTACAGAAGTTGTTACACTGAGTGGATCTGTATTCTGGCCAATGTAACCTTTTGAAATAAACCTTCATAATCCTTACGGCTGCCTCTTGGTTTTGGGTCCTGCCTCCAAACTGGTTTCCTGGAGCATTGCTCGTAACCCTTCCGGCTTCCCTTCTGTGGGTGTGAGGCGCCACTGAAGCGCTCCAGGCGCACTCCTTGTCCACGCCCACTTGGTGCTCGTAAACTGGTGTTTACGAGCACAAACCCTTGCCAATCTGATTCCCAGACCTTGCTATGAGGGGTCCAGAAGAGAGGTGAATCGGGGGGCACCCCTTCTTAGGACTGTTGGGGAGCAGTCTTGCATCATGATAGGTTGAACACACACACACATGCATGTTGCATAAAGGAAAAGTGTGTGGCTGAGACACGGGCCCTTTGACCAAGTCTCTTCCAGGACGGCGTTGGAAACGAGGCATTGGCTCCTGGCCTGGTTTCCCAAGTTGAGCTGGACCCCTGGGGTGGGCTGTCATACGAACCTGGGTCGCCATTTGTGGAATGTATTCCTCACTTAATCTGTCGTTTTTGGGTGTGAAGAGAACCAAGAACCAAAGCGAACCACGTACAATATTGCAGCGCAATGTGCTTTGAATGGGATTGGCCTGGATGGCCCACCAGGCCTCTTCCAACTCGGGGATCCTATCATCCCTTTCTCCTGCCTCCCCCCTTCCTTGCACTCAACTGCTTCATGGTTTTCAGGGAAGCCTCCCCCCCCCCAAACCAGGCCTCACCTCATTTGCCCTTCTCAAGCCTGCCGGGGTCGATTTTGGGGGGTGCTGCTCTTGATAGGAGCCATTCCTTCAACAAGGTGCCCCCCTCCCGGGAAGCCTGGTGTGGGTCTGCTGTGTGTGCTGGAAACGACCCTGGCATTTCAATCCCAGCCCCCCCCCTTTCCTCCCACCCAGGGTGGGCTCTGATGTAGTCCAGCCCCATTAGTTCCCTCCTCCCTCCATTGAGTCTCAACCTGTAGCAAAACAGATGCAGACGGTGCAGCGCAGGCCGAAACCTGGAAATGCCCCTCAAGGCAGGGCCTGCGCACCCTTTCCTCCGTCCCCAGCAGTTGGCGAAGGTGTTCAAGTTGAAACAATATTTATTACAGGAAGATGTTACTCAAGACTGTTAAAAATTATAAATATATATATATGTATATGTATATAAAATTGGACAGGAAACGAGGGGGGGGGAGCGGCAACAGTTCTCAGCTCAAACTGCTGGAGGAAGGAAGAGGGCAAGAAGGAGGTCCGAGAGAGAGAGAGAGAGAGAGAGAGAGAGGGAGGACCGGGCGCAGATCACAGTGTCAATCCATGCAAAGTTTCACCTGCTTGCTAAAGCCAAGCTTCTGGCCAGCCAAAATCTGGGAAGGAGGTGATTGCCGGGAAAGGGGGGCAAAACCAAGCAAAAGAGGAGGAAGGCGGGGGGGAAGACAACACTACTGGAATGCAAGCCAGGACAAGACACATGATTCTTTTGTTCAACAATACTGTCCACACGCATGAAGTGCTTTACCGTTATAAAATCATTATTATAAAAGTATTTGGCAGTGCTCAAGTGGGGGTGCTGTGGGGATGCGGGGGTGGACTCTGTCTTTGCCGTAGCAAAGCACACCCCGCCTGCACAGAGTCCTGCTTCCCTGCCCTGCAAAGGCTTAGCCTCTCCTACCCTTGGCTCCGCCGGAGACGTTGCCGTTCCGTTGGAGAGCTTCTCGGGGGCTACGGGCTGCAGCCGAGAAGAAATGCACAGCCAGGGGAGGCAGCTGGCCACAACACAAGCCCCCTGCCTCCGTTTTCAAGCTGAAAGGGGCTGGCCGCAGGCCCGGATTATCCATAAGGCCACCCTAGGCCATGGCCTAGGGGCACAGCCATGGGGGGGGGGGGCGCCAGATCCAGACCCCCCAATTTTTTTTTTAAAAAAGGTCAATCTTTGGGTGTTTCTGCACCTGCGCGCGGAGTGCCATAGGCCCCTCCACCTCTTCCTCGCTCACGTCAGGCGCCCCTCCTTGAGTGAAAGGAGGGGCGTCTCACACGAGCGAGGAAGAGGCGGAGCTAAGTCCCGCCCCTAGGGCCTGACGCGGCTTCGCTCCGCCTCTTCCTTGCTCGCGCCGGCCCTGGCGCGAGCGAGGAAGAGGCGGAGCAAAGCCGCGTCAGGCCCTAGGGGCGGGACTTAGCTCCGCTTCTTCCTCGCTCGCGTCGGACGCCCCCTCCTTGAGTGAAGGGGCGCCCAACGCGAGCGAGGAAGATGCGGAGGGAAGCCCCGCCCCTAGGGCCTCTGACGCGCATGTTCAGCATTGGCCCGGGGGCGTGGCTTCCAATGTGTGGCCTAGGGCGCCACAAAGAGTTGATCCGGGCCTGGCTGGCCGCAGGGGTAGGGGAGGCCCATGGGGTGGCTGCCTTGAGAAGAGGCCACCGACTGTACTGCAGAGCCAGCTGGGGTGGGGCAACCCTGCAAACACCACACAGCCCAAGGAGGACGTGTTCCCATGCACGAAACGGACACAAACCAAGCCATGCCGGCCTTCCTTTTCCTCCTTCAGCAAACTATCAACTCATGCCACTAAAGCAGGCATGGGCCCAGTTGGGCCCTCCCTCCCTCCGGGTGGTTTGGACTTCAGCTCCCACAATTCCTAACAGCCAGTATTGGGAATTGTGGGAGCTGGAGTCCCAAACACCCGGAGGGAGGTAGGGAGCCTCTTGGCCCACGCCTGCATGAAAGGAAACCACGAATAGGGCGCACCAGTGTCTCCCTCCCGTCTTCCAAATTCAGCACATTTAAATAACCATAAGGGTCCTGGAAATGGTACAAACTTGCGCTTCATGTAAACAGAGACCTCAGTGATTTTTGTTTTCCTTTTGCAAAAGAAAGAAGCACCTGGGTGAAGGGTTCAGTGGCGGCTTCTGTGTTCGGGTGTGACTACCCTAAGAGGTGGCGGCACTACCGCCCGAAGCCTGCGAGGGGAGAGGAGGAGGAGGGCGAGGGAGAGAGGCTCCAGACAAACATGATCCGAGGGAATTCCAGTTCAGGACGAAGCCACCACGGTTCTTGGTGCAAAGAGCAAAACGGTTGGCGTTTGGGGGGCTAAGGCAAATCGTTCCGTCTCGGGGAAGGGACACGCCCAGGAGCATCCGCCCCAACGTTTTGGCTCCTCCGGCATGGAAGTTTTAGGAAACAGCTGGAGTTAGAAATGGATTACTGAACTGTTCAGCTAGGCTACCCTCTAATCCCGCCCCAGCCGGAAGATTGTCACACAACGGACGCGAGTCGTTGGCGGGGGGCCGAGGCCCGGCTGTAACACACAGGAGCCCAGGCCTTACGAAAGACAGCACGGTTTGACCGTCGGAAGCACCTAGAAACCGATATAGAAAGTTATCAAAAGGGTGGGGTGGGGGGGAGGGAGGCCCCGGTCCCTCCGGGGAGGAAAAGCAGGGGGCTCTCATGGCCCCCCATCTCAGCAACAATCCAACCAAAGCCCCGTTGCCGGGAGCCTATGAATGGGAGATGGAGCACATTGGGCTATAAAAACGGGACCCCCAAAACACCCCCACAAGAAGTCTTTACAGCTGTGTGTCTTTCCCACAAAAGAGGAGGAGGCCCCACCACCGCTCCCAACATTTCACTACACAAGTGAGTCCCACCATGTGGGCCACCGCCTCCGGGGCTTGGCCGGGCCTCACAGCCCTCCTGCTCCTCTCCGAGTGGACCCCCAATGGTCCGGGGGAGGGAGGGAGAGGGGCAGCCTCCGCACTCGGCCCCAGGTGTGCTTAAAGCTGCCTTGGTGAGGGGCACGGCACCTACCTACAGTACACATGATAAGGCATACAAGCAAGCACATCACCTGCACTCGAGGCAGGCGCACGTCAAGTCTCAGTTCCACATCCGCTTCCCCTTCCAGCCCCGTCTTCCTCTGGCGTAGAGAGCGGTCAATAAATAACGGCACAGTGCTGGGCTCGGGTCTCTTTGTGGCGCCATGATTCAGTCACCGCCGATCCCCTTGCCGAGGGTTTCCCTTCCACCACACCTGGTGCTCAGTCATGCCGGCCAATATTCTGCCCAGGAGAGGGTCCATCAGGAGGAACTGGCCCCGGGCATTGGGGGTGTGGGGGTGTGTGTGCATGTGCGTGCGCGTGTGATGGGCCGGCCAAAGGTCCCAAAGCTTGCCCCCATGATGCAGGGGCTTCTCTGATGGCAACCGAGGCACCAGCTGGAGCCCAGCACAATGGGGCCGGCCAGTGATGCCCCCCCCCCATCTCAGAAGCCACGAGGAAGCCTTGGGTTCCTTGGGCGTTCTTCCCTCCTTCCTGGGCTGGTGTTGGACCCTCCCTCCAGCAGTCTATGTGGGCTGCGAGGCACAGGCGGCGTGGGGTCCAGGCGGGGCCCGAGGGCTCCTTGGTCGGGGCCAAGGTGTGCTGGGGTCCAGGCAGGACCTGCTCCCACCCCCACCGCTGCTATAGGATGGCACAGCTGCTCTTCTCTTTCTCCCGGGGCTCCTTCTCCTTCGGCTCCTTCCGCTTCCGCTCGCTGCCCCCCGACGGTCTTTCTGTGGAAGGGGAGGCCGGTCCGGGCGCAGGGGGCTGTCGAGGGACAAACACACAGACAACACTGGCGTTTGCTCCCTGGTGCTCAGCAGGCAGCCCCCCCCCCCCTCGAGACATGCACTGCAGGTGGGGAGGGCATGGGTGGCCTCAGGCAAGGTCAAGGGCTGAGCAGAAGCCAAGGGGCTTCTTACCTGGTCCTGAGGGGCCGTGGCGGCGGCGGCTACGGCTGCGGCGGCGGCCGCTTGCTCTTGCTCCTGATAGTACTGGGAGGCCCGCCGGTCCTCTTCCTCCTGCAGCTTCTTGGCAAGCTCCAGGTCGCTGATGCCTTCAGGCAGCTGCTCCCAGTTGAGGTCCTGGCTCTGCTGCTCTTGTTGCAAGGACAAGGCCATCAGGTAGTCCTAGGGGCAAACCCACCACTGAAGGCGCCTCTCCCAGGAAAGCCCCCGGCCAGGGGCAACCCCGCTCTCCCGGCACACCCATCGAGCACACTGGCGGAGGCTCGGGTGACTCCTCTCTCGCCCTTCCCCCCCGAAACATCCTCCAGTCCCCGGGAAGAGGGGGAGGCCCTTGAGGGAAGGAAGTAAGGAAGGAGGGAAGGAAAAAGGTGGAGTACCCCACTGTGGCACACACCCTCCTTTCCTCTCCCCCACACCCACACGGGCCCCCTCTTCCTCTGCTGAATGGCCTTCTCCTCCCAACTGGTAAAGAACAACTGCAGCGGATTTCCCAGCGGGTTGATAGCGAACCAGAGGGCGCAGGACGACACACAGCCCACGTGGGCAGAGCGTTGTGCTCTTGGCTGTAGAGTCCTACCCTTTTAAAAGAGGAAGGAAGGAAGCCTGCAAAGCACACCCAGCCCAAGAATGGCTAAGGCACTGAAGGAAGGGACCCCCCCGCACCTACCTGATCAATCTGGTCTTGCTGCCCTCGGTAGACCGTTTCCGGGTCGGAGGGCGGGCGAAGGTGGAACTCGGAGTCGCAGAAGTTCCCGTCCCCATCCACGTTGTGCAAACTTTCCCAGACCACTTTATCTTCGGTCAGGAAACCCTGGTCGGTCACCAGAAGGTAAAGCTGGCCCTGCATCAAAGGACACCTTTCACACCTGCAACTGGGGATTCCTAGTTTAAAAATACCCTCACAAACCCTTGCCAATAGGATTCCCAGAGAGAAGCTACTTGTGTGTACTTATACTACTTCCCTTGCACACAATACAGAATAGACTCAGGGCAAAAACAGGAACAGAAGTTACCGACTCAGGTCTGCTTTCACAAGAGACAGCCACCCCCAAAAGGCCTGGGAGAGGGTTGAGGGTGTGTGGCAAACCCCTTGAGCTCAGGCTTTGAGGCCGAGGCAACGTACGTGGCAACCCCACAGCAGGTGTGCAATTGCAGGCTGGCCCTTTTCAAGCCACCCAGCGCTCCCATCGGAACAGCACGAGAAGGGCGCTGCCCACAGCCCCGGCCTACCTTGTGTTTGGTCATGGTGCTGAAGTGGTTGTTTCTGAAGAAGACGCACAGCTCCCCTTCTTGAACCGTGGACGTCAACTCACAGAGGCCGTGGTAGGTCAACTGAGTGGCCGTGTTGTTGAGGAACTGCTCCGCAATAGTACCTGTCAAGCCAGAACCGCGGCTTCATTCTCGCGCAGAGGGAACGCATCACGCCGGGACAAAATGAACCACCCAATCTAGAGTGCTGTGCAAGCCATTTGGAGGAAAGGGAGGGTGAGCTTTGCGGGACATGACTTGGGTGAGCCCAGAAGGCAGGGGAGCCCAAGTATGGGCCTATACGCGTCAGGGCCACTTTGCAGGAACAGAGGCAGTGCTTCTCACTGTGCCCTTCCCGTGGGCCAGCACTGACTCTAGGTGGCAACCGTGACAGACAGGCAGACAGACAGAGAGAGAATGGACCAGACCCGAGCCAACCAAGTTCCTCCAAAAGATCCCGAGCAGCGTGCTCACCTTCATCAACCAGTTCACTATTGTCCGACTGTTTACAGCAAATGATTTTCTCCACGAGTTGATTGTAGCTGCAATTGCCAACGGCTTTCACGATGTCAGCAATCTGGGGAGCGGGAAAAAAAAGGCACTGGGCTGAACTGGGTTTCTTTTGCAGGCATCGCAAGGGTATCGTGTTGCCGGTCGCCTCTTTCAGCGGCTCACAGAACAAAAGCCTGCCGGGTATTTTTAACAGGAAGCCACCCAAGGAGCCTCCCCTCAGGCTACGGAAGGCCAGGCTTCGTGCCTAGTAGGACCCTAATTTGGAAGCCCCGCAAGTCCCACGCTGGGCCTCTTCCTTGCTGTGTTTTAGGGACTCTGTAGGGGGTCAACACAATCCACACCCCCAAGCAGGGCTTGTGCTGATTCAGGGACCCATTTCCCCTCCTTTTCGCCCGTTCTCTCTTACTTGCAGCCATGGCTTGCGTCCCAGGGAGGCCATCAAGGGCCACCTGCCTTGACCCACCGGCTGGCTGCTTACCTGGGGGTCCACCAGCCACCCGTGGTACAAGGGGATGTCGAGGAGGTCAAACACGATGCACTCGGGCGTGTATTCAAAGACCCGGACGCCCGTGAACCTGACGTTGACGTCCAGCCCCGTCTGCAGCTTGTGCAAGATTGCCATCGCGTCGCTCATGTTCTGCCAGCAGGAGGTCAAAGGAGGAGGAGGAGGAGGAGAAGAGCCAGCGTTATGGACAGTGGGCAGCAGGAGTCCACGCTCCGTGAATACGAGTTTCACATAACGCTACTGATTTATCATTTGTGTGCATGCATACACACCCACACACCCACCCACACACACAACTGATTTAGTGGACTGACCAGAGACACAATCAGATCCCAGGCTTCTTTACGGATATGTTAAATGTTACTAGAGTATGCTCAAGGTGTCCAAAGCATTTCCCCCGACATTAAGTCCAGTCGTGTCCAACGCTGGGGTGTGGGGCTCCTCTCCATTTCTAAGCCAAAGAGCCAGCATTGCCTGTAGACCCCTCCAAGGTCATGTGGCCAGCATGACTGCATGGAGAGCCGTTACCTTCCTGCCGGAGCAGTACCTACTGATCTACTCACATTTGCATGTTTTTGAACTGCTAGGTTGGCAGAAGCCGGGGCTAACAGCAGGAGCTCACCCCAGTCCCCGGATTCGAACCTGCGACCTTTCGGTCAACAAGTTTAGCACCTCAGCAGTTTAACCCAGTGCACCACCGCACTAGCGTAAGGATCCTTAAATTAGCAATGATGCAATAGGGAAACGCAAATATTTTAACGCACCGCTACAAAAGCCACCTACTCGCAAAACAGGCTGTGTTTTATTATTACCTGCTCATAGTTTAGGCGCTGAATTTCCGAGATTTCTTTTGGTTTTGAATCAAGGATATAGTCTCCTAAGAGAGAGAAGAAACGAAGCAATCCTTGGAGGACCATCTATATATATAAAATGAGAGCTGTCGTGGTGAGTAGCCTATAGGCAGCAAAACCGCTGAACCCACAAACACCAAACCAGGCCACAAAATTCCCCACGCAACGAGGTATGTTTACCACCAACCCTCTCCCCTCCCAATAAAACAAAAAGGTAAAAAATGCAAAAAACCAAGGGGACTACAACACCCAGAATCCCCCGCAGCAAACACAGCTGACGCACGCGTGGTACTCATTACCGTGCGTGCAAACCCCTTCTCCCTCCTCCATCTCCCCCCCCCCCAGCTGAAGACCTAAACGGGCCTCAATTGCTGCCATGGCCCGGGCTCCGGAGGCCTCCGCGACAGCAATCGGGGCCCTGGCTTTGGCGAAGACGACGGAAGGAATGAAAGAAGGAAGACCGTGGGGGAGAGGAGGGAGGGAAAGAAGGAAGGAAGGAAGAGAAGAAGAAAGGAGGAAAGAGATACCCAAGGAAGGAAGAAGAGACAGCAGAAAGGACACAAAAATGAAAGGCATGAAAGAGGGAAAGAAGGAAGGAAGGCGAACAGACAGGAAGGAAGAAAAGAAGAAAGGAGGGGGGGGAAGGCGAAGGAATGAAAGAAGAAAGGGGGGGAGAAAGATAAGAGAGGAGAGAAGGAAGGAAAGACAAAGGTACAACAGGAAGGCCTTTCCCTTTATACTAGGGCAGGCCTGGGCAAACTTGGGCCCTCAGGTGTTTTGGACTCCAACTCCCACAATTCCTAACAGCCTACCGGCTGTTAGGAATTG
Source organism: Anolis apletophallus (assembly GCA_030556195.1). Taxonomy (NCBI): domain Eukaryota; kingdom Metazoa; phylum Chordata; class Lepidosauria; order Squamata; family Anolidae; genus Anolis; species Anolis apletophallus. The sequence goes on along the minus strand of JARBWK010000015.1, from coordinate 44,964,259 downwards.
TGGGAGTTGGAGTCCAAAACACCTGGAGGGCCCAAGTTTGCCCAGGCCTGCCCTAGTATAAAGGGAAAGGCCTTGATGGGCCCAGGCTCCCCCTTCCTCCTTCCACGCTGCCCCCAGGGCTAAACTACCCCTAGCAATACTAATCAACCTCAGTACCAACCTAAGTATTCCATCAACTGCTCAGCAGTTATGATCTCCATCATCGGGGGCAGTTTCACCTGGAGAGAGAGACAAACGGGCGTCACCTGGTTTTATCTACTTAGACTCTGGTTTTGCATGTTTTTTTGGATTTAATCAATTGTTTTTAATACTAATTATGCTTAATGCTGTTTTAATATTTGCATTAGTGTGTATTCTACATTGTGCGCTGATGCTTTTATGTTAAGCCGCTTTGAGTCTCCTGCAGGAGAAATAAAGCAAGGTAGAGATAAATACAATCTTCTATCTATCTATGTCTATAATAAAAGTCAATGTTTGCGGCGGTGCGGAGGGCGGGAGGTGCGGAGGAATATGTGCCAGCATTTGATTGGTTGCCACTGTGGGATTATTTGCATAAAGGACACTGATTGGCAAGCCTCAGAACTCCAACACTCTAAGGCACCAGATTATTTGCATAAAGGACTCAGATTGGCCAGCCTCAGAACTCCAACACTCTAAGGCACCAGACAGAGGGAATTGGTGGCCACTGAGGAACTATTTGCATAAAGGACTCTGATTAGCCAGCAAAACAGAATGCAACTGAATGCTTGAGTTAGCCAAAAGACAGTTTTTTTCCGTTGGAAATGGAATGTTCATTTTCTGGGAGGTGCAGAGGTGCCAAGGAATATGTGACAGCGTTTCAATAGGTTGCCACTAAGGGATTATTTGCATAAAGGACTCTGATTGGCCAGCCTCAGAACTCCAACATTCTACAGCCCCAGACAGAGGGGATTGGTTGCCACTGAAATGGTATTTGCATAAAGAACTGATTGGCCATCCACATTCCAACATTCTAAGGTGACTCAGAGGGAAAAGGAAAGGCCTCAGGCAGTCAGACACTGCGGCCCACAGCAGTGACGGATCAGGACCAAACTTGGCACACATGGGCCCAATGGCCCACTTCACAACGCGACCCTCACCCAATGACCACTACAGACCAAAATTAGCACACAGAGGCCCCTTGACCCACTCAACACCCTGGTGCTGTTTCAAGGAGGACGGGCCACAGATGATGGGACTTGAAATACCTTCACTCACCTTCCGAGACCGCTGCAAACCTCATCCAAAGAATGATCAAGACCAAATGTGACACACAGAGACCCCAAGACTCACTCAACATCCTGGTGCTGTTTGGAGGGGGATGCACCATGGCCAATGGGACTTGCAGTACCTTCACTAAGTTCCCGAGACCACTGCAAGCCACATAAACATCTAATAGGAACCAACCTTGGCACACAATGCCTTCCTCAAATAACCCGGGCACTGCTGGGTCCCCAAGCTAGTAATACTAATAATAGACATTTTACAAAGATGAACAGCTCGCAAGGGTTTTGCATCTCTGAGTTAACGATACAGCAGTGCAGAGAGACTTCAACCAAGTTTTGTGTTGCATATTGAAATAAACTTGCCCAAACACCTGGGGTGACCATTCTTGGCGCCCAGGCTCAACGTACCCAACAAGGACAAGCATTAGTTCTGCCAAAAGGGAGGCCCATCTTGTGTTTCTGCTACTTCCTAATCTCCCATCAAGGAAACATCCGACAGCAGGTGGACGTTCTCTTCCTGCCTGGAGCACGGTGTGTCCCTGACGGTGGCCGTGGCTTGATTCGGGAGCCCATCTTTCAGCGCAGCAGCGCTTGTGCCAAGAACACTTCTGATGCTTATTTTATTTATCGTGTCAGGAGCTAACTGAGGGCACAGCTGTAATGTATTTAAAATCAGAAAGAAAGCTCAAAACTTGGCGTTGTACTAAATGTCCTTTGACCAGTTTTCTTATTGTGTCAGAAGTGGTTTGAGTATATTGCAAGTTGCTTCTGGTGTGAGAGAACTGGCTGTATGCAAGGACGTTGCCCAGGGGACACCCAGATGTGTTACCATCCTGTGGAAGGCCTGCCACTTTTGGACTCTCGCTTGCTGAGGGGTTCCTGCGAGTATCTCTGTAGATATTAGGAAGCTATTTCTTGATTTAAGGCGTTGGCGTGCTGGCTGATATCCGAACAGGGGATGGACCGGAAGTGTCACTCCCTTGGTCCTTCCGTTATTGGCTACATCTACTTTTTGAGGTACAGCTGCAGCTGGCGCACAAGTTTTAACCGTGCAAAGGCCATCCCGGCCACCGTCAACACCTGAGCTTCAAGCAGGGCGGCTGGGACGCCATCATGACTGACCAGGGCCTCAGCTGGTTGGCCCTCATCCAGCCACCACAGCGGCCAGGCACCGGCCTAGGGTCCAAGGAGCTTCCTTGCAGTGGAGAGCCTTTCCTCCCGCTCCGCCGGCTCCCAAGGAGACACCCCACGTCTTGTCTTGTCCCCTTTCCCCTGACCTTTCCCCTTACATTTCTTGTTGTGTTCCCTGTTTTCTGTCGTATTTCACGACGTAGTGCCTCCTTCCTCTCTCTCTCTCTCTCATGCCACTCCCCTTGTGGTCGCCTTCCAGATGAGGAGGATGTGGCTCATGATGGCGAGGAGCGGGCAGGGCCCGTTCTCCCTCTCCCTTCCCGTGCCTCCATTTCCCACACTCTGGTTACATCCCGTTTAGACTACTGCAACGCTCTCTACGTTGGGCTGCCTTTGAAAATGACTCGGAAGCTTCAATTAGTCAAACGGCCGGCAGCCAGGCTGCTAACAGGAGCGGCGTACAAGGAGCGATTCCACTCCTCCGTCGCGCCGGCTCATTGGTTGCCCATCAGCTTCCGGGCACAATTCAAAGTGCTGGTTTTAACCTTCAAAGCCCTAAATGGCTCTGGTCCAGTGTACCTGTCCGAACGCATCTCCTGCGATGAACCATCACATAGCTTAAGATCTTCAGGAGAGGCCCTGCTCTCGATCCCGCCACTCTCACAGACTCGGTTGGTGGGGACGAGAGACAGGGCCTTCTCAGCAGTGGCCTCCGTCTGTGGAACTCCCTCCCTCCCTCCCTAAGGACATCAGGGTGGCCACCTCCCTCCTGCCCTTTACGAGACAAGTAAAGACCCGGCTGTGGGGCCAGGCGTTCGACTAAAGGTATTGATTAGTGGGCAGTGGCAGCTGGACATGAATATTCTGACTCAATCCAGTCAATGAGACAATTATGAAGGTACGGAGCATAGACCTTTCCTATGATCGATAATAGGCTGTTAGGAATTATGGGAGCTGAAGTCCAAAACACCTGGAGGGCCAAGGTTTGCCCAGGCCTGAAGTAGATGGTAGTTGGGCTGTGAAAAGGGTTGCCAGGGTTATGACGTGACGATGAGGGATCTATTTGGCTGGACTCTGGTTTAGCGGCACGATCACCCAGAATGTGAAGGGATCTTATGGGTGATTTTATACTGTTTTAACTGTGCTACAGCGATGCTCTCTCGGAGGCCTTTCTCATAACTAACGGAGTGAAACAAGGCTGTGTTCTTGCACCAACCCTCTTTACAATCTTCTTCAGCATGACGCTCCAAAGGGCTACGGAAGACCTCGAAGAAGAAGATGGCATATATACACACACACACACGCGTGTTATCATACTGATGGCAGCTTGTTCAACGCAAGCCACCTGAGGGCTCGCACTAAGACTCTAAACTATCTAGTCCGTGAGCTGCTTTCTGCTGACGATGCTGCCCTTGTCGCCCATTCAGAAGCAGCCCTGCAGCGCCTCACATCCTGCTTTGCAGCAGCTGCAGAGCTGTTTGGGCTGGAAGTCAGCCTGAAGAAAACGGAAGTCCTCTACCAGCCCGCACCACAGGAAGAACACCATCATTCCCACGTCAGCTTAGGCACATCTGTGCTTAAGTACTGAGAACACAGCTGCGCTGGGCAGGCCGCGAGGTCTCTAGGATGGACGACCACCGCCTCCCAAAGATACTACTCTATGGTGAACTCGCCCAGGTCAGCGCAAGAGAGGCCCCCCCAAAAAGAGATATAAGGACTCCCTGAAACAACATCTCAGGCTTGGCCAGATTGATCACCAACAATGGTCCACCCTGGCCTCACATCGGGAGGCGTGGAGACGCACTCTCCACAATGCTGCGGCCTCTTTCGAGAAGACACGCCGAACGGGTCTTGAAGAGAAACGACAACGCAGAAAGAACCACAACTTGGAAACAACATCTGCCAAGGAGACTTTCTGCTGTGCTTTCTGCAACTGGACTTGCCTATCTCAGATTGGCATTTTGTGTCATCAACGCGCTTGTAGAAAGTGTGGGATGAGTCCTTCCTAAAAATCTTCGTTTGCGAAGTAATGCCGAGAGAGAGAGAGAGAGAGAGAGAGAGAGAGAGAGAGAGAGAGAGATTTGGTGTGAATGTGTATGTGTGGGAAGAGCATCTCTGAGGCAGGCCTGGAGCCGCCCTCAGTCCCGTCCCCCCTCCCCCCCAATATGAGAAATTAAGATAATACATCTCCATATCTCCATCTCTATATATCAGTAAAGCGGAATGTTTGTATGTGTGTGGGTTTGTATGTATGTATGTGGCAGCGTTCTGATTGGCTCCCGGCCTCTACGTTCTGACAACATGATTGGTTGCCAATGAGGGAGTATTTGCATAACGCCTCTATTGGCCAGCCAACACGAACATTCCGACCCTCTAAACTGGCAGAGGGGGATAAGGCAAAGGCCTGAGGCAGTCGCCAACACGAACATTCCGACCCTCTAAACTGGCAGAGGAGGAGAAGGCAAAGGCCTGAGGCAGTCGCCAACACGAACATTCCGACCCTCTAAACTGGCAGAGGGGGTCAGGAAAAGGCCTGAGGCAGTCGCCAACACGAACATTCCGACACTCTAAACTGGCAGAGGAGGAGAAGGCAAAGGCCTGAGGCAGTCACCAACATGAACATTCCGACCCTCTAAACTGGCAGAGGAGGATAAGGCAAAGGCCTGAGGCAGTCGCCAACACGAACATTCCGACCCTCTAAACTGGCAGAGGGGGATAAGGCAAAGGCCTGAGGCAGTCGCCAACACGAACATTCCGACCCTCTAAACTGGCCGAGGAGGAGAAGGCAAAGGCCTGAGGCAGTCGCCAACACGAACATTCCGACCCTCTAAACTGGCAGAGGAGGAGAAGGCAAAGGCCTGAGGCAGTCGCCAACACGAACATTCCGACCCTCTAAACTGGCAGAGGGGGATAAGACAAAGGCCCGAGGCAGTCGCCAACACGAACATTCCGACGCTCTCAAGTGGCAGAGGGGGTCAGGAAAAGGCCTGAGGCAGTCAGCCATGGTGGGAGTTTAAGGCCAAAACACTTTGCGACCCCTTTGTGACCCCAGACAATGAGAGAACAAGACCAAACTTGGCACACAGAACCCTCAAGACCCACTCTACATCCTGGTGCAGTTTTGGGGAGGATGGACCATGGGTGACGAGACTTGCAGTACTTTAACTCACTTTAACCCACACCATAGAAGGATCAGCACCACACTTGGCACACAGATGCCCACTGGCCCACTTTACAACCTGGCGCAGTGTAGGGCAGGATGGGCCACAAATGATGGGATTTGCAGTACCTTCACCCCATTCATTTCCCACAGAACATGGAAGCCCCTACAAATCACAGACCAGGCCCAAACTTGGCACACAGAGTACCCATGACCCACTCTACATCCTGCTGCAGCTTGGAGGAGGGCGGACCATGGATGATGGGACTTGAAGTACCTCCAATCACTTCCCGAGACCGCTGCAACCCTCATCCACTGACTGATCAAGACCAAACTTGGCACACGGAGCCCCCATGACCCACTCTACATCCTACTGCTGTTTGGAGGAGGGCGGACCATGGATGATGGGACTTGAAGTACCTCCAATCACTTCCCGAGACCGCTGCAACCCTCATCCACTGACTGATCAAGACCAAACTTGGCACACGGAGCCCCCATGATCCACTCTACATCCTACTGCTGTTTGGAGGAGGATGGACCATGGATGATGGGACTTGAAGTACCTCCAATCACTTCCCGAGACCGCTGCAACCCTCATCCAATGACTGATCAAGACCAAACCTGGCACACGGAGCCCCCATGACCCACTCTACATCCTGCTGCTGTTTGGAGGAGGATGGACCATGGATGATGGGACTTGAAGTACCTCCAATCACTTCCCGAGACCGCTGCAACCCTCATCCAATGACTGATCAAGACCAAACTTGGCACACAGAGCCCCCATGACCCACTCTACATCCTGCTGCTGTTTGGAGGAGGATGGACCATGGATGATGGGACTTGAAGTACCTCCAATCACTTCCCGAGACCGCTGCAACCCTCATCCAATGACTGATCAAGACCAAACCTGGCACACGGAGCCCCCATGAACCACTCTACATCCTGCTGCTGTTTGGAGGAGGATGGACCATGGATGATGGGACTTGCAGTACCTCAATCACTTCCCGAGACCGCTGCGAACCTAATCCAATGACTGATCAAGACCAAACCTGGCACACAGAGCCCCCATGACCCACTCTACATCCTGCTGCTGTTTGGAGGAGGATGGACCATGGATGATGGGACTTGAAGTACCTCCACTCACTTTCTGACACCGCTGTGACCCTCATCCAATGACTGATCAAGACCAAACCTGGCACACAGAGCCCCCATGACCCACTCTACTTCCTGCTGCAGTTTGGAGGAGGATGGACCATGGATGATGGGACTTGAAGTACCTTCACTCACTTTCTGACACCGCTGCGACCCTCATCCAATAACTGATCAAGACCAAACCTGGCACACAGAGCCCCCATGACCCACTCTACATCCTGCTGCAGTTTGGAGGAGGATGGACCATGGATGATGGGACTTGAAGTACCTTCACTCACTTTCTGACACCGCTGTGACCCTCATCCAATGACTGATCAAGACCAAACCTGGCACACAGAGCCCCCATGACCCACTCTACTTCCTGCTGCAGTTTGGAGGAGGGCAGACCATGCATGATGGGACTTGCAGTACCTCCACTCACTTCCCGAGACCACTGCGAGCCAAATAAACAACTGATGAGGACCCACCTTGGCACACAATGCCTTCCTCAAGCTAGTAAATAAGTAAATACAACGTTTGACCTCCCCCCCTCCCTGACCCCTTGACCCCCCCCCCGTGCCCGGGTGCTGACCTTCCAGGCCAGGAGGAGGACGTTCATGATGGCGAGGAGCGGGCAAGGCCCGTTCTCGTTCTGGGTGACCAGGGGCGTCTGCTCCTCCTTCCACCGGACCCACTTCAGGTGGTACACGCCCTGGCCCGCCGGGAAGGCCCGCTCCTTGGCGCAGGCGGACGAGGGCGGCGGGGGCGGGGGAGGCGAGGCCTGGCCGGGGCCCCCTTCCACCCCTTCCCCGGCCGGGCCGGCTCCCGAGGCGGCGGCGGAGGAGGACGAGGTGGACGAGGACGAGGAGGAAGGCAAGTGGGAGAAGGAGCCCACCGAGTCCTCCTCCTCCTCCTCGTCCTCCCTGCCCTCTCCCCCTGAGGCGACCCCGGCCCTTTCCTCCCCTTCCTCAGGGAGCAGGCCCTGGGCCCGGCCCCGTCCCCTCCCCCAGGCAGCGGGGGCCGCTCCGCCAGGCCCTCCATGGGCCGGCGCCTCCGCCTTCTCCGGCTACAGGGCCTCGCCGCCACGCCAAGGCCGCCGCCGCTTCAGGCCCGGACAGGCCGCCGCCGCCATGACAGGCCGAGGCCACGCCCCGCGGAAGGAGGGGGCAGGGACGGGCCACCGTAGGGATACTGCGCATGCGTACTACCAGCCTCACCCTGAGGAGAAAGCGAACCAGGCTGGTGCGCATGCGCGCGGTGGAACTGACCCTGAGAGGAGATTGGGAAGGCCTGGGCAAAGTTGGGCCTTTTGAGGTGTTTTGGACTTCAACTCCCACAATTCCTCACAGCCTCAGGACCCTTCCTTCGGAAGGGTCCTGAGGCTGTGAGGAATTGTGGGAGTTGAAGTCCAAAACACCTCAAAAGGCCCAACTTTGCCCAGGCCTTCCCCTAAGGAACTTAGGCGCATGCGTGTAGTCTGAAAACAGAGAAGCCACGCCCCTCAGAAAGAGGGAGGGAGTAGCTCCATGATGCCTAGTGCGCATGCGTGTGGAGGAGCTAGCCGTCATTAAAGCGAGGCAGGCGGAAGACACGCCCCGCGGAAGGAGGGAGGGGCAGGGAGCGGTTCCATGGTGCTACTGCGCATGCGTTGCGGGTAGAGTCACTACTTTGGCAGACAATGGTGACCTTTGGGTATTCAGGCAACGTCTAATGTACTAGCTGTACCCGGCCACGCGCTGCTGTGGCTTTTCCTCTTTCCTGTGTCCCAGTCTATATATATGTGTTTTGTGTGTGTATGTATGTATATATATGGATTTGTGTCTATGTGTACATATGTGTGTGTAGTTATGTATATGTGTATATGTATATTAATGTATATGTGTGTACTTATGTATTTGTGTTTTTTGTTTATGTATATGTGAGGGGGGCTTTTGTAGATCTGTTTATTGTGTATGTATGTGTGCATGTGTATATAAAAATTAAATAGTGTAGATGTCTATATGTGTGTATATTGTGCATGTCTATATGTACATGTCGTATGTGCATGTGGTGAAGACCAACAGTAACATCCCTTCCTGCCTTTTATACTTCCATTCTTCCCTCTCCCCCTCATCCCTCAGCTTTTCTCTTCTCTCTGTCCTCCTGCCTCTTCTCCCTCCCTCCCTTCTTTCCTTTCCCTCCTTCCTGCCATCCCTCCCCTTTCTGTTTCAGTTCTTGCTCCCCTTGTCTCCCTCCCTACCTTTTTTCCCTTCCTTTTGCCAGTCCCTTCACCAGCTTCTACCTTTTGGATTGCCTTTTATTACCTGTCTGTTTTGCATAACGGCTCTGAGTGGCCAGCACCACCAACATTCCAACACTCTAAACTGCCTTGCATAATTACACCTGGTTGAGAAGATTCTACTCAAATGGGGTTTTGGGCCTTCTCTGAAAGGTCGTGCTTTTGTAAAAGATTATGATCTCCAAATCATAATGGAAGTCAGCCAGAAGAAAACGGAAGTTTTCTACCAGCCCGCACCACAGGGAGAACACCACCATCCCCACGTCAGCAGAGGCACATCTGTGCTTAAGTGCGTTCAGCAGTTCACCTCCCTGGGAAGCATCATCTCTTCAGGCGCCAAGATTGATAAAGAGATTGATCACAGATTAGCAAAGGCATAGAGTGCATTCGGAAGGCTTCCCAAAAGAGTCTGGAGCAACAAGCGCCTGAGGCAAAGCACCAACATCAGTGTGTACAGAGCTATTGTACTGTCTACTCTCCTCTATGGGTCTGAAACATGGGTCACCTGTCGCCAACACCTACGACTCCTCGAACGCTTTCATCAGCGCTGTCTTCGCACAATCCTAAATGTACACTGGACCGACTATGTGACGAATGTTGCTGTCCTTGAGAAAACAGGGATCACCAGCGTTGAGGCCACGCTATTGAGAACACAGCTGCGCTGGGCAGGGCACGTCTCTAGGATGGAGGACCACCACCTCCCAAGGATACTACTCTATGGTGAACGGGTCAGCGCAAGAGAGGTGCCCCCAAAAAGAGATATAAGGACTCCCTGATGGTGGTTACCAGCTTCTACATTCTGAGGGAGTATTTGCATAATGCCTCTAATTGGCCAGCTCCACCAACATTCCGACACTCTAAACTGCCAGAGGGAGGTGGTGTGGGGGATCATGGGAGCTGTAGTTCATAATGTTTTTTTTGGATTTGTGGCCGTTGGTTCTTTTTAGGTTTTTTTTTTTTTTGTGGTAAGCATACCTCGTAGGGTTTTCTGGGTATGTGGGCTGTTTTGTGTGTCTGCCTTGTGTGGTTTCTTTGTCTATAAGACAGGAACCACCACATGAAGGATTATATATATATATAATTATATATATTATATATATATAATAAGATTATAGCGATAACATATTACTGGTGTGCTGTGCTCATTATACAATATATTGTATACACATATAATATTGATAATATAATAATGTAATACAATATAATACTTATAATACAATATAAGAATTAAATTTTATATTATATGTAATATTATTAATAATCTTTCAGTAAAGTGGTATAGTACAATATAGTAATATATAATACTCATATTGTGCCATGCTAAAGATATATTGTAAGTACATATAATATTGATCATAATATTGTAATTTAATGCAACATAATGCTAATAATAATATAATATAGTAAATATATCTTTCTTATTACATGTAATATTACTAATAATATAACAGTACACTGGTGTAGTACAATATGGGAATGTGTTTTACTAATATTGTGCTATGCCTCATCTCATGCTTTCTTTTTTTAAAAAATAAAGATTTTATTTACATACAGTACAATAACAACTTACAATGTAAACAAAACACAAAACAGTGAACATTTTACATACACATAGCCCACCACCAAGCGTGTTGATGACTAAAAAGGCCAATCTGAGACAGGCAAGTCTGGTTGCAGAAAGCACAGCATAAAGTCTCCTTGGGTGATGTTGTTTCCAAGTTGTGGTTCTTTCTGCGTTGTCGTTTCTCTTCGAGACTCGTTCGGCATGTCTTCTCGAAAGAGGCCACAGCATTGTGGAGAGTGCGTCTCCATGCCTCCCGATGTGAGGCCAGGGTGGACCATTGTTGGTGATCAATCTGGCCGAGCCTGAGATGTTCAGGGAGTCCTTGTATCTCTTTTTGGGGGCGCCTCTCTTGCGCTGACCCGTGGTGAGTTCACCATAGAGTAGTATCTTTGGGAGGCGGTGGTCCTCCATCCTAAAGACCTTGTGCCCTGCCCAGCGCAGCTGTGTTGTCAATAGCATGGCCTCAACGCTGGTGATCCCTGCTTGCTCAAGGATGGCAACATTCGTCACAGTCAGTCCACTGTATATTTAGGATTGTGCGACGACAGCGCTGATGAAAGCGGTCAAGGAGTCGTAGGTGCTGGCAATAGGTGACCCTTGTTTCAGACCCATAGAGGAGAATAGACAGTACGATAGCTCTGTACACACTGGTTTTGGTGCATTGCCTCAGGTGCTTGTTGCTCCAGACTCTTTTGTGAAGCCTTCCAAATGCACTCTATGCCTTTGCTAATCTGTGATCTATCTCTTTGTCAATCTTGGCGTCTGAAGAGATGATGCTTCCCAGGGAGGTGAACTGCTGGGACGGACTTAAGCACAGATGTGCTGACGTGGGGATGATGGTGTTCTTCCTATGGTGCGGGCTGGTAGAGGACTTCCGTTTCCTTCAGGCTGACTTCCAGCCGAAACAGTTCTGCAGCTGTTGCAAAGCAGGATGTGAGGCGCTGCATAGCTGCTTCTGAATGAGCGACAAGGGCAGCTTCGTTGGCAAAAAGCAGCTCACGGACTAGATAGTTTAGAGGAGGGGTGGGCAATTATTTTTTCCAAGGGGCCACACGAGAGCCAGATGGGAAACTCAGGACCAAACTTGGCACGAATCCTCACTATGCCCAAATATGAATACTGGGGAAATTTGGGGAAAATAGACATTTGGGAGTTGAAGTTGCTGGGATGTATAGTTCATTTATTAAGGATGCTCCCTGGCCTCCTTCTCCTCCTCTTCTCCCCCCCTCCCTCCCTCTCCGTCGGTTGCTTTGCCTGCCTGCCTTGCCGTCTCACCCCGCTTGCCTTGCCTGCTTGCTTTGCCCTCTTGTCGCTTGGCCCTCTTGCCCGCTCCTGCTCTTCCAGCACCGGCGACAGCAAGGCCAGGCAGGGGAGGCAGGCTCCCCTGCCTGGCCTTGCTGTTGCTGGGAGAGCCGGAGTGGGCGAGAGGGCGAGTGGGCACACGGGTGCGGCGAGCGAGGCAAGAGGAGCGGGCGAGAGGGTGCGTGGTGTGTGTGTCCAAAGCTGCTGCTCCTCCCACAGAGCCTGCAAACAGATGGCAGCAGCGGCACGCTTTCCTCTTGGCCCCGCCCTCGACACCCTTCTCCCGGGCCACACAGAACTGGCTGCTGGGCCGGATATGGCCCCGGTTTAGAGCCTTAGTGCGAGCCCTCAGGCGGCTTAAGTTGAACAAGCTGCCATCAGCGCGAGAGTGTATATATATGCTGCCTCCTTCTTCTTCTTCCTCGAGGCCTGCCGTAGCCCTGTGGAGCCTCATGCTGAAGAAGGTTGCAAATAGGGGTGTCGGTGCAAGGACACAGCCTTGCCACCGTTTCTGATGACCCACACAGCCCAAGGCTTTGCAGTATAGCCCATAAAGCAGGAATGGATGCTGTCTCCCCGAGCATGCCTTGCCCTGCCTTGGGAGAAAGGCAGGAGCGCCTCCCCGGCCCCCGTTCCCCGTGGGAGGAAAGCAGCTTGCCCTTTTTGGCTTGCCCGCCCTGCTTCCGTTTTCTGCCCTCCGACCCGCCTGCCTGCCAGCCCAGTGCCCCGGCCGTGACCCGGGCGCCGCCGCCGCCGCCTGCCCCTTTAAGGGGAAGAGGAAGGATCTCACTGCGCATGCGCAGCCAGGAACAACAACAACACTGCTCAAGCCTCCGCCGCCGCCGACGGCTCCACCCTTTCCCCGACGTCACGTGACGGAGGCGGGGACTCGGCGGAAGGAAAGGCGAAGCAGCCAATGAGGGGCCGCGTTTGGGAAAGAGGGCGTGGCGGGTGAGGCGAGAGAGAGCGAACGAGCGGGGAGCGAGCGGGAGGCGGGCTCTCTCTTGGCGTCCTGGCCTGGGATTGGGCGGCGGGTGCAGAGGGGGCGGGCGTTCGCTCGCTCGCAGGGTCGGCCGTGTGCGCGGCGCGCCTGCGCGGGAGGCGGCCGCTGATTGGGCGGCGGGGACTCTTGTGAGGCGGCCGAGAGAGGAAGCGAGAGCGAGGGCTGCTGGTTCTTCTGAGGGACTTTTGGCGGAGAGGGAGGCCGCCGCCCGAGGAGGAGACAAGAGCGGGGGGAGGAGGGAGGGAGGGAAGAACACAGGCGGCAGGCGGGCGGGCGGGCCTTCCCCTTCTCCTTCCCTCCGGCGGCGGCGGCGGCTTGGGCGGATGCCTCGTCGCGGGTGAGGGAGGGGAGGCCTGGCGGGGGGCCCCGGGCAGGCCGAGGAGGAGGAAGGAGGAGAAGGAGAAGGAGGAGGAGAAGAGGAAGAGGCCGCACGAGGAGGAGGCCATGGCGCTGCTCGGGGTCCTCGTCCTGCTCGGATCCTGGGCCGCCGGGGCCGGAGGTGAGCACGCCGCCCGGGGAGGGAGGGAGGAAGAGCAGGCCCCTGCCCTCCTGCTCTCTTCTTCCTGCCATGCCTTGCTTCCCTGGCTCTCCTCCTTCCCTGCGTTCTCCCTTTCGCCCTCCATTCTTTCCCTCCTGACACCTTTTCCTTCATCTCCTTCTCTCCTCATTTCTGGTCATCTCTTCCTTCCACCCCTCCCTTGCTTCCCTTCATCACATTCTTTCTTCCCTTCCCTTCTTTCTTTTCTTTCATCTCTTCCTGCCATTCCTCCCTTGCTTCCCTTCCCTCCCACCTCTCCTGCTTCCCCCCAGCCAGCCCTCCTTCTCTCTTCTTCCTGTCATTCCTTGCTTCCCTGGCTCTTCCTTCCTTCCTTCCTTCCTTCCTTCCTTCCTTCCTTCCACTCATCCCTTGCTTCATTCTTTCCCTCCTTACTTTCCCTCCCTTACTTTCTAATTTCTCTTTCTCTTTCATACTTTCCTTGCTTCCCTTTTCCTTCCTGTCATCATGTTCTCTCTCCTTCCGTTTTTTCTTCTCATTCATCTCTTGCTTTAATGACTTTTAATTCTTTCTTTCCATCTTTTCCTTCCTTTCCTTCTCATTCACCTCTTCCTTCCATTCCTCCCTTGCTTCCCTTTCTTTCTTTCTCTCGGTCACTCTTACTCTTCCTTTCCTTTCACTCTTTCCTTGTTTCTATTCACCTCTTCCTTTTCGCCTTTCCTTGCTTTCCTTCCTTCCTTCCTTTCACAGTCTTTCTTTCCTTTCATGGAAGGAAGGCAGGCAGGCCGGCCCTCTCTTCCTTCCCCTTCTTCCCCTCAGCTCTTCTTCTCTCATCATCTTTTCATTCATTGCTTCCCTGGCTCTCCTTCTTTCCTGCTTCCTTTCCCCCTCCATTCTTTCCCTCCTGATATCTTTTCCTTCCTTTCCGTCTCATTCACCGCTTCCTTTTCTTTCTCTCATCACTCTTACTCTTCGTTTCCTTTCACTCTTTCATTGTTTCCATTCAACTCTCTATTCCATTCTCTTCCTTTCACGTTCTTTCTTTCTTTTCATCTCTTCCTGCCATCCATCCCATGCTTCCCTTCCTTTCAGGTACGCAAGGGCCCTCTCTTCCTTCCCCTTCTTCCTCTCAGCCTTTCCTTCGTCTCCTTTTCCTGCATTGCTTTCTGGCTCTTCTTCTTTCCTGCCTTCACTCCATTCTTTCCCTCCTTTTCCTCCCTTTCTTTCTAATTTAGCTTTCTTTCATACATGTTTTGCTTTCCTTTCTTCCTGCCATCATGTTTCTCTCTTTCCTTCCATCTTTTCATTCATCCCTTTCTTTAATTATTTCATTCTTCCATCTTTTCCTTCCTTTCCTTCTTTCCTTGTTTCCATTCACCCCTTCCTTCCATTCTCTCTTCCTCTCAACCTTCTCTCTTCTTCCATTCATTCATTACTTCCCTAGCTCTTATTCTTTCCTGCCTTTTCCCTCAATTCTTTCTTCCATTTTCCTCCTTACATCCTTTTCTTCCTTTCCTTCTTTCCTTGTTTCCATTCATCTCTTTATTCCATTCCTCCCTTGCTTCCCTTTCTTCCTGTCACCATATTCTTTCTTTATTTCCATCTTTTCTCTCCTTTCAATCTTCCCTTGCTTTCATTCCTTTCTTTTTTCATTCATTGTTTCCTTGTTCACCTCTTCCTTTCATTCTTTTGTTGTTTTCGTGCCTTCCTTCCTTCCTTCCTTCCTTTTTTCATTCATTATTTCCTTGTTTCCATTCACCTCTTCCTTCAACTCCTCCCTGGCTTCCCTTTCCCCCTTTTGTCATACTCTTTCATTGTTTCCTTTCTTTCATCACATTCTTTGGCCCCTTTTCTTCCTTCCTTCCCTGTCCTCCATCCATAGTTTCCTTTCCTTCTTCCTTTTCTCATCTCTGACCCTCTTTCTCTCTGTTTTGCCAGCCTGGCCCCGTTTTGAGGTCACTTCCTCAGGAAGTGGGGGAGGGAAGGGAGGGGCCCCCAATGGGAGCCTGTCTGTCTGTCTGTCTGTCCTGGTTTCTTCTTCATCTTTTCCCTGCTCGGTTTTTCATGCATTGCCATCCAAGCACAGAGGTCTTCCTTGCCAAAAGGAACTCCATGAAAGCACTCCCGGGCTCGTGGGACTTGACAGGAGAAGTGAAGGCACATCAACATGCGCGTCCTTCCTGGTCCCCCCTTCTCCAAACGGCACCAGGACGTAAAGGGGGTCATGGGGGCTCTGTGTGTCACATTTGGTCTTGATCAGTCATTGGATGAGGGTTGCAGCGGTCTCAGAAAGTGAGTGAAGGTACTTCAACTCCCATCATCCGTGGTCCGTCCCACTCAAAACTGCACCAGGATGTAGAGTGGGTCATGGGGGCTCTGTGTGCCAAGTTTGGGCCTGGTCTCTGATTTGTAGGGGCTGCAATGTTTTGTGGGAAATGATTCGGGTGAAGGTACTGCAAATCCCATCATTTGTGAGCCATCCTGCCGTAAACCGCAGCAGGTTTGTAAAGTGGGCCATTGGGCCTCTGTGTGCCAAGTTTGGTCCTGATTCGTCATTGGTGTGGGCCACAGTGCTCTAAGGAAGTGAACTGAAGAACTGCAAGTCCCATCATCCATGGTCCATCCTCCCTCAAACTGCACCAGGATGTAGGGTGCATCTTGGGGGGGGGGGCTGTGTGCCAAGTATGGTCTTGTTTTGTCATTGTTGGGGGCCTAGTCAGGAAAATCAAGTTGAGGAAGCCTTGCTGCCAATTTTGGGCCTGGTCTGTGATTTTTAGGGGCTACAGTGTTGTTTGGGAAGTGAATCAGGTGACGGTACTGCAAAGCCCATCATTCATGGCCCATCCTGCCCTAAACCACACCAGGTTGTGAAGTGGGCCATTGGGCCCCTGTGTGCCAAGTTTGGTCCTGATCCGTCATTGCTGTGGGCCACAGTGGCTGACTGCCTGAGGCCTTTCCTTTTCCCTCTGCGTCGCCTTAGAATGTTGGAATGTAGATGGCCAATCAGCGTCCTTTATGCAAATCCTCCCTCAGTGGCAACCAATCCCCTCTGTCTGGTGCTGCGGGCCGCAGTGACTTCCTGCCTGAGGCCTTTCCTTTTCCCTCTGCATCACCTTAGAACAGTGTTTCTCAACCTGTGGGTCCCCAGGTGTTTTGGCCTACAACTCCCAGAAATCCCAGCCAGTCACAAGCTGTTAGAATTTCTGGGAGTTGAAGGCCAAAACATCTGGGGACCCACAGGTTGAGAAACACTGCCTTAGAATGTTGGAATGTAGATGGCCAATCAGAGTCCTTTATGCAAATACTCCCTAAGGGGCAACCAATCCCCTCTGTCTGTTGCCTTAGAATGTTGGAGTTCTGAGTCTGGCCAATTAGAGTCCTTTATACAAATAATCCCACAGTGGCTACTAATCAAAACGCTGCCACATATTCCGCCGCACCTCCGCAAACACTAACTTTTATTATATACATGGATGGATGGATGGATGGATGGATGGAGAGAGCGCTAGCCAGCTGTGGGTGGCGTAGGGAAAGGTGAAGTTCCCTGTGGTGTTTCCTGTGCTGCCTGTGCCCCTGTTCAAAATACATTACCGCTCTTTCTGTCCCGGTGAAAATTTGAATTTGGAAAATGTGGCCTGTTCTGGAAACAAGGATTGGAGACGAGGCTTCGGTGGCGACCCCTCTCTTTCCCCCCTGATCATAGCGCTTCCAAGAGTGGGTTCCCCTCATTTTGAGGGAAAGACTCCTCTCATTTCCTGTTGCTTCAGCCCCATGCGAAACTAGGAGTCATTTGTCAGTCGGGACAGCCTGTACCAGAAGGAAACCCCTCCCTTTCCCCGCCCAAGCCTGGAAGCAGCACAGCCATTCTTCCTTTTCTCCCCGGCCCCAATATAAATAGCCATTCTTTCCACTATATTTGTTGAAATGTTATAGTGGAAGAGATTACGCGTCTCCCTCTCCCCTCCGTATGGTTATTAATTCTGGATGTTATTATTATTCTATCACTTCTCCATGTAATGCTGCCTTGGATCACGCCCGGAGAGGTTTGAATTGTTTCCCCCACACACACATCTGAATTGCAGGCGTTTCCACCCAATCTTTCGCTTTCACCTTGCCTGGATCTGGCCACTCCCTTATGGGTCACTTCTGAAGCTTCCCGTCCTTTCTGTGTTTCTGGCTGCCCCTTTCTCACAGATAAGTTGAGGAAGAAGGAAAAAGAGGGAAATCTGTGCGTAAAGGGAGGACAGGTGGGCTTGTGTGTGCATGCAAACGTATAATGCCGATTACAGAGCTCTGCCATGCACGGGCCACTTTCCAGGAAGTTTTCTCAATCCAGTCTGGTTGAACAATGACGTGGAAAGAACCTCTCCGGCCTTTCCCCAAGCACCTCCCAGAGCGGGGGATTATTTTTTCCAAGGGGCCACACGAGAGCCAAAACACATTATGGAGGGCCGCACCTAAATGCTAATCTACATTATTTATTTATTTACTATATAATACACATCATTAATATTAATAATACATCAAGAAATATTCATATATTATTAGTATTAATATCAAAATTATATTATAGTATATATATGCATTATAATATATTGAAATTATAATATAATGTAACACATTATTTATTATATTATTATCATAAAATTATTATAAAATAGTAATAAAAACCACTGAAATAAAATGAAATTCAAGAAGACAAGGTGCGAACCAAGGTGGAGGCTGGCATCCTCAAGAGAGGAAGGATCCCAAGGTGGATTGGCCCAATGGACCCAGCCCAGAGGATGGCAGAGTGGACCCAGCCGCCGAAGCAGCAGAGCAGAGCAGCAGGCGATCGGAGGCTGCAGGCCTCTGCCCACTCTCGCCCCCAGCGAGTTCCCGATCGGCTGATCACCCTGGCAACCCGGAAGACAATCAAGTCTTCCAAGTCGCCAGAGTGATCAGCCGCCGCAGGTCACCGACTGCTCCCGCTGCAGGCCCGGATTGCCTCTTGGGATGGCAGGCACTCCAAAGCCGCCGCTCCTCCGATCGTTCTCCAGAGCGGTGGGCTGTCTGCCGATGCAGGCCCCACAGCTTGTGATGGGATGGCGGTAGCGGCAGCCCTTCCTCTCGTTGAAATGGCCCCGCCCCCGACGGCCTTCTCCCTGGGCGCCGAAGGATCCACGGGCCGGTCAGAATCAGCCGGCGGGCCACATCCGGGACGTGGGCCGCAAGATGCCCAGGTGTGCCCAAGAGGCTAGATTCCACCCAAAAGTTGCCTATTTAGTCCACAGCGCAGGATTTGAAATGAATGTTGTATTAAATGGTTTTCTTAAGTCGAGTGAAAGCAAGGAAGGTGCAGGTAACACGAGATAGCACTCAGGTTTTCCACTTCCTTCATGTATGTATGTATGTATGTATGCATGTAGGAAGAGACAGACCAGATTTCTTGGAAAGTTTCCCTCCGTCCTTTTGCTGATTGTGTAGTTTTGGGTAGCGTTGTGTGTCCTGAAGAGTTCTAGGAGTCCTATTTTAAACATTCATCCTTCGTGCTTGGTAGTTGCACTTGTGAAATAGTCCTTGCTATTGGAACAGGCCTGGGCAAACTTCGGCCCTCCAGGTGTTTTGGACTCCAACTCCCACAATTCCTAACAGCCTACCAGCTGTGAGGAATTGTGGGAGTTGGAGTCCAAAACACCTGGAGGGCCGAAGTTTGCCCAGGCCTGGATTGGAAGCTCTAGCTTTCATCCAGATGATTAAAACAGGTGTGAATATACTGTGAGTTTGCGACTGGATCATTCATACATAACACATCGAAGGGGCCACACAACTCTTAGTAGTGCAAGGGTGTCAATTTTGTGGATTCAGAGCTTGAGAAGGTGGGGAAAAGGCTGTGTAACCCTGAAGTGCGCTCTCAATGGGCTCTGGTCAACACAAAGTTGTGTTTCCTGAGTGTTTGGTGCCAGAGCGTTCCTTCCCGTCATTCATGTTCACATTTGAAAGTGCAGGAAGGTGTGGCCTTGGTTTTGCAAACTCTGAGGTGATGTAACAGAACTTTCTGGATGGAACGGTTATCGGGAAGTGCAGAAGGGCGTGGGCCTTGGAAAAAATAGCAGCTGATAAGCACCCTGGGAGTTGATTTGTAATTGAGCCTGCACACTGTTGTTGCTGGAGGCTTTCCAGGCCTAAAACCGATGTTTAGTTTTGGTGGCCATAAATGTTTTAGCAGCACAAAACGTTTGCTTTCTAAAGGAAAAGCAGAAGGGAAACTGGGTTCAATCCCTTGGGGTTGTGGTCAAAAAGCCAGAAGACCGTTGGTCTCAGTCAAGGTAACTGACAACGGGGAAGTTGCTGCTTAAAGTGAGAGTTTAAAGGGGCAGTGTCAAAGGAATACCCAGACATAGCATATATAGGTAAAAACCACTATATTGTATGGCAGTCTATGCTCAATAGCAGAACAATATTACAAACAGTACAATGTAATGCAAATAATCATGTGATCAATACACAGTATGAGCATGAATCACAAGCCCATATACATGGTTGGGCGAAGGAGTATTCCACTTGGCACTGAGTAACCCTTAGTGAAGTCCTGGGTGTAGTGAACCATGGACCTGCGACTGAGTCAATAGGGGAACCTCGGTAGGTGGCAGAGCTGGTGGCTGCTATGGTGGGCAGGCGCCAACGGCTGGAGGTAAGCTGACAACGCCAAGATCAGCTGATTGCAACCCGGGAGATAACTCACAAGAGCGATCTGTATTGAAACGCGGAAACGCGAAATCTCTCGTTTCGACTTTGAGTCTAAATTGGTCTACTACAATACTGGGGAGGAGCGGTCAGAAGTGAACAGCGCCCTGAGGAAGCGGTTACGCTAAACGGCCATCTTGGCGTCGTCAGCTTACCTCCAGCCGTTGGCGCCTGCCCACCATAGCAGCCACCAGGTCTGCCACCTACCAAGGTTCCCCTATTGACTCAGTCGCAGGTCCATGGGTCACTACACCCAGGACTTCACTAAGGGTCTGAATAATAGGCTTTTATTGAAACAAATATAGTGTCCAACAAAAGGGTTAAAAGAAGATCAATTGCAGAATACACCCAAGGTAAAATCGCACAGTTCAATTAGTCCCAAAACCCAAAAGACAAAGGTAGCAAGCTTGATGCAGATCCCATAAATGAGACAAGGCAGCTTTGGAAGCAAAACGTGCACAGAGGCCTAGGCAAAAATCAAGAGCTTGGAGACAAAAATAACTTGCCATGGTAACCTGAACGAAGCCTGGAATCTAAAGACAATTTCCCAAGCAAGCTCTAATCAGGACAAATTAGTTTCGGTTTCACAAACGGCCGCTACGTCGTAGACTGGCAGCCTGCCAAGATTCTAGAATGTTATCCCTACGATTGAATGTAAGCTCGTTAAAATTCCCAGGTGTTCCGTTATCAGCCTGAAGGCCTTCAGACGCCTGAACACCAGAATGCTCACCTCCTACAGCCCTGGGAATTGGCCTAATCCCAGGAAGGCAAGCCTCACCTGAAAGTTCACTTTGCAGTTCAGAGTTCTCATCATCAGCATTCACATTAACTACCCCATCATCCCTAGCATGCACATGGACACCAGGCTGAAACACCACAGAAGCTATTCTTGAAGAAAGATGAACTATACTATTGAGGAGCCACCCCCCCAGTTGCACAGTGGGTTAAACTGCTGAGCTGCTGAACTTGCTGAACGAAAGGTTATTGGTTCGAACTCGGAGAGCAGTGTGAGCTCTCGCTGTTAGCCCCAGCTTTTGTGTCAACCTATCCGTTTGAAAACATGTAAATATGAGTAGATCAATAGGTACTGCTCTGGTGGGAAGGTAACACTGCTCCATGCAGTCATGCTGGCCACACAACCTTGGAGGTGTCTATGGATGCTGCCGGCTCTTAGAAATGGGGATGAGTCCCAGAGTTGGGCACGACTAGACTTCATGTCAAGGGGAAACTTTTGCCTTTATGCTGTTGAGGCTAGAGGTGAGGTCAATAGCATGGCAGCCCCAGTTTCACCTTTCCGGATAATAGTGCACAGGAGGAAATCCATTATTCGAATTATGCCTGTGTGCTTTGGCCACTCTTGAGTCTTGCCAGTCTCCAATATAAAATACCGGATCTTCCTAGGCCAGTGTTTTTCAACCTTTTTTGAGCCGTGGCACATTTTTTACATTTACCAAATCCTGGAGCACACCGCCAACCAAAATGACACTCTAACACAGTAATACATATAGTTAATATGTTTTTTAATGTATTTATATACTCCGTGTGAAACCTGGGCCTGTTTCGATGAACTCAACATAGATATCCTGGCAGGAATGGCAGAAAGACACAAACTTCCCACACAGAACTCCCATCACCAAGAGAAAATGCTATAAGAGTTTGGTGGCATTGACCTTGGGTTTTGGAGTTGTAGTTCAGCTATATCCAGAGAGCACTGTGGTCTCAAACCATGTTGGATCAGGACCAAACTTGGCATGAATACTCAATATGCCCAAATGTGAACACAGATGGAGTTCAGGGGAAAATAGACCTTGAGATTTGGGAGTTACAGTTTCTGGGATGTATAGTTAACACACAATCAAAGAGCATCCTGAACTCTTGCAACAATGGAATTGAACCAAACTTGGCATATTGAACTCTCATTACCATCAGAAAGTACTGAAAGGGTTTGCTTGGGAATTGACCTTGAGTTTGGAAGTTGTAGTTCACCTACACCCAGAGAGCACTGTGGACTCAAACAATGTTATGTTGTTGTTTGTTTTCTATCCAGAATCACAATGTTGGAAGGAGGCTCACCACTTTAAGGTCCCTCAAACAGGCATGGGAAAACCTCGGCCCTCTGGGAGGGGGAAGATAGGGTATTGGAGGTTCCAATTTCCCACGGCACACCTGATGATCGCTCACGGCACACTGGTTGGGAAACACTGACCTAGGCTATAAAAGTCAAAGTTTGCAGGCAGTGGGCCATGGATTTCCCTTGAGTACATACAGTATGTTCCGCAACAGGGAGTTACTATCTTGGGCATTGGCTTTCTCCTTTCTTCTTCTCTTTGGAAGGGAAGAAGAGCGGAACCCTCTGCTTTTGCTCTAATCAGAGACCCACATTCCTGGTGTGTTGCGAGGCCTGAACAATGGGCCGTTAGAATGGAAGCCAGTCGAAACAAATCGGGACAATAGGGCTGGCTGAGAGATTAGTGGCTCAAGCTGCCAGTGGGAAATATCGGTGCAGGTCTGTGAGCTCATCAAGGCCGTCCATCTCGGCCCTCTCTCTCCTCTGCGAACTGAGGAATAATAGTAATGGTAATCATCATAATTCTAATGTATCCTTCACCTTACATTCTAGTTTTTGCTTATTAGACATGGTAAAAGGAGGAAGTGGACAGGTAACCAGAGATGCTCAAGTTCACTAAGCTTGCAACTAAATGACGCACAAGAAGAAGACGACGACACCCATTCAGGGTGACTGTTTCAAAATACAGTTTCAGTTCCTGTTAAGAATAAACCACGTTGAGACCTGACACGAAACCTGTTTCATTCCGAATTTTGTTTTCCTGTGATGTGCAAAAGAGAACAAAGAGCACTTTTGAGCCTCTTCCTAAGACTTCCAGGGAATCTGGGGTGGATCTTGGTACCCTAAACCAGTGTTTCCCAACCAGTGTGCCGTGAGCGATCAACAGGTGTGCCGTGGGAAATTGGAATCTCCAGGGGCGGGGGGGGGGGGAGGGTATAGTGTGTTGAAGTATAAATACCCTAAGAAACCTACCTCAATAAAGGCCCCCTCCCCACCCTTTGTCTACTTGGTCTCTCCCTCTCCATGCATTGGGAAGGCCCGCCTCCCTTTCCTCAAGTAGAGACCTCCTCTTGCCTCCTGGGGGTTCTGTGTGGGTTGTTTGGTCCAGTTCTATCATTGGTGGGGTTCAGAATGCTCTTTGATTGTAGGGGAACTATAAATCCCAGCAACTACAACTCCCAAATGTCAAGGTCTACTTCCCCTGAACTCCATCTGCGTCCATATTTGGGCATATTGAGTATTCATGCCAAGTTTGGTCCTGATCCAACATTGTTTGAGTCCACAGGGCTCTTTGGATATAGGTGAACTACAACTCCAAAACCCAAGGTCAATGTCCACCAAACTCTTATAACATTTTCTCTTGGTTATGGGAGAGAGCTCCCATAACCAAGAGAAAATGTTATAAGAGTTTGGTGGACATTTGTGCCTGTGTGGGAAGTTTGTGCCTTTGTGCCATTCCTGCCAGGATATCTATGTTGTGTTCATCGAAACAGGCCCAGGTTTCACACTGAGTGTATAAATACATTTAAAAACATATTAACTATATGTATTACTGTGTTAGAGTGTCGTTTTGTGTCATTTTGGTTGGTGGTGGGCCCCAGGATTTTGTAAATGTAAAAAGTGTGCCGCGGCTCAAAAAAGGTTGGGAAACACTGGCCTAAACCTATGTTGTCTGTGTATAAAAGAGTGCGCTCATATTCTCCAGAAGTGGGTAGAGTTGCAGCTAGGAAAACACACAGGCTTTCCGGACAAGACCATCCCTGGGAGTGTTTTCTCACTTTGGGCTCAGGCTGAAAATTGACTTCACAGCCGCCCAGTTCATTGTGTGTTTCATCCGCTTGCATATTCCCTCTGTCAGAGGCATTTCCGGGAAACGCTGCATGGGACAAGTTGGGGTGGAGGGGCATGCTCTTGGCCTTTGGCTGTGGAGAATGTGTTATTGTGGCTGTATATTATCCCCAGCGTCAAGTTCGTGGGGATCATTTTGTGAAAGGGTTTTACTTGCGCTCGCACGCCAGTTGTGTTTTGGTCTCATCTAGTCACAGTCAGGTTAATACAAGATGCTAATGAAGGCAAAACATGATAGGAATCTGGTGGAGGGAGCCAGGCCATTCAATGATATAGGCCAGGGGTGGGCAGTTATGTTTTCCAAGGGGCCACACGAGAGCCAAAAAATATTGTGGAGGGCCGCACCTAAAGGCGGAACTACATTCTGATCTACATTATTTATTTATTTACTTACTATATTTACTATATATTACACATCATTAATATTAATATTTTAATATATCAAGAAATATTCATATATTAGTATTAATATCATAATTATTGTATTATAGCACACACACAGTAAATATATAGACATTATAATATATTGAAATTATAATATAATGTAACATATTTATTATATTATAATTATATTATTATTATATTATTATAAAATAATAATAAAAACCACTAAAATTAAATTAAATTCAAGAAATTCAAGAAGATGAAATTCAACCAAGATGGAGGCTGACATCCTCAAGAGAGGAAGGATCCCAAGATGGAATGGCCCAATGGACTCAGCCCAGAGGATGGCAAAGCGGACCCAGCCGCCAGAGCAGAGCAGAGCAGCAGGCCATCGGAGGCTGCAGGCCTCCACCCGCTCTCGCCCCCAGCCGTTCCCCAGCAGATCGCCCTGCGGGGCCAAGAGGAAGGGGTGCCGCTGCCGCCATCTGATCACGGGCTCTGTGGGGCCTGTGTCGGCAGACAGGCCGGAGGAGCGGCGGCTTTGAAGTGCCTGCCATCCCTGGAGGCGATCCTGGCCTCCAAGGGGAGCACTCGGCGATCTGAGACGGCTCATCGCCCTGGCAACCCGGAAGCCGATCAAGTCTTCCAGGTCGCCACGGCGATCAGCTCCCACAGGTCGCGGAGTGCTCCCGCTGCAGGCCCAGATCGCCTGCAGGGATGGCAGGCACTCCAAAGCCGCTGCTCCTCCGGCCTGTCTGCCGACACAGGCCTCACAGAGCCCGCGATCGGATGGCGGCAGCCACCGACGCCCTTCTTCCCCAGCCGGACATAATTGGCTGCCGGGCCGGATCTGGCTCGCGGGCCGTAGATTGCCCACCCCTGGCATATGCGCTCTGTCTGATGATATGAACCTGAAGTTTACTCACATATTCAAGATTGGGATTGTGAAGGCTCCTTTTGCGATTGATCTCTCTTGCTTGGACTGCCCCAGACTTGTGTATTGAAAGATCAGGCCATTGGGGCTGTTGTGGTTGTTTTGGCTACTGCGGAGGAGTTGCCAAGCACAATTGTGTGTGGCATTTTAGAAACCCCCTACTCCATATTATCCTTATATTTTTGCTCCCCGGCATATATAGGTCAACATTAACCACAGCCCTGACGTGTGGGGTGTTTTTCTTCCTCTAATTGTTTCTGAATTAAACATTTTATTTTCTTGCCTCTTGGGCTTCTCAAAACAAGTGGGAGACTGTGTTTTGAGCCTGGGACGCATGTTGACAAAACATTACAGGAAGCTTTGTCGGTGCTCATACAATACATACAAGCACTTTTTAAGTAAAGGCATTCAGTCACCGTGATGGGCCCACCGGGAATGTCTCTCCTTGGTGTGTTTCCTATCTGAGACTTTGTTGAGAACTTGAATCCATGAAGTTTCTTTGGCCTTGCCTTGCCTTTGCCTCCCAGGAATCCCCCCCCCCCAAAATTACTCACAAGCTGAGCTTAATTCCCAGGCTTGAAAGGGTTTCCCCTCATTTGCTTCAGTGTAAATTGTTGAACATTCCTGTTGCCGATAGGTTATCTTTCCTTTCCCCTCTTGAGTCATGGTAATCTGTGTTTGCGCTGGCAGATTCAATAACGGCCTTTGCAAGCGATAGCTCACCCAACGCCTGATTACTCTGAGTCAGCCTGGGAAGGAAGACAGGGGCGCGACTTGGAGGGAAGGATCCTTCCAGGTGAAGAGAGCAGCAAAGGGCACTGGGATTGGAAGAGCAGGCTCATTAACATTAAGGAACCAGCCGTGTCATCTGATGCTCCATTGTGTTTCATAAATCTGATGCCTTCCTTGACTCTTTTGATCAAGTGATCCCCAGGTTCAGTTCAGTTTGGTTTTAAGAAAACCCAAAAGCACCAGAAAGATGGCAGCTGTACTGATGCAAGAGCTGTGTAATAGGCCTGTTAGGAATGGGGGGGGGGGGGAGGTAAAGTCCAAAACAGCCGGAGGGCCAAAGTTTGCCCAGGCCTGTTCTACAGAAATACGTCTCTCCTTCCGCCAAGGTAGAGTTAGAGCAGAGTTGTGTTCTATCGCTACTTTGCGGTTCGCTTATTGCAAAAAATATGAATTTAAAATATATATCATGGCATTTTCGCTGTTTTGTGGAGTTTTGCCGCCGCCGCCGCTCTCCAAGGCACTTTCCCTCCTCCTCAGTCCTCCCTCCCTCCCTCCAGCCTTGAAGGGCCTTTCCTTCCCTTTAAGTTTATAAAGACTTAAAATAGTGTATAACTAAAATCTATGTATATAATAAAAAGTCAGTGTTTGCGGGCGGTGGTGCAGAGGGAGGAATATGTGCCAGCGTTTCGATTGGTTGCCACTGTGGGATTATTTGCATAAAGGACACTGATTGGCCAGCCTCAGAAGCCCAACATTCTAAGGCACCAGACAGAGGAGATTGGTTCCCATGGAGGGAGTATTTGCATAAAGGACTCTGATTGGCCAGCCTCAGAACTCCAACATTCTAAGGCACCAGACAAAGGGGATTTGTTGCCATGGAGGGAGAATTTGCATAAAGGACTCTGATTGGCCATCGCCAATCCAAAATTCTAAGGTGACGCAGAGGGAAAAGGAAAGGCCTCAGGCAGTCAGTCACTGTGGCCAACAGCAATGACGGATCAGGACCAAACTTGGCACACAGGGGCCCAATGGCCCACTTCACAACCTGGTGTGGTTTAGGGCAGGATGGGCCATGAATGATGGGATTTGCAGTACCTTCACCTGATTCACTTCCCAAACAACATTGTAGCCCCTATAAATAACAGACCAGGCCCAAAATTGACAGTAAGGCTTCATTAACTTGATTTTCCCGAGTAGGCCTCAGCTCATGGAACATTGTGTATGGCCTGAATTGACAGTAACCTACCTTGGCACACAGAGCCCTCATGACCCATGCTACGTTGTACTGCAGTTTGGAGGAGGACCTTGGCACACAATGCCTTTCTCAAATAACCCGGGCACTGCCGGGTCCCCAAGCTAGTAATGTATAAATATTAAAATAGAGAGGGTATCCCTACATCGCGTTTTTTCACTTATTGTGGGAGGTCCTGGACCCTAACCCCAGCAATAAGTGAGGGAACCCTGTACACCCATCCATAGCATTCTCTTGAAATGCAAGCATGCGTAGGGTGGAAGCCGGCGGCCCCCGTCTCCTTTCCCAAGCCTTCAGAAAGGCCAGGCATGGGGCCATGGCAGAGAAAATAAAGGGGTCAGCAATTCTTTTAGGTCTTCCCAGGGCAGGCTGGGCCCTTGCCATTCCTTCCTGATTTTCAGATTTGAGGCTCAATACTTCCTTTGACCTGTGGATAAGTCAACTAAAATTTATTGACTTACACATGAGCACATTGGAGAGTTTGGGGGGTTGAGAAGGGACATTGTGTCCTGTGAGCAGCAGGTGGCTCTGCTTTGTGCCATTGGTCAGGGGGAAAGGTTGGCGTACTAAACCATAGAGCCAAGTAGTAACGTTGGCAGAGGTGATGGTGGTAGCTGGGTCCCAGATGAGAGACCAGTTGGGCCAGAGAGGCTGCAATAGCCCGAGAGTCCTTGGGATGAGAGAGATCTGGTGTCTGCATCAAGGGATTCGGGGAGGAGCCCTTTTGGGGCCCCGTTCTTGCTTCAACCATTGTCGTTGGGGGTGCAGCTCCTCCAAACAGTCTAGCAGTCTCTACCGCCCAAGTTGAGAAGGCCCGAGGGCACAGGAAGGCCCTCCTGCTTCCTGTCTAGCCTGCCCATCTATGCCTTGGCCCATTTCCCTGGGCTTGGCCCTGCCTTGCTTGGGCAGGTATTAGTGGCGGATTACCCCTGCACTCTGCTTCACCTGTGCTGCTTCTGGGAGGAGCAGGTGTTGCCCAGGCAAAGGGCTGGGGTTGGCCCACTTCCTCCCCTCTCCTTGGAAGCTCCAGGGGTTGGTTGGGGTTGGATTCTCTGGTGAGGCCGCCTTTCCCACTTGAGTCCACGCAGTTGCCCGGCATGTGCGCACTTCTGCATTGTCTGCTGTGAGTCGTCCCTCTCTTCTGCCGCCATTGTCAAAGCCACGGAAAGGCCAACGAATAGGCCGGCAGCGATCTTGTATGTTTCTGATAACATCAGAGGCCAAGATAAAGGAGCCAGGCCTACGAGGCAGCGAGGCAGCCGGCTCTCAGCTGGGCTGGCCTGCCCAGCCGAGGCCCTTGCACCTCCACCCACTGTCATGTTGGCTGGAACCTTGGGTTCTGTAGTTCGGTGTAGGACGCCCGATTAAAAATTAATCAAACAAGGCACCACACGTGCCTCAAACAAGCTTCAGGCCAAATTGAAACACACAAGCCTATATCCCGCAGGCCTCAGGGTTTTCCAAGAGAATGGCACATGTCATATATGAAACTTAGCGGCAACGTAATAGCAACGTGAGGAAATGTGACTTCTCTTTGTTTGGTCTTCCTAGGGCTGGGTGCTGCTTGCATCCTCTGATCCTTAAGCAGGCCTGGGCAAACTTCTGCCCTCCAGGTGTTTTGGACTTCAACTCCCACAATTCCTAACAGCCGGTAGGCTGTTAGGAATTGTGGGAGTTGAAGTCCAAAACACCCGGAGGGCCGAAGTTTGCCCAGGCCTGTCCTTAAGCATGTCGCTTTACCAGCTGGCAAATAAGAGCAGAACGGAGCCAGAAAGCAAAGTGCAAATGTTGCAGGCCCAATTACCTGGGTACGTATAGGCAGAATGCATTGTTTGCATTCCTCTGTTTGGAGTAAATGCTCTCAGGCGAAGCATGCACACTCACCCGGGGCTGACTCATTCTCACAGCCGGTTTTGTCTGTAAACCCAGACTTCCAAAATAAAATACTGCCTCCATTCTTATGTTTAAGGCAGTGTTTCCCAACCTTTTTTGAGCCGCGGCACACTTTTTACATGTACAAAATCCTGGGGCACACCACCAACCAAACTGATACAAAATGACACTCTAACACAGTAATATGTATAGTTAATATGTTTTTAAATGTATGTATACACTCAGTGCGAAACCTGGGCCTGTTTCGATGAACACAACATAGATATCCTGGCAGGAATGGCAGAAAGACACAAACTTCCCACACAGAACTCTCATAACCAAGAGAAAATGCTGTAAGAGTTTGGTGGACATTGACCTTGGGTTTTGGAGTTGTAGTTCACCTATATCCACAGAGCACTGTGGACTGAAACAATGTTGGATCAGAACCAAACTTGGCATGAATACTCAATATGCCCAAATATGAACACAGATGGAGTTCAGGGGAAATAGACCTTGACATTTGGGAGTTGTAGTTGCTGGGATTTATAGTTCCCCTACAATCAAAGAGCATTCTGAACCCCACCAATGATAGAACTGGGCCAAACTTTCCACACAGAAGCCCCAGGAGGCAAGAGGAGGTCTCTACTTGGGGAATGGGAGGCGGACTTTCCCAATGCACGGAGAGGGAGAGACCAAGTAAACAACGGGTGGGGAGGGGGGTGGTGTTTGTAATTTCGTGCCTTTATCGAGGTAGGTTTCTTAGGGTTTTTAGACTTCAACACACTAGACTCTTAACACCCCCCCCCCCCCTGAGGTTCCAATTTCCCACGGCACACCCGATGATCGCTCACGGCACACTAGTGTGCCCCGGCACACTGGTTGGGAAACACTGGTTTAAGGGCTTTATGATCTCTTTCTCATCCCCACTATTCAGAAACACTTCTAATTCAATGTCACCCTTTTCGGCCAACTTCATTAGATTGTTTTTAATTAGCGGTTAACTTTTATGACAGTTCTAGTAGCACAGAAAAACGGATATGCGCAAGACTCGCTTTCTTGGTTTTTTGAGGGCAGCTACCTCCTGCGGGACTTGTTGTCTCTTGATCATCCCAAAGAGTGTCTGCTTTGACTGAGCGCTCCTTCCCCATTTTGCCAGGTCCTCCCAACTAGAAATGCCCGCGAAGGGGCTTGGGGTCTTTCCCATGCAAACCCTGGAGCTGCGCCCCCTGCTCGGAAACCAAAGCGTGGCTTTTAAAATAACATTCACCGAAGGAGCGGATTAGCCCGCCGTGAGGCTGATCAACAGTGACTGACTCCGCCAAGGTTGCCTCAAGGAAGGAGTGTGCCAGGAGGAGGAGGGAAGCCCCGCCCCCGGGGGGCCCCACGAGGAGGAGGAAGCGAAGCTGCCGCCTTCTCCTCGTGCCCTCCTTCCTTGACTCAAGGAAGGAGGGCTTCCCTTCCTGCCTCCCTCCTTCCGCACCTCCGCGCACCTCCTTGCTTGAGTCAAGGAAGGAGGGCGCGAGGAGGAGGAGGAGGCAGAGGGAAGCCCCGCCCTGGGGGGCAGGGCTTCCCTCCTCCTCCTCCTTGCGCCCTCCCTTGACTCAAGGAAAGAGGGTGCGTGGCGCCGCAAGGAGGAGGAGGTGGGGGGAGGGTGCGGTAGAAGTTGGTTTGGGGGCATAATTCCAAAGTGTGGCCTAGGGCGCCAAAAGGGGTTAATCCGGGCCTGCCTGGGCTGATGCCTCTCCTGGCCGTGTTTCCTCTGCAGGTCAGTATGGGAACCCCCTCAACAAATACATCCGGCATTATGAAGGACTGTCCTACGACGTGGACTCCTTACACCAAAAACACCAGCGTGCCAAAAGAGCCGTCTCTCACGAAGACCAGTTCCTGCGCCTCGATTTCCACGCTCACGGGAGGTACGTGCTGCGCCTGGCTCTCCACCGGGCTCCCATTGACCTTTGCCAAATACGAATGAATAGGGAAACGCCGTGCCTATTTTTAGTTGAAACTTGAAGATGGGGTACTCAACTAACCTTCTTTAAATCCCTTGTAATTGTGGTGCAGAGCAGCCTCGCACTCTGCAGTTTCCCCCTTTTAAAGGAACCCGATTGTCTCAAGTTTCCCAGAAAGCGGGCAGTCTGTGGCTGGAGCTTCACTGCCAGATAATGCCGTGTGCATTGGACTGGGATACAGGAGTCTGCACTGCCATAGTAAGCCTGTTTGATGCAGTTAGTATAATGCATTCTGAAACTGCATTATATGGCAGTGTAGTTCCAACCTGTGACTAGTCTAGTCCACTTTGGGGCTTGCGATGTCGCGTTGAGGATGGGTGTCCAGACCAAGGACTCTTGGAAGGCCTTCTCAACAAGGAGGCAAAGCGGGGAAAGGAACCACTCTCTCTCTTGTCTGTGGGTAAACACACAAACACTTGCTGCGTAGGTATGTAAATTATTCCTTCCTTTCATGTCTTAATCATGTGTTAATGTCAATTGTATTTTAATGTATTTTAATGCTGAATGTTTTTGGTTTTTCTGTTGTATTTTACTGTGTGGGCATCAAATTGTGCCTTTGTTAGGCCGCTCTGAGTCCCCCCTCCCTCGGGGGTTGAGAAGAGCGGGGTAGAAATGTTGGAAATAAATAAATGTCCTCCGTGTGCTGCGCGTGGGGCTGGTAGTGTTGTAACTCAGACGCCAAGAGAGCCAAGCCCAGAAGTAAAAAGGGGGTAACAAAAAGGTTTATTTTACGAGGAATGGGAATGGGACTAACAAAAACCTAGCCAAACTGGCAAAACCCCACAAAAACCCAAGGGAAGCCCCAAAGAAACACTGCAGGAGAAGCCAAAACAAACACAGGGACGTCCTCTGTAACCGATCCCTTAAAGGGCAGGAGAGGATGATGAAAAAAGCGAAGTCTGTAACCGATCCGAAGTCAAAGGGCAGGAGAGTGATGGAGGAAAACGAGCTCATAATTTATACTCTAAAGATCAGGCTCATCTGAGTCACACCCTTCCAGCTCAGGCGAAGCAGCTGCCTGCCTCTCAGCAGCTGACACCTTTTCAGCGTCTCTCCAGGTCTCCCAGCGTTTCTCAAAACTTAGTGTTTCCCAATCATTCCCAGCAGTTTCAGAGGGCCAATCTTTGAAAGCTCTGGCTTTCATCTAAACTCCTTTTGGAGGCTTTACTCTTCACTCATTGCTCTATGTACACCTATTTACACGCGCGGTTTGCTATCAGTTTATACAGAGATATAGTTGCAACCGCACAACAAGAACCGAAGCAAAGGATCATGGCAAGAGATCTACTTGGCAAGAGAGCATCACTTCCTTTTATACCCGCAGGGACCACAGGAAATGATACAATTGTCGTCATGCCTGCCACATGGTCATGACTTAGCTGTCCCTTTAGGTCACCAGTTCTCCACTTGTGGGTCCCCAGGTGTTTTGGCCTACCACTCCCAGAAACCACAGTCAGTTTACCAGCTGTTAGGATATCTGGGAATTGAAGGCCAAGACGTCTGGGGAGCCACAGATGTTGAGAACGACTGCTCTAGGTCCACATCTCCACTTGTTTCACCCTTCTGTGGAATGTGCTGTGGCCACATGTCCATTAGAACTGTATTTTCTCACACACTGGAGTTACAGACAATGCGTTTCTAACAGACATTATCTACCTCAGTGATTTTCAACCTTTTTTGAGCCGCGGCACATTTTTTACATTTACAAAATCCTGGGGCACACCACCAACCAAAATGACACAAACTGACACTCTAACACAGTAATACATATAGTTAATATGTTTTTAACTCGCTTGTCTTGCTGTGATCCCAGATTGCCACTGTCACTTGACGCGCAGCTGCAGCACTAACTCTAACTTTGTTTACTTAGCCGCGTCTGGGCGAATCCAAGATGGCGCGACCATAGCACTCTCGTGTCACTTCTTAGGTGTCGCGAGAGTGCTATGGTTCCATTTCTTAAAGGGACAGATGCGCCTTATAGTTTATATATGAATGAAGTTCGAAAATAATTTCCCTCGGCACACCTGATGATCTCTCACGGCACACTAGTGTTCCACGGCACACTGGTTGAAAATCACCGATCTACCTGACAACTTTGACATCAAGGAAGTGACGGTAGAACAACAGGAACGCCTGCATTTAATGGCTGGAGTAAATTGGGACTAGTTTTTGTTGAATTTGGGCAAAGTGCAGCTGTCTCCCTGTAAAGACAGCAGTGGAAGATGTGGCCTTGAGTAAAGGAAAGGGCCTGCTAGTACCGAGGAGGGCCTTCGGCCTCTGACTTGGTGCTGGCTGCCGTGGGTGCCCCTTCCCGGCCTGGCTCTGGCCTCGCCTGCCTCTTGGCTTATTTCCTTTTGGTTACAATTCCTCGCAAGCCGGAGCAGGTACGGCCCCAGCTGGGTAATAGGGCGGATTACGGCTAAAGAAGAGCTTTATCCCGTGCTTGGCTGTCTGCCGGAAAGGAAGGAGAGCACGCTGCCCCTCTTTTCAAGTGACTAATGGAAAGGCTGGGCTTTACCTAAGGTGTGTGTAGAGCTAAACCACCGCGGGGGGTTTCGAATGAATCCCTTGCCAAATGCCCTTTGAGAGGAGGGAGCTGCCTCCGTTGACCCTTTCGCAGCTGTTTTGGCCCAGGCGGCTTTGGGCTTTTCCCACCAATCCTTTCCATTGAGATTTTGCCGTCGCTTTATTTCGCCCTGGTGTTTCTTCCTCCTTCCTCTTTCTTCCTCTCTGCCTTGTGTTCGGAGCCAAACTCAAGTTCGTCTTCTCCCTTCCGCAGGCATTTTAACCTTAGGATGAAGAGAGACATGTCTCTCTTTAGCGAAGACTTCAAGGTGGAGATGTCGGATAAAGCCGTGGAGTACGATACCTCCCATATTTATACCGGGCACATTTATGGTAAGTTTGGCCGTTCTTTTTTTCCTTTTTAAAGGCATTTTTGAGTGAGTGGGACTCGTGAGAAGCCCTTCTCTTAACTGTAACTAGGGCTACAGCCTGTGCTTGATGGCGTTACACTCCCCCTGAAGGCTCAGGTTCGCAGTCTGGGAGTGACCCTGCACTCATCGCTGAGGCTGGAGCCCCAGGTCTCAGCGGTGGCTGGGATTGCTTTTGCACAGTTAAAGCTTGTGCGCCAGCTGCTCCCGGACCTTGGGAAGTCTGACTTGGCCACGGTGGTCCACGCTCTGGTTACATCCTGAATAGACTACTGCAGGGGTGCTCACACTTTTCCAGCATGCAAGCTACTTGAAAGGTAACCAAGTCAAAAAGATCACCCACCTACCTACCTTATGCGCGCGCGTGTGGCTTCTGCGCAGGACACTTTGCGCGAGCGCGCAGGTGGCTTCCTCTGAAGGCTCAGCCTTCCTCTTAACCCGCCCCTCTCTTGCCCTGCTCCATGGCGGACTCGGGCGAGAGAGAGGTGGGAGGAGCGCCAGATGGGAAGGAGGGAGCGGGAGGCGGGGCCTCTGACGGCGCCCTGCCATCCTCTTGCCGGCAGCTGCTTCTGTGAGAAGAAGGCAGCAGGAGGTGGGGCTTAGGCGGCGCGATGCCTTTCTCTCATCCGGAAGCAGCTGCCGGCGAGAGAAAGGCCTCTCGCTGCCTAAGCCCCGCCTCCCACTCCCTCCTTCTCACGGGAGCAGCTGCCGGCCAGAGAGAGGCATCGCGCTGCCTGAGGCCCCGCCTGCCTCTCTGCCCTGCCTCTCTCTCACCAGCAACTGCCCTGCCTCTCTCTCGCCAGCAACTGCTTCCGGGGAAGGAGGGAGTGCGGGGCAGGGCCGTCGGAGGGAGTGCCCTGCCTCTCTCTCCTCTGGGGGCAGCTACACAGCCTCCGCTGCTGCTTCCTCCTTCCTGCAGTGCCCCGCGGGCAGAGGAGGCGCTGCGCTAGCGGAGGGCGGAGGCGGGAGCGCGCGCATGGCAGGTGAGGCCCGAGGATCGACTGGAGGAGGGCGAAAGATCGACCAGTCGATCGCGAGCCACCTACTGAGCACCCCTGGACTACTGCAACACTCTCTATATGGGGTTGCCTCTGGAGACTGCTCGGAAGCTGCAATTAGTCCAGCGTTTGGCAGCCAGGTTACTAACGGGAGCGGGGCACAGGGAGCATACAATCCCCTTGTTGCGCCAGCTCCACTAGCTGCCAATTTGCTTCCGGGCACAATTCAGAGTGCTGGTTTTAACCTACAAAACCCTATACGGTTCTGGCCCAGTTTACCTGTCCAAACGGAATCTCCCCTATGAACCATAAAGGACATTAAGATCCTCCGGAGAGGCCCTGCTCTCAGTCCCGCCGACTTCGCAAGCGCGGCTGGTGGGGACGAGAGACGGGGCCTTCTCTCTGGTGGCCCCTCAGCTGTGGAACTCTCTCCCAAGTGATGCTAGGTCTGCCCCCTCCCTGTTGTCCTTTAGGAGGCTCTTGAAGACCTGGATGTGGAACCAAGCCTTCCCAGAATAGGCTATTGTCTGAATGTATGACCACGTTTACAGATTGAGTGTAATTGTTTTAATGGCGATGTGGTTTTATGCTGGGTTTTTATGTATTTTAATAGGTTGTTGTAGTTGTTTCTAAATTGTATAGCATTGAATCTTTGCTGTTATGCCGGTCTGAGTCCCTCGAGAGAGAGGTGAGAAGGTCGGGGGACAAAAGATTTAAATAAAAACAAATAAATAAATAAATATTTTGGTGCAGGCCCAGAGGGGCGTTCTCAGCAGAGGAAATCAATTCACTTCCCTTCCAAAATCGCCAAGCGGATGAATCAACTTTCCAAAAATTACATAATTTATGTAGTTTGAACATCCACATAAAACTCAACTCTGAATCCGCCAAAGAGCGATGCCTTTGTCTCCTGGCCGACCATTGTGATGCAGGCCGAGACAAAGGACGGGGAAACCCAGGCTCGCTCCGTTAGAAGCAGCGGAGTCGCTCCTCTCGGGATCCAAGGCGCCGCTGTCCTTTTACAGTGTGAATAATTTATCATCTCAACCATTTAAAATCACTGCAAGCGTGCAAATGGTTTCGAAAATGCCCCGGCCAAAATCTGATTTCCTATTTTCAAAAGGTGGCCCTCAATTTTGAAGGCACCCTGAGGTTTTAATTGCAAATAATCAACAAGCAATGTGCATCACTTAGCCATAGAAGCACGTTTTAATACGAAAGGGTGCTTCTCTGAAGGGTCTTCCACAGCTTAGTTTCTTGAAAGGGCGCACGGAACATGCGTTGCATCTCCATATCCCCGACTCTGCAAAGCCCTGTCAGTGGATGGGTCAATATTCAAACGTTGAAGGGTTTCACATTGTCCAAGGCCAGTGTGAGGCGAACCAGAATCTCTTGCAGTAAAAACATGCTCCGTCTTTGTAACTTTTTAGGGTGCTTCCTGTCAGTGGTGGTGCAGCAGGTTAAACCACTGACCTGCAGAACATGCGACCACTTGCCCAGCTGGTTCGTAGCTTCGGGCTTGGGTGCCATCAGTACGCTGATGACACCCAGCTCATTCTGAGGATGGATGGCCGGCCCGACTCCGTACCCAATAATTTCCATCGCTGCCTTGAGGCCGTTACTGGATGGTTGCGATTCAGTAGGCAAAGACTGAGATCCTGTGGCTTGGTCGTCCGAGCGGTGGGGATGTCCAGCTTCCGACCCTGGACAGCGCGACCGTTGTTAAGAGCCTTGGGGTGACTTTGGACTCTCTGTTGTCGATGGAGGCTCAGGTCTCCACCGTCAGCAGAGTGGCGTTTTTCCATCTTCACCAGGCAAGGAAGCTGACCCCCTACCTGTCCTGGCACGACTTGGCCACAGTGGTCCAAGCTACGGTCATCTTGA
The DNA here is from genome assembly GCA_030556195.1 of Anolis apletophallus. NCBI lineage: Eukaryota > Metazoa > Chordata > Lepidosauria > Squamata > Anolidae > Anolis > Anolis apletophallus. The sequence continues at coordinate 44,927,307 of JARBWK010000015.1, read as the reverse complement.
GACTAGACTACTGTAACACTCTGTACATTGGCCTTCCTTTGTTGGTGATTCGGAAACTTAAGCTGGTGCAGAACACTCCTTGCTGGGGCCTCGGCAAGTTCGCACATCACGCCAATTCTGCGCGAACTGCACTGGCTACCTGTAGAATGCTGGATTGCCTTCAAAGTGTTAGTCTTGACTTTTAAGGCCTGACATGGTCTGGGGCCAGTGTACCTGCGGGACCGCCTCATCCCGTATTATCCCACCAGATCTCTGCGTTCTGAAGAACATAACCTCCTGGTCGTTCCTAGCCCTAAGCTTTATCGCCTGACGGCAACCCGTCGCTGGGCTTTTTCGATCGTGGCCCCAACATTATGGAACATGTTACCCGCCGATGTCCGCGCCATCCAGAGCCTCCTCCCGTTCAGGAAAGCCTGCAAGACTCTGTTATTTCAGCAGGCTTTCTGGGCCGGATGAACTGCAGACCCTTCTGTGTATCGCCTCTGGCACCTTTTGAATGTGCGGCATATTGTGATATTTTAAACTGTTGTTTTAATTATGGTTTTAACTTTATTAATGTTTGGCTGTTTTTATAACTTGTTGTAAGCCGCCCCGAGCCGCTGGGAAGGGCGGCAAACAAGTGCAAATAAATAAATAAATAAATAAATAAAAGGTCAGCGGTTCAAATCCAGGGAGCAGAGTGAGCCCAGCTTCTGCCGACCTAGCAGTTCGAAAACATGCAAATGTGAGTAGATCAATAGGTCCCGCTCCTTCTGGCAGGAAGGGAACAGCTCCCCATGCAGTCACGCCAGTGGCCACGTGACCTTGGAGGCATCAACAAACAACGCCGGCTCTTCGGCTTAGAAATGGAGATGAGCCCCAGAGCCGGATAGGACTGGACTTAATGTCAAGGGGAAACCTTTACCTTTACCTGTGAGTAGACCTTCAATTCTGAATGTTCCTCTCTCCCCGCCCAACAGGTGAACAGGGAAGCTTTAGCCATGGGTCTGTTGTTGACGGAAGGTTTGAAGGCTTCATCCGGACTCACGGGGGGACCTTCTACATCGAGCCAGCCGAGAGATACATCAAGGACAAAGCGCTGCCTTTCCACTCCGTCATGTACCACGAAGACGACATCCGTAAGTGCTTCGGCTTCTTTTCTCTTTCGAAAGGCAGAGTTGAGAGGGGTTTGGCTGTTAAAGATAAAGCTGAAAGCAAATCTGGAGGATTAACCTTAAGAGGGGCCTGGGAGTCTTCGTGTGGTCATTTACTGTTGAACCAAGATAAGGATTTGGGGCGTTGGGGGGCTGCCTTTGTGGCTAATTCTCGTTTGGGAACATTGTTGAGAGTATAACACTCTTGACTTTTGGGCAAGAGTGTCGTTGGGTGTTTTGTGTATATTTTTATGCAAAGCCACCAGCTTTGAGGATTGTTGGAGGCCTCTCGTGAAGCCCAATACAAACCAGGGTGCCTGTGAGCGCTCGAAGGAGGTCTTGCAGGAAGGTCCGGCAGTTCAGCCCAGTGTGTCAACATTGACCCCACGTCTTCCAACCTTTCTTCTCCCGGGGTTTTCACCATCTTTGGCTTCTCCTTCGTCTGCACTCTTCCTTGATTAGACTCTCTTTCCGAATCAAACTTCCCCAAAGCCAGTGTTCCATGTGCTTTGAGCCATGGAGCATTCTGGCTTCTTCCTTGCCAAGCCTCAGCTCAGCCGGTCTTTGTTAGGTGCCTCATTGTCGTGGTGGGTCTTGCGAAAGCGAGAGAGAAGCCGAGGGTTGAGTTGGCAAGGGGTCACGATTCTCTGTCTGCAGTGCGTGGCTTTACATAGACTTAGTTCTGTAGATGCCTTTCCAGACACTGGTAGAAGCATTCGTGCGCATCAGTTCCAATGCACTTTTGTCTCATTATGCATCCGTTCCCAATGGACGTCAGTCGCTTGGTTGCGGCCTCACATAATAACATCACAATGGCTTCATACAGATCTTACGAAACGGGTCGATTCCATTTCCTGAAGGCGACGTGAGCCCATTTACATATGTGAATTCCAAGTGAATTCCTTCTGTTAATTTTGAGCAAAAATGCCTTGGGAATGAATAGCTGCACGTCTGTGTTTTTGGACGGCCTGAAATCTCCAAGCAAAACCTTGGCTTTGCTAGTGTTGTTTGTGTTTGGACTCCTCTTCCCTTCCAGGTGCCCCTCATTTAGAGTGAGACAAAAGGAAATCGTTCACATTGATAGCTTCCACTGTCAGTATCATAATGTGAAGCGTGATTGGCCGGGATCTCTTGTGCGCTTTGTGTGCGTTTTGCTGGAAACTCCTTGGCGCTGCAGGGGAGTAACAACCAGGCCGGCCTGGGTTCCCGCAAAGGCCCCGGACACAGAAGGATCTGTGTTTCTAATGAGCAGCCCGTAGGTTGCCCATCCTTTGCTTTCTGGCACAAAAAGGCTTTTAGCAGCTTTCAGGCGCAACAATGGGACGTATGTTTAGCATCACAATGGAGTCTTATTCAGAACTTAAACAAAAGCCTGTTCGGCAGCAAGTCGGGATCATCTTGTTTGCTTCCCACAAAGCCCTTTGTCTGCCTGGCTGCCGAATGGGCCGGCCCTTCTGTCGCTCTTTCGAAATACGCAAACGTGTTTCAGATCCAGGTTCTTGATCCGCGTCCCTGCCTTTTGGTAGAAGCAGCGATGATAATTATTGGAGTGCGTGGACCCTTTTACTCCCTTCTCCTTTCCCCCTGGAGAGGAACGGTCCCGTCAGGCGCCGATTCGGCTTTGCAAAACGCAGGAGGGATGGAAACTTCGTGACCGGAGCAAAGCTGACCGAAAGGTTTTGGCAGCAAAACGTGGCTTTAATACATGAGGTGCTTTTGCCACTAAATTAGCATTGAAGACGTTAATGGGGAATTTGTGGGCCCATTGGATTCTCCCTGGGATCAGGCCCAGAATACCCATAAGGCCACACTAGGCCATGGCCTATGGGCGCAGGCCTAGGGGGGGGGGGGCGCCAGATCAAGGACCAAAAAAAAAAGTTCAAACAAAACCGCAACGTGCGGCATGATGACTCTCTCTCTCTCTCTCTCTCGGGGGGGGGGGGAGGGGGGAGCACTGCGAGGGGGCGGGGGAGGAGGGAATGGTGCCCCTCCTCGTCATCGCCCCCGCCCCCTTGTCAAGGAAGGTGGGCGCGAGGAGGATGAGGCGGAGGAAGCCCCGCCCCTGGGTCCGCTGGCAGGCATGTGCACATGGCAAGAGGGCGCCTCTTCCTCCGCCATGTTCCTGGGTGCCGCGCATGGCTGGCAGCAGCGGCCCTGGGGGCTTCCCTTCCTTCCTTCTCCCCGGCCATGCGCGGCACCCAGGAACATGGTTGCGCCCAAGGAAGGAGGGCGGGGTGAGAAGGAGGAAGAGGCGGAGGGAAGCTCCGCCTCGGGACCGCCTTCCTTGACTGCCGTGGCAAGGACTGCCCAGCCAGCGCCCCAGGGGGCAGGGCTTCCCCTTCCTCCTCCTCCTCCCTGCGACCGCCTTCCTTGACTGAAGGAAGGGGGCGGGGTGAGGAGGAAGAAGCGTAGGGAAGCCCCGTCCCCGGGGCTGCTGCCACGCATGCCCAGCAGTGCCCCGGGGGCGGGGCTTCCAAAGTGTGGCCTAGGGCGCCAAAAGGCGTTAATCCGGGCCTGCCTGGGATATGTTGCGTGCTTTACATTGATTCCAATATAGTCATCTCTCTTGTAGTGAGTCCCTCTCAGACCGGTTCCTTTGTCTCTGGAGCCCCATGGTTTGGGTATGCGTTAATGTAGCGCCATTGATGCGCATGGGACTTTGCATGGAAAGTGGCCTTGCCGAGACATGCAGTTTCGTACAGGCACTCATTGACACATACATAGCGGAAGGAAGGAAGGAAGGAAGGAGGAGTGCAAGTATCAAGCTATGCCATGCACATTGTGTAACAAATTATAAGTGGGCGGGGATGCAATAAACACAATGCTCAGGGTGGCATTTTGTAGCTAATGTTGGTGTTCAACGGCATATCCTTAAAGGCTTCCTAAAAATTGAACATGAGTCATTCCTTCACACTAAGATACACTTCAGAGGGTTTTTTTTATTTTGCTGCATAATGCTTGGGATATATTTGTCTTTCTTACATCCTGTCCTCGGAAAAGGAACGGTCATCATCAGGTAGTTTGTAGCAATGCATTATTATCACCATTAATGGTTTAAATTGGTTTTTACCATGAAATAATAATAATAATAATAGAAAACGCAACAAGATGAGCCCACAGCAAACAAGATCACTCTGCTGGCTGTAGTATGGCATCACATGTCAGACACTTCCCAAGTGTCTAGGGCTGTGTGATGTATCAGCAGATCATGCGTGCAGATCCCAATAGGGATCAACCAGTGGTGACCAAATAACCAGCTGCCAGCTTCAAAAGGTCACCCTATTGAGACGATCGCGTTTGGTCTGATCCATGATGTCATTTCCATTATTATTATTGTTGTTGTTGTTGTTGTTGTCTTTATTTCTACCCCGCTGTACCTCTCCCGCAGAAGACTCAAAGCGACTTTTTTCTTCTCAGCATTACTTTGCGAATGAAGATTCTTAGGAAGGACTCATCCCACGCTTTTTACAAGCGCGTTGATGACTAAAAAGGCCAATCTGAGATAGGCAAGTTCGGTTGCAGAAAGCACCGCAGAAAGTCTCCTTGGGTGATGTTGTTTCCAAGTTGCGGTTCTTTCTGCGTTGTCGTTTCTCTTCGAGACCCATTCGGCGTGTCTCCTCAAAAGAGGCTGCAGCATTGTGGAGAGTGCGTCTCCATGCCTCCCGATGTGAGGCCAGGGTGGACCGTTGTTGGTAATCAATCTGGCCGAGCCTGAGATGTTGTTTCAGGGAGTCCTTGTATCTCTTTTTGGTGGCGCCTCTCTTGCGCTGACCCGTGGTGAGTTCACCATAGAGTAGTATCTTCGGGAAGCAGTGGCCATCCACCCTAGAGACGTGCCCTTCCCAGCGCAGCTGTGTTCTCAATAGTATGGCCTCAATGCTGGTGATCCCTGCTTGCTTAAGGACAGCAACATCCGTCACATAGTTGGTCCAGTGTATATTTAGGATTGTGCGAAGACAGCACTGATGAAAGAGTTCGAGGAGTCGTAGGTGTTGGCGATAGGTGACCCATGTTTCAGACCCATAGAGGAGAATAGACAGTACGATAGCGCTGTACACACTGATTTTGGTGCTTTGCCTCAGGCGCTTGTTGCTCCAGACTCTTATTCCGAATGCACTCTATGCCTTTGCTAATCTGTGATTGATCTCTTTGTTAATCTTGGCATCTGAAGAGATGATGCTTCCCAGGGAGGTGAACTGCTGGATGGACTTAAGCACAGATGTGCCTATGCTGACGTGGGGATGATGGTGTTCTTCCTGTGGTGCGGGCTGGTAGAGGACTTCCGTATCCTTCAGGCTGACTTCCAGCCCAAAACAAAAAACATAAAAGCATTTGCATACACTTTAAAGTATACAAATATACAAACATTGATACAGAATTAAATCTAAGCAGTATTAGAAATTCCACCGTTAAAACCCATTGAAACCATTAATGGTGGTCTTTTATGACAGTTTTGTAGTTTTTGCCAAGAGAGGATGGACGTGATCTTTGGCTGAGGCCTTTTCTGTCCTTGTTTTCCTCCTGATTATAGATGAGCAGATCTAGATCTAAATGGCATCGATGTTCTTAGTTCTACGTTCCCTCTTTTGCAAATGGACAATGCTGTGGCTTTATGGGCTTCCATATCACCCCGGTACTAGAATCCCTACTCATGAGCAACTCATATGACAAAATATTGGACTTATTTAGAGCAGTGTTTTTCAACCTTCTTTGAGCCGTGGCACATTTTTTAGATTTACACAATCCTGGGGCACACCACCAACCAAAAGGACACAAAATGACACTAACACAGTCATACATATAGTTAATATGTTTTTAAATGTATTTATACACTCCGTGTGAAACCTGGGCCTGTTTCAATGAACACAACATAGGCATCCTGGCAGGAATGGCAGAAAGACACAAACTTCCCACACAGAACTCCCATAACCAAGAGAAAATGCTATAAGAGTGTAACGACTCTCCAAACTTCGGTAGGGATCACGCATAGACGTCAGCTTGGTCCAACACGATTTTATTGAAGGTACGGCACCCGTGAAGCTAAAGCACCGCCCGGCCACCCAAACACACCTTATATACCCCGGTAGCCCCTCCCCCTTCCATGCAATGTCCAGACGAGGTTTCATCAGCATTTCATGAATCAGCACTCCCAGTAGTCCATAGGGGCATGACCCCAGGGTCACAGAGCCAGCGTCACGAGTCCCACTGTCCAATGTCCAAGCCTGGAGGAGTTACCTCACTTCCCTCCTAGGCTCCTGGAAGTTACCTCACTCCCAGTCTGACTCAGCAGTCTCATGCAAAGTAGGACAAAGGTCGCGCCAGGAACAGAGGCAAAGGTCGCTGTTGCCTCATGACAGGTTGGGAACCTGGTCTTCCCCAAAGCTCAGGTTTCCCAATCCTGACATAACGGTCTCCTCCACCTCGTCCTCCCCCTGAGGAAACAAGATACATTCAATCCCTTGGGGGAAATGGATTCACATATTTTTTCAAGAAGCTGCAATGGAAAGTGGGGTGAACCTTCCCTAGACTTTTAGGCAACATCAGGGTGTATGATACCTTATTCACAACTCTTCCCACCTTAAAAGGCCCAATATACTTCGGACTTAACTTCTTAGATTTATATCCTAATTTTAAATTCTCCGTAGACAGCCACACTAAATCCCCTTCGCCATACTCCTCCCCTTCCTGCCGCTTGCGATCACCGAACAGCTTATAAGATCGTTGTGCTTTCCCCAGAGCTTCCGCCACTTCCTTCCAAACCTCCCTGGCTTGCCCTCTCCTTTCCACCTTTTCTCCTTCCCCTTCCATCTTCAATAGTTGAGGCAATGGGGCCACTTCCTGCCCATAAACTATTTCAAATGGGGACCTCCCAGTAGAAGAATGTATGGAGCTGTTGTAAGCTACCTCGGCGTATGGCAGAAGATCGGACCAATTATTCTGCTCTTGGTTGCTGAAGACTCGCAAATATGTGCCTAACGATTTATGCATCCTCTCCACTGCGCCATTACAAGAAGGATGATAGGCAGATGTCAAACGTCTTTGTGCACCCAGTACCTCCAGAAACCTTCCCCAAAACTGAGCTGTGAACTGGACCCCCCTGTCACTCAACACCTGCTCTGGACAACCATGCAACCTATATACATGCTGCACATACAGCTCCGCCAGCCGCTCCGCGGATGGCAACCCCCTCAAAGGAATGAAATGGGCCTGCTTAGAAAACATATCTAAGACCGTCCAAATGTAACGATAGCCCCGGCTGCATGGCAATTCACCTACAAAATCTGTGCTAACATGTGTCCACGGTTTCACCGGATTAGCTACCACCTGTATCAATCCTGGCGGCTTAGCAGAGGGAGCCTTGCTTCTAGCACATCTTTCGCAGCCTTCAACATACCGCCTTATTTCCATCTTCATGCCAGGCCACCAATACCTCTTTTTCACAGCTAACACAGTCTTAGTCATACCCCAATGTCCAGCCGTCTTATGGTCATGCATCATCTCCAACACCTTTATCCTCAACTTATTGGGGATATAAACTTTACCCCCAACCATCCACAATCCCTTAACCAACACACATTCCTTCTCATGCTCTCGTAACCACGGATCATCCACATAACTCCCCTGTAACTCTAAACTCCACTCATCCACAACTTCCACCTCCTCCTTAACCACCACTGATCCTTGCGACCGGGTTTGCACAGCACAACCCCACTGCTCTCGGGAAAAGACCTCACCTTCCCTATGCAACCCATTCTCTCCTGCACTAGGATACCTAGACAAAGCGTCAGCTACAACATTCTCTTTACCTTTAATGTGCTGTAACTTGAAGTTAAACCTATTGAAAAACTGGGACCACCTTACCAACTTCGGGGACAACTTTTGCGGGTTCCTTAAATACTTCAAATTTTGGTGATCAGTCATAACCACAAACGGGAACACAGCCCCTTCCAGGAACTGCCTCCAAGTAACTAATGCATTGCGCACTGCAAATGCCTCCTTCTCCCACACTGGCCACTTACGTTCGTGTTCTCCGAATTTCTTTGAAAAATACGCACAAGGTCTCAACTTCCCTTGGCTATCCTCCTGCAACAAGGCCCCCCCATAAGCCCAAGCCGAAGCGTCACACTGAACGACAAAAGGCTTATCAACATCAGGATGCAACAACAACGGCCCCTCCGTGAACGCTTTTTTCAACTTAACGAATGCTTCCTGACAACCCTGGTCCCAATTCAACACCGCTCCTGGGGACTTAACCTTCCTAGATTCTCCTCTGCCCTTAGTCTTCAGCAACTCAGTGAGCGGGAGGGCTATGGCCGCAAATCCGGGAATAAAAGTTCGATAGAAATTCGCCAGTCCTAAAAAAGCTTGTAACTGCCTTCGGGTGCGCGGAGCCTCCCAACTCACCACGTCATCCACCTTCGCCGGATCCATAGCCACACCACTTTCACCAATCCTATATCCCAAGAAATCAATCTGATTTTTACCAAACTCGCACTTACTCAGCTTTCGCAAACAGGCTAGCCTGCCTCAACCGCTCCAATACTTCTCGCACTAACCTAACATGCTCCTCCTTCGTACTCGTCGCCACAACAATGTCATCTAAGTACACAAAGACTCCTTTATATAAGAGGGGGTGCAACACTTCATTGATCAATTGCATAAACAGACCGGGAGACCCTGCTAAACCGAATGGCATTACGAGCCATTCGAATAATCCTAGAGGGCACGAAAACGCGGTTTTCCATTGGTCACTCTCTTTAACCCGGATCATATGGAATGCGTCAATTAAATCCAATTTTGTGAAGAACTTACAACCTCCCAGCAATCCTAACAGATCCTTGATCAGTGGCAGGGGATAGCAGTTCGTAGTGCTAACGGCGTTCAACCCCCTATAATCAATGCACAGCCTCAACTTGCCGTCCTTCTTTTCCCTAAATAACACTGGTGCGGCCAAAGGGGATTCCGATCGTCTGATAAACCCTCTCTTCAAATAGTCATCTATCTGCTCTCTCAAGGCAACCTTCTCTTGGACCGTCATTGCATATATTTTGGGTTTGGGCAACACGGCTCCCTCTTTTATTTCTATGCTACATTGCACATTCCTCAGAGGAGGGAGCTTTTGGGCTAGTTTCGGGTTAAACACGTCAACATAATCCCAATATTCTTGAGGCACCCCTTTCACGTCACTACTTATACTCTTCTCCATATTAGGGGTACATTGCACCTTTCCCGTCCTCCAATCAATCTTGGGGTTCACTTTTCCTAACCAGGGCATGCCTAAAACCACTTCATGCCCTTTTATGGGAGCCATAACAAAGTCAATACTCCCCTCCCAAGGCCCTACACGCCCCTTTAACCCTTTTGTCCCTGTAGAGAAAGGTCCACCCTCAATGGTTGTTCCGTCTAACTGCTTAAAGACAACTGGGGCTTTTAACGGTTCAGTCTCACCCCCCAAATCCTTGACTAACTGAGGTGACATGATGTTTTCCGAACACCCGCAATCTATTAAAGCTTTTTTCTTTACCACAAGATTCCCTTTCATTAACCCCAAAGTACATTGTATATTACTCCTCACCCCTATTTCCACACTTTCATCATTGTCCACCGCAGCAGCCTTGGCTGCAGCCACTTTCACTGCTGACTTCTGTGGGCACTGATAAGCAAAATGCCCGGGTTGGTTACAGGCGTAACACCGCATCCGGCTCATCATCGGTTTCCGATTACTGCTGGAACGGTTGTCGCCACCACTTTTAGCCTCCGATCCTCTAGGCCGACTCTCTCTCCACACACGACCACCGCCTCTCGACCTCATCGGTTGCGCCTGTCGTCTCCGCACCTGGGCCAGGATTCCCTCCACATTGCCCGCCAGTTGGATCCACCCATCGATATCTCCTGGATCATCACGGTGAAGGCACCACTCTAACACCTCCTTCCTCAAACCGTCCTTAAACATCTCCAACAAGGTAGCTTGGGACCATTCTGCCACCTTCCCTGCGAGCCCCATAAACTCTTCAGCATACTCGGTCACTGACTTGGCCCCTTGAGTCAGGCACCGCAACGCCTCCTTCGCCTTAATCCTCTCAAGGGGATCTCGAAATCTGCTCCTGATGGCACACAGGAATTTTCTCACCGACCCAAGGCAGGGATCTCGACGATCGTGGCACTGTACATACCACTCAGCAGCACGGCCCTTGAACACAGCCCCAACAGCTCTTACTTGGCTGCTTTCACTGGGATACAAATGTCCATAATCCTCCATATGGTCTTGTACGGCTGCAATAAAGAAGGCAACCTTGGACGCTTCGCCTTCAAACTCTACTCGTAATGGTTCCTTCTTTATACGGCCTCCAAATTCGTGGGACGCCATCCTATCCCTGGGTAAGTCTCCAGGTCTCGCCATACCTCTCCCCATTCCAGCAGATGGGATCCTTGGACCTTGCTCTCCCATCATCCTCACTCCCGAAGGAGATCTAGGACGCGCTGGCACGGGACTCTCTCGACCTCGGCTCTGGTTCCTCACTCCCGAAGGAGATCTAGGACGTTCACCACAGGCTCCATCCATCCAGGAGTAATAGGTAAAATCTCCACCTCCTGGGGCCTGCCACATTGACTCTCTCTGGTCCTTCTCATCCAACCTCTGGGACAACCGGTTCATCGTCTGCACCACCGCTTCCATTTGACAGCTTAACACATCAAATTTTGAAGGTGACTCCGGTTCTGGGGTCTCACTACCCCCTCCCGTGGTTAGGTCCACCTTACCATCCTTGGCACACCTCTCCGGATCCTCATGGATCACCTCCAGACGAGCGCCCTGGCACTCCACCGCCTGGTCCACCAAGCGAGCCTCTCTGTGTTCCGCCGCCTGGATCACTCCCAGACGACCACCTCGACGCTCCACCGCTTGGATCGTGCTCTTGCGCCCTGCCATCTGCCAAGCCCCTTCTCTCTCCTTTGCTCGGCAGGCCACCCTTTCGTCCACTTGGGTTTGCCAGAAATGCTCTCCCTCACGGAGTCTCATCTCCTGGGCCATCAACTCACGGGACACATCTGGACTCCCCACATGGTCTAGAGTGGTCCACTCCCACTCTTGGGTCCTCCGGATCTCTTCGTCTTCATCCAAGACCCAGCTGTCCAGATACTTTTCCTCGTTCCACGCCAACCTCGCCATTGCTGGGATAGCTGGTCAGGGGCTTTAGCTTCTGTAACGACTCTCCAAACTTCGGTAGGGATCACGCATAGACGTCAGCTTGGTCCAACACGATTTATTGAAGGTACGGCACCCGTGAAGCTAAAGCACCGCCCGGCCACCCAAACACACCTTATATACCCCGGTAGCCCCTCCCCCTTCCATGCAATGTCCAGACGAGGTTTCATCAGCATTTCATGAATCAGCACTCCCAGTAGTCCATAGGGGCATGACCCCAGGGTCACAGAGCCAGCGTCACGAGTCCCACTGTCCAATGTCCAAGCCTGGAGGAGTTACCTCACTTCCCTCCTAGGCTCCTGGAAGTTACCTCACTCCCAGTCTGACTCAGCAGTCTCATGCAAAGTAGGACAAAGGTCGCGCCAGGAACAGAGGCAAAGGTCGCTGTTGCCTCATGACAGGTTGGGAACCTGGTCTTCCCCAAAGCTCAGGTTTCCCAATCCTGACAAAGAGTTTGGTGGGCATTGACCTTGGGTTTTGGAGTTGTCGTTCACCTATATCCAGAGAGCACTGCGGACTCAAACAATGTTGGATCAGGACCAAACTTGGCATGAATACTCAATATGCCCAAATGTGAACACAGATGGAGTTTTGGGAAAATAGACCTTGATATTTGGGAGTTACAGTTTCTGGGATGTATAGTTAACACACAATCAAAGAGCATCCTGAACTCTTGCAACAATGGAATTGAGCCATACTTGGCATATTGAACTCTCATTACCAGCAGAAAGTACTGAAAGGGTTTGCTTGGGAATTGAGCTTGAGTTTGGAAGTTGTAGTTCACCCTGTGGGCACTGTGGGCAGGAGGGGGAAGAAAGGGTATTGGAGGTTCCCATTTCCCACGGCACACCTGATGATCGCTCACGGCACACTGGTTGGGAAACACTGATTTAGAGCATCTCGCAGTGTTTTTTCACAGAAAACCCAGTGAAAATAATGTGCTGCGTTCCTCTGAGATAGACGACAACTGTTATGTGTTTTGAGACATACATTGAGGCTGATGAAAGAGAAAGACGGCAACCACGTGCACGCATTGCGCTTTGCTTCCCAAGCCTCCCTTTTCCTGGCAATATGCTGGGCGAGGGATGTGTCCGAATGCCTGAGCCGATGTCCGTAATCTGCTTTGGCCTTCCCATCCCTCTTTAAAGCGGGAATGGCTAATTGGGGGTTGATAAACAGCTTACATTTAGGCAGCTTGTGTCTGTGGATTCGGACAGGATCAGAGCTGCTTTTGAAAATCTATCCGTCTCCGAGTGAAACCAGCCCATAGAAGGCTGTGAATCAGGCAAAGAGTTGGCATCTTTCTCCTCTGAACTTTTGGGTAGCCGGTCTCTCGTTGTGTTGTGCATATACCCCAAAAACATGGGTCAAAAGTCTTCAATTTACTTCAGTTGGGAAACAAACGTTTTGGGTGGATTCTTGTGATGGGGGTGGTGATTATTCCTATTTAATTAACATTTCCGGGCATTGCTGTGGAACCGTACTGGCTGTAAAAGGTGGCTGGCACGGCTTTACGCAGATCCAAACGTTTGGCTCTGAGGAACTCTCCCAGGCATTTAGGACGCAGCTGGCTTTAGAGATCTCGGCATTGCCATTTTCTCCCAGTTTGAAAGAAATGAACCAGGCTTTTGATGGTGGCAGCTATGCGGAAAGTATAGGAGAAAGACCTATGTGTTTTTCAACCTTTTTTGAGCTGCGGCACATTTTCTACATTTCCAAAATCCTGGGGCATACCACCCACCAAAATGACACAAAATGACACTCTCATACAGTAATAGTGTGCCGTGAGCGATCATCAGGTGTGCCGTGGGAAACTGGACCCTCCAATCCCCTTCCTTCCCCCTCCTGCCGAACACTTTTTCTTCTCCACCCGGGCTCCCTTCTTCCCAGCCTCGCTCTGCGCGCTTTGCCTCGCTATTCTCACGCTGCCGCTTTTGTGGGAGGGGGGGGGGGGAGGGAGGAAGACGTGACCCGTGCGGGCGCTATTGCGCAGACTTGCCCCACGCCTTACTTCCTCCCCTCCACAGTGCTCTCTGGATAGAGGTGAACTACAACTCCAAAACTCAAGATCAATGCCCACCAAACTCTTACAGTGTTTTCTCTTGGTTATGAGAGTTCTGTGTGGGAAGTTTGATTCCATTCCATCACTGGTGGAGTTCAGAATGCTCTTTGATTGCGGGGGAACGTTAATTCCCAGCTGTTGAGTAAGACCATTCGTGTGTGTCTTTCTGCCATTCCTGCCAGGATATCTATGTTGTGTTCATTGAAACAGGCCCAGGTTTCACACTGAGTGTATAAATACATTTTAAAACATATTAACTATATGTATTACTGTGTTCGAGTGTCATTTTGGTTGGTGGTGTGCCCCAGGATTTTGTAAGTGTAAAAAATGTGCCGTGGCTCAAAAAAGGTTGAAAAACACTGATCTAGGTGATGCGTCCCTCTTCGTGTTTGGACTGGGGGTGCTGGATGTGCCTCAAGTCTGTGCCCTAGGCGCTCTGGTGTTCATTTCTGCTTCGGGAAAGGCCCTAGAACAGGCCTGGGCCGGCTTTGGCCCTCCCGGTGTATTTTCCCACCTCAACTCCCACAACGCCTAACAGCCTACCGACCGTTAGGAATGGTTGGAATGGGAGGTCCAAAACACCTGGAGGGTCAAAGCTGGCCCAGGTCTGCCCTAGAAAGATATATTGTAAGATCCAGTACAAGTCCCGTGGTTTGCCTTTTAGGATATCCACATAAATACGGGCCGCAGGGCGGTTGCGCCGACCATTCCGTCTTCGAAAGAATGATGAAGTACCAAATGACTGGAGTCGAAGAGCCAACGAATCAGGTATGTGTGGAGCCTCTGGGAAGCTGCCGGGTGCGTTCAGCAGACCCTCTCCAACGAATCAGATTTTTTTGCAGTCATTGGTTAGGATTCAAAGGACTATTAGATAAGGGCATCTCTCAAAAGCCATGCCATTACCGCACATTGCTTCCGAATGCTTCCTTAGGTCGGGTTTGTTGTGAGTCGTGGGTGCGCCTCTGCCCTTGTAGACATGAGGCCTGAGATTATCCCAAACATAGGACAATAGTCTAAACCAGGCATGGGCAAACTTCAGCCCTCCAGGTGTTTGGGACTTCAACTCCCACAATTCCTAACAGCCTACCGGCTGTTAGGACTTGTGGGAGTTGAAGTCCCAAACACCTGGAGGGCCGAAGTTTGCCCAGGCCTGGTCTAAACGTTCCCCGTCACCTCATCACATCACCTGATAATGCAGCGAACAATGCACTTCTGCCGTAAGAGAATTGAGGCCCCGAGGCCATTATGGCTTTTGAAATCGTTTTCACTTTTTGTTCTCTATCTCTTAATGTGTATATATTTTAATATATGGTTGTGTTTTAAATATGTTTTAATATGTGTGCTTATAGAAATGTGTTTAACTACGTTGTGCCCGGCCTCAAGCAGAAAGGAGAGGCGTGTAAAACAGTCACAAACAAGAAAGGTTCTGTAGGCTTGTTCTTCCGTTATTATTATTGTTATTATTAATACTATAGTTATACTAAAAAGGTAAAGGTTTCCCCCTGATACTAAGTCTAGTTGTGTCTGACTCTGGGATGAGGTGGTTCTCATCTCCGTGTCTAAGCCGAAGAGGCCATAGGCATTGTTGTAACTCAGACGCCAATTAGAGCCAAACCCAGATGTAAAAGGGGGTAACAAAAGGTTTATTTTTCAAGGAATGGGAATGGGACTAACAAAACACTAGCCAAACTGGCAAAAACCCACAAAAAACCCAGGGGAAGCCCAAAAAAACCACTGCAGGAGAAGCCAAAACAAACTTAGGCACGTCCTCTGTGACGTCCGTTGTTGGATGAACCAAAAAGCGAAGTCTGTAACCGGTCCGAGGTCAAGGGCAGGAGAAATGATAGAGGAAAACGAGGAGATGGTCCAAGGTCCAACAGGAGCTAAATGTACAGGGATAACACACATCGTAATCCCCATAAATCACATTGTCAACCTCCCTCCATTGTAATACGATACCAGTCTTCCAGCTTGAAACTCACAGAAGATCCAGCGGAGTCAAACCCCACCACTAGGAACACATGGCTGTAGCTGGATAGAAAGCAGAACATTGAAGCCCAACACCCCCCCACCCCCACCCCACCTTTCCCAAAACTGCAGTCAGGGCAGCAGCAGCATTCCATCCCCAAAAAGTGGCAGAGTAAAAAACCTTAACTCACGAGTAGTCAGGAACACGATACCAGATATCAGGATGCCAAGTTAACAGGACGCCAAGGCAACAGGACACCAGGCACAACTCCTTGCCTGCCGCAAGGAGCCATTTCCCAGACCACAATTTATAACCCTAAAGGTCAGACCCATCGGAGTCACACCCTTCCAGATTAGGTGAAGCAGATGCCTGCCTCTCAGCAGCTGACACCCTATCAGTGTCTGTCCAGGTCTCCCAGCGTTTCTCATAAATTAGTGTTTCCCAGAAGTTTCAGAGGGCCAATCTTTGTCACTGTCAAACCCCATAAACGTTTCACTACTGGAGTCAGCATTACTAAAGTCCAATCTAGCTCAGTATCACTTTCTTCTGACTCCAGTTCCACATCTCCAGGAAAACCCTCAAATGACTCTTAATCTGTGGGAGCGGTAAGCGCCTGCTGAATTCTTTTCCTCTGCTCTAACTCATCAGAGCTGGAATTGCTTGCATTCCGTTTCCTGCTAACCCCAGCATCTGAAGTCTCATCAGTCCCTCCCAACTCCATGCAGCTCCCAGCTGGTGATAACTCAGCGTCTACACCGAGGCCTGACTTACAACAGGCATGACTGCATGGGGCGCCGTTACTTTCCAACAGCATCAGTACCTATTGATCTACTCACGTTTGCATATTTGAAGTGCTAGGTTGGCAGAAGCTGGGGATAACAGCGGAAGCTCATGCTGCTCCCTGGATTCAAACTGCTGACCTTTTGGTCAGCAAGTTCAGTAGCTCAGCAGTTTAACCTGCTATGCCGCCGGGGTATTATTATTATACTACTACTACTAATAATAATATACTTGGGAACATGAATCCCATTCACTGAGATGTTTTATTGTCAGAAAAATCTATTAAAAGTTAATTGTAGGGTTTAAGGACATTGCAAATGCCTAACTGCGGGAGCACCAGCCGCATTCCTCCATCTCTTGACCGATACTGTCCCCAGGCTGCAGAATTATTATTATTATTATTATTATTTGAAACACAACAAGATGAGTCCACACTTATTATTATTCTTCTCTTCACAGTTAATATCTGTTAAAACATATTCATAGTTAAAAACCACAGCCCCCCCCCAAATGAGTGAGGAGAACACCAGAAATGTGCCCTCCTTCATTGGAGCGCCGTTCCCGCCTCATGGGCTGCTTTGCTTCCTCTTAAGCCCTTGAACGAACTCAGTCGGTGCCAAATTAGTTGGAGGCAAACACAATTGAGAGCTCAACACGTGTACGGCACGTACGGCAAGAGCGGGCTCCGAAGAGCGAGAGCTGTAGGAGGGAAGGAAACCAACACATAGACCCACAAAAGGCAGCAGCAGGGACGAGGGAAGACGCCTTGGCATTTCGCAGTTTCCTTTTCTGTCTCTCTGCAGCAGAAATTAGTAAGCCGTATGCCGGGGTCGCGGTCTGCTTTTCCTCCCACTTCCTGCCCACCTGGTTCTTCCTTTTCCGATAAACCAGGCTCAGGCCAACATGGGCCCTCCCTCCATCCCTCCCTCCCTCCGGGTGTTTTGGACTTCAACTCCCACAATTCCTAAAAGCCGCCTTACTGGCCGAGGGAGTTGAAGTCCAGAACACCTGGAGGGAGGGAGGGAGGGAGGCCCAAGTTGGCCTGAGCCTCCATGAAATCACACGCAACGTTTCCCTGGTTCAGTTGGTCTCTCCCTGTCTCGAACGGAAAGGCCGACTGGAGCCGAAGTGCCACTTGCCACCCTTGCTGTGTCCTCAGCCGCCCTCGGAAGAACCCAGCGGCCCCTTCCCGGAGCTCTTGAGGAAGAAGCGAGCGGCCCAAGCGGAGAAGAACACCTGCCAGCTCTACATCCAGACGGACCACCTCTTCTATCGGTACTACGGGACGAGAGAGGCTGTGATTGCGCAGGTGAGCCCTTGGCCTTCCCTCCCCGGCCCCCGGACCCCCTATGGAGTGTGGCTGCGTTAGGGCACAACTCTTGCTGATACATTATTATGGTTATTGATACCCCACTTTTCTCAAGGCGGCTAGGAATTATTGCAGCTATGTATCTGTTGCTACTATTAGAATAAATTATTGTTATTCTGTTTATTTATATGTTTATGTTTCTCTCAACAAGGAAATTCAAAGCGGCTATGTATCTATTATTAGTATTAGAATATGTTATTGTTGTTATGTTTATTTATAGCCCGCTTTTCTATCCAACAAGGAGCTTGGTGTGTGAACATTTATTTATTTATTTACTTTATTTATGTTCCGCTCTTCTCACCCCGAAGGGGACTCAGTACACATACTTTGCAGACAATCCCTGCAGTTCAACATATATAGACAACACTAGCTGAGGACCCGGCGGTGCCCGGGTTATTTGAGGAAGGCCTTGTGTGCCAAGGTTGGTTCCTATTAGATGTTTATGTGGCTTGCAGTGGTCTCAGGAACTTAGTGAAGGTACTGCAAGTCCCATTGGCCATGGTCCACTCCCCTCCAAACAGCACCAGGATGTAGAGTGGGTCATGGGGGCTCTGTGTGTCACATTTGGTCTTGATTATTCGCTGGATGAGGGTTGCAGCGGTCTCTGGAAGTGAGGGAAGGTAGTGGAAGTCCCATCATCCATGGTCCCCCGTTCTCCAAACTGCACCAGGATGTAGAGTGGGTCATGGGGGCTCTGTGTGCCAAGTGTGGTCTTGATCAATCATTGGATTTTGGGCCTGGTCTGTGATGTATAGGGGCTACAGTGTTGTTTGGAAAGTGAATGAGGTGAAGGTACTGCAAATCCCATCATTGGTGGCCCATCCTGCCCTAAACCACACCAGGTTGTGAAGTGGGCCATTGGGCCCCTGTTTGCCAAGTTTGGTTCTGATCCGTCATTGCTGTGGGCCGCAGTGGCTGACTGCTTGAGGCCTTTCCTTTTCCCTCTGAGCCACTTTGGAATGTTGGAATGTGGTTGGCCAATCGGAGTCCTTTATGTAAAAACCATTTCAGTGGCAACCAATCCCCTCTGTCTGGGGCTGTAGAATGTTGGAGTTCTGAGGCTGGCCAATCAGAGCCCTTTATGCAAATAATCCCACAATTGCAGCCAATCGAAATGCTGGCACATATTCCTCCCACCGCACCACCTCCTGCAAACACTGACTTTTATTATATACATAGATAGATAGATATATAGACCTATATAGACAAATATAGACGAACATGTCATGTTCTACTTCCCCTTACTGATTGGTTGCAGAATTATTATTATTATTATTTATTATTTATTATTATTGGCACTGTTTTCCTAATATTTTCATGGTTTAAATGTTGGTTATTTAATTGTTATTATTTAAATTACTTGTTTCAACTTGTGTAATGTATTTTATTGTTTGTTGTTTATGTTTTTGCTTCTGTTTTATGCAGACATTGCATGCTTGCCTTTATTATGTTGGACGCCGCCCTGAGTCGCCTCGGGGAGATAAGGCGGGCTTCAAATAAAGTATTATATGTAATATGCGTTTAAAGAGTTCTAAAGCCGATAGTAGTAAATGTCCGTGGCCTTGGAGTGGGAGGGAAGTCGGCCTCCATCAAAAGAGGTCGCGCATGAGGAGAGTTTGTGCCCAAGAGCCATAATGACAGCTATGAACCTCCAGAAAGCCCTTGCTCTGGGCCATCCGCAAGGAAGTTGGCCCGCTTATGTATGCCCAAACAACCGCCGTGTTTGCTTTCTTCTCCTTTAGATCTCCAGCCACGTCAAAGCTATTGACACCATCTACCAGTCGACCGATTTCTCAGGAATCCGAAACATCAGTTTTATGGTGAAAAGAATCAGGGTAAGATTATTATTATTATTATTATTATTATTGTTGTTGTTGTTGTTGCTGTGCTATAGAGAGCGTCCTGACCTGCTGCATCTGAGCATGCTTTGGTAACTGCACAGTGGCCGCGGATAGGAAGGCGCCCCAAAGCGTCGTCCCTTCTGCCCAGAGACTCATTGGTTGCCCTCTTTCTCCCGCTTTGGAAGAACTTTATAAGTCCCCCAGCCTTAAGAAAGCTCAGAGTATTCTTGGGATCCATCTCACACGGCATGTATTCTTTTTTTGGACGATTGCCACCCGGCAGGTGGTACAGGGTGACAAAGGCAAGGACGAACAGGCTGTGGAGCTGTGGCTATGGCTTTGTATTGATATGGCTCCCTCCTGGCTATGGAACCAAGCGTTTAGAGCACGGCTGCCCAGGAAGTCGATCCCAATCGACTAGTCGATCCCAAGTCCATATGAAGTCGATCCCAGCCGGATGGGGCGATTCTGCCCTGCGCATGTGCACTCACTGCCGTGCGCAGCCAGAAAGGGGATCCTCCTTGCCTGCGCGCGTGCGCTCTCTCGATCTCTTTGCCGCCTTCCTCCTTCCTGCTGCATGCTTTCGTGAAGAAGGAAGTCCCCACCCCTCCCTGCTTCCTGCGTGCGCAGCCGGCCCCTCCCACGCACGCAGCAGGAAGTGCGCTCCTGCTGTATGCGTGGAGGGGGCCTGCTGCGCATGCAGCAGGAAGGGATGGCAACGGGAAGGGGATCTTCCTTGCCTGCCCACGAACGCTCTCTCCATCTCCTCGCCGCTGCGTTCGCCAAGCAGGAAGTCACCATCCCTTCCTGCTGCGTGCGTGCACAAGCCCCTCCCAGCAGAATGCACGCTCCTGACTTGGATGCGCGCCCCTCCCATGGTGACTTCCTGCTTGGCGACTGCAGCTGCGAGGAGATGGAGAGAGCATTCGTGGGTAGGCAAGGAAGATCCCCTTCCAGTTGCCATCCCTTCCTGCTGCATGCGCAGCAAGCCCCTCCCACACATGCAGCAGGAGTGCGCTTCCTGCTGCGTGCATGGGAGGGGCCTGCTGCGCACGCAGGAAGCAGGAAGGGATGGGGGACTTCCTGCTTCACGAACGCAGCGGTGAGGAGATGGAGAGAGTGTTCATGGGCAGGCAAGGAAGAAGCCCCGCGCGGCCGGAAGGCGGCAGTAGGATTGCACGCATGCGCGCGCACCAGATAGATCTTTTCAACTTGGTTGTTCATATAGTAGCTTGCATACTGAAAAGGTGTGGGCACCCCTGGTTTAGAGCATAGTGCAGGGCAAGGGAATGGAATGGAATGTCATGGGAACGGCTTCTGGATTATGATTTCGGGTCTGCGTGCAATGCTTAACAGCTTCTTTAATGTATTTTGCGTTTGTATGTTTCGGTGTTTAATGCGGCATTGAATATTCCCAGTTGGGAAGCCGCTTGCTCTGAGTCCCCGCCAGGGTTGAGATATTGGTTTGGGAGTCAGTATCTTAGCCGTCCATTCCCAAGACAACTATAATAATCGCTGGAACAAGTTTAGGAGGCGGGACCTTACTTGGTTTGTGCCGGAAACAAATATTATAAATAAATACGGCGTTGGGGGCTGTGTGGTGGTGCTGGTGGCGGTGTTTGGGGCGTGGAGGGATGGGAATGGTGTTTTGTGGCGTGTGCTGGGGAAGGCATTTAATTTTGTTGTACAGTTTAGAGCAGGCCTGGGCAAACTTTGGCCCTCCAGGTGTTTTGGTCTCCAACTCCCACAACTCCAACTCCCGGTAGGCTGTTAGGAATTGTGGGAGTTGGAGTCCAAAACACCTGGAGGGCCAAAGTTTGCCCAGGCCTGGTTTAGAGTTACAATAAAGCGACTGCGTACTCTTCTGTTTGCCTGACGACGCCCGGCCTTGTTCTTCCAGATCAACACGACCCAGGATGACAAGGACCCCTCCAACCCCTTCCGGTTTGCCAACATCGGGGTGGAGAAGTTCCTGGAGCTCAACTCGGAGCAGAACCACGACGACTACTGCTTGGCCTACGTCTTCACGGACCGGGACTTTGACGACGGGGTCCTGGGCTTGGCCTGGGTGGGGGCCCCTTCGGGTAAGTGCTCTCTCTTTGCGCATTTCACTCCAGGGACCTGGTGGGAGGGAGGGAGAGAAAGAGAGGCCTCCGCCAGGCCGCTCACATCGTAAGTACTGTTCAAAACCTGTACAATGTCCTTTTATTCCGTTTCCAGGGAGACAGGGGCATGGGGCACGTTCAGAGTAAGAACTAGACCCACAGGCCCCAGCACTAGGTTTTATAATAATGGCATTGGTTGCACCGCTGCCTTCTGCTCGCGCGGTGCTTCTTCCGCCCGCGGGGCATTGCGGGAAGGAGGGAGCGCGAGGCAGGGCCCCCGGAGGGAGCGCAAGGCGGGGCCTCTGGACGCCCCGCCTCCTGCTCCACCCTGCCTCCCTCGCCGGCAGCGGAGGCTGCACGGCTGTTTCTGGACGAGAGAGAGGCAGGGCGGAGTGCAAGGCAGGGCCTCCGGGGTCCCTGCCTCGCACTACCTCCAGGGGCCCTGCCTCGCATTCCCCCCTTCCCGCAATGCCCCGCGGGCGAAAGAAGCGCCGCGCGGGCGGAAGGCAGCGGCAGGAGCGCACGCAGGGCAGAAGCGCCCCATCCGGCTGTGATCTATCTTATTTGGTTTCGCGATCGATGAGTTGATCGCGATCGACTTCCTGGGCAGCCCTGCTCTACTGTAAACAGGTTTCACTATGAATTTCAAAATCACGTTCTATGTTTATAGTATTTTCACTTTTTTTCATGTATTTTAATATGCATATGTTTAAATATCTGCTTTTTATGGATGTATTTTCACTTGGGATTGGCGGCCAAGAAATCGAACAAATAAATAAATAAATAATTTGTGCCCCACCTCGAGCCGTAAGGAGAGGCGGGTAATAAATACAATTATTACTATTATTCATATTATTAACATTATTCTTATTCTCCTTATAATTTACATTATTATATTATTATAATTTTTATTATTATTATTTATACCCATTCTATCTCTATAAAAATATACTCCAAGCAGCTTACAGTAAAATCAAAAATGGTACATTAAAATAGCATTAAATAGTAATAGTATTAAAAATAAGCAATTGTTACTATTGTTGTTGTTGAAGTATTGAGAGAGACTTTTGTTTCCACTGCTGCCAGATAGATGGATGGATGGATGGATGGATGTATTCAGAAGCCGTTCTGACGTGAAGTGGTGCTGCTTCTATTTCTAGGCAGCCCAGCCTCCCTTATTCCGAGGTCACGTCCCTCTCGGCCCCACCAGCGCCGCTTTTAGAGGCCTGCGGTCCCTCGCTGTGGGCGGCCCTTGTCTCGAACCGGTATTTTTGTCTCTGCGGTTTCAGCCCAAACTTCCCAAAGTACATACAGTATGTCTGTAAATATCCTCCGAAGGCATGAGTCACTCGACTTGCTGAGATAAGCAGATCTTCTGAGGCTAAGCACTCTGGGGAGGCAAAGCGGGCTGCTATTTCGGAGGCACTTGGGAGGGAGAAGGGCGGCCCTTTAAGAGCCACAGGCAGACCCGGGGGCCAAAGGGCAGTCCTTGAACCATATCCTCCTTGGATTATGAATTACTGTTGTCATAATAATAATAATAACAACAACAACAACACTTTCAAACCAGGACCTTTTTTAAAAAAATTTTACAGTGTAATAATAATAATAATAATATCTATTATTATTATTATTATTATTACACTGTAACAAACTTTTTTTTAAAGTTCCTGGTTTGAAAGTGTTATTTCGTGTTTAATGGTGGGGTCCTGACTTTGAAAGGAGTCATTATACTTCAGAGACTTTGCTTTTGTTGCTGCCACAAACTACGTTGAATTGGGTATTTATTTATTTGTTTATTTATTATGCCAAAAGCAAATTGGGAATACAGTTACAATGCATGAAAAAACCACAAAGTTAAAACTTGGCATGATGACGTTGACCACTTGGAGGGCCCCTGGTGCCACTTTGTGCATGAGCTCCTCCTCCTTGGTGCACTTGGCAGGGCTCAGGGTCCATTGTCGTAAATGGTCTGTGGTTTGCTCTTCTCCGTACTCGCATGTTGTCGAGTCTAGTTTGTGGCCTGATTTCTTAAGGTTGGCTCTACACCTCATGGTGCCAGAGCTCAGTCTGTTCTGCGCATTCCAGATCGCCCACTCTTCTGTGTGCCCAGGAGGGAGTTTCTCATCCGTTCTGGGTTTTAGCCTGCCACTTTTGGACTCTTGCTTGCTGAGGTGTTCCTGCGAGTATATTTCGTCCTATCATTACAGGATGCTACTTCCTGACGGGTATCAGGTGGTGCAATACCAGCTAAAGAATGTGATTTCTCCAGTGGTGTAGGGCAGTGTTTCCCAACCAGTGTGCCGCGGCACACTAGTGTGCTGTGAGAGATCATCAGGTGTGCCGTGGGAAATTAGATTATAATCTATCTGATGTCATGTATAAAGTTTGCTACTCTGTCTCCGGAACCTCAGTGCGCAGGTCCCTGTTTCTGGGAGGGCCGCGCAGTAGCGCGGACCTGTTTGGGCCTGTTCCCTTCCATTCTGCTCCGGCGGGGAGCACTTCCGGCCCAGCCCAGCCCTGTTGGTGTTATGCGAGGTGTGAGTCAGAGAGCAGCGGAGCCCGAGCGCTGAAGGCAGGCAGGGAGTCAGCCAGCTAACGGGGGAAAGGAGGGAAGGGAACTCATGGGAGAAATATGGGTCCCCCAAAGTCCATCCAGCCTGACCCCCTTCAGCCAAGCAGGAAGGCACCACCCAAGCCCTCCCGACAGATGGGCATGGAGTCTCTGGCTATACATTAAGGCAGGCAGCATCTTTATTAAGGGCTTGGAAGAAGGTTTAGGCTAGATATGGTCAAACTTGGGCCTTCCTCCAGGTGTTTTGGACTCCAACACTGTGTCCTGTTCTGGGCACCACAATTTAAAATTAAGATATTATAATTGTATATTTATGTTACATGTAATATTGCGAATAATATTGCGATATAATTGTTATAATACAATGTGGTGTGTAATTGTTGTACTGTGACAATGACATAGTATGTTGTATTTGATATTATAGTATCATATAGTATGGTATACATATATTATGTATACATACTGTATAATATTGATAATGTAATGTAATATAATAATAATATACTATATAACTATATAATTTGTGTTCATCGAAACAGGCCCAGGTTTCACACTAAGTGAGTGTATAAATACATTTAAAAACATATTAACTATATGTATAACTGTGTTAGAGTGTCATTTTGTGTCATTTTGGTTGGTGGTGTGCCCCAGGATTTGGTCAATGTTAAAAATGTGCCGCGGCTCAAAAAAAGTTGAAAAACACTGGCGTAGGATGTAGACATCCTGTGATAATGCGGCATGTCTCATGAAGGGCCGCATCCACTATTTTAATGTGGTGAGCGTTGTCAGCCGCAGAGTAGCCAAGCGCAAGGGCAGATGTCTTCACTGTGTCTGGTTGTGATTCGCAGGTTGTGCCCGTCAACTTTCATGTGGTACTATTTCTAGCATTCACTTTTTGCTGGTAGTCAATGATGAAAGATTCAATGAAAAACTAGAGCAAAATTCCAGCCACTTTTGATACAGTTAGCGAACTTGAGACTCCGCCGCCACTCGGTGGGCCCACCTTCACCCGCTTCCAACTGCTGGACGCAGCAGCTGTCGATAGGTTACTGGCTGCAGCTAGACCAACTACTTGCTCCCTCGACCCGTGCCCCTCCTGGCTTGTTAGATCTTGCCGGGAGGGGCTACGAGGCCCCCTGGGCACGATCTTAAATAGCTCCCTTGAGCAAGGAGTCTTCCCAGGGGGATTAAAAGAGGCCATGGTGAAACCGCTGCTGAAAAAGCCGAATTTAGATCCTTCGGCTCCCTCCAATTACAGGCCTGTTTCCAACTTGCCTTTTTTAGGCAAAGTAATTGAGAGGGCGGCAGCGGATCACCTGCAGCGGTTCCTAGACGACACAGCTGGACTTGATCCCTTCCAGTCCGGCTTCCGTATTGGGCACGGGACGGAGACTGTGCTTGTCGCCATTACAGACCAACTTCGCCGCCAGCTGGACCAGGGTGGGTCAGCACTGCTTGTCTTGTTAGATCTGACAACAGCGTTTGATACTGTAGATCACGCACTGTTGACCCACCGATTAGCCGGCTCCGGGGTTGGGGGGACTGCCCTTAAATGGGTGGCCTCCTTCCTCCGGGACCGGGGACAACGTGTGGAGGGGGGTGGGGAAGTCTCCGGGAGACTCCCACTTAATTGTGGGGTCCCCCAGGGGCCATCCTCTCCCCTTATTATTCAACGTTTACATGCGCCCCCTGGCCCAGCTGGCCCGCGACTTTGGTCTGGAGTGTTATCAGTACGCTGACGACACCCAGCTTCTGCTGAGAATGGACGGCAGGCCGGACTCCGTACCCGATTGTTTCCATCTATGCCTCGAAGCTGTGACTGGTTGGCTGCGTGCCAGCCGGCTGAAGGTGAATCCATCGAAGACGGAGATCCTGTGGCCTGGGCTGGCTGGGTGCCGGTTGCCTACCCTGGATGGCGAGCGGCTTAACCCATCGCCATCGGTTAAGAGCTTGGGGGTTCTGTTGGACTCCTCGCTGACCATGGAGGCTCAGGTCTCCGTGGTCAGCAGGACGGCATTGTACCACCTCCGACAGGCTAGGCGACTGGCACCCTACCTGTCCAGGAACGACCTGGCCACGGTAATCCAAGCGACGGTCATCTCAAGACTAGACTACTGTAATGCCCTCTACGTCGGCCTCCCCCTGTCGACAATCCGGAAACTCAAGCTAGTGCAGAATGCCGCCGCCTGCTTGCTGCAGGAGTGCTGGTGAGGGAGCACATTACACCTATCCTTCGGCAACTGCACTGGCTTCCTATCGAGTACCGAATTGCCTTCAAGGTGTTGGTTTTGACCTTTAAGGCCTTGCACGGCCTAGGGCCTGCGTACCTGAGGGACCGCCTTACCCCGTACTCTCCCCCGAGATCACTGCGCTCAGATGAACAGAATCTGTTGTCAGTTCCATCAGTCCGCTCCTGCCACCTATCGACGACCAGACAAAGGACCTTTTCCGTAGCGGCACCGGTACTCTGGAATGCCCTCCCGGATAGCACTCGAGCTATCTCGGAGCTGGCCCCGTTCCGGAGGGCCTGCAAGACGGCCCTCTTCGGCTCAGCCTTTAATTAGGCACACCGGACCAAAAACTGTGCCGTATGTCCTCTCATTTAGTACTTGACGATGCTATATGTTTTAAATGTGGTTTTTATGTTTTATGTTTTATAAAGCGTAAGGCAACATGCTGTGACATGCTGCCTGTGCATTCTCTGTTATCTGCCCCGAGCCTGCTGGAAGGAGCGGAATACAAAAGTGAACAATAAATAAATAAAATAAAAATAAAATGTGGGGCAGTTTTTGCAGTTTAATGAACTTTCCCCATGTTTTTATGATATAACTAATTAAGAAATGACATTGGTAACCAAGGCATACAAATAGTGTGACATAGGGGGTTGTTGTTGTTGTTATTATTTATTGATACCCCGGTTTATTTCTCCCACAGGAGACTACTGCTGCTGCTTCTTCTATTAATTATATTATATTACTTAAAGCTTTCATATTTTTGTTGTTAATGGTGTTTATATATTATTATTATTATTGAATAAAAGTAAAGGTTTTCCCCTTGACATTAAGTCTAATCGTGCCTGTCTCTGAGACTCTGATGCTCATCTCCATTTCTAGCCCAAAGAGCTGGCGTTGTCCGTAGACACCTCCAAGGTCATGTGGCCGACATGGCTGCATGGAGCGCTGTTACCTTCCTGCCGGAGTGGTACCTATTGATCTGCTCACATTTGCATGTTTTCAAACTGCTAGGTTGGCAGAAACTGGTGCTAATAGCGGGTGCTCACCCTGCTCCCTGGATTCGAACCACCGACCTTTCAGTCAGCATCTCAGCGTTTAGCCCGCTTCATTAATTATATTTTTTTGTTGTTGTTGTTGTTGTTGTTGTTGATACCCTGCTTTTTCTCTCGAAAAAGAGACTCGGAGCTGCTTTCACCTTCCATTTCCTTTCAGGGAGCTCTGGCGGCATCTGCGAAAAGAGCAAGCTCTACTCGGATGGCAAGAAGAAGTCCTTGAACACTGGCATCATCACTGTCCAGAACTACGGCTCCCATGTTCCGCCCAAGGTCTCCCACATCACCTTTGCGCACGAAGTGGGCCATAATTTTGGCTCTCCGGTGAGTGCAGATGCGGTGATTCTGCAGGAGATGGAGAGCGTTGCGAGTCGGGTCAACACTCTCCTCTGGGTTCATTCGTGGTGCCATCGAAGCCATTGAACAACGGGGCAGGTGCTTCCATCTCTTTGGCAGGGGCTTATTGACTGAAGGCTTTGCTTCTTGCGTGACAGGAGGGAGCGCGTTGGTTTAGAGGCCCCTGGGGGCCATGCAGTCTGACCCCCATGTACAGACCTCAAAATCAAACGGCAAAGGCTCTGGCATAAACCAGTACAGGTGGTCCCAGTGGTCATGGGCACATTGGGTGCCGTGCCAAAAGATCTCAGCCAGCATTTGGAAACAATAAACATTGGCAAAATCACGACCTGTCAACTGCAAAAGGCCACCTGACCTGGATCTGTGTACATCAGGGGTGCTCATTGCGTCGATCGCGAGCTACTAGTCCATCTTCGGCCCCCTTCCAGGTGATCTTCGGGCCTCAACAGCCGGATAGGGTGCTCCCGCCGCTGGCCTCCGCTCCCGCAATGCTTTTTCCGTCCGCGGGACATTGCAGGAAGGAGAAAGCACGAGGCGGAGCCCTCGAAGGCTCCGCCTAGCGCTCCCTCGCCCTCTGCAATGCCCCGCGGGAGGAGCCAGCAACCGGAACAAGGAAGCGCGAGGCGGAGTCTTTGAGGGCTCCGCCTAGCGCTCCTTCGCCCTCTGCAATGCCCCGCGGGAGGGGCAATGGGCGGGAGGAGCGGCGGTGTGCGGGAGGAGCGGCGTGCGGATCGTGCGCGTGCTGGGAAGGTAGATCTTCACTTTTTTTAAAAAAGTAGCTCGCATGCTGAAAAAGTGTGAGCGCCCCTGGCGTACGTCATTCGGAAATACATCATACAGCCATAGGAGCTTGGGAAGGATTTGACTTGGGGTTTTGTGATACGAAATCCAGCATAGAGACCTCCTTTGCTGTGGCACACTGTGGTTTTGTGTCAGTAAAATAACAGTAATGTAAAATGATGTGTTTTGCGTGGCTGAGGCTAGACATTCCCCCCTCTTCCTCTCTGTCTTAGCATGATTCTGGGACCGAATGCACGCCGGGGGAGTCCAAGAGCCTGGGCCAAAAGGAGAACGGCAACTACATCATGTACGCCAGAGCCACGTCCGGGGACAAGCTGAACAACAACAAGTTCTCCAACTGCAGCATCAGGAACATCAGCCAAGTCCTGGAGAAGAAGAGGAACAATTGCTTTGTGGGTACGTTCGCCCTCAGGGGGTTCCTGGGAGATTAAGAGCATCTGGTGTTTTGGGAAACGGCACCCGACACCATTTGAAGATCATCTCTCGGCATTACTTCGCGAATGAAGATTCTTAGGAAGGACTCATCCCACGCTTTTTATAAGCGCATTGATGACTAAAAAAAAGGCCAATCTGAGATAGGCAAGTTTGGTTGCAGAAAGCACAGCAGAAAGTCTCCTTGGGTGATGTTGTTTCCAAGTATCAGTTCTTTCTGCGTTGTCGTTTCTCTTCAAGACCCACTCGGCATGTCTTCTCGAAAGAGGCCGTAGCATTGTGGAGAGTGCGTCTCCGTGCCTCCCGATGTGAGGCCAGGGTGGACCATTGTTGGTGATCAATCTGGCCGAGCCTGAGGTGTTGTTTCAGGGAGTCCTTATATCTCTTTTTGGGGGCGCCTCTCTTGCGCTGACCCGTGGCGAGTTCACCATAGAGTAGTATGTTTGGGAGGCGGTGGTCCTCCATCCTAGAGACGTGCCCTGGCCAGCGCAGCTGTGTTCTCAATAGCGTGGCCTCAACGCTGGTGATCCCTGTTTTCTCAAGGACAGCAACATTTGTCACATAGTCGGTCCAGTGTACATTTAGGATCGTGCGAAGACAGCGCTGATGAAAGTGTTTGAGGAGTCGTAGGTGTTGGCGACAGGTGACCCATGTTTCAGACCCATAGAGGAGAATAGACAGGACGATAGCTCTGTACACACTGATTTTGGTGCTTTGCCTCAGGCGCTTGTTGCTCCAGACTCTTTTGTGAAGCCTTCCGAATGCACTCTATGCCTTTGCTAATCTGTGATCAATCTCTTTATCAATCTTGGCGCCTGAAGAGATGATGCTTCCCAGGGAGGTGAACTGCTGAACGCACTTAAGCACAGATGTGCCTCTGCTGACGTGGGGATGGTGGTGTTCTCCCTGTGGTGCAGGCTGGTAGAAAACGTCCGTTTTCTTCTGGCTGACTTCCATTATGATTTGGAGATCATAATCTTTTACAAAAGCACGACCTTTCAGAGAAGGCCCAAAACCCCATTTGAGTAGAATCTTCTCAACCAGGTGTAATTATGCAAGGCAATTTGGCTTCAGTTGTTAGACTGACAACCTGTTGTCTCTGATCTGTTAGGAAACAGATAATATGCCAATGCACAAAATAGTGGTGCTTGAGAAGTGTTTTTCAGTGTCCAAAAATATATACCTACCCTCCCGCAAAACAACAAGTTTTACATCATGTGCTCAAGAGACAAAAGGATCCAAACAACATATTTGGTTTACTCACAACTTCACGTGTTCAGGTTCAGAACTTACCAGTCCAGTTACAGATACGTTTGAGATAGTTTCTGTGTGTGCGGATGGCACCAGGCATCTCTCCCACAGCAACAGCAGGCAAGCGAACTGGAACTGAACTGAGCTGGTTGCTGGGAAGGATTTGCCGGTGGCTTCCGGCGCAGGTCCTGGGTGTGCCTTCCTTCACACATGTGGCGGTGTTTTCCAGAATCGGGGCAGCCCATCTGCGGGAATGGGCTGGTGGAAGACGGGGAGCAGTGCGACTGCGGCTACAGCGACCAGTGCAAAGACGACTGCTGCTTCGACGCCAACCAGGGGGAGGACAAGCGGTGCAAGCTCCGGCCCGGGAAGAAGTGCAGGTGCGCATCTGGGGCTGAGGCTGCCGCTTGGGCTGCCCCTCAAAGGGAGCCACTTGGAATCAGCAAGGGCCCCTGAGTTATGCTCCCCTGTTGCAGGCCCTTCCCCACGCCAGTCTTTAAAGGTCCAGAGTAGAGCCTGCTGTTTGTTCATGTTTATACTCCAGGTTCAGTCACATGACCAGCACTCACTTCCACTATGTCGCCTGGAGTTAGATCAAGTCTATTTACAGGCTAGGGGCTTATCGAGCACCCTTTCCCCCAGATAATAGCAATAATAGTAACTCTTCCAGGAGTAGCTTTCTCTTATGAGGGATGGGTTCCTCTCCCTTCCTGGGGTCTCAGCCCCATTGTTCTCAACTGTGGGTTAAGTGGGGTGTTTGTAACGCGGGGCCCCCGGTGGCCGGTGCCTCCCTTTCCTTCCGCAGCCCCAGCCAAGGCCCCTGCTGCACCCAGGAGTGCGAGTTCAAGAGGTTGGGGGCCAAATGCCGCAACGACTCGGAATGCGCAGAAGAGGGGCGCTGCAACGGCACCTCCTCCTTCTGCCCAACCTCCAGGCCCAAGCCCAACCTGACCGACTGCAACAGGAACACACAAGTCTGCATCAACGGGGTAAGTGGCCATCTTCTCAGAGAGGGAAGCTGTGGAATGGGGCATTCGTGATTTATTCCATGTGGACAAGGCAGGCCCGGGCCAACTTCAGCCCTCCCTCCAGGCGTTTTGGACTTCCAACTCACATAATCCCTGACAGCCAATATTATATTGTTATTATATTTTATTATTCTGTATATTATTGTAATAATAATAATATTATTATATAATTTTAATATTTGTTGTGATATTATGTTATTATAATTGTACATTATTTTATTATAATTTATTAGATTTGTTGATATTTTAAATATTATTATATTATAATTATATTATAATATTATTACCGGCTGTTAGGAATTGTGGGAGTTGGAGTCCAAAAGGCCTGGAGGGAGGGCCGAAGTTGGCCCAGGCCTGGGTTAAGGAGTCAAATAGAAAGCTTGTTGCCCTTTGAGGATTATACATTCAGGCCTCCTATAGATTGGCGCTTCTTTTATTTGGCCCTTCCTTCCCTTTTTGAAACAGGGAGACTTTGAAAAGTCTTTCAAACCGGAGCAACGTCCATTGTCATGGCCAGAGTGACTATATATGTTCTTTTATTATCAAGGGAACAGTGCAACAGGGCCGCTGATGACATGCAAATAGACAAGGGGAGACCACATTTGGATTTTAAATGTGACTTTTATTAAAATATATAAGTTGTAACAATCACGTTTGAGCATAAAAGCATAAGAAGGAGCGCGATGTAATGAATCAGGTTAATATACAAGCATTCAAAAGAAACTTGGATACAAAACAGTTGGATGAATCAGTCTGCTAAGCAAATACCTCCTACAAAACTTCAAGTGACCCTTAACCTCTAAACCTGCTAAGGATTAAAGATATCACCTACTACAATAATTGAAGAAGAGAATTATAACCAATTAGTTCAAATAAATGCTAATTATTCTGAAAGTGTGATCTAAAGGCAACGGAAAGATACTTAGAAAGAGAAACAGAAAGATAGCAGTTATGTGTAAACATTTAGCATTCAATTTTAAAGCACAGCAGCATTTAGCAGCATTTCTTAAGGGCATGCATGCCTTACACACACACAGCAAGCAATCACAAGCTCACACATACACACGCACACACGGACTGCATTCACACCTTCATACATAGAAGGTAGATAGAAATGCTCTCCCCAAATCCATGGCCAGGTAATTTGGGATTTTTTGCCCCCCCCCCCCCCAAATCCATAGCCAGGCGACTTGCAAGAAGAAGCTGGATGGTTCCCCACCTGGACCAGAGAACCAGCAGCGCCAGAGGCGAAACCTGGGATCTTATATCCGTTTTCTCCACTTTCCCTCCATCCGTGGCCAAAACTGACAGTTATTAATTTAATCCCATTCTTCTGTTATCACTCCATTCTTTGACGCCACGAGCGTATCGGCCGACTTGTCCATGCTTAGGTTTGTTCTGTACTTCTCAAGCTTGAGTGGTTTCCAAGATAAAGGAAAACCCGCTTCTCCCTGCCAAGTCTCCAGGCCCTCCCCTACCAGCATGCATTGCAGATCTCCATGTTTCTCTGGCCTATCTGACACAACTTTGGTTCTTGCAGAAAATCACATACTTCAGCCATACACATCCACGCATATCATGCTATCCTCACACCATCAGGGCATCATCAAAACACACGATCGTTTAGAAACACTCTGGAGAATACATGTGTTAAAACATATTTCCATAACATACATACTGAAATACACAAAAGAAGAGTTAGACATAGCGTGGAAGTTTAAAATTCCTGGTTGAAACTGCCTGGGTAGGCCATGAAGATGCTCCCAGTTCCCAGCACCTTGTTGTCATGATGATCATTGATGTACGTAGTAGTGATATCTCACTGTAGAGCGGCAACCGAACCCCCCTTTTCTCCTTTGGGTTCCCTGAAAGGGCTTTTTTGAGATCCACCAGGAAGGTCAAAATGCCCACAGCAGCGTTTGGCAGTTGTGGCAAAAGGTCTTTGGTTGAGGGTCATGTGCTTCCTCCTCAGCAATGCGCCGGCTCCATCTGTGAGAAGTACCTCCTGGAGGAGTGCACTTGCGCCAGCACGGACGCCAAGGACGACAAGGAGCTCTGCCACGTCTGCTGCATGAAGAAAAGTAAGCCGGGCTGGGTGTGGGCGCAAGGGGCTCCCCTCTCCCTCCTTAGTAGCAAAACCTCGGCACCACAAGGAGGCAGGCGAGCACATCTTTCAGCTCCTGAGCATGAATGAGTGCTCCACGTTCCCATTCATTTGGCTACTGAGCTGTCTAAGCGGCTCATCGGCCTTATCATTCCAGTTGGAGATGAGTAGCATAGAGCGGAAACTGAGGAACGCGCTAGGCAAGGATGGAGGGCTGAAGTTGGTCCTCCAATATATAAACATGGCGAACCTTTTGCCTTCTTGCTTTCCTTCCTTCCTGTGATGCGCGCAGTGCGGCCGGAGACGTGTGCCAGCACCGGTTCGGACGTGTGGAAAGAGTTCTTCCAGCACAAGACCATCACGCTGCAGCCGGGGTCGCCCTGCAACGACTTCAAGGGCTACTGCGACGTCTTCATGCGCTGCCGCCTGGTGGACGCCGACGGGCCCCTGGCCAGGCTCAAGAAGGCCATCTTCAACCCCGAGCTCTACGAGAACATTGCCGAGTGGATCGTGGTACGTCTCAGGGTTGGATGTTCAGGCCGGGGGCCCGAGTTACAAACATTGGGCTTGCAAAGCACTCCTAGGTTTATTCGGGGGGGAAAATCAGTAAAGAAGATAAAGAAATCGCTGAGCGAAGGGGGCCCCAATATGGAAGGAAGGAAGGAAGGAAGGCGGGCGGGCCTGAGCCTCGAGAGTGTCTTGGTCTCCCTTGACGGCCTGTGGGCGCCTTGTGTCCCCTCTGCTTCCAGGCGCACTGGTGGGCTGTCCTGCTGATGGGCATCGCCTTGATCATGCTGATGGCCGGCTTCATCAAGATCTGCAGTGTCCACACCCCCAGCAGCAACCCCAAGCTGCCGCCGCCCAAACCACTCCCAGGTCTGTGTATGCAGATGTGTATGTGTGTGTGCATATATATAGGTAATTGGGTAAATTAAATATTTAAAATATTTGCTGAGGGGGGATTGGTGGGTAAGGGGCTCGCTTTCTCAGCTCTCCTCTGTGTTCTCTGACTGTGTTCCCCCTTAATGTGTATGCTTTAATATGTGCTTTTATGGGTGTATTTTAACTATGTTGTAAAGAGAGGTGGGAAAGTAAAAATAATGATAATTGTTATTATTTGTTCTAGAATGTTTACCGAAAAGCTCTGTGTGTGTGTATACACCTATGGTATTATTATTATTATTGTTTTATCTCTTTGTTTTAATTATGTTGTGTCCCTCCTCAAGCCGTAAAGAGAGATGGGCAATAATAATAATAATAATAATAATTAATAATGTTGTTTCCTCTCTTTGTTATAACTCTGTTGTGCCCCACCTGGAGACGTACAGAGAGGTTGTTGTTGTTGTGATTCCTGTGATGCCAACGGTGTGTTGTTGTTGTTTGCTCTGCAGGCACCTTGAAGCGGAGGAGGCCCCCTCCGGCGGCGCAGCCCCCTCCCCGCCAGCGGCCCCGGGAGAGCTACCAGATGGGGCACATGCGGCGCTAAGCGAGGAGGATGGGGGTGGCGTTCTGTTCCGTATTTTTTCTTTCTTAATTTTTTTGCCTTGGTTCTTCCTAGTGCCTACAGTGGGAAAATTTCGCTCCAAAGAGAATCCGATGCTAAGCCATCGTGATGATAGTCCCTGGTCTCACTTTTCAAAACCACGAAGGAGGAGGGACGTCAAGACCCTCGACCCGGCGGAGAGTGTCGGAAACAAGGTCCTCTTGGACCGGATCTGCGGTTTCTGCCCCTCCTTCCCTCCTTCGGCTCTTCTTCTTCTTCGCAGTTGCCTTTTCTCCTCCTCCCTCCTTCGCTCGCAGGCAAAATGCGGATCAGATAGTTTCTATTTTTCAACAACTGTCCAAAGGCTAGGAAGCGGGACCCGCCTCCCTCCGCGTGGGAGGCACGACCGGTTTTGGGCCAATGTACATAACGGGGACCGGGGGGGGGGGGGCAGGGGGGGATCATTGGTAATATGCAGAGCATTGTTCTTTCTAATGTACCTTCTTTCTTTTTCTGTGCGCAATTGTTCAAAACACAAAAGGAGAGGGGAGAAAAAAGAGGATTGCAATATGGATGTTTTCTTTGTACGACAAGCCTTTGAGGACGAAGAAATTTCACTTGACCTTCAATTGACCTACTCAGGATATATAATAAAAACAGAGGTTGGGGGTGGTGGTGACCAGCGTTTGGGTCACGGAGAATCACGCCCGGCCCTTCCCTTCCCTTTTTGATTTCAAAAGCAAACAAAATGTGACCTGTGTTGTCGTAGCTCTTATTATTCTTATTCTTGCTGATGCACGCTTCTGGACGCAAGGACCCTTCCCTTCGGATCGAAAGGCCTTTCCGCCTCATTCCATGCCTTGGAAAATGGCGGAAGTGCCAACATCGCCTCCCTTTTCCTTGTTCCATGCGCCAACCTTTTTTTCCCCGAAACCAGGAGGGTGTGCTAACAAGAGGGATTCCCTTTCGCCCTTCGCCTGCCGTTCTCTTCTATGACCAACGATATCGATATATTTTTCTGTTAGAAAGATACGCCTGTGTTTCTATTTTTCTCAGAAGGTTGTGTTTCCGGCTTGCTTTTTTCAGCGACACTCTGGATAAGTCTTAATTTTCCGCAGTCATTCTGGCACATTGGGGAGAGAGGTGGACCGCTCTGTGTGTGTATGTGTGTATGTCATCTTCTGTTTTAATTTAACACGTGACTTCCAAGTAATATGTTTTTGGGCTTATTTTCAGCATGATAACTGTGTGTGCTTTCTTTCTTTTTTTTTGGTAAGGATAACCACTAAAAATCAAAAAGATTTGCTATTTGCAAAACGGCCCTCCAACGAAAGAGAAGCGAGGCCCGCAGCATCATTTGCAAATGGCCTTGACATAATAAAAGAGGTCAGGCCCACTGCATTATTTGCATATTTGCATATTATTTGCTCTGCTAGGCCCCTGTATTGGCAGAGCCAGAAAGGTTCCAGCTACCAAACCTTTTGGCGCCGGCTCCTCGCTGGCACGAGGAGGAGGAGAAAGCGAAAGACCCCACCCCTGGAGCCAGCCAATGGGAGGCCCGGCTGCAAAACGTCCTCCGCGGCCAGTACGTTTTGGCCCCAGGCCATGGCGCTGGCACGAGGAGGAGGCGGGAAAGCCCCACCCCCATGGCTCCCCCCCTCCCTCCTCCCTTCGTCATGCCGGCCTCAGAAGCGGCCAAAATCTCCCTTTTCAGGCCGGCATGGAGGCCTTAGGAGGGAGGGAAGAGCCGCGGGGAGGCTCCCCACGGCTCCTCCCTCCCTCGTAAAACTCTCATGCCGGCCTGAAAAGGGTGATTTCAGCCACTTCTGAGGCCAGCATGATGGCTTTAGGAGTGCCAGCGAGGAGGCGGGGTGAAGCCGGCGGCGGGGCAGAGCCTTTGGCCTAGGGTGCCAAAAGGCCATGATCCGGGCCTGGCATTTTGCATCACCATCCACCTGGAGTCGCACCCGCACACCAGCCTGCGGCAATGGCAGCTGCGGCCGGATGCGCCCCTAGCCCACGTGGCGCCCTGAGGCGGCCGCCTAATTTGCCTCCATTAAGATCCGCCCCTGATTGTTCGCAAATGGCTTTTACACAAAAGAGAGGCAAAGACCACTGCGTTGTTTGCAAATAAGACTGAGGCCAGGAAGCTCAAACAGCACAAGATGCACCCAAAACGTTTGCTACAAGTGTATATATAACTGGCATTTTTTTAAAATAGAAGGGATAGCGGGAGACCGAGCTAGTGCGCTGAACTGCTACGCAGGGAACGGGAGAGGGTACTGTTGGGGGCCTTGCCATATTCTTATGAGGCTGCAAATCAAGAACGAGGAGACCTCGGGGCTTCTTCGCTAAAGAATTCAGATTTTGGCCAGGGCAGTTTCCCCTTTTATGGTTTTCTATTATTGTTTTGGGGAGGGGTCGTTTCCTCCCCCCCCTCCCCTGTTTTCCAAGAGTCTTAAGGTTTACACACGCATTCTCTTAAACGCAAAGCCAGCGAGGCCAAAAAAAGAGGAGAAATGAAATTGCATTAAACGAAACGAGAATACGAAAACGGGAATCTCTTTCCTTGTAAAACTTGTAAAAAGCGACAGACTTTTTTTCCACAAACGAAAACAGCGCAGCTTTTTTTGTACCGGGTTTCGAGGCGGCTTTTGTACACGGACCGACCGGCCCTCTTTCCCTCCCTCCCAGACCCACGGACTCTATACATACTTCTTCTGAAGGATCCGAACCGGTCAGAGAAACGCCCGTTGTTTGCTTTCAAAGACGCGTTTTGGGGATCTCTTTCTTACGTTCCTCCTTTCGAGCTGCGCAGAGATTTGCATTTCTAAAACAGTGGCTTTTATTATTATTGCAACAACAACAACAAAACAAAGCAGTCGATCTCGGGACGGATGTAAATTCCTTGCTTGTCATGTTCTTATCCTGTGGCGAAAAGGTTCTGACTTCCCTGTTTTTATTATTATTATTATTATGGTTATGATTATGATTAATTATGGAGATGACTTGAGGGAGGGAGGGGGAGGGGGTGTCCTCGGTTTAAGGTTTCTTCCTTTTCTGCAAAGAGGAAAACAAAACAAAACAAAAAGTGCACTGAACTCTCTCCACTACGAACCAGTCCAGACGTGGTCAAAACACAAACAGGAAAATCAAGGCAAACGATTGCGATCTAATACTACTGTCAGTTTAATGTCCACTGTGTTTTATACAGTATCTCTTCTTCTTCTTTTGTTTTGGTTTTTTTTTTTTTTTTGGTTCACTTTGGAAAAATTTTTACTAAAAAAAAAGTTGCAAAAAAAAATTAAAATAAATGAAAGTATTGTGCAAAACAAATGTAAGTTTTTTTTGAAACTTGAAAATGCATTAATAAATAGATCTGATGAAAAACAAAAGAGAGAGCCGAGGCCGAATTTTATTTCCCGGAAGTCTGACCCACTTTTGCTATTTAAAAAGCTGTTTCCCCCTCTTCTGACTGTGGAGAGGCTTCGAAATGCATCACAAAACTACAAATCCCATACAGTAGAACCAGTACAGGTCTGTGCTTTAATGACTTATTGGGAAGGAGCAGAGGGACGTCGTCCCACGCTCCCTTCTGCACATGTTCTCTTACTCTTATACGCAGATGATGCCGTGTCATTGTCCTCATCTAGTATCGGCAGGGGCGGTCTAAGGTAATTTCAAATGGTAAGCGAACATTATTTTGCCCCCCCCAAAAAAAACATTAAGTAAATGAGGCCCCAGTGCTTGCATCCCACTCCTGCCTGGGCGCAGGCTTCCTCTGCCCGGCCTTGGGTGGCTTCCTGGCGGTCACTGCTGGGAAGCGGCTTCTCCCCAGAGACATGGCGCTCTGTTTCCGCAGAGCAAGAGAAGGCGGGCTTGAAAGTGCCAATCTCTAGAGGCCTGGCGCGCATTGCCAGGGAAACCCCGCCTTGCGGAGGGGGCGGGGCTAAGGCTCGAAATGAGCGTGCCCTGCCTCGTGGGCGGAAGGAGAGGAGGGGCGGGCAGGTCTCGCAGGGAGACAGACAGACGGGAGGGCATGACGTTACCTTAGCAGCACGCACATTTTTAGCCGCGTGACGCTGTGAGAAGGGGGGGGGGTTGTGTTTGTAATGTGCAGCATTCATTAGAAGGGGAAAAACACCTTGCTCCCCTCTTACTCGGTAGTTAGGTAATACCGAGTCCTGGAGCCCTGTTGGGAAGAACTCTGCAGACTGGCGAAGACAGCAAGCACAGACAGAGCCATGTTTTCCATTGCACAAGGCCCAAAAGCAGAACATCGGCCGAACGTTGTCTGGCGGGTGGGGGAATGCGCCCTTTACCCAGATCATCCAGATGGCGCCCCACGCAGCGGCGTCCTTTGCCTACCTGTAGGACCGCCCCTGAGTATCTGCCTTCAATGCTCGATTCATTGCTTTGCCAATTATTGTGAAATAAATTGGCTGGAAATTAGCTAAACCGTGGTCCATACTGACAGGATTCCCGGGCCCTTCTGTGCCCCGTGTCTTCCCTTCTGGTGCAGTGTAACCCACATAAATATCCCTTACAATGGGGTCCCTCTTAGAATAGAAGGGGGGATGGATAGATAGACAGGTATGGATGATAAATGACAGCAATGGATAGATCACTGATTCTCAAAGTGGGTGGTACCACCCCCTGGTGGGCAGTGGGGTGATCCAAGGGGGCGGTGGGAAGCTCAAGGGAATTTTTTTTTGGGGGGGGGGTGAACAATTGGCCATTTAAGAGGGGTCACGTGGCCCTCTTTGGCCCCGCCCCCTTCGCTTTGACCCCCACACAGTGCAGCTGCAGTGCAAAGGCCTCCGCCTCCTCCGGCGGGGCCCATCCGTTGTCCATACTCCCCCAAACATATTGTTTTTGTGATTAATCACTATGCTTTAATTATATTCAATTTGTAACAATGAAAATACATCCTGCATGTGAGATATTTGCATTAGAATTCGTAAGAGTAGCAAAATTATGAACTAGCAACTAAAATATGGGTGGGGGTCACCACAACATGAGGAACCTTATTTAGGGGTCACGGCATTAGAAAGGTCGAGAACCACAGCATTCATACATATATCTTTCTGTTTAATTGCTATCAAATTTTTAAAAAATATTTCAGGGGGGGGGGTCAATTTTTTTCTGGAAAGGGGGCGGTAGGCCAAAAATGTTTGGGAATCACTGTAGATAGATGGATAGATAAAAATGATAGACTATTTTATATCAAAAGCATTGCATAAATTAGTATAAAAACTGATTAAAAAAATAGGAGCACAGGCAGCTAAATATCTTTTGACCCAAAACGGGCGACAG
Source organism: Anolis apletophallus (assembly GCA_030556195.1). Lineage (NCBI taxonomy): Eukaryota > Metazoa > Chordata > Lepidosauria > Squamata > Anolidae > Anolis > Anolis apletophallus. Next base: position 44,887,211 of record JARBWK010000015.1, on the reverse strand, counting down.
CAACGTCATTGTCATTCCTCCTCTGTGCATGAGGCAGGGCACAGTGGACAAGCAGACAGGCGCGGAGAGGTCTGTTCTGCTCCACAGCCACACAAGGCGGGGGGTTCTTGGAGGTGGTGCCGTTTTGCCAGGTTGTCTTCTGACCTGCCCACTCTGCTTCAGAGTCTGTTCAGGGACTTCCAAGTTGCCCATTCCCTACCTCGTGGGGGGCCATCCAGTTGGGATTTCCTAGTTTAGCAGCCCAGAGGGAGACCCTTGCTGTCGCTGGGGGGACGCCAAGGGGAGTGGTCATTCTCATAAAGCTTTCGCTTGATTTGCATCTACTGGGAGGAGGCTGGTAGCCATGCCGTGGGGGGCTTTCACAGGGTTCAACCTTATTTCTCTCACATAGGGCCGGTTCGTCCATTAAACAAACTAAGGGAATCAAGGGAATCCGTAGTTACTGAAATGGACATCCAAGTGCCACCTCTGTGTTGATGGAGGCAGGCAGGATTTCCCCGGGTACTAGTTGTGGGTGGTCGGGAGCAGGTGAGGGTTCTGCCCTCCCTTCTGCTCGAGATCCCCGTGTACAACTGGTGGGCCACTGTGTGACACAGAATGCTGGACTAGCTGGGCTGAGGCCCGATTCAGCATGGCTCTTCTTATGTTCTTATGTTCTAAGCTGGCGCGTAGGGCGACGTCACCGGGGAGGGGCGATGTCACCCGGGAGGGCGCGCCGCGCCGGCCCCCCGCCACCCGCGCCGCCCATTCCGTGCTGCCTTGCGCGCGGCCAGGCCTCCGCAGCCGGCCCTGCAGCCGCTGCGCGTGCCGCGCCTTTGATCGGCAGCCCGGGGCGCTCCGACCACGCTTCTGCATGCGCGCGAGCTTTTTTGCGCATGCGTACTGGCTCCTGCTTTGGAGCCAGTGCACGTGCGCAGATTGGCGCATGCGCAGTGGCCGCCAAAGCGGGAGGCGCGCTCTGGAGCCAGTGCGCGTGCAGATTGGCGCATGCGCACAGGGGGGCGCATTTTTTTTGCGTACCCCCTGGGAACAGCTTGGTCCGCCCCTGCTCTCACATTGAGCAACTTCACGTTGCACATGGGGGGGGGGCAATGCCAGCTGGCTTGTAGAGTTTATCAACAGGTGTAGGTTTAAGACATCCCGTGATTATTCTGCATGTTTCATTCAATGCTACGTTCACCTGCTTTGCATGGGCAGATTTATGCCAAACGGCAGGCAGATTCGGCAGTCAAGTCAGACAAGCATTGGTCTTAAACATTTGAATGATAGACTAATAAATATGGATAGAGAGCGTAACAGATATGGATGACAGAGGTGATGGATTAAAATGGTAATAGATAATGGATGAGAAAGGGACTAATGGATATGGATGAGAGAGATAATAGACGGATTAAAGTGATAGATGTAGATATGGACGTGAGAGACGAATAGTCTGATGGATATGGACGATAGAGATGATAGATGGAAATGGTAGACTGGATGAGAGATATGAAAGAGATGTAATGATAGGCGGATAGAAAATGATATAGATATGGATGAGAGAAAGACAAATAGACTGATAGATATGGTAGGTAGGTAGGTAGATAGATAGATAGATAGATTCCTGGTGGGCTTGACTCATGACCTGTGGCCTGAGAAGAACAGAACGCATTTGGGCCGACTCGGCCCCGCTTTTTCTTAAGTTGCTTTATTCATCCTTTATTCCTCCTGAGTCGGACTCCTCTTGGGTAAACGTCAGTCCTTGTGCGTTTGGGTTTCTTTACCTTCCCCCATGTCTGCTTACGGAAAGAAATAAGAACAGGAAGAGGAAGGGGCGAAGGCTTGGGAGGGTCCTTGGCGGATCCCGCCTTATCCCTGTGCCCTGCGTAGCTGTTCACACCGGACGAACATTTTCTCCTGGCCGGGATACAGGCGCAAATCGTCCACCGTTTGGGAACAGAAGGTCATCCTAGAAGCAGAAGGAAGGGGGAGAGATATAGATATACACACACGCAACAATGCACTCAGTGAAAAGACAAAGTATAAAAAATGTTATTACTAAATCTATACAAATAAAAATGTAACGTTCGTTTGTGGGATTAACAGCGGTCCTGGGGGCAATGAGGGCTTCCCTCCGTCTCCTCGCGGCACGCCCTCCTTGAGTCAAGGAAGGAGGGCGCAAGAAGGAGAAGAAAGGAAAGGAATCCCCCGGGCCCTTGCAGCGTGCCCTCCTTCCTTGACTCAAGGAAAGAGGGCGCACTACAAGGAGGAGGAGGGGGAGGGAAGCCCCACCCCCGGGACTGCTGCCAGGCATGCGCAGCAGGAGGGCGCAAGCGCCTCTGCCTCCGCCATGTTCCTGGATGCCACGCATGTTCAGCAGCGGCCCCGGGGGCTTCCCTCCGCCGCCTCCTCACACCCTCCTTTCTTGACAAGGGAGCGAGAGCTATGGCGAGAGGGGGGGACCCATTCCCTCCCCCGCTGCCCCCTCGCAGCACTCTCCCCCTGCCCTCCCCCGAGAGAGGGAGAGAGTCATCTCCATGCCACATGTTGTTTCAACAATTTTTTTTGGTCCGTGTGAACTGCGCCCCCTTGGCTTGCGCCCCTAGGCCATGGCCTAGGGTGGCCTTATGGGTAATCCGGGCCTACCCCAGGCCCCTGATTAGGGATCGATCGCCTCTCTCTCCCACCTGCCACCCTGTGCAGAGCCCCTTGCTTCCTTCCCTTTGGGCCCACCTTCTGCCACGTCCAGGCCTTGCATGGGCCCTTCTTACCTCCCTCCCAATCTTCGTCCTCTCTTTGTCAGCTCCACCAAACAGGGGCCTCTTCTTCTTTTTTTCCCCCCCTGGTGAGGTGGGCGGGGGCTGCTCCGTGCAGGCGCCGCTCACCAGGCTTTGCCCCCCCTTGCCTGGGCGCTGACGGGAAGAGAGCCTTGCAGTCCTCAGCCTTTTGGGAGTGGGCCTTGCTCGCCCAGCACTGGGCCCTTTTTTCTGCCACAGCTGCAGGGTGCCTTACGTCCGACCCCGCCTTCGTGCCCACCTGCCAAACAGGCAGGAAGGCATCCGGCAGTTGCGGCTGAAAGAAGAAGGGTCCGGCGCCGGGTAAGCGAGGCCTGTCTCAAAAAGCGGCTCTTGCCTGTGCCACACCGGACCCAGAAAGGCCAAAGGCTGCAAGACTCCCTTCCCACCGGCACCCAGGCAAGAGAGAGAGAAGGAAAGAAAAAAGGGAAGGAAAGGGGGAGAGAAGAAAGAAGGAAAGAGAAGGGAGGATAGAAGCATAAAGTGAAGGAAGGTAGGAAAGGAGGTAGAGAAGGAAGGAAGGAGAGAAAGAAGAAGGGAAAGAAAAAGGAAGGAAGAGGGGAGAGAAGAAAGGAGAGAGAAAGAAGGAAAGAGAAGGGAGCATGGAAGCATAGAGTGAAGGAAGGTAGGAAAGGAGGTAGAGAAGGAAGAAAGAGAAGAAGGGAAAGAAAAAAGAGAAGGAAGAAAGTGGTAGAGAAGGAAAGGAAAAAGGGAAGGAAGGAGAGAAAGAAGGGAAAGAGGGAGGGAAGGTTGGCCACAGCACCTTGTGGCAGGTACAGTATAGCTAGTTATTATATTAAGAAAAGTGTGCCGATGAAAATCGTGGCCGTTTTGGGCTATGTAAAATTCACAGAGGATCATTTTTCTAAGCAAAATTTACCTAGGATTGTTTTGCATGTAAAACCGCAATATTTTCTGCACACAAAGGGGTGTTTTCTGCAAGTACACATGCCAAAACATTGTTTTCTCCACAATTCTTTGTAGAATAATTTTCTGCACACAAAGGGCTTGCACAAAAATATTTTTCTGCGCAAATTTTTGTAGAACAATTTTTTGCACACAAAAATGTTCTGCATATATCTTTGCAGAATAATTTTCTGCACACAAAGGGTTTTTTTCGTGCACACAAAAAATCTTATTTTCTGCACAAAGTTTTGTAAAACAATTTTCTGCACCCAAAAGGCTTTCTTGCATACACAAAAAAAATCTGCACAAACCTTTGTAGAATAATTATTTGCATACAAAGAGCTTTTTGACACATGAAAAATTAATGTTCTGCACAAATCTTTTCAAAGTAATTTTCTGCACACATCTATATATATAAAATGATAGCTGTCATCCTAAGTAGCCTATACACAGCAAAACCACACAAGGCAGACACACAAAAACAGCCCACATACACACAAAACCCCTACAAGGTATGTTTACCACCCGAAAAAATCCAAAAAAATATTAAACAATAAGGTCAAAATACACAAATAAAAAGAACTACAACTCCCATAATCCCCCACGCTAATGCAGCACAGCGCATGCGCGTAAACAACTGCGCACACAAAATGGTTTTCCCTCCTCTCCCCCCCCCCCCCCCACCACGGAGAAAATGAGAAGAGGGCCCGCCATCTTCCCACAGGCCCGCTGCTCCACAGCTGCCTCGGCCTACCCTATCTCTCTGCGGATTCGACGCCCAGTGGGGTGAGTGTCTGTCTGCTTGCGCCGCCACTGGCTGGCACAGACACAAAAGGAGAAGAAGATCCTGCCAACTTCACCAAAGAGGGGGCCTCCATTGGTGGCGCAGCCCAGCCGCCCTCTCGCCTCCGCCGGCCTTAAAAACAGACCTGGCGGAGGGTGGGGGGTCTCCGTGGGAGGGAGAAAGGAAGGAAAGGATAGAAGGAAGGAAGGAAGGAAGGAAGGAAGGAAGGAAGGAGAAAGGAAGGGAAGGATAGAAGGAAGAATGGATGGAAGGAAGGAAAGGAGAAGAAAGGAAGGAAAGATGAAGGATAGCAGGAAGGAGGGGAGGGGAAAGGAAGGAAAGGATAGAAGGATGGAAGGAAGGAAAGAAGGAAGGGGAGAAGAAAGGAGAACATACACACATACACACACATATATACATACACAGAAATATACAAATATACACATACACACATCTGTACTTACACACATCAACGCATATACACGCATATACATATACACATATACATAACTACACACACAGTCCCCAAGTTACAAACATCCCACAGCAACGCGTGGCCAGGTCAGCTAGTTTATAATATTTTTCTGTACACAAGAAATCTTTTGTTTTTTGCATAAACGTTGGTAGAATAATTTTCTGCGCACAATGGGCTTTCTTGCACAAGCGAGAACAATCCCTTGTGATTTTTCTTTTGGTAGAATAAGCCTTAACTGCAACTTTTGGAGACCTTTCTTGCAGCAAGATAGTATTTTGCTCATTGTTTTGATTCAAGCCAGCAGGCACCGCTAGGCTCCAGCTGTGTCCCAGAGCCAACCCGTAGGCCCTGTTTGGGAACGGGGCCCTTTTGGGGGCGAGTTTCCATGCTGCTCTTACTTCTGCTGCGTCTCCCCCGCCTTGACCCGGATGGTCTTGACGATGAGGCCCGGCCGGCGGTCGCCTTTGCCCCAGGGGATGATGGTCTGGACGGTGTCCCAGATGTTCTCCCAGATGGCAATCCCCTCCCATTTCAGCTTGATCATCATCAGCTCCCCGAGGTCCGTCTCCAGCGGGACCAGGAACGTGTAGGTCTTGTTCCCCGTGATGCCCTCGACTCTTGATGGAGAAAAAGGGAGAAGGGGGACAGGACCCCCGGGTTCAAGTCTGGCCACCAACGGATTGCGAGCTCTTTGACTTGCATGGTATTCTCTCATCAGAACTTGCAAGAGATCGAGGGAACAGCTACAAACATAGTTCAGTATATCTATGTCGGGCATAGGCAGACTTCAGTAGGCTGTTAGGAATGGTGGGAGTCGAAGCCCAAAACACCTGGAGGGCCAAAGTTTGCCCATGCCCCATCTATATTCTATAGCTCTATATATAATAATACACATATATTTATTATGTATATTTGGTATGTATGTATTTTCCAAGATGGGCTCCACTTCCAGAAAACACTGTGATCTGGACCAAATTATCTATTCTAGGTATGCCGTCTATCTATGTATATAATAAAAGTCAGTGTTTGGGGAGGGCAGGAGGTACGGAGGAATATGTGGCAGCGTTTCGATTGGTTGCCACTGTGGGATTATTTGCATAAAGGACTCTGATTGGCCAGCCTCAGAACTCCAACATTATAAGGCACCAGACAGAGGGGATTGGTTGCCACTGAGGGAGTATCTGCATAAAGAACTCTGATTGGCCGCTGCGGCCCCCAAGAAAGACCGATAAAGACCATACTTGGCACACAGAGCCCTCATGACCCACTCTATCTTCTACTGCAGTTTGGAGGAGGGTGGACCATGGATGATGGGACTTGAAGTACCAAAGACCAACCTTGGCACACAATGCCTTTCTCAAATAACCCGGGCACCGCCGGGCCCCCAACTTAGTGTATATAATAAAAGTCAAAGTATCTATGTATTTTCCAAGATGGCCCCCACTTCCAGAGAACACTGTAGCTCCCGCCAACCACGGATCTGGACCAAACTTGGCACACAGACCCCACATGACCAACAGAACATACTGAAGGGGGTTGAGGCGGACGGACCCTGGATTCTGGGAGTTATAGTTTACCAGCTTCCAGAGAGAATGCTCAATCCAGCGGACAATGGATCTGGGCCAAACTTGGCACACAGACTCAACATTGCATACCGATAGGGTTTAGGGGCTTTGATCTTGAATTCTGGGAGTTGTAGTTCACCCCCACTCAGAGAGCAATGTGAACCCAAATGATAATGGATCTGGATCAAACTTGGTAAGCACACCCCAAAGGCCATCTAGCCCAATCTTAGAAGATAGCTAGATAGATAGATAGATATCTTAGAGTTGGAAGGGACTCCAAAGGCCATCCAGTCCAACCTTAGAAGATAGAGAGATGGATATAATGACAATGATTTCCCCCGCATTGTGTTAGAAGTGAGCAAAGCACGTCGGAAAAGAGTGTGAGGGGCTCACAGGGTGATGGAGATGTCCTCCACGTCTCCCCGGCTCCCCGTCAGAGAAATCGTGAACGTCGGGTCGATCTGCTTCGGACGGAACTCATTCACAAAATGGATCTTGAACTGGTAGTGATAGACTACGGAAAAGAGACAGGTCGAGGTCAACACACAGGGTCATTTGGAGCCTTTCTTCCCACCCGGGAGACCCTCACATCCCGCACAAAAGGAAGAGAAAGCGGGACCCGCCTTGCAACAGGAAGGGTGGGAAAGGTTGTTCCTGGGTTATCAGGATTATCCTTGGCTTAATCTCCATTTTGTGTATTTTAATGTGTATTTTATAGATGTATGTTTTGGGGTGTAACTTGTGTGTAACTTTTATAGAGGTGTGTTTTGGTGTGTAACTTGTGTGTAACCTTTATAGAGGTGTGTTTTGGTGTGTAACTTGTGTGTAACTTTTATAGAGGTGTGTTTTGGTGTGTAACTTGTGTGTAACTTTTATAGAGGTGTGTTTTGGTGTGTAACTTGTGTGTAACTTTAATAGAGGTGTGTTTTGGTGTGTAACTTGTGTGTAACTTTTATAGAGGTGTGTTTTGGTGTGTAACTTGTGTGTAACTTTTATAGAGGTGTGTTTTGGTGTGTAACTTGTGTGTAACTTTTATAGAGGTGTGTTTTGGTGTGTAACTTGTGTGTAACTTTTATAGAGGTGTGTTTTCGTGTGTAACTTGTGTGTAACTTTTATAGAGGTGTGTTTTCGTGTGTAACTTGTGTGTAACTTTTATAGAGGTGTGTTTTGGTGTGTAACTTGTGTGTAACTTTTATAGAGGTGTGTTTTGGTGTGTAACTTGTGTGTAACCTTTATAGAGGTATGTTTTGGTGTGTAACTTTTATAGAGGTGTGTTTTGGTGTGTAACTTGTGTGCAACTTTTATAGAGGTGTGTTTTACTATGTGTATTTGTGGTTGTTTTTGCTGTACTTACGTGTTTTAATTGTTCTGTCACCTGCTTCAGGCTATGAGGAGAGGCGGGTATGGAATACAATTGTTGTTGTTGTTGTTGTTGTTAGATGATGATGATAATTATACTCATCATCATCACCATTATCATTATCCCGCTTTCCTCTCTTAACTGAAACCCAAAGCAGCTCAAAACATCTGATGAATCGGGCCCCACATTTCTGGTTTTCGTCCAAAATACAAATGAAGGGGCCACATAGATGCGTTTGGATGTTGTGCTCTTTTTGTTCTAGCGGCCTGGGGTTTTCCGCGTGATTTTTTGTACAATTTTAAAGGAAGACCGTGGCTGGTCACTTGACGGAGCCTGAGATAATAAGCACAGTGTTCTTTCCCATCGGCTGCCTTCAAAGGCGGCTCTTGTTTGCCGTGTCTTTGACCTTTAGGAAAGCGAAAGAGGCCTTTCCTCCCGAAGGCACGCCATGGAAGTCGCAGCAAGAAGGTCATTGGAAGGAGGCCAAATTGGTGACTTCTGGCCCCATCGTTTTCACGGGTTCAACCCATTTGGGGACAGCAGGAAACAGCCCTGGTCTAAATCCCAGCAAGAACCCATTGAATTGGAACCAGCACTTTGGCGAAGCCCACCGGTCCAATACGTTTGCTCTACTTGGACACAGCCATAGGATGCGGGCACTTTGCTGAATCCCACTGATCCATTGTTCTAGTTGGGCACAGCAATAGGATGTGGACACTTTTAATGTAATCCGTTTTGAGGCTCCTTTGGGAGAGATAAAATGGGGCAATAATAATAATAATAATAATTATTATTTAACTGATTGATGAGGCCATAAAATCTCCAGGAAGTATGCAAAGAATGAAATAATGCAACAGCTCCCCCTGGTGGCCAGAATCTGGAATGTTAAATAGCCTCTGGTGTCTGTCTATTTGTGTTATGTGTCTCTGGCATTGAATGTTTGCCTATATATGTGCATTGTGATCCGCCCTGAGTCCCCTGCGGGGTGAGAAGGGCGGAATATAAATGATGTAAATAAATAAATAAATAAATAGGTGAATCCTATTGATCCAATGAGTTTCCTTTGGTTGGAGACAACAATAGGATGTGGACACTTTGATTAATCCCAAGGTCATGAGTTAATGAAATTGTATGATTGGGGTCAGGTTCAGGACCTATGCCAAGACTGAAGACACCATCCTATCACTGAAGCGTGGGAAAACGCCATGATCGAGGAGGTGAAGACTGGATTGACACGTGACATGAGAAGTGATGATGGCAGCAGGGGCGGTCCTACCGGCAGGCAAAGGACGCCGCTGCGTGGGGCGCCATCTGGGTAAAGGGCGCATTCCCCCGCCTGCCAGACAGCGTCCAGCCGATGTTCCGCTTTTGGGCCTTGTGCGCTCCGATGCCGCGTTGTAGCAAACCTCCCTGCGTGCTGAATAGGGAGTGCTGTGTCTACAGGCTTCTGTGCCTGCGCACAGGAGCTTCTGGGCATGCGCGGAGGGGGGCAAAATAATGTTTTTTTTGGGGGGGCTGCTAAAATAATGTTCGCTTACCATTTAAAATTACCTTAGACCGCCCCTGGATGGCAGAAACTGCTGACATAACTTGCCTGGGAACTTTTTGGTTTAAACAGCACATGTTGATGTGCTGAGATAATGACTCTTTAAGTGAAGGGGTCAGAAACCGAGGAAAAGAAGTCTTGGCTGAATAACAAAAAATTTACATAAGGAGACCCTTTTCTTCTTGGAAAGTGTGGCAGATCCATTAGGAATGCTGCTGAGCCCGTCCACCCTCCACCTGCTCCCAGGATGGACCGAATGACAAAAGAGGCTCCTCCTCATGTGTCCCCCGCGCACGGCTGACCTTTGAAGGGCTCCCTGGACTGGGTCTTGAGGAAGAGCCTCCTGCTCTCGGGCAGCCGGGCCTTGCGGATGTGGAAGCCCAGAGTGTTGCAGCGGTGGCCCCGGCAGCGGAGGCAGCGGCCCTTGTCGAAGGTCTGCATGTCCTTGCACCAGAAGCCCATCATGCGCTTGTCCTCGTGGCGCAAGGAGTCAATGAAGAGGTGCACCGAGCGCTCGTGGGCGCACTTGACTGTCTGCGCCAGGCCTGCAAGGAACGCAAGGAAGGAGGATGATAATAATAATTGTTATTATTATACTTTATTTATACCCCGCCACCATCTCCCCAAGGGGACTCAGGGTGGCTTACATGAGGCCAAGCCCAACACATACATCTGCATTGCCCATGGGGGTACCACCAGTTCACAGTTGAAAGAGAACAGTACATATGAGCACACACATACACACACTCACGTATGTCTCCATGGGGATATGGCCCTGGATTGTGCACGCAGGTGCAAACTCAAGATCATCGCCAACCCTTTTGAAATGAAGGATTTCTGGTTGAAGAATACCATCGGTGTGTGTGTGTGTGTGTGTGTGTGTGCCGAAGTCAAGCTTTTGAGTTCCTTCAGACTTGGTGTCAAGGCTCTTCTTGGGACAAAACGGGACACTTCCCACTTTTCCTCCCTTCCTTTTCCTCCCTTCCTTCCTCCATTTCCTCCCTGCCCCCTTCCCTACCGGTGATGCCGTACTGGACGATGTGGCTGTAGACGTGGCGGAAGTGGCACCCGGGCTGGAAGGCCCCTCCGTTGGGGTAGAAGTCGAAGTGCGCCACGGGCTGTGCGATGCCCACGCTCAGCCCCATCTGCTGCTGGGTGAAGGTGTGCACCGCGTCCACAAACTCCGCGTCATCCGGAGAGAGCCGGTCCGTGGCCGACATGCCCTCAAAGAGCGGCCCCGCCGGGTCCAGGCCTGGGGACAGGGAAGCGCATGGGATCAGTGCTCTTGCATTGAGCCATTAAAGGATGGCATACCACCACTAGACCTCTGATTGGAATCGGTTGTTGTCCTTGGGCTGTGTAGACCCTCTTAGGCCACACTGGGCGCATAACCAACTCACATATTTTAATGAACCATTGGTTGCTGCTCTAAACGGATGCGAATGTTGATGTTTCATGTGCTACGTCTTATGGTAGATATAATTTACCTGGTAGGTTATCTATTTCATGCCATTTCTACCTCGCCTTTCTCATCTGAAGGGACTCAAGGCGGCTTACAATTCCTAGTCCTCGTGACCAAAGGATGATATCCTCTCGAGCACCTGGCTGCCCCGGAGATGATTCCGCTGCAATGCCAAGGTCTGAGCCAGTCTGGCCGCCAAAGGGTTCTCTCCATACCTGTGATGCGCCCGATCTTCTTTGTGCCGCCAATGGAGCTTCCGGCAAAGCCCGCCACATGGGCTCCAAGGCTGTAGCCAATCAGGTGAGCGTTGCTTCGGGAAAACCCCACCGAGTCCTGAGGAAAGGAGCACAGCCGAGGTTCGGGAATGACGGAGCAGCGGGGTTTGGAAAGCGCCTTGGTGTTAACGGAGCGCATGGGGTGCAAGTGTGGGGCGCCTGGCCCAGGAGCCAAGGAGCAGAAAGGAGCCAAGGGAAGACGCACCCTATGGACTCCAATGGAAGGCTCTCCTTTTGGGGCTACATGACCTTTCCAAAAGGAAGGTGCACATGAGATCCCGCTATGCAGGCCCAGATTAACCCCTTTTGGCGCCCTAGGCCACACTTTGGAATTACGTCCCCAAACCAACCTCTACTGCATACCCCCTCCCCATTCCTTCTTTCCACTGCCCGGGCTTTGCCCCCAAAAGGAAAAAGGAGCAAGGAGAATCCTGGCCTAATTCCAACCCTGCTTCCCCTTGTTTTCCCCCGCAGGCGCCGAGCCCTTCTTCCCGCGCTCACGTGACCTTTCGGAATGAAGGCTGCTGCGGTGCGGCAACTGCACCGGGATTCAAGCCGCCTCTGCCTCCTCCGCCATGTTCCTGGGTGCCGCACATGCCCGGCTGCGGCCCCGGGGGCGGGGCTTCCCTCTGCCTCCTCCTCCCCTCCGCCTCCTTCCTTGAGTCAAGGAAGGAGGGCGCGAGGAGGAGGAAGAAGGAAGGGAAGCCCCTGGGGCCGCTGCCGGGCATGCGCGGCACCCAGGAACATGGCGGGCAGGTGCGCTCCTTCCTTGACAAGGGGTGCTGCACCCAGGAACATGGCGGAGGAGGCAGAGGCGCTCCACCATATTCCTGGGTGCCGCACATGCCCAGCAGCGGCCCCGGAGGCGGGGCTTCCCTCCGCCTCCTCCTTGCGCCCTCCTTTTTTGAGTCAAGGAAGGAGGGCACGAGGAGGAGGAGGAGGAAGGAAGGGAAGCCCCTGGGGCCGCTGCCGGGCATGCGCGGCAGGGGACACGAGCACCTTTGCCTCCTCTGCCATGTTCCTGGGTGCTGTGCATGCCCAGCAGTGGCCCTGGGGGCTTCCCTCCCCCTCCTCACGCCCTCCTTCCTTGACAAGGGGGTGGGTGCGATGGCGAGGGGGTGCGCCATTCCCTCCTCCCCTGCCCCCTTGCAGCGCTGTCCCCCGCCCTCTCCCGAGAGAGAGAGAGAGAGAGAGAGAGAGAGAGAGAGTCATCTCCATGCCGCGCATAGCGGTTTTGTTCCAACTTTCTTTTTGGCCTGTGAACTGTGCCCCCCTTGGCTTGTGCCCCTAGGCCATGGCCAAGGGTGGCCTTATGGGTAATCGGGGCCTGCCACTATGTAAGAACATTTGGAACAACAGTGTTCCATTCCTGGTTTGAACGTGTTTACTTGTGCCACTTTTACTCTGAAAGCAGTTGTTCTTCTCCTGAAACCTCGTTTTTGTGCCACAAACGAGCTTGAATGAGTTGGGACTCGATGATGAGAGAGACTCGCTGGAGAGGTGTTGCTGCAGGAGGATGTCCTTCCCACAAAGACCAAGTTTTGCCCATGCTCTTAGGATAGAACCAATCAGGAAACGACATTGACCACCCAGGGACACCAATTGTGTGGCAGGACGTTCTCGTCATACATGAGTGCAAAAGAGGAAGCTGCTTCAGGATCTCCTCTTGGAGAACATCATCTCTCACTCAGGGTGAGCCCCCCCACCGCATGGCTATCGGCCTCCTCCCAGTAGACGCCATGAGAAATCAAGCAAAGGTCTCCCGTCAGGTAGGAGAACGACCAGGTTTTGCTCTTGAGCGTACAACTGGTGGGCCACTGTGTGATACAGAATGCTGGACTAGATGGGCTGTCTTATGTTCTTATGTTCTGGGCAGCTCAACCAGGAAGTCCCAATTGGGTGCCCCCGCCCACAAGGGAGGGTCTTCCTCCAGATTGGGCAAACCAAGAATGGGCAACTTGGAAGTATGCCTGCCCTGTTTGGCACAGGTCTGCCCATGCAAAGCAGGTGAACATAGCATTCAACGAAACATGCGGAATAATCACAGGATGGCTACTTGTTTTGGTTCCAGGGTTGTGGAAACTGAGGTGTGCATGAGATGTGATGGCGCATGAGACTCGAATCAATGCGGTGTCCTCTCTCTCACCTCCAGCCACTTGAGGAACTGGGCGATTTCCTGGCCGATGTCCCGCGTGTTCTGCACCGCGATGGGGTAATGCGCATGCGCCAGCGACAGCCAGTCGGCGATGACCACGTTGGTGTGCGCCAGGTGGGCCTTCAGTGCTTCAGCCAGCTTCCAAATCCAGCCCTCGAGTCTCCCGTCCACCTGCGCAGGAAGGAGAGCAACGCGTGTTGATGCCATACGTCAGGACACACAGTTCCCCCAAAATAAGACCTACCCCGAAAATAAGACCTACCCTCTGAAGGTTATTTCGGACCCAGCAATGCTTTTTTATGACATTATAACATTATATTATATTATTATTAGTAGTATTATATTGTATTACAGTATGCCCCCCAAATTAGACCTAACCCTAAAACAAGACCTACCCTGGAAATAAGAGCCATGCCCAAAGTAAGCCCTACCCCACCCGATGCCCCCCAGCTCTTACCGACCAGCCGTGGACGATCATCACCAGGGGCAAGGAGGCGTTGAAGTGGCAGGCGCGGAGGCTGGCCGGGTCCCGGAACTCCACCAGGCAGCCGCCCTCCTCGCCCTCCGCCCGGGGGTCCGAGAAGAGAAGGAACTTGGTCTCCAGGCCCGAGCGGGCGCCCTCCGCCCTCCGCCACCCCACGGCCAAGGGGGGCTCTGCGAGGAAGGGGAAGGGGAGGAGATGCTTAGAGGGGTAGGCAGCCCAGTAGATAGATAGCAAGAAAGATAGATCTAGAAGCCTGGAGCTGGAAGGGACCCCAAAGGCCAGCCAGTCTAACCCCATGACAGATACGAGGGTTGAATGAAAAGTAATGCCTCCACCTTCGTTACTTGGGTTTGGATGGGAATATTTTAATAAATCAAATGCAGAAATCATCCTGAGAAGGTGCTCTTTAACTCCCACTATTCACTTTCCCACATCATCACCAGACAATCGGATACATTTCTGCCAACGACAGAACACGTTTTCTGAAGCCGTCACAGAAGAAGTCGACACTCTGTTTCCGCAACCAGCGTCTCACGGTTCTCTCAACGTCTTGGTCAGAAGCATCGTGATGTCACCGCAGATCTTCTTTCATTATCAGTAACAGATGGAAGTCAGGCGGTGCTAAATCGATGGTGAGATCCAGTCTCTGAAGTTCTGCTGTGTACCCATCGTGCACAGATCTTCCGACAGCCAAGCAAAGCAATAATGTGACCCACACATTCGGGTGAAATGCCGATGATGCTTGAAATTTCTCTCCAAGTGATAGGACGATCGTCCTGAATCAATCTGTCAACCTTTTGCTTGTGAAACTCGGTGGTTGCTGTCACAGGACGTCCAACGCTTTGTTTGTCACGCAAGTCAGATGTAGGTATAGAGAGGTAGGTAGAGAGGATGGTAGAGAGGAAGGTAGAGAGGAAGGTATAGAGGTAAGTAGGTAGAAAGGTAGGTAGAGAGGTAGATAGGTAGCTATAGAGGTAGGTAGGTAGAGATGTAGTTAGGTAGATAACTATAAAGTAGGTAGAGAGGTAGGTAGTTAGGTAGATATAGAGGTAGGTAAGTAGAGAGGTAAGTAGGTAGAGAGGTAGGTATGTAGAGAGGTAGATAGGTAGCTATAGAGGTAGCTATAGAGGTAGGTAGGTATAGCGGTAGGTAGAGACGTAGGTAGGTAGAAAGAGACGTAGGTAGGTAGAGAGGTAAGTAAGTAGAGAGTTAGGTAGGTAGAGAAGTAGATAGGTAGGTAGAGAGGTAGGTAGGTAGAGAGGTAGCTATAGAGGTAGGTAGGTAGAGACGTAAGTAGGTATAATGGTAGGTAGGTAGAGAGGTAGCTATAGAGGTAGGTAGGTAGGTAGATAGGTAGGAAGTTAGGTAGCTATAGAGGTAGGTAGGTAGAGACGTAAGTAGGTATAATGGTAGGTAGAGAGGTAGGTAGCTTAGAGGTAGGTAGAGAGGTAGGTAGTTAGGTAGCTATAGAGGTAGGTAGGTAGAGACGTAAGTAGGTATAATGGTAGGTAGAGAGGTAGGTAGCTTAGAGGTAGGTAGATAGGTAGGAAGTTAGGTAGCTATAGAGGTAGGTAGGTAGGTAGAGACGTAAGTAGGTATAATGGTAGGTAGAGAGGTAGGTAGCTTAGAGGTAGGTAGAGAGGTAGGTAGTTAGGTAGCTATAGAGGTAGGTAGAGGGGTAGGTAGAGATGTAGGTAGGCAGAGAGGTAGATATAGAAGTAGGTAGAGAGGTAGGTAGATAGAGAGGTAAGTAGGTATAGAGGTAGGTAGAGAAGTAGAGAGGTAGGTATAGAGGTAAGTAGGTAGAGAGGTAGGTAGATAGGGTAGTGACTCCCAAAGGTCACCCAATTCAAGCTAGCTGCTTCCCTGAGGAGTCTTTTTTGACCCTCAAGGCCTTTGGGGTCCTGGAAACACACACAGTTGAACACCTGTCTTTTAGAGACTGCGATTGAGATCGTGTGCATTGTAGGAAATGTTTTACGCTGGTGTGTTTTTAACTGGGTCACGCCCAGCCTCCAGCCATGAGGAGAGGCAGGTCAGAAAGAATAACAATAACAATAATAATACTTGTTACCTTCATCATTTAATTTGGATTGTCTCCGATAAACCGTCCTATTTCTCACGCTATTCTCATTGCAAATGGGAGCACAACTGGATCAGATCCACTACATTCATCTCAATCAGCTGCATTGCTTCTCCATCAGCAATAATAATAATAATAATAATAATAAATATCATTATTGTCATCATAATCAGAATGGGTAAATCACCCATTCTAGTAGCATATGGAAATTAATCAGAGTCACTACTTTGCATCTCAATGACAAATAATAATAATAATAATAATAATCACCATCATCATCATCATCACCATTGG
This sequence comes from Anolis apletophallus, assembly GCA_030556195.1. NCBI lineage: Eukaryota > Metazoa > Chordata > Lepidosauria > Squamata > Anolidae > Anolis > Anolis apletophallus. The sequence goes on along the minus strand of JARBWK010000015.1, from coordinate 44,871,048 downwards.
TAAATCATCCTATTTATCCTGCCATTCCAGTTGCATATGGGAACACAACTGGATCAGGCTCACTACGTTCATCAACTGTTTTGAGTTGCAATCAATAATAATAATAACAATAATGACGCTATCCCGCTTCTCTGCCTCCTCTTTGCTGACCTTTCCTCTTCCTCCCGTTAGGACTCCCTTGGTTGGCAATGCAACCGGCCGCGAGGAAGGTGAGCAGGATCCATGCGCCCTTCATGCTGGCCTTTCCCAATGGAGGGAAGAGTGGCCAAAGCAGAGAGACCCGGTTGATCATCAATGCCCGGTCAATTGGCAATCATTAACTCTGCAGAGAAAGTCCTGATTTCCCAAAGGAACTCCATCCCAGTCCCATGTGTGTGTGTGTGTGTGTGTATGCATATATATATATGTGTGTGTGTGTGTGTATGTACACACACACACACATATATATACATATATACATATACACACACACACACATATATAGACTCCAAGCAGGCCTCTTATATATATAGTGGGAGTTGACCTTTGGGTTGACCTTCCTCTGAAAAGATTGCAAAAAGGGCTGGAGGAAACCACAGCTTTGGGACATTGACGCAAAGCTAAAAAGGAACTGGAGGGAACCGGTCCGTTTTGGGTTATAGTCCAAACTGAGGAACCAGAGACTAGGGGGAAGAGGCCTGCTTGGAGTCTCTCTTAAGAGGCAGAATTAGGACAACAACAACAACAAAATAAATAAACATAAACAACATAAACACAAACAACAACATGAATAATAATAATAATAATCTTCTGGCAAAACACTGCAACAGTAGCATTGAGTCTCTTTTTAATAAAGGAAGCACGATGATGATGATGATGATGATGATGATGATGTTGTCAGGGCCATGTGCTAAATCCAATCTGTGTTTTGGTCTTAACTTTAAAGAACCTATCAGGGTTATTAATAATACTATTGCTTGTCCAGAGGAAGAATTGTTGGAGGCTACAGACAATGCCGTCGCTGTTGCCCGTTTTTGGTCAAAAGATATTTAGTCGCTTGCGCGCCTTCTATTTTTTAAAATCTGTTTTAATACTAATTTATGCAATGCTTTTGATACGAAATAAATAAATAAATAATATTAGTATTATTTAATTAATTAAATTCTAGAATTAAATAATGCAAGGGCAGGTGTCAGCGATATGCCAAATCCGCTCCATGTTTCAGTCCCAACTCTAAAGGACCCATCAGGGTGCATCCACACTCTAGAGTTAATGCAGTTTTGCTCCATTTGGACTGCCCCAGCTCAGTGGTATGGAATCCTGGGATTTGCAGTTTGCCTCACAAATCCCCTGATTCCATCGCAATGAGCCTGGACATTTTTATAGCAGTATCAAACTCACTTATTTATTTATTTAATTCTGCAGTGTGGATGCATTCCCGTCCCCTTGAATTCTGCAAAGGAAATGACTTGGACGCTTTAGAGGGCCTGCAATTTTAAGGCTGAACGCCTGTTGGAATAGCAAGGTCTTGCAGGCCTTCCGAAAGGAAGAGCGCGGACTTCTGAAGGGAGCGCATTCCAAAGTGTTGGTGCAATAATACGGAAAGCTCTCCTCCGTGCTGAAGTCAAGTGGAAGGACTTACAGCTTGGGATTACCAGGAGGTGATGTGACTCTGAGCGCAGTGGTCTAGTGGGACAGTATAGGGCGAGGCGGTCCCTTAGGTACACTGGCCCCAGACCATTCAAGGCCTTAAAGGTCAATAGCAACACTTTGAAGGTAATCTGGTACTCCACTGGGAGCCAGTGCAGTTCGCCTAAGATAGGTGTAACATGGCAGCATGTTGGAACACCTGCCAGCAGCCGAGCTGCCGCGTTCTGCACCAGCTTAAGTTTCCAGATCACCGACAAAGGAAGGCCCATGTAGAGAGTGTTACAGTAGTCCAGCCTTGAGATGACCGTGGCTTGGACCACTGTGGCTAGGTCGTGGCGGGACAGGTAGGAAGCCAGCTTCCTTGCCTGGCGGAGATGAAAAAACGCCGCTCTACTGACGGTGGAGATGTGTGTCTCCATCAACAGTTGAGAGTCCAGTGTGACACCAAGATGACGACGGACATAACATCACGCCGTCCCGGGTAGGAAGCTGAACCTCTCCAGTGCCCGGACGGCCCAGCCACAGGATCTCCGTCTTGGCCGGATTCACCTTCAACCTACTGGCTCGCAGCCATCCAGTAACGGCTTCAAGGCAGCGATGGAAATTATCGGGTACGGATTCGGGCCGGCCCTCCATCCCCAGAATGAGCTGGGTGTCATCCGCATATTGGTGGCACTCCAGCCCAAAGCTACGCAGCAGCCGAGCAAGTGGTCGCACATAGATGTTAAACAACAGAGGGGAGAGGATTGCCCCCTGGGGCACCCCACAAAGTAAGGGGGATACCAATGGATACCAAGGGAATCAGTAGCTACTGAAATGGACATCCAAGTGCCACCTCTGTGTTGATGGAGGCAGGCAGGATTTTCCCCGGGTACTGGTTGTGGGGGGTCGGGAGCAGGTGAGGGTTTTGCCCTCCTTTCTGCTAGAGATCCCCGTGTACAACTAGTGGGCCACTGTGTGACACAGAATGCTGGACTAGATGGGCTGAGGCCCGATTCAGCATGGCTCTTCTTATGTTCTTATGTTCTTAAGGGGGAACCCCTGGAGACAACCTCACCCCTCCGGTTCTGGTGGAAGGAAGACAGCCAATTCAGGACTGTCCCCCTCACCCCGGCCCCTGCAAGGCGGTGGGTCAAAAGATCATAATGGACTGTATTATTATTACTATTCTTGAATAATAATAATAGCACTTAGTGCCATACATAAATAACAGGCAGAGAATAAGGTTAAAATATGATTTCTCAGAGGCATTTTACAGGCAGAAAGAACATGGTTGATTTTGCATGTAAATCCACCGCAGAAGGAGATGGGCGTGTGGGTCGAATGAAGAACCACCATGGGTGCGTCTAGATTGTAGAATTAATGCAGTTTGATGCTGCTTTAAATGCCACTGATCAGTGCTATGGCATCCCAGGAGTTATAGTTTGAGCGACTCGTTCACTTTCTCTTCCAAAGAGTGTGAACAACCACTTCCAGGACTGCACAGTGTCAGAACTCGAGGTTCTTGGCCTGAGTGAGGCTAAGGGAACTCCGAGTCTGACATGAAAGATGGCCCTGCGAACCGTGGGGAGATCCTGGGGGTGACGTAATCGCCCAGGAGAGCGCTGAGTCATTGGGGATGTGACGTGGCTCTATTGGACATATTGCTGAGTCAGCGGAAGATGATGAAACGCTGACCGGACATGGCACTCTGGGGACACCGGGTGCAGCACTGGGTGTTGCTGAGTCAGTAGGGTATGATGCAACCCTGACCGGACATTGCGGGTGGTGTGAAGGAGGGGGTGTGGGTATATAAGGGGATGGGGAGTGAGGTGAAGTTGCTTTGGCTTTACGAGTATTGAACCTCTAATAAAACCCATTGGATCGACCGGAGGAATTGGAGCGGCCTTACAGCACAGCATTGAGCTCCGGCAGTTAAAGTGGTATCAAACTGCATTAATTCTCCAGCGTAGATGTGCCCAAAGCGAAGACGCATTACGGTGTCCCTTCTCTTCCGGTTTTATTCTCATCTGTATATTCGGAAAGAGCGGCCAGCTTCGCTCGGATGCGTTTCTGGGGGGCTTCGGGTGTTTCCTGCGGATGGAAAGAAGGAGGCATTAAACCCAAAGAGAAGCAAAAACAGTCGGGCCGTTTGTAATAATAATAATGTTGTGTTCTTGCACCAACCCTATTGACAGTCTTCTTCAGCATGATGCTCCAAAGGGCTACGGCTGACCTCGAAGAAGAAGAAGGCGGCATTTATATACGCTATCGTACTGATGGCAGCTTGTTCAACTTAGGCCGCCTGAGGGCTCGCACTAAGACTCTAAACCAGGGGTGCCCACACTTTTTCATCATGCGAGCTACTATATGAACAATCAAGTTGAAAAGATCACCTGTCGTGCATGTGAGCGTGTGTGTGTGCGCGCGCACCAGCGCACGCACACTTCTACTGCAGCCTTCAGTCCGTGCGGGGCTTCTTTCTTGCCTGCCCACGAACTCGCCGCCGCGCGCACCCGGGAAGGGGATCCTCCTTGCCTGCGCGTGCTCTCTCTTAATGTCTTCGTTGCCTTCTTCCTTCCTGCTGCGTGCTTTCGCGAAGCAGGAAGTCCCCATCCCATCCTGCTTCTTGCGTGCACAGCAGGCCCCTCCCACGCATGCAGCAGGAGGGTATTTATAGGCGCACCCGCCAGCGCTCCGGCCAGATATGGCTTCGGCGGCGGCTCGGAAGGCGCAGGGCTGGGAAGAGGGGCCGCCTGGCTGCTGCCTGGGCCGGGAAACTCAACCAAGAGAGGGACCCATGTGAGGCTGGAGCCTCCCCACGGCAGCCTCCCCCCTCCCTCGAGGTTTCCTTACCTGGGCAGGAGAAGGAAGAGTGGAAGAGGTGCTTCCCCAAAGTGACAGATGCAGCGGGGGCTTCCTTCCTTCCTTTTGAGGGTGTCACTCAGAAAGGACGCCCAATTGGACGGCTGGCAGGAAGGAGGACCCCTCCCACTGGTGGCAGTCCATGCCCACGGGAGAGAGAGAGGGGGGGTGGCTCTTCCTAGCTGGCTCTGAAGAGCCACCCCCTCTCTCTTTCTTTCTCTCCCCCCCCCCCCTAGTGGGCCCTCGCCGCCTTTCTCCTTTGAGGGCGAGGGAGGGCGAGGCGGAGAAAGGCAGTGAGGGCACAAGCAGCAGCAGCAGCAAGTGGAGTCTCCATCCCCGCAGCCCCCTCCTCCTCGGGTTCAACCCCAGGAACACGGCGGAGCCCTTCCCCCTCGACCCCAACCAAGGAAAGAAAGCAGCCCCACACAGCTCGCTCGCCCAGGCCTCGGCTTGGAATGGGAGCCCCGAGGGCAGCAGCAGGGTTTGCAGCAGGGCTTCCTTGGCTTTGCCCCACTTTGCCCGGCCTCCTTCGCCCCTCTCTCTCTCCCTCTCCCTCTCTCCTTCCAGCGCCTGCCCGCCTGCCTGCCAAAAGGATCCGAAAATGTTCTCCGGATTTCTTTCTTCTCTCCTTGGCTCTCTCTCTCACACACAAACACACACATTCCCTCCATCCCTCCCACAGCCTCGCATCCTATCCGTGCACGTGCCTTCACCTTGCTCCCCCCCCCCCTCAGCAGCAACCAATGGGCGGTCATGTCACCACACCGTGCGTAGCAAGACGAGCGCCAAGGCCCGCCCACTAAAGCCTCATTTTGGCAAAAGAAGCCCCGTGAAGGCGGCGACGGGAACGCACGTGCGGTGCTCCCGATCACCTAGGTGCTCCTGATCACCGTAATGAGCACCCCTGCTCTAAACTATCTAGTCTGTGAGCTGCTTTTTGCCGACGATGCTGCCCTTGTCGCCGTTCAGAAGCAGCCCTGCAGCACCTCACATCCTGCTTTGCAACGGCTGCAGAGCTGTTTGGGCTGGAAGTCAGCCTGAAGAAAAGGGAAGTCCTCTACCAGCCCACACCACAGGAAGAACACCATCACCCCCACGTCAGCATAGGCACATCTGTGCTTAAGTCCGTCCAGCAGTTCACCTCCCTGGGAAGCACCATCTCTTCAGACGCCAAGATTGACAAAGAGATAGATCACAGATTAGCAAAGGCATAGAGTGCATTCAGAAGGCTTCACAAAAGAGTCTGGAGCAACAAGCACCTGAGGCAAAGCACCAAAATCAGTGTGTACAGAGCTATCGTAGTGTCTATTCTCCTCTATGGGTCTGAAACATGGGTCACCTATCGCCAACACCTACGACTCCTCGAACGCTTTCATCAACGCTGTCTTTGCACAATCCTAAATATACACTGGACCGACTATGTGACAAATGTTGCTGTCCTTGAGCAAGCAGGGATCACCAGCATTGAGGCCATGCTATTGAGAACACAGCTGCGCTGGGCAGGGCACGAGGTCTCTAGGATGGAGGACCACCGCCTCCCAAAGATACTACTCTATGGTGAACTCGCCACGGGTCAGCGCAAGAGAAGCGCCCCCAAAAAGAGATATAAGGACTCCCTGAAACAACATCTCAGGCTCGGCCAGATTGACCACCAACAATGTTCCACCCTGGCCTCACATCAGGAGGCATGGAGACGCACTCTCCACAATGCTACGGCCTATTTTGAGAAGACACGCTGAACGGGTCTCGAAGAGAAACGACAACGCAGAAGGAACCGCAACTTGGAAACAACATCACCCAAGGAGACTTTCTGCTGTGCTTTCTGCAACTGGACTTGCCTATCTCAGATTGGCCTTTTTAGTCATCAATGCGCTTGTAGAAAGTGTGGGATGAGTCCTTCCTAAGAATCTTTGTTCGCGAAGTAATGCCGAGAGAATAATAATAATATTATGTAGTTTGTAACTCCCAAGAAGTTGATGAATGAAGACTGATAGTGGTGCAAATAATAATAATAATAATAATAATAATGATGATGATGATGATGAGGAGGATGTTCTGGAGAAGGTGGTGGCTTCTCAGCTCCAGGGTTTCTTGGAAGAAACCAATGATCGGGATCCATGCCAATCTGTTTCCAGACCTGGCCATGGAACTGAAATGGCCGGGGTTGCCTTGGAGGATGGTCTACAAAGAGAGCTGGGCGGGGGGAGTGTGTCCCTGGTGGGTCTCCTGGACCTCCCTGTGGCCTTTGACCCCATCGACCATGGTCGCCTTCTGGGTCGCCTTGCTGGGATGGGATTGGGAGGCACTGTTTGGCCGTGGCTCGGCTCCTTCCCGGAGGGACAGACCCCGAAGATGGTGCTGGGGGACTCCTGCTTGACCCCCTGGACGATGGACGATGGCCCATGCTACTCAACATCTACATCAGGGCTGTCCAACAGGCGACCCTGGGGCCGTACACGCCCCCCGAGCCCCTTCCCTCCGGCCCCCCAACTTGTTTTAATAAAATACAAATAAAAAATAAAAATAAAATTAAATTAAAAACCTGCTTCCGGGTTTAGGCAAGCATTGCGAGACTACGCCAGCCGCAGACGGGATTTCGAAGGAGGTCGAATCCCCGTCTGCGGCTGGCGTAGTCTCGTGATAGCTGCCGAAATCTTGGGTTCCGCGGGATTTGCGGCCGGCCTGGGTGCACCTGCCAGCAGCCGAGCTGCCGCGTTCTGCACCAGCTTAAGTTTCCAGATCACCGACAAAGGAAGGCCCATGTAGAGAGTGTTACAGTAGTCCAGCCTTGAGATGACCGTGGCTTGGACCACTGTGGCTAGGTCGTGGCGGGACAGGTAGGAAGCCAGCTTCCTTGCCTGGCGGAGATGAAAAAACGCCGCTCTACTGACGGTGGAGATGTGTGTCTCCATCAACAGTTGAGAGTCCAGTGTGACACCGAGGCTCTTAACAGATGACGGATATAGCGTCACGCCGTGCAGGGTTGGAAGCTGAACCTCTCCAGTGCCCGGACGGCCCAGCCACAGGATCTCCGTCTTGGCCGGATTCACCTTCAACCTACTGGCTCGCAGCCATCCAGTAACGGCTTCAAGGCAGCGATGGAAATTATCGGGTGCGGTTCGGGCCGGCCCTCCATCCCCAGAATGAGCTGGGTGTCATCCGCATATTGGTGGCACTCCAGCCCAAAGCTACGCAGCAGCCGAGCAAGTGGTCGCACATAGATGTTAAACAACAGAGGGGAGAGGATTGCCCCTGGGGCACCCCACAAAGTAAGGGGATACCAATGGATACCAAGGGAATCAGTAGCTACTGAAATGGACATCCAAGTGCCACCTCTGTGTTGATGGAGGCAGGCAGGATTTTCCCCGGGTACTGGTTGTGGGGGTCGGGAGCAGGTGAGGGTTTTGCCCTCCTTTCTGCTAGAGATCCCGTGTACAACTAGTGGGCCACTGTGTGACACAGAATGCTGGACTAGATGGGCTGAGGCCCGATTCAGCATGGCTCTTCTTATGTTCTTATGTTCTTAAGGGGGACCCCTGGAGACAACCTCACCCCTCCGGTTCTGGTGGAAGGAAGACAGCCAATTCAGGACTGTCCCCTCACTCACGGCCCCTGCAAGCGGTGGGTCAAAAGATCATAATGGACTGTATTATTATTATTCTTGAATAATAATAATAGCACTTAGTGCCATACATAAATAACAGGCAGAGAATAAGGTTAAAATATGATTTCTCAGAGGCATTTTACAGGCAGAAAGAACATGGTTGATTTTGCATGTAAATCCACCGCAGAAGGAGATGGGCGTGTGGGTCGAATGAAGAACCACCATGGAGTGCGTCTAGATTGTAGAATTAATGCAGTTTGATGCTGCTTTAAATGCCACTGATCAGTGCTATGGCATCCCAGGAGTTATAGTTTGAGCGACTCGTTCACTTTCTCTTCAAAGTGTGAACAACCACTTCCAGGACTGCACAGTGTCAGAACTCGAGGTTCTTGGCCTGAGTGAGGCTAAGGGAACTCCGAGTCTGACATGAAGATTGCCCTGCGAACCGTGTGGAGATCCTGGGGGTGACGTAATCGCCCAGGAGAGCGCTGAGTCATTGGGGATGTGACGTGGCTCTATTGGACATATTGCTGAGTCAGCGGAAGATGATGAAACGCTGACCGGACATGGCACTCTGGGGACACCGGGTGCAGCACTGGGTGTTGCTGAGTCAGTAGGGTATGATGCAGCCCTGACCGGACATTGCGGGTGGTGTGAAGGGAGGGTGTGGGTATATAAGGGGATGGGGAGTGAGGTGAAGTTGCTTTGGCTTTACAGTATTGAACCTCTAATAAAACCCATTGGATCGACCGGAGGAATTGGAGCGACCTTACAGCACAGCATTGAGCTCCGGCAGTTAAAGTGGTATCAAACTGCATTAATTGTCCAGCGTAGATGTGCCCAAAGTTAAGACGCATTACGGTGTCCCTTCTCTTCCGGTTTTATTCTCATCTGTATATTCGGAAAGAGCGGCCAGCTTCGCTCGGATGCGTTTTCTGGGGCTTGGTGTTTCCTGCGGATGGAAAGAAGGAGGCATTAAACCCAAAGAGAAGCAAAACAGTCGGGCCGTTTGTAATAATAATAATGTTGTGTTCTTGCACCAACCCTATTGACAGTCTTCTTCAGCATGATGCTCCAAAGGGCTACGGCTGACCTCGAAGAAGAAGACGGCATTTATATACGCTATCGTACTGATGGCAGCTTGTTCAACTTAGGCCGCCTGAGGGCTCGCACTAAGACTCTAAACCAGGGGTGCCCACACTTTTTCATCATGCGAGCTACTATATGAACAATCAAGTTGAAAAGATCACCTGTCGTGCATGTGAGCGTGTGTGTGTCTTGCTCCACCAGCGCACTGCACACTCTACTGCAGCCTTCAGTCCGTGCGGGGCTTCTTTCTTGCCTGCCCACGAACTCGCCGCCGCGCGCACCCGGGAAGGGGATCCTCCTTGCCTGCGCGTGCTCTCTCTCTTAATGTCTTCGTTGCCTTCTTCCTTCCTGCTGCGTGCTTTCGCGAAGCAGGAAGTCCCCATCCCATCCTGCTTCTTGCGTGCACAGCAGGCCCCTCCCACGCATGCAGCAGGAGGGTATTTATAGGCGCACCCGCCAGCGCTCCGGCCAGATATGGCTTCGGCGGCGGCTCAGAAGGCGCAGGGCTGGGAAGAGGGGCCGCCAGGAAACTCAACCAAGAGAGGGACCCATGTGAGGCTGGAGCCTCCCCACGGCAGCCTCCCCCCTCCCTCGAGGTTTCCTTACCTGGGCAGGAGAAGGAAGAGTGGAAGAGGTGCTTCCCCAAAGTGACAGATGCAGCGGGGGGGGGGGCTTCCTTCCTTCCTTTTGAGGGTGTCACTCAGAAAGGACGCCCAATTGGACGGCTGGCAGGAAGGAGGACCCCTCCCACTGGTGGCAGTCCATGCCCACGGGAGAGAGAGAGGGGGGGTGGCTCTTCCTAGCCGGCTCTGAAGAGCCACCCCCCCCCTCTCTCTTTCTTTCTCTCCCCCTAGTGGGCCCTCGCCGCCTTTCTCCTTTGAGGCGAGGGAGGCGAGGCGGAGAAAGGCAGTGAGGGCACAAAGCAGCAGCAGCAAGTGGAGTCTCCATCCCCGCAGCCCCTCCTCCTCGGGTTCAGCCCCCAGGAACACGGCGGAGCCCTTCCCCCTCGACCCCAACCAAGGAAAGAAAGCAGCCCCACACAGCTCGCTCGCCCAGGCCTCGGCTTGGAATGGGAGCCCTGAGGGCAGCAGCAGGGTTGCAGCAGGGCTTCCTTGGCTTTGCCCCACTTTGCCCGGCCTCCTTCGCCCCCTCTCTCTCTCCCTCTCCCTCTCTCCTTCCAGCGCCTGCCCGCCCTGCCTGCCAAAAGGATCCGAAAATGTTCTCCGGATGTCTTGCTTCTCTCCTTGGCTCTCTCTCTCTCACACACAAACACACACATTCCCTCCAGCCCTCCCACAGCCTCGCATCCTATCCGTGCACGTGCCTTCACCTTGCTCCCCCCTCAGCAGCAACCAATGGGCGGTCATGTCACCACACCGTGCGTAGCAAGGCGAGCGCCAAGGCCCGCCCACTAAAGCCTCATTTTGGCAAAAAGAAGCCCCGTGAGGCGGCGGCGAGCGTACGTGCGGTGCTCCCGATCACCTAGGTGCTCCTGATCACCGTAATGAGCACCCCTGCTCTAAACTATCTAGTCTGTGAGCTGCTTTTTGCCGACGATGCTGCCCTTGTCGCCGTTCAGAAGCAGCCCTGCAGCACCTCACATCCTGCTTTGCAACGGCTGCAGAGCTGTTTGGGCTGGAAGTCAGCCTGAAGAAAAGGGAAGTCCTCTACCAGCCCACACCACAGGAAGAACACCATCACCCCCACGTCAGCATAGGCACATCTGTGCTTAAGTCCGTCCAGCAGTTCACCTCCCTGGGAAGCACCATCTCTTCAGACGCCAAGATTGACAAAGAGATAGATCACAGATTAGCAAAGGCATAGAGTGCATTCAGAAGGCTTCACAAAAGAGTCTGGAGCAACAAGCACCTGAGGCAAAGCACCAAAATCAGTGTGTACAGAGCTATCGTAGTGTCTATTCTCCTCTATGGGTCTGAAACATGGGTCACCTATTGCCAACACCTCGACTCCTCGAACGCTTTCATCAACGCTGTCTTTGCACAATCCTAAATATACACTGGACCGACTATGTGACAAATGTTGCTGTCCTTGAGCAAGCAGGGATCACCAGCATTGAGGCCATGCTATTGAGAACACAGCTGCGCTGGGCAGGGCACGAGTCTCTAGGATGGAGGACCACCGCCTCCCAAAGATACTACTCTATGGTGAACTCGCCACGGGTCAGCGCAAGAGAGCCCCCAAAAGAGATATAAGGACTCCCTGAAACAACATCTCAGGCTCGGCCAGATTGACCACCAACAATGTTCCACCCTGGCCTCACATCAGGAGGCATGGAGACGCACTCTCCACAATGCTACGGCCTATTTTGAGAAGACACGCTGAACGGGTCTCGAAGAGAAACGACAACGCAGAAGGAACCGCAACTTGGAAACAACATCACCCAAGGAGACTTTCTGCTGTGCTTTCTGCAACTGGACTTGCCTATCTCAGATTGGCCTTTTAGTCATTAATGTGCTTGTAGAAAGTGTGGGATGAGTCCTTCCTAAGAATCTTTGTTCGAAGTAATGCCGAGAGAATAATAATAATATTATGTAGTTTGTAACTCCCAAGAAGTTGATGAATGAAGACTGATAGTGGTGCAAATAATAATAATAATAATAATAATAATGATGATGATGATGATGATGAGGAGGATGTTCTGGAGAAGGTGGTGGCTTCTCAGCTCCAGGGTTTCTTGGAAGAAACCAATGATCGGGATCCATGCCAATCTGTTTCCAGACCTGGCCATGGAACTGAAATGGCAGGGTTGCCTTGGAGGATGGTCTACAAAGAGAGCTGGGGGGGGGGTGTGTCCCTGGTGGGTCTCCTGGACCTCCCTGTGGCCTTTGACCCCATCGACCATGGTCGCCTTCTGGGTCGCCTTGCTGGGATGGGATTGGGAGGCACTGTTTGGCCGTGGCTCGGCTCCTTCCCGGAGGGACAGACCCCGAAGATGGTGCTGGGGGACTCCTGCTTGACCCCCTGGACGATGGACGATGGCCCATGCTACTCAACATCTACATCAGGGCTGTCCAACAGGCGACCCTGGGGCCGTACACGCCCCCCGAGCCCCTTCCCTCCGGCCCCCTAACTTGTTTTAATAAAATACAAATAAAAAATAAAAAATAAAATTAAATTAAAAAACCTGCTTCCGGGTTTAGGCAAGCATTGCGAGACTACGCCAGCCGCAGACGGGATTTCGAAGGAGGTCGAAATCCCGTCTGTGGCTGCGTAGTCTCGTGATAGCTGCCGAAATCTTGGGTTCCGCGGGATTTGCGGCCGGCCTGGGTGCGCGCCTCCTCCTCCCTCGCGGCTGTTTCAGGCCAGCCCCATTTCCTCAGAGAGGGAGGGAGGGAGGGAGGGAGGGAGGCAGGAAGCCCCCTCCTGGCTCCGTCCTCTTCCTGTGGAGGGCCCTCGCTTCCCGCCCGCGGATGGGAGAGCCACCGCGCCCGGCCTGAGCTTGGCCTCGGCTGCAGCGGGGCTCTTCGGGGATGGCGGCGGTGTTGGCGCTTCGGCCCTGTGGCAGGGGTCCCGCAGTATGGGCAAGGAAGGGCCTGGCTCGAATCAATCAATCTAAAAACAGTGGGACGTTGGGGGAGGGGAGGGTCCCTCAGCGGCGGTTCCCTTGGCGGCGCTTCCTTCCCCTCCTCCGCGCCCCTCCCCCTTGTTGAGCTGCCTTCCCCCGCGTGCAGGGCGCAACGTGGCTTCTTTTGCGCCTGCCCCGCGGCTTGTTTTTCCTTCAGGGAGGGAGGGAGGGGGCTCTTTGGGCCTCCTCCACCCGCCTCTGGGAAAGGAGGCCCCATCAAGCCTGCGACGGCATTGAGGTGTTTGGGGTTTTTTGGGTGTGTCCCAATTTGAGTGTGGACTCAAATAACTCAAAGGCATTAGGAAACATTCCCCCAAATCCACCAGTGTTCCCATTTGGGTATATTGAGTATTCGTGCCAAGTTTGGTCCAGATCCATCATTATTTGAGTCCACAGTGCTCTCTGGATGGAGGTGAACTACAACTCCACAACTCAAGGTCAGTAAATTGTAAGTAAGTAAATTGGAGCTGGGGAGGGGGCGGAGCCAGGGAGGGGGCGGAGCCGGGGGCGGAGGCAGACCCTTCGGCCCCCCAGGTGATCAGTGACCGGAATTCTGGCCCTTGGGCCCGTAGAAGTTGGACAGCCCTGATCTACATGAAACCGCTGGGAGAGATCATCCGGAGTTTGGGCGTTTGGTGTCAAACATACCCAGATGACACCCAACTTTTCCGCCTAAGGCCAGGGATGCTGTCCAGGTCCTGAACCCGTGCCTGTCATCGGTAATGACTGGATGGATCTTTTGTTCCCCTAGGCACTAACAAACCACACCAAAAAATGGCCAGACAATGCTAGTCAAGGAGACCAGTTGAACCATTCACACCTCGCTCCCACAGACAAGCGTTCTTCCTCCCACCCTGGACGTCATTCCACAGAGATACAAACCCCGTTTTCCTAGTTCCAACAGCCTCACAACCTCTGAGGATGCCTGCCAGAGATGCCATTTATGACTACAGCCTTCTCTCGCTACTTCGCGGTTCGTTTACTGCGGACTCGCTGTTTTGTGGATTTCAAAAAATATTAATTTAGAATATAGATCATGGTATTGGTTGTATATCCTGCCTTGTCTTTTCGGTTTCTGCGCATGTATTGTGACTTGGTCCTGTTGTGAGCTGCCCCGAGGCCTTGTGGAGAGGGGTGGGGGTGGGATATAAATAAAGGTTATTACAACAGCAGCAGCAGCAGCAACAACAACAACAAGAATTGAGTTTGTCACTCCCAGGAGGGTTGGAAAAGAGGAAGATAGAGGGTTGTGTTTTTTTTTACGACTGCTGCTCAATGTGTTCTTTTGGAGGGCCTTTTTGGCCGGACCTTGGACTTTCCCCACAAAGAGAGAGTGGAGCGGAGTGAGCGGAGGGCAAAGGGATCCTGCAGGGCAAGGGCAGGATGCTGCTGCTGCTGGGCATTTCCTAATGCTGCCCCCCGCCCCCCCCCCCCCGGCCACCAAGCAAACAAGGCAGGCAAGCACGGGCAGCCAGTGCCTATGCACCTTTGACTCTGCAAACAGGCCCAGGGCCTCTCGGTAGGACTGGGCGGCCAGCTCTCGGTGGCCCAAACGCAGGCGGAGGGAGCCCAGCCATTCCCAGGCCCTTCCTTCTCCAGACCGGTCACCTGCAGGGAAAAGAGTGGACAGAAAAATGGGCCAAAGGCATGCTGCACTTCATGGCTTGCTACCTTGTTTTCCACCCCTGTTTCTTAGATTTCTGCAACTCAAGTCAATTCAACTCTTTCCGTATTATCTATCTATCTATCTATCTATCTATCTATCTATCTATATAATAAAAGTCAGTGTTTGCAGGCGGTGGTGCGGAGGGAGGAATATGTGCCAGCGTTTCGATTGGTTGCCACTGTGGGATTATTTGCATAAAGGACACTGATTGGCCAGCCACAGAACTCCGACACTCTAAGGCACCAGATTATTTGCATAAAGGACTCTGATTGGCCAGCCTCAGAACTCCAACGCTCTAAAGCACCAGACAGAGGGCAGTGGTTGCCACTGAGAGACAATTTGCATAAAGGACTCTGATTGGCCAGCAAAACAGAATGCAACTGAATGCTTGAGTTAGCCAAATGACAGTTTTTTCCCCGTTGAAAATAGAATGTTCATTTTCTGGGAGGTGCGGAGGTGCCAAGGAATATGCGAGAGCGTTTTGATAGGTTGCCACTATGGGATTATCTGCATAAAGGACTCTGATTGGCCAGCCTCAGAATTCCAACATTCTACAGCCCCAAACAGAGGGGATTGGTTGCCACTGAAATGGTATTTGCATAAAGGACTCTGATTGGCCATCCACAACCCAACATTCTAAGGTGACTCAGAGGGAAAAGGAAAGGCCTCAGGCAGTCAGACACTGCGGCCCACAGCAATGACGGATCAGGACCAAACTTGGCACACAGGGACCTAATGGCCCATTTCACAATGCGACCCTCACCCAATGATCAATACAGACCAAAATTCGCACACAGAACCCCCAAGACCCACTCTACACCCTGGTGCTGTTGGGAGGGGGATGGACCATGGCCAAAGGGACTCACAGCACCTTCACTAAGTTCCTGAGCCCACTGCAAGCCACATAAACATCTCATAGGAACCAACCTTGGCACACAATGCCTTCCTCAAATAACCTGGGTCCCCAAGCTAGTTATTAACAGCTCCATAGATCTATGTGGAGAGGAGACTGCAGGGAACGAAGTCCCATTTCTGGGATCCAGAGGGTGGGTTCCTTACCTGCCTCCGCGAAGGATTTCTGGGCCTGGAGGCAGTAGGACTCTGCCATGTGGAGGTTGCCTGCCTGTCCATGCGCCCAGGCCAGGTTGTAGAGGCTCTGTGCATGGGCCCCGAGATAGCGCTCCCCAAGGGATCCTGCAAGGAGGAGGAGGAATACAGAGGACAATGAGATGACCTTCACCTCGATTGGGACTGGAAACTCACAGGCGGCCAGTGGAGCTGCTTTAGGAGGGGCGTCACCCGCTCCCTATAATTAGCTCCACTTAGCAACATGGGTGCCGACCTTTGCATCAGTTGCCGTTTCCGGGCCATCTTCAAAGGCAGCCCCACGTAGAGTGCCTTGCAGTAATCCAGTCTAGCTGTAACTAGACCACTGTGGTCAAGTCAGGCTTCTCGGGGTACGGCAACGAACGAGGCACGAGGCTTGCCGAAAGGTAATTCCTTCCAAGATACGAAACCATTGCCGCCGTCCCCAACCTTGTGTTTCACGCACAAGATAAGTAACGAGCCACGAAAGGCAAGGCCGGTGCAAAAGGTGTTGTGTTCCAGTTTCTGACATACGGGCCGTTTCTGGCCCCAGTGGCTCCTAATGAGGCCACCCACCCACCCACCCACCCACTCACCCACTCACTCACCGTAGAGGCTGGCTGCCTGGCCATGGAAGCCAAGGGAGCGGGTGAAGTGTCCCCTGGCATTGCAGACGGCGCCCAGGTTTTGGAGGAGGACGGCCCTGCTTTGCACTGAAGCCTCTCCTCCTTCGCGGCAGAGATGCAGGGCCTCCTGGAAGCAGCCCTCGGCCTCCGCAAAGCGGCCCAGCTCCGCGTAGTGCAGCCCCACATCGTTGTAGAGCTTGCCTGCAGGTTGCAAGAAAGCATTCCTGTCCCTACAGCATTCACACCTCGTGCCTCATTGCCATGCAATGTCTTCCATTTCGGTTGACGGGCCTCATCCCGTTAGGGAGTACAGTGTTCCCTCACTTATCGCGGGGGTTACGTTCCAGGACCCCCCGCGATAAGTGAAAAACCGCAAAGTAGAACGCCCCCTCCCCTTCCCTCCAATGCCCTCTTTACCTCCCCCTTCCTCCTATTTGCCGCTGTCGGGGCCTCTTGCCGCCGCTTTGTCCCTGAGGTTGAGGAGACGGCGGAGGTGCCGCGGGGTCCAAGCAGCGGCAAAAGGCCCCGGCGGCAACGAAGAGGAGGAAGAGGAAGGTAAATAGGGTGAGGAGGGGAGATGAGTATGTGTATGTGTACATGTATATATGGTGTGTTTACGGGGTTTTTAAGTCTGCTTCCAGGCCCGGATTACCCATAAGGCCAACCTAGGCCATGGCCTAGGGGCGCAAGCCGAGGGGGGCGCAATTCACGGACCAAAAAAAAGTTAATTAAAAAAAAAGACCTCTGTGGCCAGCCCTTGGGAATGGCGGGAGTTGAAGCACAAAAGCCCCAGAAGGAGGGAGGGAGGGAGGGCCGAGCCTGGTCTCTAGGCAGGACACGCAGGGCGAGGAGCAGCAGCAGCAGCGGCGGCTGCCCTCCCTCCCTTCCTCCCTCCCTCCTCCCCGCTACTCAGCCAGGGGCGGGGCCTCCCAGGGTGACATCACTCCCTCCCTCCTCCTCCGCCAGGCCCGCCTTCCTTGTTTGCTCCGTCGCTTCCCAGGGTGACATCTCCTTCCCTCCCTCCCTGGGAGGCGGGAGTGGGCGGGCCAGTGAGTCCTGAGTCCTCCTGGCCCTCGCCTCTCACCTTGTGACACCCATCGATCAAAGCTGAAGAGCGGCAGCCGGCCAATCGGGGAGCCTCCCTCCCTCCCGGGCGGGTGTGGCTCCACGGACTCAGCCAATAGGAAGGCGAGGGCCGAGGCAGAAGTCCACGGAGGGGGGTTCTCCCTGAGCCACGGATTGCAACCGAGGAGGAGGAGCAGCGGAGACGGGTGGGTGTCTCTCTCTCTATCTCCAGGGAAGAACCCCCCCCAAAGGAAGGAAGACCCCCCCCAGGTCTCTCCCCACTACTCTCCCTCCCTGGGGCGTGGGGATCCTAATCAGCCCCGGCAGATGGCCACCCCGGCACGGCCCCCAAGCCCCGGGGTGAGGGAGGAAGGAAGGAAGGAAAGGCAGGCGCGGCTTGGGCCCCACCCTCCCTTCCCGGCTCCCAAACAACAACTTTCAGTGCCAGTAGTAGAGGGCGTGTAATTCCAAAGTGTGGCCTAGGGCGCAAAAAGGTGTTAATCCGGGCCTGTCTGCTCCACTGGGGTTTTGTGTGTGTGTGTGTGTGTGTGTGTGTTTAGGGGTGATGGACACTCATTGGACTGTTAGGTGCCTTGTGTCCAAATTCCTTGTCAATTCGCCCAGTGGTTTTTGAGTTACCTTAATCCCACAAACGAACATGACATTTTTATTTATATAGATTATTATTTGCTGCTGCGCATTACATTCGCCAGCAAATCCTTTTTTTGTTTCGTTTCAGTATTTTGGAAATGGAGGCGTGCATTAGATTCGGTGGCGCACAAGACTCGAGTCAAGACTGACATGCACGCCTTGCTTGATGGGAGACCCACCTGTCAATCATACCTTGCAGCTTCTGGTCGGACATCCTTGCGCACGCCTGGTGGCCTTCCTCTAAGAGCCTGAGGATCTCCCTTGCGGGGAACGCGGTGCTCCTTACGCCGTACTTGGCCGCTTCTCTGCACGCCATGCCAGCCTCGTTGGCCAGACTGGCCTTTTGGTAGGCCTGTCCTGCAAAGCGGAAGCACCCAGCGGCCAAAGCAGCTTCGCCCATTGAGGCCAAGCAGTAGCCCCGCTTGACCTGGGCCTCCGCCATGCTCTTGGGGTCATCCTCGCCGCACCCGTCAATGGCCTTCCTATAGAAGACCTCTGCTTTCCTGTGCTTGCCCATGCGCTCGTACGCAGCGGCCACATTGAAGCAGAAGTCCCCGTCGCCCTCTGGCATGACCCCGGTCCTCTGGGCCCTTTGCAGGCAGCGGAGGGCCTTCCTGGGCTTCCCGGTGGCCAGGTAGGCCGCCCCGAGGTTGAAGAGGCAGAGGCAGGACTCCGAAGCGGAGCCGGAGAGCAGGAAGGCCTTCTTGAACACGGACAGCGCTTGGGCCTCCTCCCCGGACCCAAAAAGCGCCCTTCCAGCCGCCAGCAGGCCTTGGAGCTCCCTTGGCACGGGCTCCTTCGGGGGGCCTTCAGGCCGTTCTTCTTGGTCGAGCAGCGGAGGCTGGGACCACTCCATCAGGAAGCTGCGGAAAGCAACCACATCACTGGCACAGGGTGAAAAGGCCCTTCTCGGCCGAATCAAGAGGAGGGGGATAGGGTCTGGACCGAGGAAACCCATAGCCCCACTCTGCTCTTCTTTGGTCAAGCCTCACTTGGAAAAAGAGGGCCTGAATGGCCATCTGCAGGGCGGGATCGGATGGGGTCTTCTATAGCAGAAGGGGATGGACTGGACGGCCCTTGGAGGTCTCTTCCAAGTCTACGATTCCATGGTATGATGATTATTCATCATTATCGTTATTATTATTACTATTATTATGCAGGGGCTAAATGGCCATCTGTTGGGATTAGAGCTTTGGTGGTGACCTTCTTGGCAGAAGCGGTTGGTTGGAGTAGATGGCCCTTAGGGGTACCTTCCAAATACATGCCTCCATATTATTATTACTACTACTACTACTACTACTATTATTATGGATGGCTGTTTGCAGGGAGGGGTCAGATTGGCAGTGCTTCTCAACCTTTCGAATGCCGTGACCCCTAAAAACAGTTCCTCATGTTGTGGTGACCCTAAAATAATTTTTGTTGTTATTTCGAAATTGTAATTTCGCTATTGTTGTGAATTGTAATATCTGATATGTAAGATGTATTTTTATTGTTACAAATCGAACATCCTGAAAGCATAGCGGAGTTGGTTGAGGTAGGCAGGATTTTCCCCGGGTACTGGTTGTGGGGGGTTGGGAGCTGGTGAGGGTTTTGCCCTCCCTTCTGCTCGAGATCCCCGTGTACAACTGGTGGGCCACTGTGTGACACAGAATGCTGGACTAGATGGGCTGAGGTCCGATTCAGCATGGCTCTTCTTATGTTCTTATGTTCTTATCACAAACACAACCTGCTTGGGGGAGTATGGGCAATGGACAATGGGATTTGCAATACCTTCAAACAATTCATCTCTGACTTCCACGGACCACTGAGACCCCCACAATTTATAGACCTGGACCAAACTTGGCACAGAGGACCCCCATGACCAATGGAAAATACAGCAGGGGTTTGGGAGGAATGGGCAGTGGTTTAGGGTGGGACAAAGAACTCTGGTCTGTTGGAGGGAGGTGTGAAGGTTTCAACTGTCCACCTTGATGAGCTCTTTCTCCCTCCCTGGACATCATTCCACACAGGCCCAGATTATCCATAAGGCCACACTAGGCCACAGCCTAGGGGTGCCGCCGAGAGGGGGTGCCAGATCTGGACCCCCCCCATTGGTAATCTTCGGTCACTTCTGCGCCTGCACCCCGCGCCCCCCCTTGCTCTGCTGCACTCACTCCTCCTCAAGTCTGGAGAAGCTGTGGGACAGCTGAAGCCAGGAGGAGGGGGCAGGGCCAGGGTGCAAAAAAGTGTTAATCCGGGCCTGATTCCACAGGTATATAAACCCCCATTTCCTAGTTCCAACAGACCTCACAACGCCTGAGGATGCCTGCTAGGGATGCAGGCGAAATGTCAGGAGGGAATGCCTCTAGAACAGTGCTGTCCAACTTCTTCCGGCCCAAGGGCCGGAAGAAGTGTCACTGATCACCTGGGGGCCGCAGTGACCGGGGGCGTGGCCACTCCCGGGGCGTGGCCGGCCTCCTGCGCAACGCCCATTTTCAGGAGGGGTTTCCCTGGGTGACGTTAGGCTAGGTGACGCCTGACATCACCCAGCCTAACGTCACCAGGGAAACCCTCCCGCAAGCCTGGATGGCTGCCGGGAGCGAGCTCGCTTCCCCCGCGAGCCTACCAGGCTTCGGGAGGGGTTTCGCCCGGCTCCTGTGTCCCTCTGAGCAGAGGGACACGGGAGCTGGGCGCGCTCCCCGCCAGCCTGGATGGCTGGTGGGAGAAGCGAGAGCGCCACTGCTTTCCCGCCAGCCTTCCAGGTTTGGGGAAGGCCCGGCACTCGCGTCTCGAGTGCCGGGTGAAAACCCTTCCCCAAACCTGGAAGGCTCGCAGGGGAAGGAGCTGGAAGGGAGGAGGCACCGTGGGGACCCCCTCCTCCAAGGCATCGGCGGAGAGAGAGGGGAAGAAGAGGGCGGTGCAGGGAGGAGGGCTAGCTCTCTTCCTCCTCCCTGCACCGATTCGCCGGCGCCGATGCAAACCGGTTTGCATCGGCGCCGGTGAGAGTTCCAGGGCGGTGCAGGGAGGAGGAGCTGGCTCACTCCTCCTCCCTGCCCTGCCTCCCCCCCCCCGGCCGCCATTTAATTTTTTTTTAAATTAAAAATGGCGGCCGGGGGCATAGCTGTGGCTGGAGCCAACAGGCTGGGGGGCCGTGTACTGCCCCAGGGCCGCCAGTTGGACAGCCCTGCTCTAGAACATGGCCATAGAGCCTGAAAAACCCTACAACGACGTAGTGATTCTGGCCATGAAAGCCTTTGGCAATACTATTTATATTTATTCCTGATCTAAACTTTGCATATTTGCTTTTATTTTAAGCCGCTTAAAGCTTACACTGTATGTGTGTGTGTGTGTGTGTGTGTGTATACCTTCATCCTCTTTATGGGGAAGAGACTGCACTTTGAGGATTTGGGGCAGGAACCCACCCAGGCCAGAAGAGCTATTATCCTTTACTGACCTCTTGCAAAAGGGAGCAGTTCGGACTGGATCCCAGAGCGGTGGCTGGAGAGGAGCCCTGTCTCCCCTCTGGGCAAATGTTTGGGCAAGGAGACTCCTCCCTTTGCCTCTTCCTGGTTGCTAGCAACAAACCTCACAGGGCTGTCGCTGTCCAAGGCCACCTGGGTCAGGGAAGGAGGGAAGGAGAGAAAGGGAAAGGAGGGGTAGAGGGGAGGGGCCTCACGCAGGAGTCACTTTAAGGAGGGGGGAAAGGAAAGAGGAGAGGAGAGGAAAGGGGAAAAACAAGGAGGAGGCTGCAAGGCTCTGTGTTTTGCCGATCAAATAAATAATGATGATGATGGTGATGCCAAACAGCCATACTCAGCCCTAGCCTTCTCTTACTCGACTGCCGAGTATGACTGTCCTGTGTGGCATAAGTCTGCCCATACAAAGCAGGTGAACATAGCATTGAACGAAACATGGAGAATAATCACAGGATGTCTTAAACCTACACCTGTTGATAAACTCTACAACAGGGGTGGCCACACTTTGTCAGCATGCGAGCTACTTATAATAAAACCAAGTCAGAAAGATCTACCTACCTCCTCAAGGCTGGAGAGGGGCGGGGCAGGGGCGGGGCTTGGCATGGCCTGGCTCCGCCCCCTCTGGCTTCAGCTCTACCAGCAGCTTCTCCAGCTATGCCACCACTGGCTTGGCACTGCCATCCTCAAGCCTGGAGAAGCTGATGGTAGAGCTGAAGCAAGAGGAGGGTGGAGCCAGGATGCACCAAACCCCGCCCCCTCCCCAGCTTCAGCTCTACCAACAGCTTCTCCAGCTATGCCACCACTGGCTTGGCACTGCCATCCTCAAGCCTGGAGAAGCTGCTGCAGAGCCAGCTGAACCCCGCCCCTCCCAAAGGGGCTCCCAGAGCAGGCAGGACATACCAAACCCCGCCCCCTCCGGCTTTGGAGCTCCCAGCAGCGTCTCCAAGCTTGAGGATGGCAGTGCCAAGCCAGCCTTGTGCTAGCTATGCCACCACTGCCTTGGCATTGCCATCCTTAAGTCTGGCGAAGCTGCTGGTAGAGCGGAAGCCAGAGGGGGCGGAGCCACTACGCACCAAGCCCCGCCCCCTCCAGCTTTGGAGCTCCCAACAGCGTCTCCAGGCTTGAGGATGGCAGTGCCAAGCCAGCCTTGTGCTAGCTATGCCACCACTGGCTTGGCACTGCCATCCTCAAGCTTGAGAAGCTGCTGGGAGTGCCAAAGCCAGGAGGGGCGGGGCTTGGTGCAGCCTGGCTCCGTCCCCTCTGAAAAGCGCCCCATCTGGCTGGGATCGACCTCCTTCGGTCCCGGGATGGACTGGTCGATCGTGATCGACTTCCTGGGCAGACCTGCTCTACAAGATAGCTGGCATTGCCCCCCGATGTGCAACGGGAAGTTGCTACTAAATGAGAGGAATACGGTTGAACCCTGAGAAAGCCCCCCCAGCGCATGGCTACCAGCCTCTTCCCAGTAGATGCAAATCAAGGGAAAGCTTCATGAGAATGACCACTCCCCTTGGTGTCCCCCAGCGACAGCAAGGGTCTCCCTCTGGGCAGCTCAACCAGGAACTCCCAACTGGATGGCCCGCCGCAAGGGACGGTCTTCCTCCAGAATGGGCAAACCAAGAGTGGGCAGGTCAAAAGACAACCTGGCAAAATGCCACGACCTAAAAGAATCCCACGCCTTGTGTGACTGTGGAGCAGAACAGACCTCTCCGCACCTGTATGCTTGTCCGTTGTGCCCAGCCTCATGCTCAGAGGAGGAATCATTGGCGGCAACAGACAATGCCGTTGCTGTCGCCCGTTTTGGGTCAAAAGATATTTAGCCGTCTGCACACCTTCTATTTTTTTATCAATTTTTATACTAATTTATGCAATGCTTTTGATACAAAATAAATATTATAAAACAAACAAATAAGGTTGGTTGGCTGGAACGTCCAGCGCCTGAGGAAGCCTATCTGCAAACACCAGAGAAGCTCTGAGGCCGCTGCTGCTTCCACGTCCCGCTCAAAGGAAAAAGGAAGGAAGGAGTGGGAAAGGGGGTGAAGAAGAACGCAAGACAACGGAAGGAGGGAAAGGTGGAAGGAAGGAGAGGAAGGAACAAGAACAAAGGAAGGAGAAAAAGGAGGATGGAAAGGAAGAGAAAGGAACAAGGAAGGGAAAGAAGGGATGAAGGAGAAAAAAAGGATGACAAAGGAAGAAGAAAAGAGGAAAGAGGAGGAAAAAAAACCAAGGCAAAAGGCCGAAGGGGGAAGAGGAAGGAACGAGAGGGAAAGAAGGACGAAAAAGAGGAGAAAAAGGAAGAAGTGGGAAAAGGAAAGAAGGGAGGAAGGAGAGAAAAAAAGAATGACAGATGCAGAAAAGAGAAAGGAGGGTGAAAAAGAAAACAAGACCAAGGAGCAAAAAAAAAAAAAAAGAATGAAAAAGGAAGAAGTAGAAAAGGGAAAGGAAGGAGAAAGAAGCAGAAAAGGAAGAGAAAGGCACAAGGAAGGGGAAGGAAGGAAGGAGTAGAGAAGATGCAGGAAGAGGAAGAAAGAAAAGGAGGAAGAGGCCAGGAAGGAAGGAAACCAAGGCTGAATGAAAATGCATTTTATTGCCACCAGAGTCCATCAATGTGCCTTCAAAGCCAAGGGGGCCACGGGAATGCCCACGAGACTCGGGGCCCCCCAGGCCCTTTGGGGTCCGCATCCTGCGCCTTTCCTGCAAAGGTCCATTGGCGGGTTCGGAATCTGCCAGGTTCTGCCCATGTTCCTCCCTTCTTTCCTTCCGGGGCGGAGGGTGGGTCCTGAACCCCTTCTGCTGCCCAAAACAAGTCCTGTTCAAGGCCCGGCTGCCCCGCTGTGCCCACCTGGGGCCGATCCCAGGCCAGGCCGGTGGGCAGCCCAGCCGTGCCTGCCAAGGAGGGGCTAAAGCGGCCCGTCCCTTGGGTGCGGCCGCTTCTCTTCCTCGTCCACCCGCTTGAGCTCGACCTGGTTACCGAGGGCAGCAGGGGGGTCCTGGCGGGGCGCGTGGTGGAGCTCGATGAAGAGGACGTAGAGAGCAGCGCCCAGGGCAGCGCCCAACATCGGGGCCACCAGTGGCACCCACCACCAGTGGTTCCCAGCCCTGCCAGAGAGAAAGAGAGAGAGAGAGAGAGGTCACCTTCAACAGCCCGGACTAAAACCCAGAGCGGACTCATTATTATGATCCCTCCTGTGGGAGCCGCCGACTGTCTTTGGAGGCACCTACCACACACTGTCCAACAGGCCTGGGCAAAACCCGGGCCTTCCCTCCAGGTGTTTTGGACTCCCACCTTTCCTACCTGCCCCAGGCCCCTTCCTTTCCCTTTCCCACTTAAGCAGCTGAAGTGGGGAAAGGAAGGGGCCGGGGGCTGCTAGGAATGGTGGGAGTTGGAGTCCAAAACAGCTGGAGGGGAGGCCAAGTTGGCGCAAGCCTGCTGTGGAATGAAAGCACTTTGGTGACCCTTTGGACTAGAAAGCATGGCTTGCGCCTCTCCAGCAGGGGTCGCTCTTGCAATGCAATGGAACCAAGGCCAGAGCACAGGCCAGGTCAAGGATTTGGGGAATTGGAAGCAAAGATGGCCCAAGGCCGGCATAGTAGGCATCACTGCACACTGGGCTTCCACAACAGGTTCTGCACCATTTCACCCTGGATTTGCACAAGGGCAGGCGCATCATTTGGCACTGGGTTTGCACATAAGCATGTACACAATTTCACACTGGGCTTGCATGTTGGATAGTGCACCATTATACATTGGGCACCTTCAACACTGGGCCTGCACGAGAGTAGGGGCACTGTTGCATATGGGGCTTGCACTAGGACAGGCACCCATTTCACAATGGATTTGCACAATATAAAGGTGCATAGCTTTATATTGGGATTTCTCTAGGGAAGACACACCACTGGTCACTGATATTGCACAAGGGCAGAGACAACATTTAACAAAGGGCTTGCACAAGAGCAGGTGCACCACTGGGCATTGTGCTTGCACTAGGGCAGACACACTGTTTCACAAAGAGCTTGCCGGTGCACCAATAGGCTTGTATGAGGGCAATCACTCCATTTGTGTTTGCATGAGGGCAGGCACACTATTGGGCACTGGATTTGCACACGAGCATGTACACAATTTCACACTGGGCTTGCATGAAGGATAGTGCACCATTATACATTGGGCTTACATGAGGGCTGGTACACCTTCAACACTGGGCTTGCACGAGAGTAGGGGCACTGTTGCATATGGGGCTTGCACTAGGACAGGCCCGCCATTTCACAATGGGTTTGCACAAGGGCAGGTGCATAGCTTCATATTGGGATTTCTCAATATGAGATTGCACAAGGGTAGAGACACCATTTACAATGGCTTGCACAAGGGCAGGTGCACCACTGGGCATTGGGCTTGCACTAGAGCAGACACACTGTTTCACAAAGGGCTTGCAGGTGCACCAATGGCCTTGCACGAGAGCAAGCACACCATTCGGGTTTGCACGAGGGTGGATCCACTGTTTGTGGCACGATGCAAGTGCGTATCCGCAGGGACTCATCCCTGAAGGTCCTGGGGAGACAGGGAAGCATGAGTCACGGTGACACCCCGCCACACCCACTCCCATGCCCACTCACGTGAAGACCTCTGGCCCCCAGCCAGCCAGGTAGGTGAAGAGCCGTGGGGCCAGGTCGCGGGCGGGGTTCATGGCGCAGCCGCAGTTGATGGCCATGGAGGAGGTGAGCAGGACCACCAGGGCCCCCACGGCCAGCGGCTCCAGCCCCCGAGGGACCCCCAGGTTCTCCTGGTCGAAGATGGCAAAGACCCCCAGCAGCAGGAAGCAGGTGGACGTCACCTGCAAGGAAGCAAGCAAGCAAACAGGAAAGTGAGGGAGTCCCTTGTGTGCCCAGCTATGTCGCCTCCCTTGCCTGGCCTCCCGCCTCCTTTCCTTACCTGGTCGGCAAACCCGCTGGCCAAGGACAGGTACTCCTGGGGGTAGGTGGCGAAGATGTGGGCCGTGGCCTTGGGGCCGGTGACGTTGAAGGACCCTCCGGTGAAGGCCATCAAGCCATCTGGGCAGGAGGCAAGCCAAGCAGAGGGAGGCGCGGTCAGGGCCCTCCTCCTCTTGCCAGGGCCACCCTGAGGGTCACGGGGCCCACAGCCCTCCCCAGTCCCGGCTTTCCTGGCCTTGGCATGACCCCCGCCTGGCTTTGAGGTGCTTCACCATTGGCTGAGGATGCTCTTTTCAAACCATGCCATCATGGGACTACATCTCCCAGAATCTCCCCCTTTGAACCACAAGTCCCATGATCCCCCCATTAGGGCTATATCTCCCAGACTCCTCCATTTGAGCTACAATCCCCCAGTTGAACTACATCTCCCATAATCACCCATTGGGACTACACCCCCCATAATCCCACTATTCAAACTATATCTCCCATAATCCCCATTCAAACTAATTTCTCCAGAACCCTCCAATTAGGCCTATATTCCCCTGGAATCCTCAATGTGGACTACATCTCCCATAATCCCTCGGTCGAATCTCATCTCCCAGAATCACCTATTTGGATTATATCTCCCAGAAGCCCACTATTTAAACTGTCTTTTCCTGAATCCTTCATCTGGACTACATCTCCCATAATCCCCCTTCCCAATTGGACTACATCCATTGTTTAATCTCCGTTTTGTGTATTTTACGATGTATTTATAGAAAAATCTTTTAATAAGTGTCTTGTACAGCAGTGTTTCCCAACCTTTTTTGAGCCGCGGCACACTTTTTACAATTACAAAATCCTGGGGCACACCACCCACCAAAATGACACAAAATGACACTCTCACACAGTCATACATATCGTTAGTATGTTTTTAAATGTATTTATACACTCAGTGTGAAACCTGGGCCTGTTTCGATGAACACAACATAGAAATCCTGGCAGGAATGGCAGAAAGACACAAACTTCCCTCACAGAACTCCCATAACCAAGAGAAAAGGCTATAGGTGTTTGGTGGGCATTGACCTTGGGTTTTGGAGTTGTAGTTCACCTATATCCAGACAGCACTGTGGACTGAAACAATGTTGGATCAGGACCAAACTTGGCATGAATACTCAATATGCCCAAATGTGAACACAGATGGAGTTTGGGGAAAATAGACCTTGACATTTGGGAGTTACAGTTTCTGGGATTTATAGTTAACACACAATCAAAGAGCATCCTGAACTCTTGCAACAATGGAATTGAACCAAGAGTTGGCATATTGAACTCTCATTATCAACGGAAAGTACTGAAAGGGTTTGCTTGGGAATTGACCTTGAGTTTGGGAGTTGTAGTTCACCTACACCCAGACAACACTGTGGACTCAAACAATGTTGTGTTATGTTGTTGTTTGTTTTCTATCCAGAATCCCAATGTTGGAAGGAGGCTCACCACTTTAAGGTCCCTAAAACAGGCGTGGGAAAACTTTGGCCCTCTGGGTGCTTTGGACTTCAACTCCCACCATTCCTGACAGCCTGAGGCCCTTTCCTGCTTAAATGGTTGGGGGGGGCCTGAGGCTGCTAGGAATGGTGGGAGCTGGAGTCCAAAACACCTGGAAGGCCCAAGTGTGCCCATGCCAGCTTTGGACAGAGACCTCTTCCTCCCCCTCCCCCTTCGCGCCCTTTCTTCCCCCTCCTGCCGAACGCGTACTTTTTCTTCCCCACTGCCACTTCTGCCGCCATTTTGATCCGAGGGGGCAGCATGAGCGTGTTCGGGAGGGGAGGGAGGCGTGACCCATGTGGGCGCTACTGCGCAGACTCGCCCCAGAGCAAAGCGAGGCCAAGCGAGCAGAGTGAGGCTGGGAAGAAGGGAGCCCGAGTGGAGAAGGAAAAGTGTGTGGCAGGAGGGGGAAGGAAGGGTCTTGGAGGTTCCAGTTTCCCACGGCACACCTGGGGATCGGTCACAGCACACTAGTGGGCCACGGCACACTGGTTGGGAAACACTGTTATAGAGCAATACATTTTAATATGTGCATTTGTAGCCTTTTTACCACGTGTATGTGTTTCAATTATTCCGTGACCCGCCTTGAGCCGGAAAGAGAGGCAGGTAGGAAACAGCATTATGATTCTTACTATCTCCCAGAATCCCCTGCGTCCTGAATGGGAGACGTAGTCCAAAGAGAGGGCTTGCCAAAACTGTGTTTTTATGGATTTAATCTGAATTCTTTTAAAAAAATATTAATGATATTTAATACTCTTTTAGTATTTGCATATTTTAAATTGTATTGCAAGGCTTTTAATGTGAGCCACTTTGAGTCTCCTTCTGGAGAGAAAATAATAACAATAATAATAATAGAAAAAGCAGGATGAAAATAATAATAATAATTTATATAGTATTTACATAATATTTACATAATATTTACATAATAATATAATTCCCATTGAGACATTGGGATTCATTTCTATGTCAATGTGCTTCTATCCATTGCAACACAGCAATTAAGCAAATGCACATCAGTGTAAAATACTGATTAGTTGCACAAAAAAAAGAAGTCACAAAAGGCTCTGCGCTTGGCTCTGAATGTGGTGCCACGTTCCCCATAAAGGCAGCCTCTCCGGCGTGGGATGCATTCCTCAACCGGCCGGTCCCGCTTCCCCCCCGCACCCCATTAATGACTCATTTCCCCTTTGCAACCATAAGTATATATATGTATTTATTATGAACGGCAATTGTTAAAAATAATTAATGGCTGCAGAGGGGAAACTCAGCGTGGAAGCTTCAGGGAATGAGGAATGAGTTGGAGGTGGGAAGGCTGCCACTCAAGGGCCAAAAGCCCCCCCCCCCCCAAAGGGCTAATCGGGGACCTGTTAATTAAATGCACAGCCCTCTTTAGCAGGCCTTGGCACAATTTTTCAGTTGCGAAGCCGTTTTCGAAGCAAACGTTTCTCATGGAGCCCCAAGATACGTTCATTTATATGATACTAGCCATCCCCTGCCATGCATTGCTGTGGCCCAGTCTGTGTATATGTGCTTTGTGTGTGTGTGTGTATACGATTTGTGTATATATGTATATGTATGTGTTTACGTTTATATATGTTGTTTTGCACATGCGTTGTAATGTGGTTTCTTAAAAATGTATTGGCTTTTTAATTTATGTATTTATTTATTTACAGTATTTATATTACAATGTGCAGATAAATGGCAAACATTCAATGCCATAGACACACAACGTATATAGACAGATACTCAGAGGCTATTTAAGTTTCCGACTTTTCATGAGGGTATTCTGGCCACCAGCGGAGCTGTCGCTTCACCGTCCACTTGTGACACTGATGGAGTACTTCCTCATTCTTTGCGCGCTTGCTGGAGATTTTTTTATGGCGTCTTAAATTAGTTAAATTAGCCTCCACGCATAAGCGGTACCTAAAGTTCCTACTTGACAGACAGGCCCGGATTAACTCATTTTGGCGCTCTAGGCCACACTTTGGAAGCCCCGCCCCTGGGGCGCTGCTGGACATGTGTGGCAGCAGCCACGGGGGCGGGGCTTCCCTCTGCTTCTTCCTCCTCCTCCTCGCCCCGCCCTCCTTCCTTGGGCGCGAGGAGGAGGACGAGGCGGAGGGAAGCCCTGCCCCCAGAGCCGTTGGCGGGCATGTGCGCATGGCAGGAGGGCGCCTCTTCCTTCTTCGCCATGTTCCTGGGTGCCGCGCATGGCTGGCAGCGGCACCGGGGGCTTCCCTTCCTTCCTCCTCCCGAGGAGGAAAGAAGGGCAGTTCCCGGGACCCCTGCCGGCCATGCACGGTACCCAGGGACATGGCGGAGGAGGTAGAGGCACCCTCCTGCTGCGCACGCATGCCCGCCAGGCGCCAGTGGCCCTGGGGGCGGGGGCAATGGCGAGGGGGGGCACCATTCCCTCCTCCCCCGCCCCCTCCCAGCACTCTCCCCCCGCCCTCCCCCGAGAGAGAGAGAGAGAGTCATCATGCCGCACATTGCGGTTTTGCTTGAACCTTTTTTTTTGGTCCTTGATCTGGCGCCCCCCTAGGCCTGCGTCCATAGGCCATGGCCTAGTGTGGCCTTATGGGTAATCTGGGCCTGTTGACAGATGCAACTGTCTTTCAAGCTGCAAAGGTGGTCAGACGCTTACTCCGACCCGGGCTCCTTTGAACTCCTGACCTTCCGGTCAGTAGTGATCTGCTGCAGCTGACTCCCAGCCAGGTGCGCCACAGTCCCGGTGCTGAAGGAGCCGTACCTTTAAGTCTCTTCTGCTGCATTTTCTTTTTTTGAGTGATGGTCACTTGTTGGCCTGGTAAGTGTGATTGTGTCCAAGTTTCGTGTCAATTCGTCCAGCGGTTTTTGAGTTATGTTAATACCACAAACGAACGTTACATTTTTATTCAGATAGATTTATATTATATTATATTATTATATTATTATATTATTATATTATTATATTATTATATTATTATATTATTATATTATATTATATTATTATTATACTATACTATACTATACTATTTGAATCTCAGGCATGGGTTTGGCCAGTGGCAGATGGATGGAGAGTGTTTGTGTGAACTAAAGATAAGATACAAATACAATATTTACGGTCTTCGAGACCACCTCCCTTTCCTCGAACTGGCACGGGCACTAAGGTCTACCGGGGAGGCCCCCATCTCGGTCCCACCTCTGCCTCGAGTGTGGGGATGAGAGATACAGAGAGGGTGGGCCTTCCTAGTCGAGTCGAGTTCGACTCTGGGACTCTGGTGCCCATCTCCATTTCTGAGCCTAAGACCCGGCGTTGTACGTAAACACCTCCAAGGCCATGTGGCCACTGGCAGGACTGCATGGAGCGCTGTTACCTTCCTGCCAAAAGGAGCGGTACCTATTGATCTACTCACATTTGCATGTTTCCATGCAGAAGCTGGGTTTAACAGCAGGAGCTCACCCCGCTCCCTGGATTTGAACCGCCGACCTTTCGGTCAGAAAGTTCAGATGCTCAGGAGTTTGGCGGGACCCTGTGGGCCATCCAGTCCAACCCTCTTTATTCTGCCATGCAGGAAAGCACAATCAAAGCACCCCCAAGAGATGGCCACCCAGCCTTTGTAGTGATGATGATGACGATGACAGCAGAATCCCAAAGGCCCCGAACCGTAACCCGACCCCTAACCACAAGGTCTCCCTGGAGCACGCTCTGAGAGCTGCTGCTCTTTGGTATCTCTGCTCACCATAGTTGATGCCGAAGACCAGGGCGGCCCCGGCGAAGGCGCCCAGGAATTGGGCCGCCACGTAAATGGGGAACCGGTCCCAGGTCATCCTTCCGGTCAGGCACATGGCGAAGGAGACGGCCGGGTTGATGTGCCCGCCTGCAGGGAAAGGAGCAGCAAGGACAGGAACAGTCAAAGAAGGGTGCCCAAGCATTTGGCAAAGCATGGATGGCAACAGATGAAACGGCCACTTTGAGCAGGAAGGGGAAACAGTGGGGAAGGTGAGCATTGTTTCCCCTTTTAGGCATGGGATTCGTGGCGCCCCAAAGCTCACCCCGGGACCCAGTTTGGAAATGCCTTTGCTGTGCGTGTATGTTGCCAGAGAAAGCCCTCCGCTAGCGGCCGCGGCCACGTTGCATCAGCGCAGTCTTTGGCCGGGAGGCCAAGGCACCCTCTTTGTGTTTGCGCACGGGGTCAGGGTGTTATCATCGCCCGTCTGATGTGCAAAAGGGCCCAATTAGGGCTGAACCCGGGGGCGGGAAGGCTGGGACCGGCACGGAAAGGGGGCTCCCCAAAGCGGCCTGTCTCCAAACCTCCCTTTGACTCAAAGCAGCACAATTTTCATCTCTTTCAGCAATTGCAAATCTGGGCTGCGGGGAAAGTATGCGCCGGGCTCTGGAATGAAGGCTCCCTTTGCAAGACTAAGGCCTCATTCATCTCGCATTTGGACAGAGCCGTTCTGTGTCTTGCTGCCCTTCGTTCGCAACGGCAGGAGAGGAGGACCAAGGCCACCATCCCCATTGCCCCTTACACGCGTGTCATTCTTACCTGGCGTGCCTGGCATCCCCATCCTCCTCATTGCCCCCCTTTTCTCTCCTGAACATGACCCAAAGTGGCCCTATGAGGGGATGCATGTGAGCGCCTCCTTTTCTCTGGGCACATACTTCACAGGGATGGATAATATAGGTGCACATGGATATAGTGACCCCCCCTCCCCCAAACTACAGATCCCAGGAGTCGGCCCTGGCACCAAAGGGAAGCATGAGGTGACCCTATTGACTCAAATCTAATGCTCACCCTTTGGGGCTGAGCAACCTTCCCCAAATGAAGGCGTGCACTGGATTTGTGCCATGTGGTCCTCTTGGTGCTTCAAGCGAAGGGGAAGCTCCTCTTGGAGAACATCCTCTCTCATTGAACGGCCCAATGGTGCGGGATGCTGGGATTTGTAGTTTGGCGAGGCACCAGCATCCTTTGGCAGAGGAGGCCCAAGACCTTGTCAAACTACAGCTCCAGAGCATTGAACCAGGGCTGTTTAAGTGGATCCATTCGACCGCATAGATGCTGCACCTCAAGGTTTTCCTTCCCATCGCTGGAAGTTTTGGTGCTCTCACACTTTGGTTGTTACGGAAGACGTAGAGGAAGCAGGTGGCGGCTGTCATGCGCACCTTTTGTGGCCAAATGGCAAAGAGCGCATCTTTTTGCCTCTCTGCATGACATTTGGCAGCCAGGACTTTCTTTGCTTTGTCCCTCGGCCACGCTCACACGGGCCAGGTTTCTCTGGGAGCGGGATCTTACCGGAGACGCCTCCCGCAGAGTAGACGGCAATGGTGACGGCCATAGCGAAGCCGAAGGAGGCCACGTGCGGACCCCCCAGGGCCCCTCCGCTGAGGACCGACTGGGCTATGCAGCCACAGCCCAGCGCCTGCAGGGCGGGGAGAGAAGAAGAGGAAGACATTGGTTCTGTGGTGCAGATCAAGGCGCCCCAAAATACAGCCAATAATAATAATAATAAATATTTTAATTTAATTTAATTATTCGATTTCTTGGCTGCCACTCCCGGGTGGCTCGGGGCGGCTCACAAATCATGAGAAATACAGCACAAAGCACATTAAAATACAGCAAAACATCTAACATTAAAATTAATATATACAATTAAGAGCGAAGACCCCTCAGGTCACAAAAGCCTGACAGAATAACCAGGTCTTGCAGGCCTTCCGGAACGCCATGGGGTCTCGGAGCGACCTAATCTCCGGTGGTAAGGAGTTCCAAAGTGTGGGGGCAATGAAAGAGAATGCCCTTCTCCTCATCAAAGTAGGGTGGTAGGCTTTGGCGCTCGGGACGAAGAGAAGATCCTGGTCTTCTGATCGCAGTGATCTCGTGGGACAGTATGGGGTAAGGCAGTCCATCAAGTACACTGGCCCAGACCATACAAGGCCTTGAAAGTCAAGACTAACACTTTGAAGGTGATCCGGAATTCAATGGGTAGCCAGTGCAGTTCCTGCAGGATAGGTGCCATGTGATGCAATCTAGCCGCCGCGTTCTGCACCAGCTTCAGGTTCCGGATCACCGACAGAGGTAGGCCAATGTAAAGAGCATTACAGTAGTCTAGCCTTGACAAGTCACGACGGGACACGTAGGGGGCCAGCCTCCGAGCCTGGCGAAGATGGAAAAACGGAACTCGGCTAACCATGGAGATATGGATCTCCATGGAAAGCTGAGTGTCTAGTTGGACTCCAAGGCTCTTTACTGATGAGCCTTTACTGATAAAGCCACGCCGTCCAGGGTTGGGAGCTGGCGATCTCCACCGCCCGGCCGGCCCAGCCAGAGGATCTCCATCTTCACCGGATTCACCTTCAACATGCTGGCTCACAGCCATCCAGTAACGGCTTCGAGGCAAAGATGGAAATTATCAGGTACAGAATTGGGCCGGCCTTCCACCCTCAGAATGAGCTGAGTGTCATCAGCGTACTGACGACACTCAAGCCCAAAGCTGCGCACCAGCTGGGCAAGTGGCCGCATATAGATGTTAAATAATAGAGGGGAGAGAATGGCCCCCTGAGGGACCCCACAAATTAGGGGGGAACCCTCGGAGACCATCTCGCCCCTCCTCACTTGCTGTGTCCGGTTCCGGAGGAAGGAGGACAGCCATTTTAATATTGCTATGTTTATATTTATATTATATTTAATATATAGAATCATAGAACCATAGAGTTGGAAGAGACCTGGTGGGCCATCACCCAGTCCAGCCCCATTCTGCCAGGAAGCAGGACAATCACATTCAAAGCACCTCCGACAGATGGCCATCCAGCCTCTGTTTCAAAGCCTCCAAAGAAGGAGCCTCCACCACACTCCCTCCGGGGCAGAGAGTTCCACTGCTGAACGTCTCTCATAGTCAGGAAGTTCTTCCTCATGTTCAGATGGAATCTCTTTTCTTGTCGTTTGAAGCCATGGCTCCATTGAGTCTCCAAGGCAGCAGAAAGGAAGCCTGCTCCCTCCTCCTCCCTAGGACTTCCCCTCTCATGTTTAAGCAGAGGCTGGGTGGCCATCTGTCGGGGGTGCTTTGAATGCGACTTTCCAGCTTCTGGGCAGAATGGGGTTGGGCTGATGTAAGGCATTGGCTTGCTGGCTGATACCCGAAGAGAAGGTGGGCCGAAGATGGCAACGCCTTGGCGGTTTCATTGTTCGCTGCTCCTTCCCAGTGGATGCCAAGTGGTGCAATACCAGTGAAAGTGTGGTGTGGGGCACGGCTCCTTCCAGGTGGGGCGGATCTCTGGGTGGGAAATAATGCCATTCTTTCGGCCTTTTACTAGCTTAGGTTGCACCTGCAGAACTGGTCCAGGGCAAGCCTCGCCTGAGCATCGTGTTACCTGAACAGCAGGAACCGGACTCCCACCTTGGGCCTCGCCAGCGATCCAGTTGCCACAAACACAAGCACAAACCGGCCTCTGCACCTCAAGGTTTCTGCCACAGGGGTGACGGACGGGGGAAGGCCCATGGCTCTCTCTGGCCGCCTCCGTGCGCTTGCCCTGCAGCCGCCATGTGCCCTACTTTGGCTCCGGCCAGGGGCGGTCTAAGGTCACTTTAATTGGTAAGCGAACATTATTTTGGCGCCCCCCCCAAAACATTATGTTGGCGCCCCTCCATGTAAAGCAAATCTTTTCCCTACCTCTTCTTTCCTTCCTCTCCCTTTCTTTCTTTCGGAGAAGCTGCCACTCGGCTCAGGCCGCAAGGAGGCGGAGAGGAAGGGGACTGGTCAGGGGGGAGGAGAAGGAGGTGGCGGTGCCATGCGGTGCTGCTGCTTTTTCCTCCTCCTCCGCCCTCCTTCTCGCCACTCAGATCAGCTTCTGGGCATGCACGAAGGTTTCCGCGCATGCGCAGTGGCTCTGGAGCTCAACTTGAAAACCTTCACGCATGTCCAGAAGCTGCTGCTGGCGCTGAAGCCGACGCAGCAGTGGTGCGGACGGTGCGACTGTGGCGGCGCCCCCCATCCAAGATGGTGCCCTACGCGGCCGCGTAGTTTGCGTATATGTAAGACCGCCCCTGGCTCCGGCAGCCCTTCCTTTGGCATGACACGTGCAACAGCGATGCCTTGGTATGCGTCCGGAAGATAACACTACATCAGAGGTTCTAACCCGGGGAGAGCACCAATGAGCTCCCGTCTGTCAGCTCCAGCTCCCCATGCAAAGGGGACGCGAGAGAAGCAGGCGGCCAATTGCCTCACACCAGAAACGACTTGCAATTTCTCAACTTGCTCCCGACAAGGGGGGAAATGAAACCCTACGATTTTTGTTCCTGGGGGATCAATGTCATCAATTCCGTAATTGGCTGTGTCATTAAAAACATGGGAAAAGTTTACTGAACTGCAAAACCCTGGAAATTGAAGAATCAAAACCCTTCTTTTTCATCCCGTAATACAGGAGTCGCATTCCAGTTTTTGATTACAAACAGATACAAGTGTGGCTGTTACGAAACGAAATATGGTAATTCCCACGCCATTCAATGGCTTCCTCCCCCTCCCTCGCCTGCCAGGATCTGACCCAAGCGCAGGAGGATAATGACACACTGGAAGACAATGGTTTGGGTCCCTGGGTGGCCAACGTCACCTCCTAATAATTATATCTTATAACGATTTCATCAAAACACGGGAAAGGTCTGTTATGCTGGAAACACTTGGTTTGCGCAAGAAGACAGGCCTCCGTCTGCAGCACATGTGGTAAGAGCCTTTCCGCGGAAATCCCGTCACCCCTGTGTCTCAGGCCATTCAGCCACAAAAACAGGGGCGCCTCTGGAGCAGAACGACTCCTTCCAGAGCAAGAGTTGCACCATCAGCCGGGAACAAATCACACTTTCAAACCAGGGGCAAGAAATGTGTCAAATGTTATCAGGGCCGGAATCTCTCGGCATTACTTCGCCAACGAAGATTCTTAGGAAGGACTCATCCCATGCTTTTTACAAGTGCATTGATGACTAAAAAGGCCAATCTGAGATAGGCAAGTTTGGTTGCAGAAAGCACAGCAAAAGTCTCCTTGGGTGATGTTGTTTCCAACTTGCGGTTCTTTCTGCGTTGTCGTTTCTCTTTGAGACCCATTCGGCGTTTCTTCTCGAACGAGGCCACAGCATTGTGGATAGTGCGTCTCCATGCCTCCCGATATGAGGCCAGGGTGGACCATTGTTGGTGATCAATCCGGCCAAGCCTGAGGTGTTGTTTCAGGAAGTCCTTGTATCTCTTTTGGGGGTGCCTCTCTTGCGCTGACCCGTGGCGAGTTCACCATAGTGTAGTATCTTTGGGAGGCGGTGGTCCTCCATCCTAGAGACCTCGTGCCCCGCCCAGCGCAGCTCAATAGCATGGCCTCAGTACTGGTGATCTCTGCTTGCGCAAGGACAGCAACATTCATCACATAGTCGGTCCAGTGTACATTTAGGATTGTGCGAAGACAGCACTGATGAAAGCGTTCGAGGAGTCGCAGGTGTTGGCGATAGGTGACCCATGTTTCAGACCCATAGAGGAGAATAGACAGTACGATAGCTCTGTACACACTGATTTTGGTGCTTTGCCTCAGGTGCTTGTTGCTCCAGACTCTTTTGTGAAGCCTTCTGAATGCACTCTATGCCTTTGCTCATCTGTGATCTATCTCTTTGTCAATCGCGGCGTCTGAAGAGATGATGCTTCCCAGGGAGGTGAATTGCTGAACGCACTTAAGCACGGATTTGCCTATGCTGATTGGGGGATGGTGGTGTTCTTCCTGTGGTGCGGGCTGGTAGAGGACTTCCGTTTTCTTC
Organism: Anolis apletophallus; assembly: GCA_030556195.1. NCBI lineage: Eukaryota > Metazoa > Chordata > Lepidosauria > Squamata > Anolidae > Anolis > Anolis apletophallus. The sequence goes on along the minus strand of JARBWK010000015.1, from coordinate 44,833,542 downwards.
AGGCTGACTTCCAGCCCAAACAGCTCTGCAGCTGCTGCAAAGCAGGATGTGAGGCGCTGCAGGGCTGCTTCTGAACAGGCGACAAGGGCAGCATCGTCAGCAGAAAGCAGCTCACGAACTAGATAGTTCAGAGTCTTAGTGCGAGCCCTCAGACGGCTTAAGTTGAACAAGCTGCCATCAGTACGATAGGGTATATATATGCCGTCTTCTTCTTCTTCTTCGAGGTCTGCCGTCGCCCTTTGGAGCATCATGCTGAAGAAGACTGTCAATAGGGTTGGTGCAAGAACACAACCTTGCTTCACTCCGTTAGTTATGAGAAAGGCCTCCGAGAGAGCATCGCCGTATCTGACTTGACCGCGCTGATCAGGGCCGGAATAAGGTAATTTAAAATGGTACGCAAACATTCTTTTGGCGCCCCCTTGCTCTCCGGCCTCGCGCTGGGTGCGCATGCGCATTGGTGTGCGCATGCGCAGGGCCAGCTACTTCCGCACATGCACCTTTGTTGCGGCGCGAGGCAACTCCAGCTGGACCGATACACCAATTGCCCTAAGTGAGGCCGAAAAGGAGGAACTTCTTGCAGCCGGGACGGAGCCTCCCGCCTCCGGCTGCAAGAAGTTCCTTCTTTTCGGCCTCGTGCAGTGCACAGTTCCCAACTCCGACCACCTGGAGTCGCGCCGCAGCAATGGCGCATGCGTGGACCTTCTGGCCGGATGCACCCCTGACCACGTGACGCCCTAAGTGGGCGCTTACTTTGCATACCGTTAAATCCGCCCCTGAATGGTACATTACATGGTGCACCACTGCTGAACCAAAGAAAGGTGAGCATTTGATTTGTCAGTTGGGAAAGGTGGCAGCCCTTCGACCCAAGTTTGGCACATCCCAGAGACGGTGCTTGCCAGGTCCTTGCTTGTACCTGGCACATGGCCAAAAGGTATTCCTTGCACTTCCGCATTGGTGGGCTTCATTGCTCACCCAAAATCAGATGGTCATGGCACATCCCTCCTTGTTCCTTCCGGGAAGGGAAGCAAGGGCCTTCTCTTCTCTTCTCTTCGGAGCATCTTTCTCTCTCGTTCCCTGGAAAGCGCTTTAAGACTTCTTCCTCCTCTTCCTTACACGCGTGCCATTCTTACCTGGCGTGCCTGGCATCTCCATCGTCCTCATTGCCCTCCTTTTCTCTCCTGAACATGACCCAAAGTGGCCCTATGAGGGGATGCATGTGAGCGCCTCCTTTTCTCTGGGCACATACTTTACAGGGATGGATAATATAGGTGCACATGGATATAGTGACCCCCCCTCCCCCAAACTACAGATCCCAGGAGTCGGCCCTGGCACCAAAGGGAAGCATGAGGTGACCCTATTGACTCAAATCTAATGCTCACCCTTTGGGGCTGAGCAACCTTCCCCAAATGAAGGCGTGCACTGGATTTGCGCCATGTGGTCCTCTTGGTCCTTCAAGCCAAAGGGAAGCTCCTCTTGGAGAACATCCTCTCTCATTGAACGGCCCAATGGTGCGGGATGCTGGAATTTGTAGTTTGGTGAGGCACCAGCATCCTTTGGCAGGGGAGGCTCAAGACCTTGTCAAACTACAGCTCCAGAGCATTGAACCAGGGCTGTTTAAGTGGATCCATTCGACCGCATAGAATAGATGCCGCACCTCAAGGTTTTCCTTTCCATCGCTGGAAGTTTTGGTGCTCTCACCAAAGTGGTTGTTAGGGAAGACATCAAGGAAGCAGGCGGCCGCTCTAATGCGCACCTGTTGAGAGTGCATCCTTTGGCCTCTGCGCATGACATTTGGCAGCCAGGACTTTCTTTGCTTTGTCCCTCGGCCACGCTCACACGGGCCAGGTCTCTCTGGGAGCGGGATCTTACCGTAGACGGCAATGGTGACGGCCATAGTGAAGCCGAAGGAGGCCACGTGCGGACCCCCAAAGCTCACTCCTCCCCCGCGTAAGCTATGTGTTCATCTCTCCAAGATACATAAACAGGACCCTCTAGGATCAATGGGCTCTTCCCCAAAGCCCCTCTGCTGCTGGAAACAAGAGCCTCCTTCTCTCCCTCTCTCTGGGTGGCCTTGGGCGGGGGGCCCCTGGCTTCGGCTTGGCCAAATAATCAAAGGTTCAGGCCATTGGGAAGGCATGGTTTCTTTTGGGATGGAGCCAGGCATACGTAGGTAGGCCTTCATTTGGGCCCCTCCTCCCAAGAAACAACAACACAACAACAACAACAACTGCTCCCCATTGTCCAAGGCAAAAGATACTGGGCCCAAAGTTTGCAAACCAAGACCATGTTGCGGGGAGGCGCATTGGGCCTGATATTCGTGTGCATTTGGCATCTTCATTGGGCTGTTTCCAAATGCAGGCCCGGATTACCCACAAGGCCACCCTAGGCCATGGCCTAGGGGTGCAAGCCAAGGGAGGCGCCATTCACACGGACCCCCCCCCCCAAATGTTGAAACAAAACCGCAATGCAACTCTCTCTCTCTCTCTCTCTCGGGGGAGGGCGGGGGAAGAGCGCTGCGAGGGGGCGGGGGAGGAGGGAATGGCGCTCCCCCCTCACCATCGCCCCCCGCCCCCTTGTCAAGGAAGGAGGGCACGAGGAGGAGGTGGAGGGAAGCCCCCGGGGTCGCTGCCGGGCATGCGCGGCACCCAGGAACATGGCGGAGGAGGCAGAAGCGGTTGCGCCCTCCTGCTGCACATGCCCGGCAGTGACCCCGGGGGCGGGGCTTCCCTCCACCTCCTCGCGCCCTCCTTCCTTGACTCAAGGAAGGAGGGCACGCCGCAAAGAGGAGGAGGAGGAGGGAAGCCCCGCCCCCGGGCCGCTGCCGGCACTGGGGGCGGAGCTTCCCTCCGCCTCCTCGCGCCCTCTTTCTTTGACTCAAGGAAGGAGGGCGCGCAGTACCGCGAGGAGGAGGTGGGGGGGTGCGGTAGAGGTTGGTTTGGGGGCACTCCTCGGTGGGTTCCCAGCCCCGGAGACAGGACGCCCAAACTGGTGGGAGGCCTACCTCTCGATCGCAGGGACCGGGGGGTGGCGGTAAAGAAGTTTGAAACGTATAAATAAATAACTAATAGAGGCCTAGGCTTGGAAGGGACCCCCAAAGGCCATCCAGTCCAGCTCCATTTCTGCTGGCAGGAAGACACCATCAAAGCCCTCCCAACAGGTGGCCACCCAGCAACAACAACAACAGCAATAACAATAATAGAAACCTAGGTTTGGAAGGGACCCCAAAGAGGGCCGTCTTATTATATTTCCTTCCCGTCTCTTAGGAATACAACCCCATAAATACCCTTCAGGTTCGGATGGGATTTCCTTGTTCATTGTTTTCAAGCCCAGGCAGGGCCCTAGCCAGGATGTTGATTCCGTGAGACTGGGTGGAAGAGGGTCTACCCTAGCAAACCTTTTGTATTGTTATCCCAATAACCCCATTAATATGGGATATAATGAGCATGGTGATCAGATCATGATATGAATAAACATAACAGTTTAAATAATGTACCAGTCAGGCCTTTTCGCGGAAGGACCACCCTGAGAATTTTCGGGGGGCTGAAGCCCCTTAGCCCCCCTGGCTATATGCCTGGGCCCAGGGCTAAAAAGAGAAATAATAAAGTGCTTTGGAATTAAATAATAAGAGCCGAGAAGAAAGCCCCGCACTTCCTTTGCGGCGGGATTATGATGACGATTACGGCTCGGTGGCCTTAATATAAGTGCGTTGGCTTTGGGCGCCAACCCTCATGTATACACGTTAAATGGTTGGGAAACTGGCAACGGCCTGGCTCTAATCACGGGAAAGGACTGGTTTATTTTTCTTTAATGGGTGGCTTTAAAAAAAGGAATCCTCCCTATTGGTTCTGGGCCCTTTTTTGGGGGAAAGGAAGAGGCCGCCCGGGGCATTTCCTCACCCTTTGCTCCTGGAGGCTCCGAGAGTCAAGGAATCCCAAAACCCTTGACTTGGGAGAAACCCGGCGGGCCCTCCAGCTCAGCCCCAATCTGCCAAGAAGCAGGAAGGTCACATCCAAAGCACCCCCGACAGATGGCCATCCAGCCCCTGCTTCAAGAAGGAGCCCCCCCCCACCACACTCCCGGCCACTCTCCTTTTTCCATCTCTACTTAGTGAAGGTGCCAAGTTTGGAGAGAAGGGAAACCGTCCGTCCCGTAAAACACGGATTCTGCAGTGCGGACCCAGCCCAGGTTCGCTTCCAAAGACGTAAAGAACGATCCGCGTTGTTAAATCTCACCTTTGAATCCATTTTCATGGATCGTAACTGTGATTTTTAAATACTGTTATGTTTATTTCTGTTTTAATGTTTGCATATTTGCATATCTTAAGCTGTTGGAGTCTCATTTGAGAGAGAGAAGGCAAGGTGTAAATAGACATCTATCTATCTATCTATCCATCTTCTATGTATATAATAAAAGTCAGTGTTTGCAGTGGTGCGGTGGGAGGAATATGTGCCAGCGTTTCGATTGGCTGCCACTGTGAGATTATTTGCATAATTTGCATAATAGATTATTGGCCAATCAGAATTTGGAGTTCTGATTGGCCAGCCTCAGAACTCCAACATTCTACGGCCCCAGACAGAGGGGATTGGTTGTCACTGAAATGGAATTTGCATAAAGGACTCCGATTGGCCAACCACATTCCAACATTCTAAAGTGACTCAGAGGGAAAAGGAAAGGCCTCAGGCGGTCAGACACTGCGGCCCACAGCATTGACGGATCAGGACCAAACTTGGCAAACAGGGGCCCAATGGCCCACTTCACAACCTGGTGTGGTTTAGGGCAGGAGGGGCCACGAATGATGGTATTTGCAGTACCTTTACATCATAAACTTCCCGAACAACACTGTAGCCCTTATAAATCACAGACCAGGCCCAAAATTGACAGCAAGGCTTCCTCAATTAGATGTTCCTGACTAGGCCCCCAACAATGACAGAACAAGACCAAACTTGGCACACAGACCCCCGAAGGTGCACCCTACATCGTGGTGCAGTTTGAGGGAGGATGGACCATGGATGACGGGACTTGCAGTACTTTAATTCACTTCCTTAGAGCACTGTGGCCCACACCAATGACGAATCAGGACCAAACTTGGCACACAGAGGCCCAATGGGCCACTTTACAAACCTGCTGCGGTTTACGGCAGGATGGCTCAGAAATGATGGGATTTGCAGTACTTTCACCTAAATCATTTCCCACAGAACATTGCAGCCCCTGCAAATCAGAGACCAGGCCCAAACTTGGCACACAGAGTACCCATGACCCACTCTACATCCTGGTGCAGTTTTGAGTGGGACGGACCACGGATGATGGGAGTCGAAGTACCTTCACTCACTTTCTGAGACCGCTGCGACCCTCATCCAGAGAGTGATCAAGACCACACTTGGCACACAGAGCCGCCATGACCCATTCTACATCCTGGTGCAGTTTGGAGAACGGGGGACCATGGATGATGGGACTCGCAGTACCTTCACTAAGTTCCTGAGACCACTGCAAGCCACATAAACATCTAATAGGAACCAACCTTGGCACACAATGCCTTCCTCAAATAACCCGGGCATCGCCAGGTCCTCAGCTAGTAATAATAATACTACTACGAGGGTTGAATGAAAAGTAATGCCTCCACCTTCGTAACTCCTCAACAGACGGCAGTCCTGGTATGCGGCAGGTCCTGGCTTGTTCAGGAGACTCTCCTCTACAGTTCCATCTTGGCGGAAAGCCTTCGCATTGAACATTTGTGTTGTTAAAGTGCAAAGTATGGAACTCTGCACAGACGGTGGGTCAATACCACTTAAGCAACGTGCCGTCATTGAATTATTGGCAGCAGAATTATTACTTATTATTTATTCAAAACTTTTATATCCCGCTCTTCTCACCCCCGTAGAGGGACTCAGGCCGGCTCACGGCAAGAATTCAATGCAAACAATACAGACTAAAACATCATATAACAATACAAGATTTAAAATCTATGAGATAAAATACATAAAGCCAAATCGCCAAGTCCAACTCAGTCCGCACATGTGGTCATTCACTTTGGTCTGTAACAGGCCTCGGCCATTATTCTGGGAATGCTTCATTCCATACCCAGGATTTCACTGGCTTCCTGAAGGGCAGGGGGGAGGGGGCAGGCTTGATCTCACTTGGGAGAGAGTTCCACAGCCGAGGGGCTACCACGGAGAAGGCCCTGTCTCTCATCCACACCAGGCGCAATTGCGAGAGTGGCGGGACCAAGAGTAGGGCCCCCCTAGAAGGTCTTAACGCCCTTGATGGTTCATAGGGGAGAATTTGTTCAGAGAGGTAAACCCCAAAGGAGATTCCTCAGAGATTGCAAGCTGTTGATGGGGATTGTGTGGATGTGAGTACTGTGCGTCATTGGGTGAGTAAGTTGAAAGGTGTGGAGGTGGGAACATCTGACTTGCGTGACAAACAAAGAGTCGGGCGTCCTGTGACAGCAACCACCGAGTGTCACTAGCCAAAGGTTGACAGATTGATTCAGGACGATCGTCGTCTCACTCAGAGAGAAATTTCAAGCATCATCGGCACTTCACAAGAACGTGTGGGTCGCATTATCGCTTTGCTTGGCTGTCGGGAGATGTGTGCAAGATGGGCACCCAGGGTGTTGACGCCCGAAATGAAAGCGCACAGACTTGAAATTTTGGCAGGAACTCCTCTTGCGTTACGAGAATGAAGGCGATGCCTTTCTCCATTTTCGATAATAAAAGAAGATCTGCGGGGACATCATTACGCTTCTGACGAAGACGTTGAGAGAACAGTGAGGCACTGGTTCCGTGACGGCTTCAGAAAACGTGTTCATCCTTGGCAGAAATATATCCGATTGGTGATTATGTGGAAAAATGAATAGCGGTAGTTAAAGAGGATTATTTATGTGGTTTATTTATTTTATTTACTTTATGTATATTCCGCTCTTCTCACCCCGAAGGGGACTCAGAGCGGATTACAGGTACACATACTTAGCAGGCAATCCCTGCCATTTCCACATACACACATATAGACGAACAGAGGCAAACTCTGGCCACCAGGGGGAGCTGGCGCACTCCTTGTCTCTCAGCATTCCCAGCGTCCCTTGCTGTTCCTTCCCCATTCCTTCGCTGTTCCTGGAGTTCTTTAATGGCCTCATAATTCAGTCAAAATTTGCCTCCCCACTTGATGTGGTACTTTTATCTCCTACTTGACAGATGCAACTGTCTTTTGGGCTGCAAAGGTCAACAGCAGGCTATACTTAAAGGCCTCGAACTCATGACCTACTGGTCAGAGAGATCTTATACAGCTGACACTTAGCCAGCTGGGCCACATTCCCAGTGCTTTACTTTATTTATACCCTGCCACCATCTCCCCAACGGGGACTCGGGGTGGCTTACATGAGGCCAAGCCCAATGACACATAATAACAACATAACAGCAAATAACAACAACAATACAATCAATATACTTACACAGAAGCAATAACAGACAATTTAAAACCATTCTGGGCAGGCCAAATGTGAAATTTATTAAAATATTCCCATCCAAACCCAAGTAACGAAGATGGAGGCATTACTTTTCATTCAACCGTCGTAGTAGTAGTAGTAGTAGTAGTAATAGATACATAGCTGCTTTGAGTCTCCTTTGGGAGGGATAAAGCAGGGTATACACAGCCATCATCATCCGGAGTTTCGGGGTGCGGTGTCATCTGTCACTCCTTCCCACTCTGCTACTAAGGAGGCCTGCAACCAAGTCCTGAACCGGTGCTTGGCCGCTGTAACGGACTGGATGAGGGCGAACAAATTGAAACTCAATCCAAACAAGACAGAGGTCCTCCTGGTCAGTCGTAAGGCCGAACAGGGCATAGGGCTACAGCCTGTGCTGGACAGGGTTGCACTCCCCCTGAAGGCGCAGGTTCACAGCCTGGGAGTGACCCTGGACTCATCGCTGAGCCTGGAGCCCCAGGTCTCGGTGGTGGCCAGGGGAGCTTTTGCACAGCTCAGGCTTGTGCGCCAGCTGCGCCCATATCTTGGGAAGTCGGACTTGGCCACGGTGGTCCACGCTCTGGTCACATCCCGTATAGACTACTGCAATGCTCCCTACGTGCGGTTGCCTATGGAGACTGCCCAGAAGCTGCAATTAGTCCAGCGCGCAGCAGCCAGACTATTAACAGGAGCGGGGTACAGGGAGTGCACAACTCCCCTGTTGCGCCTGCTCCACTGGCTGCCAATGAGCTTCCGGGCACAATTCAAAGTGCTGGTGTTGACCTACAAAACCCTATACGGTTCCGGCCCAGTTTACCTGTCCGAACGGATTCTCCCCTATGAACCGTCAAGAGTGCTAAGATCGCCTGGAGAGGCCCTGCTCTCGGTCCCACCACCTTCGCAGATGCGTCTGGTGGGGACGGGGGACAGGGCCTTTCCTGTGGTGGCCCCCAAGCTGTGGAATTCCCTCCGAAATGAAATCAGATCCGCCCCCTCCCTCCTGACTTTTAGGAAGTGGGTGAAAACGTGGCTGTGCAATGAGGCCTTCGCAGAACGAAGGGGGAGATCTCGAAGCGACTAAAGTCGCCAACCTCTTGATACGGACTGAATATATGGGTTGAGTTGGACTTGATTTTACTTTGGCAAAAAGCCTTTTTAAATGTATTTATTGTATTGTATTTTATTGTAAATGTTATTGTAAATTCATGAGGTTTTAGATCGGGCCTGTCCAACAGGCGGCCCGCGGGCCGTACACGGCCCGACAGCCCCTTGGACACGCCCCCCTACCCTCCTGCAATAATAAAAATAAAAAAAATCCGGGGGAAAAAATACCCCTCCCAAAAGTGCGCATGCGCGCGGTGGCGCAAGCGCCATCCACGGACGGCGTCCACTCGGGCGCCAGAGGCAAAATCGCCTGCTTCTGGCGCCCCCTGGCTTCCCCTGGCTTCGCCCTGCCTTACAGCATCACTCTCGGGCGCCAGAAGCGGCGAAATCGCCGCTTCTGGCGCCCGAGTGACGCTGTAGAAGGGAGGGAGGAGCTAAGGGGAGCTTCCCTTGGCTTCGCCCTGCCTTACAGCGTCACGGCCGGGTGCCAGAAGCGGCAAAATCGTCCCCCCGCGATCGGCCCCGCCCCTGCGTTTGGCTCCACCCCCATGATCGGCCCCGCCCCCGTGATCGACCCCGCCCCTGCCGTGGCCCCCAGGTCATAAGTCACCGGAATTCCGGCCCCTGGGCCGTTAGAAGTTGGACAGCCCTGTTTTAGATTTTAAATGTTAGCATTGAATCCTTGCTGTTTGCCGGTCTGAGTCCCCCCTCGGAGGTGAGAAGGCCCCCCCCCCCCGGGGTAGAAACTAATTAAATAAAAAAATAATAAATAACCATCATCTCTGAAACAGATAAATCTGGGTGGGGTTGCAGAACGGATCCATTTCCCGTAATGCGCTGGAGACAGGAGCCAAGAAGACATGCCCAGGCTTTCCCTTCCAGGATAGGATTTGATTCCCAGCATCCCCAGCCTGGGCGGAGGCTGCTTGGCTTCCTCTCTTCCTTTGGCCCCTTTGCGCCCTTCCTGGGCCTTCCTGGGCGGCTCCATCCTGACCCAGATCAACAAAGCCCCGGGCTCCCACAAGCCACCCGCCCTCTGCTTTCCTAACCTTTGGCTCCAGCCTGGCTTGTTGTTGTCCTCTCTCCCCCGGCCTCTGTTTGATCTCTTTGCCCTCCAACACGGAGGAGCCCATGGGCTTGCCTGCAAGGCTCCCCTTGGTCTGGAAGGTCCCCCGAAAGAAGGCCGCATCCTGCATCGAGAGGGGTCTTCTGCACCATGGGGGGAATCCCTTGCTGTCCAAGGTCATGCGCAGCAGCCAAGGGCACCCCTTCCTCGCCTGCCCTGCATAGAACCCCTTCTTTGGAAACAACCCTTGGAGAACATCAAGGTTTCCAGCAATGGAAAGGAAAACCTTGAATGAATCCTCTTCAGCGCTCTGGGTTCAATGCTGTGGAGTTAAGGGAGACGTAGTTTGGCAAGGCCTGGACCCGTTCTCTGCCAAAGGAGGCGGGGGCCTCCTCAAACTACAAATCTCAGCATTGCCTAGCATTGAGTCACGGAAGGAGAGATGGCATCCCTCCAAGAAGAGATCCAGGGGCTCCCGACGCAACTTCCCCTTTTGCACTGACTCAGCACGCAGCCTCACACACTCCGAATGCGCACACTCGCTTTGGTCACCTAGTCCCAAAAGGCGAGCACGACACTCGAAGGAATGCCGTATATTCTGCACGGAGGGGCCCTGACCCAGAGAGGCCTGCTCCGGCCCCAAGGAAGAGAGGCGGACATGCATTCCAGGAGGAGACTCTACACGGCATTACACTAGGCCAACAACAACAACAACAACAACAAGTTGACTAAACTGCAAAATCTTTGTTTTGGTGGGAGGGAGGGAGGGAGGGACATGATCCTACAGCACATTTTGCTCTAGTTTGCAAAGTGAATATCCCATATTACTATCATTACTTATATATTATTATCATAATCATTATTAATATATTATTAATATATACATATATTATGATTAACATGTTGTTCTATATGCTATTATTATTATATTATATTTATTTTGCTGGCGATGCTGCCCTTGTTGCCCATCCAGAAGCAGCCCTGCAGCGCCTCACCTCCTGCTTTGCAGCAGCTGCAGAACTGTTTGGGCTGGAAGTCAGCCTGAAGAAAATGGAAGTCCTCTACCAGCTTGCACCACAGGAAGAACACCAGCATCCCCATGTCAGCATAGGAACATCTGTGCTTAAGTCCGTTCAGCAGTTCACCTCCCTGGGAAGCATCATCTCTTCAGACGCCAAGATTGACAAAGAGATAGATCACAGATTAGCAAAGGCATAGAGTGCATTCAGAAGGGTTCACAAAAGAGTCTGGAGCAACAAGCACCTGAGGCGAAGCACCAAAATCAGTGTGTACAGAGCTATCGTACTGTCTATTCTCCTCTATGGGTCTGAAACATGGGTCACCTATCGCCAGCACCTACGACTCCTCGAACGCTTTCATCAGCGCTGTCTTCACACAATCCTAAATATATATTGGACCGACTATGCGACTAATGTTGCTGTCCTTGAGCAATCAGGGATCACCAGGGTTGAGGCCATGCTATTGAGAACACAGCTGCGCTGGGCAGGGCACATCTCTAGGATGGGGGACCACCGCCTCCCAAAGATACTACTCTACGGTGAACTCGCCACGGGTCAGCGCAAGAGAGGCTCCCCCAAAAAGAGAGATAAGGACTCCCTGAAACAACATCTCAGGCTCGGCCAGATTGATCACCAACAATGGTCCACCCTGGCCTCACATCGGGAGGCATGGAGACGCACTATCCACAATGCTGCGGCCTCTTTCGAGAAGACACGCCGAACGGGTCTCGAAGAGAAACGACAACGCAGAAGGAACCGGAACATGGAAACAACATCACCCAAGGAGACTTTCTGCTGTGCTTTCTGCAACCAGACTTGCCTATCTCAGATTGGCCTTTTTAGTCATCAATACGCTTGTAGAAAGTGTGGAATGAGTCCTTCCTAAGCATCTTCGTTCGCGAAGTAATGCCGAGAGAGAGATGTTTATAAATACTATGATTATTTGGAGCTCCCGAGGGCGCAGTGGGTTAAAGCGCTGAGCTGCTGAGTTCGTTGACCAAAAGGTTGCAAGTTCGAATCCGGGGAGCGGGGTGAGCTCCCACTGTCAGCCCCAGCTTCTGCCAACCTAGCAGTTCGAAAACATGCAAATGTGAGTAGATCAATAGGTACCACTCCAGCGGGAAGGTAACAGCGCTCCATGCAGTCATGCTGGCCACATGACCTTGGAGGTGTCTATGGACAATGCCAGTTCTTTGGCTTAGAAATGGAGAGGAGCACAGCCAATGGGGCCGGGTTTGTGGCAGCCACAGAGACAACCACCTTTCTGGAGGAGAGCCCCCCTTGGCCAAGGCCGGACCCCACTATCACTTTCCAACCAGGAACAGAGCATTTTTCAATAAGGACCAAAGGGGTCAGGGTCATATGTGGACCCCTGACCACCCCCAGAGAGAGAGAGAGAGAGAGAGAGAGAGAGAGCGCCATTGGGGTGTCCTTGCTTGACCCAAACCGAGAAGTTCCCCTCAACCTGATGCCTTTCCCGTGCTTCTCACATTTGATCGTTTGGCCCCTTTTTCTCGGAAATCGATACTTTGGGTGTGCAACCGTGTAGCCTCTCCGTGCCGTGCCCACCAGCCTGGAACTGGACAGGGATATTAAACGAGCGTTGCGCCATCCAGGCAAGCCACCAAACACACCACCCAGGGCATGCGCTTGGAGCATATTTCGATGGGAGCCTCCCGAGCGTTGCTTTGGGCCCCAAATCTGGAGAGAATGGCATTTGGAATCTACACAAAAGTCGATAATCGGAGCAGAATTCAACTCAGTCGTAACTTGCTGGAGACGCGCCTGGGAGAAGGCGGCGCAGGTGAGGGAGAGTTCACAGGGCACATCTCTGGCTGGCTTGGCGGGTGAGTGGCACGCTCCCCCCCCCCCCCCCGGTGGCTCTTCCCGCTTCCTCCCACGGCTGCCCTTCACTTCCTCCCCTCAATGGCTTGGTGTGCACTTGGCGCCAAGCAGAGAAACAGGCCCACCTCCCTCTTCCCAATCCTTTGCCACGTGCCCCCTTCTCCCAGGCCCGGGCCACATCCGGCCCTCCGGTTGCTTTGAACTCCAACTCCCTCCATTCCTAACAGCCTGGGAGTTCCAGTTCAAGGCAACGGGAGGGCCAGATCTGGGCCAGGCCTGCTTCAGTCGGAAAGAGGGGAGGCCTTGCTTCCCTGCCAAAGGGAAAAGCCTGCCTGCAAAACACTTCCATCCTTTGCCACGATTTGCAGGAAACGGCAGGCGGATACGCGAGTGCACAAGCGCATGGAAAACATGCCCCTCTTTGTGTGTGTGTGTGTGGGGGGGGGACTCCGAGAAAGACACTGGGACCGAATTGCAGTCGGAGGAAGGAGGGTCTCCCAAACTGTTCCAAATGCTTTACAGCCCCATACGCTGCTCCTGTGAGGAAGGAAGGGAGGGAAGGGAAAGGAGAGAGGGAAGGAGGGAATGAATAAAAGGAGGGATGGAAGGAAGGAAGGAAGACAGGAAGGAAAAGGGTGAGAGGGAAGGAGGAAGGACAGGAGGGGAAAGGTGGAAAGGGAGGGAGGGAAGAAAGAAAGGGAAAGGAGAGAGGGAAGGAGGGAATGAATGAAAGAAGGAGGGATAGAAGGAAGGAAGGAAGAAGGAAGGAAGACAGGAAGGAAAAGGGTGAGAGGGAAGGAGGAAGGAAGGGCAAGAGGGGGAAGGTGAAAAAAGGATGAAGGAAAGGGAAAGGAGAGAGGGAAGGAGGGATTCAAAGAAGGGAGGGAGGATGGAAGGAAGAAGAAAGGAAGGAAGGAAGGAAAAGGGTGAGAGGGAAGGAGCAAGGAAGAAGGAAGGAAGGGCAAGAGGGGGAAGGTGGAAAGGGAGGAAGGAAAGGGAAAGGAGAGAGGGAAGGAGGGATTTAAAGAAGGGAGGGAGGGAGGATGGAAGGAAGAAGAAAGGAAGGAAGACAGGAAGAAAGGAAAATGGTGAGAGGGAAGGAGGAAGGAAGGAAGGAAGGGCAAGAAAAGAAGATCATAGAATCCCCAAGTTGGAAGAGACCTGGTGGGCCATCATCCAGTCCAACCCCCTTTTGCCAAGAAGCAGGAAAATCACATTCAAAGCCACCCCAACAGATGGCCACCCAGCCTCTGTTTCAAAGCCTCCACCACACTCTGAGGCAGAGAGTTCCACTGCTGAACAGCTCTCCCAGTCAGGAAGTTCTTCCTTGTGTTCAGATGGAATCTCCTTCTGAACATTAGGGAAAGGGAAAGGAGAGATGGAGGGATGGAATGAAAGAAAGAAGGAAAGAAGGAAGGACGGTGAGGGGGAGAAGGGCACTTACGATCATGAGGAGTGTGGCCAGGAACTCGGCCAGGGCCTCCTTGGCCAGCTTGTTCTGGAGGGAGAGCCTCCCCTTCCAGCTCCTCTCCTTCTTCCCTCCCCTCCGTCCTCCCATCCTTCCTTCCTTCCTTCCTGGGCTCCCTTGTCCTCCTCCGACTGCGGCCCAAATCTGCGGATCCCTTTCTTCTTTCTGCTTCTGGTGAACTTTGGCCCCCGGGATGTGTCGAAACGGGGCGGCCGGCCGGCCCTGCTGCTGCTGCTGCTGTGTGCACTCAGGAAGCCCCCTCTGAGTCAGAGTCATGCGCTGCTGCTGCTGCCTGTGGGGCTGGCACTAGCACCCAGGACTCACTGGGGGTGGGCAGGGGGGCACCCTCCGCCTGCCAGTCCCACACACCTGGCCTTCGGGACCCCAAAAGGAGCAGCAGAGGCCTTCCAGCTCTCCAGGGTCTGCATTCCAGTGCCTTCCTCTGAGGCCTCTTATACAACCCAGCGGAGGATGCATGTGGCTTGTGGCTTTGGAGAGGAGGTTTTGGGCGGAAAGGAAACGCCCCACCTGGGCAGGTGGAAGCAGGAGGCAGCGGCGGAATGCCAGGTGCAGGGTGGGCGGGCAGGCAGCGCCAAAGGCCCAGGTGACACCGGAGCACGGAGGCAGAGAAGGCCTGGGCAGCTTGCCACATCAGCCTGTCCAAGCAGGCAAGGCCAGGCCATGCCTCCCCCCACCACCTTGGCTGAGAGTGTGACTCAAACTCTTCCTCCCTCCCTTCCCTCTACCATCCTTCCACCTTTCCTTCCTTCCTTCCATTCCAGTCTTACCTTCCCTGCATCCTTCTCTCTTCCTTCAATCTTTCATTTCCTTCCTTCTCTCCTTCTACCTTCCTTCCTTCAGCCTTCCAGCTCTCCAGGGTCTGCATTCCAGTGCCTTCCTCTGAGGCCGAGAGAGTGCGACTGGGAAGGATGGAGGGAAGGAAGGAAGGAAGGAAAGAAGGAAGGAAAGGAAGGAAGGTAGGAAGGAAGGAAGGATGAAGGAAGGAAGGAAGGAAAGATAGAAGGAGGCAGGGAAGGTAAGACTGAAAGAAGAATGGATGGGTGGATGGAAGGAAGGAAAGAAGAAAAGATGGAAGAAGGAAGGAAGGAAAGAAAGAAAGGTGGAAGAAGGAAGGAAGATAGATGGAAGGAAGGAAGGAAGGAAAGATGGAAGATAGATGGAAGGAAGGATGGTTGGAAAGATAGAAGGAGGCAGGGAAGGTAAGACTGAAAAAAAATGGATGGGCGGATGGAAGGAAGGAAAGATGGAAGATTGAAGGAAGGAAGGAAGGAAGGAAGATAAAAGGATGCAGGGAAGGGAATATTGAAAGAAAATTGGATGGAGGGATGGAAGATAGAAGGAAGATAGAGGGATGGATGGAGGGAAGTAAGGAAGGAAAGATGGAAGGATGCATCAGAAAGAAGAGTGGCAGCAGGGAGGGAAGAAAAGATGGAAGACAGGAAGGAAGGAAGGAAGGAAGGGAGAAGAATGGAAGGAGGAAGGGAAGAAGGATGCAGGGAAGGGACAACCGAAAGAAGAATAGATGGAAGGAAGGAAGGCAGGCAGAAAAGATGGAAGATTGAAAGAAGACAGGATAAAAGGAGGCAGAGAAGGGAATATTGAAAGGAAATTGGATGGAGGGATGGATGGAAGATAGAAAGAAGGTTGGAAAGATAGAAGGATGCAGGGAAGGTAAGACTGAAAGAAGAATGGATGGGCAGATGGAAGGAAGGGAAAAAAAGATGGAATAAGGAAGGAAGGAAGGAAGAAACAAAGGAACGAAGGAACAAAGATGCAGGGAAGGAAAGATCAAATGAACTCGATGGAGGGAATGACAGAAGGATGGATGGAAGGAAGAAAAGAAGGAAGAGAGAAGGAAGGGTGAAGGGAGAGATAGAAGCCTGAAAGAAAGGATAGAAAGATGGATGGAAGGAAGAAAAGAAGGAAGAGAGAAGGGCGACAAAAAGGGTGATCCAAGGGAAGAAAGAGAAGTTTTTAATGGTTCCAGATGGTTGTCATCTGCGCAGGGCCATCTTCATCCAGCCCTTAATGACTTTATTAATTGGATATGTAAGCTTGGCTAATTACGAGCAAGAGTTATTTCTCTGGTTGGAAGGGCAAGAATAAAAAATTCAAGGCCGGGCGGCATTTTGCGTGATGGATGGATGGAAGGAAGGAAGGAAGGAAGGCACCCCCAGCCCAGCCCCCACCCCCGTTAATGGCATCCGCTCATTAGCAGAAAGGTCAGCCCCTTTTCAGCAGTAAATCCAGGAGGAAAAAATTAAGGAAAGCAGGTGGAGAAATTGTTGGAAACTTGGGAGGAGAAAAGGAAAGGGCTGCAATGGCGGAGACCGACCAGCAGGTGGCAGCACAGGCACACTGAAGGCCCAAGGCTCAGGCCCCATCTCCACAGCTAGATGGATAGATAGATAGATAGATAGATAGATAGATAGATAGATAGATAGATAGATAACAGTTTCATTGCTTCCTTCATTCCTTCTTCGTTCCTTTGGATCCATGGGCTGACCCCCCCCAAAAAGAGGGGTCCATCCATTGGGAATGGGGGGGGGGTCTCTTTCCAGGAAGGAGGGGGCTCTGGATACAAACACTGCTATTACCAATATTATGAATAATAGTAATAGCAATAATACTAATAGTAATAATAATAATCAATAATCAATAATCAATAATAATCAATAATAATGTGTAGCCAAAGGGGAGGGAGGGATTTGCCCAAAGCTTGGTATCTCAATCAAAAAGTTAAAGAGGGGTTACTACTACTAATATCACTACTACTACGACTAAAAATAATCAATAATCAACAATAATAATGTGTAGCCAAAGGGGAGGGGGGGTTGCCCAAAGCTTGGTGTCTCAATCAAGAGGTTAAAGAGGGGTTACTACTACTAATACCACTACTACTACTATGACTAAAAATAATCAATAATCAATAATAATCAATAATAATAATGTGTAGCCAAAGGGGAGGGAGGGGTTTGCCCAAAGCTTGGTGTCTCAATCAAAAGGTTAAAGAGGGGTTACTACTACTAATATCACTACTACTACGACTAAAAATAATCAATAATCAATAATAATAATGTGCAGACAAAGGGGAGGGAGGGGTTTGCCCAAAGCTTGGTGTCTCAATCAAGAGGTTAAAGAGGGGTTACTACTACTAATACCACCACCACCACCACCACTACTACTACTACTACTACTACTAATAATAATAATAATATCAATGTGATATATTGTTTATCTAAGTTCTTACTTTTTGGTTATTATTGGTTAGTTATTATAACGAGCCCCCGGTGGCGCAATGAGTTTAACCCTTCTGCCAGCAGGACTGCTGACCGAAAGGTCGGTGGTTCAAATCCAGAGAGCAGGGTGAGCTCCCGTTTGTCAGCTCCAGCTTCCCATGCAAAAGGGGACATGAGAGAAGCCTCCCACAGGACAGTAAAACATCCGGGCAAATGGCCAATTCTCTCACACCAGAAGCAACTTGCAGTTTCTCAAGTCGATCCTGATGCCAAAATAATAATAATAATAATAATGTGATTATAAGTTTCTACTTAAGTTGTTTTTATTTATGATTGTGCTGATTGTTTTGTTGTTTGTCTGTTTCATGATGGCCCTGAGTGAATGTTTTCCCACTTTGGATGGAAAGCGCCCTGAGTCCCCTTGGGGAGAAATCCTCCTCCTCTTCCTCATTATTATTGTTATGAATATTATTATAGGGATGTGTTGAAGGGGAAGGGGCTCTTTCCAAGGCTTGGGTGGTGGAGACCACGTGACAATGGAGAGCTGCCCAAAGGGAAGGGATTCTGTCCAAAGAGAAGGGCCTATGGGGAGGGGGCCTTTCTCCAAGGAGGGGGTCTCTGCCCAAGGAGGGGAGGGGTCTGCACAAGACAATGAGGAGGAGGATCTATCCAAGGGGAGGGGCCTCTTTCCAAAGTTGGGGAGGGGTCCTCCCCAAGTGGCTTTCAGTCCAAAGGGAGGGCTGCCTACCTGGCCAAGAGTAGGATGATGGTGGTGGTGGTGATGATGATGATGGGAGCTGTCCAAGGGGAGGAAGGGTCTCTCTCTCCTCCCCCCCCCCCACCTACCCCCAAGGCTTTGCATCTCATTCAAGAGATAAAGGCGGAAAAATAATAATGATAGTAATGATTATTGTGGTTACTATCAATATAGCAAAAAAGTGATAATAGTAGTAGTTATAGTAATAGTACTACTCAGAGTAATAATAATAGTAAATATTATTGTTGTTATTATCAATATAGCAAAAAGATAACAATAATAGTAGTAGTAGTGATAGCAATAGTACTACTCAGAGTAATGATAATAGTAAATATTACGGTTATTATCAATATAACAAAAAAGTGATAATAGTAATAGTAGTGATAGTAATAGTACTACTCATAGTAATAATAGTAATTATTATTGTTGTTATCAATATAGCAAAAAAGTGATAATAGTAATAGTAGTAGCGATAGTAAGAGTACTACTCATAGTAATAATAGCAAATATTATTGTTATTATCAATATAGCAAAAAAGTGATAATAGTAATAGTGGCAGCAATAGCAATAGCACTACTCATAGTAATAATAGTAATTATTGTTGTTATCAATATAGCAAAAAAGTGATACTATTAGTAGCAGTGCTGATAGTAATAGCACTACTCATAGTAATAATAGTAATACTAGTAATAGCTGAAATAGCAACAGTAATAATAGCAATAACAAGTTGTAATAATAGCAATCAAGATAGTAATAATAGTAACTAATAGTAACAATAGTAGCAATAAAAGTGATAATAATAGTAATAGTAGTAGTAGGAATACTACTAATCATGGTAATAGTAATGATAGTCACAGTAATAATAGCCATAACAAGTAGTAACAATAGTAATCACAATAGTACTAATATGAACAGTAGTAGTCGTAATAATAGTAACTATAATAGCAATAAAAGTGGTGGTAATAGTAGTAGTAGATCATTATAGTGGTGATAGTAGCAGTAATAGTATAGTACTACTACCAATGATAGGAATTTCAGGAATAGTAATAGTAATAGAATAGTACTACTATCCTAGGAATGAGAAGAAAAAGAATAATCCAAATGGGGCAAGCGGTCCCTAACCGGGGTCTTCCTCTTCTTCTTCCCTGAGCGCCCCTTCCCTCCCTCCCTCCCTCCCTCCCTCCCTGCCTGGGTCCCTTCCTTGGAGGAGGCCAATGGGCGGCCAAGGAGCCCCTCCCTCCCTCCTCCTCTCCATCCCTCCTCTCTCTCTCTCTCTCTCTCTCTCTCTCTCTCTCTCTGGGGCACCTGCCTGGGTATATATAGACGAGAGAGGAGAAGGCTGGGGTCTCAATCCCACTTTGGGTCCCAGAAGCAGAGAGAGAGGGAAGGAAGGAAGGAAGGAGGAAGGAAGGAGAGGAGAAGAAGTCCAACGCAGGCAGGCAGGGAGGAAGGAAGGAAGGAAGGAAGGAAGAAAAGAAAGGAGGGGAAGGAAGAAAGAAAGAAGAGGAAGGAAAGCAAGCCTTAAGCAAGAAGGAAGGGGAAGGAAGGAAAGAAGGATTAAAAGAAAGAAAGAAAGAAAGAAAGAAGGAAGGAAGGGAAGGAAGCACAAAGCAAGAAAGAAGGGAAAGGAAGGAAGGAAAGAAGGAGGGAAAGAAGGAAGGAAGGAAGGAAGGAAGGAAGGAAGGAAAGCCCAAAGCAAGAAGGGAAGGAAGGGAAGGAAGAAAGAAAAAAAAGGAAAGAACGAAGGGGAAGCCCAAAGCAAGAAAGAAGGGGGAAAGAACGAAAAGGAAGGAAGGAAGGAAGAGAGGAGAGGAAGGCCAAGGCGAGCCGAAGGGGAGAAGGCCATGAGCGGCTCCTCGTCGTCGGCCCCGAGGGCGCTGCCGCCGCTGCCGGACCCGTCGGCCCTGCTGTCCTCGCTGCGCCTGCCGCCCTCTCCGGCCAAGGAGCTCCAGGTCAAGTACACCCAGGTCAGTCCACCCCCCCCAAAAGAGACACCCCCCCCACAGATCCCCGAGAGAGGCAGGCAGCCCCAAACTCACCCCCAAGGAAGCCCACTCCTGAGCAAAGAGGAGCATCTCCCCAGGCAGGACTCGAACCCACAACCCAGGGCCAAGCCCATCCCTTGGGGTGTGTGTGTGTGTGTTATTTAATATTGGGGGGGGGGGGTGTCTTGGCTTTGTCCGCATCATTCTGCTTCCAGGGAAAGAATGGCCAGGAGGTGAGTCCTGTCTTCTGGAAGGCTTTCCTGGCTGCCTGGCCATCTTCTAGGGAAGCAGCACTCTCTCCTGACCTTTCGCCTGCTGCCCCTGTGGCTAAAGGAGCCCCCCCCCCAGAGGTGGGAATGCTGACCTCCCGGCCTCTGAGGGTGCCTTTAGCCACAGACGCAGGCGCAACGTCAGGAGAGAATGCTTCTGGGACACGGCCGGACAGCCTGGAAACACACACAACAACCCGGATATTAATTATTATTATTATCACTAATATCATTAGCTAAAGGTCAAGGTTTTCCCTGAGATTGACCCTGGGGCTCATCTCCATTGTCCGAAGACACCTCCAAGGTCACGTGGCCTCTGGCCTGACTGCATGGAGCGCCCTTCCCTTCCCACCAAAGCCATACCTATTGATCGACTCACATTGGCATGTTTTTGAACTGCTAGGTTAGCAGGAGCTGGGGCTGACAGCGGAAGCTTACGCCGCTCCCCGGAATTGAACCCGCGACCTTTCGGTCAACAAGCTCAGCGCTTTAACCCACTGCGCTGCCACCGGGGGCTCCTACTAATACCATGATCATTCTTAATAGGATCAATTATTATGATCAATACTAATGTCATTATTAATATTATTGATTGAGTCCTATTCTCATTATTTATTTATTTCGTATCCAAAGCATTGCATAAATTAGTATAATTACGAATATAATGACTAACCTCAGTATTGATATTATTCCTACTACTAGTATTATCATGATGCCATGTTATATTCTGTAAGGGTGGGGTCCGTTCCTCTTTCTTGACCCCCGCGGGGTCCTTCCCCCTGGCCCAAAGGGTGCTTTGGCTCCATTCTCTTTCCAGCAGGAAGAAGGAGAAGGGTCCGAGTGGTGGTAGGTGTTTTGGGCTGCCTGGCCAGGTCCTAGCAGCATTCTCTCCTGACGTTTCACCTGCATCTGTGGCTAAAGGCATCCTCAGAGAAGGATATGCTTTCCTGGTTCTCTTGTGCGGGACCTTCCCACCCAAACCTCCCTTGCTGGCCTGCCTTGTCTTCGGGGGTCTCCTCCCCCCCCCAAACCCCTCTTCTCCTCTTTTTCTTCATCTTCCTCCTCCTCCTCTTCTTCCTCCTCTTTTTCTTTCTTCTCCTCCTTCTCCTCTTCAGCCTCCTCCTTCTCTTCCTCCTCTTCTTCCTCCTCCTCCTCCTCTTCTTCCTCCCTCTCCTTCTTTTCCTCCTCCTCGTTTTCCTCTTCATCCTCCTTCTCTCCTTCTCTTCTTCCTACTCCTACTCCTCTTCCTCCTCCTCCTTCTCTTCCTCATCCTTTTTCTTCTTCTCCTCCTCCTCCTCTTTCCTCTTCTCCTCTCCTCTTCTTCCTTCTCCTCCTTCCTCTTCTTCCTCTCCTCTCTTCTTTCTCCTCTTCTCCTTCTCCTCCTCTTCTCCTCCTCCTCCTCTTCTTCTTCCTCCTCTTCTTCTTCCTCCTCCTCCTCTTCCTCCTCTCCTTCTTTTTCCTCCTCCTCATTCTCCTCTTCATCCTCCTTCTCTCCTTATCTTCTTCCTACTCCTACTCCTCTTCCTCCTCCTTCTCTTCTTCTTCCTCCTCTTCTTCTTCCTCCTCCTACTCTTCCTCCTCCTCCTTCTCTTTTTCCTCCTCCCATTTTCCTCTTCATCCTCCTTCTCTCCTTATCTTCTTCCTACTCCTACTCTCTTCCTCCTCCTCCTTCTCTTCCTCCTCTTCTTCCTCCTCCTCCTCTTCCTTCTCCTCGTCTTCCTCCTTTCTTCTCCTTCTCCTCTTCATCCTCCTCCTCTCCTTCTCTTCTTCCTCCTTCTCCTCCTCCTCTTCCTCCTCTTCTTCCTCCTCCCCTTCCCATTACAGTTGATCTCTCCCTCCCTTCTTTCAAGCAGAAACTCCCTGCGAAGTAATGTGGGGCTGGTTAAAGAGGAGGAGGAACCCCCCCCCATTGAAAGCCCCCCCTTCTGCTGCGTTCCCTAAGCGTGTTCCCCCATCCCCCCCCGGATCCCACCCCACTGGCACCCCAACAAGGCAGACAACCAGGCCAGAAGTGGGCGTTCCCAAATGAGGAATGGGAAGGATCAAATGGGGGGGGGTGTGCTTTGAAGGCAGTGGTCCTGCTTCTTGGCCGAAGGGGCTTGGACCGGATGCCCCCCAGGCCTCCCCCAACGCTGGGGTTCTCTGATCACAGCTATGATATGTATGCGCATAAAGGTCAAGGTCAAGATTTCCCCCTGACGTGAAGTCCAGTCGTGTCCAACTCTGGGGCGTGGTGCTCATCTACGGACGACAGCAAAGAGCCAGCATTGTCCGTAGGCACCTCCAACTCCAAGGTCATCTGGCCATAGGCAGGACTGCATGGAGCGCCGTTACTTTCCTGCTGGAGCCGTACCTATTACTCTACTCACATTTGCATCTTTTCAAACTGCTAGGTTGGCAGAAGCTGGGGCTAACAACGGGAGCTCACTCCACTCCCCGGATGCAAACCACCGACCTTTCAGTCAGCAAGATCGATCTGAGAGAAGAGGCCTAGGATGCCACCCGAAGCCGAGGGATTCCTGGGCGAGGGGGGGGGGTCTCCCTGAGGTCAAGGCGGTGGTCCTGAGTGCCTTTCCTCTTTGGGGAATTGGGGGGGGGGGGGTCAAGCTGGGCTCTTCCGAAAGGCGCAGTGCCCCAAGCCCCTCTTTCTGGGCCCGGCACAAAAAAGGACGCGCCCCTTCCCCCTGGGCCTCTCTCTGCCCGCAAGGCACTTCCAGGTGCAAAAGGAAAGAAGGAAATGAGGAAGGAAGGGAAGTAGGAGGAAGGATAGGGAAGAAGGAGGAGGGAGAGAGAAAGAAAGGGAAAGAGAGAAGGAAGGATATTCAGGGAAGGAAGGAAGGAAGGAAAGAAATCCCCCTCCCGCTTTCCTTCCTTGCATAGAAAAGAAAGAGAGAGAGGGAGGGAGGAAAGGAGGGAGAAAGGGGGAGAGAAGGAAGGAAAGAGGAGGGGAAGGGAGGAAAGAGAGGCTCCTTCTCTTCCCCCTTCCTTTTTTCCTTAAGGAAGGAAGGAAAGAAGATGGAGAAGGGGAAGGAAAGAAGGCAGGACGGAAGGGAGGAAGGAGGGAAGATAGTTGAAAAAGGGAATGAAAGAGAGAGGGGAGGAAACAGGGAGGAAGGGAAGAAAGCAAGCATGGAAGGAAGGAAGGAAGGAAGGAAGGAAGGAAGAGGAGATACATGCAGGGAAAGGAGAAAGGAAATATACACAAGGAAGGAAAGAGGGAGGGAGGGGAAGAAAGGAAAAGAGGGACGAGACAGGAAGAGGGGAAAGAAAAGAAAGAAAGAAAGACACATACAGGGAAGGAAGAAAGGAAATATATGCAAGGAGGAAGGAAAGAAAGAAGGAAGAAAGAAAGGAGAGAGAGAGGAAAGAAAGGAGGAAAGAAAGAAGGAAGGAAGGAAGAGAGGGAGGAAAGAAAGAAAGGAGGAAGGGAGGAAAGAAAGGAAAGAAAGAAAGAGAAAGAAAGATGAAAGGAGGGACAGAGGGAGGAAGGAAAGAAAGCAAGAATGAAGGAAGGAAGGAAAGGGGAAAGGGACAAAGGGAGGGAGGGAGATAGGAAGATGAACTAAGCCTGAATCCCATGGGGAGGAGAGACCAAGTCCATTGGATGAAGGCACACTCCCTGTGGGGCCTGCATTTGGACCGCTTGGACTCTATGGGCCCACTTTGGTAAAAGAGGCTCAAGTCCTTGCAAAACTACAATTTCCAAGATCCCATAGCCTGGAGCAGTCAAAAGTGGTATGAAACTGCATTAATTATGCCATGTGGCTGCACCCTGAGTTGCCCCTGAGTGGCATTGACATTGCAAAGGGGTTAGGAAGGAGGTCTCTGTACCCACCAAAAAAGAGTCTGCTCCGGAGTGTAGTCCAAAGTGCAAAGGCCTCCTTCCAAGTGATACTGGGCCCTTTCCCCTTGCAACACAATCCCTTTGGCTCTTGAGGTCCCCTTCCTTCCTTCCTTCCTTCCTTCCTTCCTTCCTTCCTTCCTTCCTTCCTTCCTTCCTTCCTTCCTTCTTTTCCTTCCTTCCCTTCTTCCTTCTTTTCCTTCCTTCCTTCCTTCCTTCCTTCCGTCCTTCCTTCCTTCCTTCCTTCCTTCCTTCCTTCCTTCCTTCCCTCCCTCCCTCCTTCCTTCCCTCCCTCCTTCCTTCTTTCTTTCTTTCTTTCTTTCCTTCTGTCCTCCCTCCCTCCCTTCTATCCTTTTTTTCCTTCCTTCCTTCCTTCCTTCCTTCCTTCCTTCCTTCCTTCCTTCCTTCCTTCCTTCCTTCCTTCCTTCCTTCCATCCATCCCTCTGAAGGCCTTTTTGTCCTGGCTGACCACCAGCCAGTGTCCAAAGGGCTTCCTCTTCATCTTTTTCTTCCTCCTTCTTCCTCCTTTTTCTCCTCCTTTGAGAAGGGAAGGCACTTTCTTTCTCTCTTTCTCTCTCTTTCTCTCTTTCTCTCTCTCATTCTCCCCCATTCTCTCTTTCTTTCTTTCTTTCCTTCTTTCTCTCGTTCTTTCTCTCTCTCTCTCATTCTCTCTCTCTCTCTTTCTTTCTTTCTTTCCCTCTTTCTTTCTTTTTTTCCTTCCTTCCTTCCTTCCTTCCTTCCTTCCTTTTCTTTCTTTCTCTCTCTCTCTCTTTCTGGGCTCCCATGTCCCAGGGCCATGGAGGGAGTTGCACATTTTTCACTTCCTTCTTAAATTAAATCCGCCCAATGGCTCCCTGAGGAGCCATAAACCCGGCAGCCCTGGGCTTCCTTCTATGCAGTTGGGAGGCGCATCCTCCTCCTCCTCCTCCTCCTCCTGGCAAAGGCAGCATCAGCCTCCAAGCCTGGGCGCATCTGTTTCCAGGCGGAAGGGCCCCCCAAAGGCCACCCAGCCCAACCCCTTTCCACCAAGAGTTCTCTTTGTGTCACCACCAACGGACTGGATGTTTCTCATAATGTCCGGATGCATCCACACGGTGGAATTGATGCCGTTTGATGCCACTTTTATGCAATGGGAGGTGTAGTTCCCCAAGGGCTTACAATGGTGCCGATGCTTTGCCAAACTACAACTCCCGGGGTGGTGATGATTATTGATAATCATGATAATGATAATAACAATTCCATATATATTAAATATTATAAAATAGAATCATATATTATACTAGCCGCCACCTGCCGCACATTGCTGTGGCCCAGTCTGTGTATATGTGATGTGTGCATGTATGTGTGTGTGTGTGTGTATATATTGGCATATATGTGTATATATGTGGTTTTGTGCATGTGTGGTAATTTTATTATTTTGGCTTTTAAAGTCCCTTCTGCTGTGTTTTTCCGTGTTTTTATGAGTGACGGTCACTCAATGGCCCGAGAGGTGTCTTGTGTCCAAATTTGGTGTTAATTTGTGGGATGATGATGATGATAATAATAATGATAATAATAATAATAATTCCATTGCAATGGCTTTTTTCTTGATTCCATGTTGTAAGAATTTGCATTCTTATTCCTGATTTTCATATAGTTCTTCGTGCAGCGTGCTCTGTTCTGTTCTTGCCTGGAAGCTGTTGTTGTTGTTGTTGTTGTTGTGTGCCTTCAACTTGTTTCCTATTAGAGGTGACCCTATTGCAGGACTTTCTTAGCAAGCTTTGCTCCCCCCCCCCCTCCTTCCAATATACCGCACAACCTCTGAGGACGGCTGCCATAGATGTGGGTGTAACGTCAGGAGAGAATGCTGCTTCTGGAACATGGCCGGGCAGCCCAGAAAACTCACAGCCATGAAAGCTTTCAACAACACAATAATAATAATATGATGATAATAATCTATATCTATATATCTATATCTATATCTATATCTATATATATATATAAAGAGAGCTGTCATCCTAAGTAGCCTATAGACAGCAAAGCCACACAAGGCAGACACACCAAATCAGCCCACATACACACAAAACCCCACAAGGTATGTTTACCACTCAAAAAATTAAAATAAAAATTAAACAACATGACCAAAAGTACAAAAAGAAATTGGACTACAACTCCCATGATCCCCCACACCACCACCCTCTGGCAGTTTAGAGTGTCGGAATGTTGGTGGTGCTGGCCAATTAGAGGCATTATGCAAATACTCCCTCAGTTAGAATGTAGAGCCTGGGAGCCACCCCCCTCTGGCAGTTTAGAGAGTCGGAATGTTGGTGGTGCTGTCCAATCAGAGGCGTTATGCAAATAATCCCACAGTAGCAACCAATCAGAAAGCTGGCACATATCCACATACATACAGTACAAACATTCACTTTGTTGCCCCAGGCCTGGGAATACAGTGGGACACGACTACAATACAACAAAAGGAAGATACAAATCCCAACTCATCCTGAGGAAACTGCTAAAGGCCTCTTAATGTTATCAACAAGAGGCAAAATGGCCATCTGTCAAGAGTCCTTTGATTGTGGGTAGAAGGGGTTAGCCACAGACTATGGCACAGCAACGCGTGCACGGGTCAGCTAGTATAATATATAATAATATAATGAAAATAACAATAATAATATGATAATAATAATATAATGATAACAACAGCAACAACAACAACAGACCAATGCAATCCTAGACTTGAAAGGGACCCCCAAGGAAAACTCACTGCAACCCAGTGATCCTGGCCATGAAAGCTTTCAACAACACAATAATAATAATATAATGATGATAATATATAATATATAATAATATAATGATAATAACAATAATAATATAATGATGATAATAATATAATGATGATGATAATAATAATAATAATAATATAATGATAATCTATATATATAAAGGAAGAGTCATCATGGAAAGACCGTCCCAAACAGAGAAACCTTACAATGCAGAGACACCAAACTTGCCAACAGAAATAGGCCTCAAGCAAGGTACGTTTGTAGCAAAGAAACTCCCCCCCCCAAAACCTAAAAGGCCCCCAAAACAACGAGTAAAAAAACCTATATTTCCCAGCATCCTCCGGGGCTGCCAACGACTCTCCCAGCCTCTACATTCTGACAACATGATTGGCTGCCAATAAGGGCGGATTTGCATAACTCCTGTACTGGCCAGCCAACATGAACATTCCGACCCATAATAAACTGTCAGAGGAGGATAAGGCAAAGGGCTGAGGCACAAACACAAACACCCAATTCACTTCCCACAGAAAATTTACACCCCTACAAATCACAGACCACGCCCAAAATTGACAGTAAGGCTTCATTCACTTAATTTCCCTGACTAGGCCTCACTTCATGGAATGCTGTTTACGCTCTGAATTGACAGTAAGGCTTCATTAACTTGATTCTCCCGACTAGGCCTCAGCTCATTGCACATTGTGTATGGCCTGAATTGACAGTAAGGCTTCATTAACTTGCTGTTCCTGACTAGGCCTCAGCTCATGGGACACTGTGTATGGCCTGAATTTACAGTAACCTACCTTGGCACACAGAGCCCCTATGACCCATGCTACATTCTACTACAGTTTGGAGGAGGGTGGACCATGGATTATGGGACTTGAAGTACCTCCATGGATAATGGGATTTGTAGTACTTCAAAACCCATCATTCCCCACAGACCACTGTGGCCCAGAACCAAGACAATAAAGACCAAACTTGGCAAACAGTGCCCCCATGACCCATACTCCATCCGCCTGCAGATTAGAGGAGGACACACCATGGATAATGGGATTTCAAGTACCTCCACTCACTTCCAAAGTACCCCACCCACACACGCATCAACCTCTACATCAACACAGCAGACGGAAAGACAAAAAACATTGTATATCCACAAGCAATGCAGAACGCCAGCAACACCACACACCAACAACTCCCCAGGACTTCAACATCCCACCCACCAGAACAACCCACAACGACACAGCCATGGCCCCAACAACACCATAACTAACAACAACTCCAACCCATACATACTCAGACTTCCTCGCATCTCCAAAATAGGGCACAGCAACGCGTGCCGGGTACAGCTAGTTATAATATAATGATAATGATGATGATAATATAATGGTGATGATAATAATAATAGTAATAATAATAATAAGAGACCAATGGAATCCTAGACTTGAAAGGGACCCCCAAGGGTCATCCAGTCCAACCCTATTCATGCTAGGCCGGAAGACACAATTCAAGCCTTCCCGACAGAATGCCTTTGAGCCTCTCCTGAATGCTGATGATGATAGAACCATAGAGTCTTAGGCTCGAAAGGGACCCCCAGGGCAAACAATCAAAGCCCCCCCGACAGAAGGACGTGATTGAGATCGATAGGTATGATTGAGAGAAGTGTATGATAGGTATGTGTAGACCCCTAGAGTTGGAGGGGGCCCCCAAGGGGCATCCAGCCCAACCCCTATTCATGCCAGGCAGGGAGACACAATCCAAGCCTTCCCAAGAGATGCTCATCTGAATAATAACGCTACGGGACCTTGAGAGTCGGAAGGGACCCCAAAGGTCATCCAGTCCAGCCCCCTTTCCATGAATGCAGAAAAAGCACCACCTGACCCCTCCCTACCGATGGCCAACCAGCCCATGCTTAAGAGCAATACTAATAGGGACCCCAAAGGAAAGCCCCCTTTGCCCTGCCATAAAGGAAGGCACAATCCAATCCCTCCCGACAGATGGCCATATCTGCTTCAGGCAAGGCTTTCTTTGGTTCCCCTCCCTACCCTTCGCCCCCCCAGGCCACCCTTGTTGAGGAGGGGGGGGGGCCGAAAGGGAAGAAGGGTCAGGGAGGAATGGGCTCATGTTTTACAGCCCAGGGAAAGAAAGAAGGGAGGGAGGAAGGAAGGGAGGAGAGGAGAGGAGCCTCCCTTCTCCCCTGACATGCTTTATGGCCCCAGAGCCAGGGCCTGGCAGGCTGGCCTCCCGCCTGGATGGAGATATCGCCTCCTCCCACCCGCCCTTCATCCCTCTTTTTTTCTCCCTTTGAGAGAAGCCAGAGCCCGGCCCCACAGCAGGCAGGCAGGCAGGGGTGCCCCCAAGGCCGCCTTCTCCCCCTCTCCTCCTTTTTCTTCTTTGTCCTTCCCTTCCTCCTGGTCATCTTCCTCTTTGTCATCTTCTCCTTCTCCCTCTCCTTCTCCATCTTCCTCTTCTCTTTTCTTCTTCTTTGTCCTTCCCTTCCTCTTTGTCATCTTCTCCCTCTCTTTCTCCCTCTCCTCCTCTTCTCTTCTTCTTCTTTGTTCTTCTCTTCCTCTTTGTCATCTTCTCCTTCTCCCTCTCCTTCTCCATCTTCCTCTTCTCTTTTCTTCTTCTTTGTCCTTCCCTTCCTCTTTGTCATCTTCTCCTTCTTCCTCTCTTTCTCCCTCCTCCTCTTCTCTTCTTCTTCTTTGTTCTTCTCTTCCTCTTTGTCATCTTCTCCTTCTCCCTCTCTTTCTCCCTCCTCCTCTTCTCTTCTTCTTCTTTGTTCTTCTCTTCCTCTTTGTCATCTTCTCCTTCTCCCTCTCTTTCTCCCTCCTCCTCTTCTCTTCTTCTTTGTTCTTCTCTTCCTCTTTGTCATCTTCTCCTTCTTCCTCTCTTTCTCCCTCCTCCTCTTCTCTTCTTCTTCTTCTTTGTTCTTCTCTTCCTCTTTGTCATCTTCTCCTTCTTCCTCTCTTTCTCCCTCCTCCTTTTCTCTTCTTCTTCTTCTTTGTTCTTCTCTTCCTCTTTGTCATCTTCTCCTTCCTCTCTTTCTCCCTCCTCCTCTTCTCTTCTTCTTCTTCTTTGTTCTTCTCTTCCACTTTGTCATCTTTTTTGTCCTCTTCTCTTTCTGCCTATCCTCCCTTCTTCTCCTCTCCTCCTTTTTCCTATTCTTCCTCTCCTCCTATGTTCCTGTCTTCCTCTTCTTGCCTTCTCTTTGGCTTCTACTTTTTCTACCTCTTTGTCCTCTCCTCCTTCTTCCATCTTCTTCCTCTCCTCTTTCCCCCTTTCCCTCATCTTCTCCCCTTCCTTCTTCCTATTCTTCTTCCTCCTTCTTTGTTCATGTTTTCCTCATTTTCCTCTTTTCTTCCTCCTCCTCTTTCTCCCCTTTGTTCTTCCTCCTCCTCTCCCTCCTCTCTTTTTTCTTTTGTTCTCCTCTTCCTCCGTTGCTCTTGTCTTCCTTCTCTTTTTCTTCTCCTTTTTCTATCTCCTCATCCTCTTTTTCATCCTTCTTTCTCCTCTCCTGCTCCTTTCTTCCCTCTCTTTCTCTCCTCTTCCCCCTCCTCCCCTTTCTTCTTCCTTGTCTTCCCAATCTACCACCACCTTCTCCTCCTCTCCTCCTTTTCCTCATCTTTGTCTCCTTTCTCCCTTCCTATTTCCTACTCTTCCTCTTCTCCTCCTGCTTTGTTTTTGCTTCCTCATCTTCCCCCCTTTTCTCCTTCTTTCTCACCTCCCTCCATTCCTGTCTTCTTTCCTTGTCTTCCTTCTTTCTTTTCCTTCCTTCCTGTCCTCCTTCTCTCCTTCTTTCCCTCTTCCTTCTTCTTTTCTCTCCTTCCTTCCTTCCTTCCATTATTGTTGTTGTTGTTGTTGTTGTTATTATTATTGATCCCAGTGGATCTGGAACCCATCTTGATTCCCCAAACGGAAGGGCTGCTGCTGTGGGGCCCGTGGCCCCATTGGACCCCTTCTCAGCCCTTCCCTTGGGCCCACCCGCCTTGAGTTGGGGGGCGCCCCCCTTGCCTTTACAGGCGATGTCAGGTGGAGAGTATGGGCTCCAAATGGGAAAGGATCCATCCCAAGTGATGACTTTGGGGCCTGTGCCTTCATAAATGCCCCCCTCAAAGGCCATCTAGTCTAACCCCATAAGGGTGATGATAATAATAATAATAATAATAATAATAATAATTCCGAAATTTCGGAATGGCTTTATTAATGGCGGACACACATGTTTAACCCACTTTGGATGCGGCTGTCGCCCCAGTTCTGACGCAGAGGGAGGGACATCCGCCCCCAAACTGGGTTAAACAGCCAATGAAGGGAAAGCACCTCGGGAGGGGCGGGAATCTAATGCCGATTCCTTTCCAAAAATGGTGGCGGCGGCCTCGAAATGGGAAATTCACTTCCGGGTTGCTTACATTGCCTCGAAACCGCTTCAAAATCCGAATTCATTCCGATTTTACGAGCATTCCGATGAACCTTCCCAGACCGAATGCGTCCATGCAGAAACACCAATGCTATGCTGGACCACACGGGATTGCGGCCACTGATTATGTCATGCAAGCTTTGTGCTGATGGCGCACTCAATTGCACAGCTCTGTGCACAATTCACAATGCATCTGTGGTGGCAAGTCACTTCTTATTGTGCATAGAATTTATGGGAAAAAATAGGCCCATGTCTGATTCCACAGCAAGTTGGCTTCAGGAAAGGCAAAGGCGGCGCATCGCAAGTGTTGAACATGACCCAACACATAGAAGTTGGTTTAACGTTGCTCACGTCGCTTTGAAACCGCTTCAAAAGTGAATTTAATCCGAATTCATTCCGATTTTACAAGCATTCCTACAAACCTACCCAGGCCTGATATGGAGATGGATCCGATCTTGCAGGAAAGTTGGGTCTGGCCTCCCTTCTCCAAAATGGGAGTATTTGCACCTCCTTCATGAGGTCACCCGAAAGCCCAGGTAGGGCTGCATTGGCCAAGCCCTCCCTCCCTCCCTCCTTCCGTCCTTCCTTCCTTCCTTCCTTCTTTCCGTCCTTCCTTCTGTCCTTCTTTCCTTCCTTCCTTAATTCCTTCCATCCTTCCTTCCTTAATTCCTTCCGTCCTTCTGTCCTTCCTTTCATCCGTCTTTCCTTCCTTCCTTCCTTCTGTCCTTCCTTCCATCCACCCGTCCTTCCTTCTTTCCTTCTTTCCTTCCTTCATTCTTTCCTTCCTTCCATCCTTCCTTCCTTCCTTCCTTCCTTCCTTCCTTCCATCTTTCCTTCCTTCCTTCCATCCTTCCTTCCTTCCTTCCTTCCTTCCTTCCGTCCTTCTTTCCATCCTTCCTTCTTTCCTTCCTTCCGTCCTTCCTTCCGTCCACCCATCCTTCCTTCTTTTCTTCTTTCCTTCCTTCATTCTTTCCTTCCTTCCATCCTTCCGTCCTTCCATCTTTCCTTCCTTCCTTCCTTCCTTCCTTCCATCCTTCCTTCCTTCCTTCCGTCCATCCTTCCATCCTTCCATCCTTCCTTCCTTCCTTCCTTCCTTCCGTCCTTCTTTTCTTCTTTCCTTCTTTCCTTCCTTCCTTCATTCTTTCCTTCCATCCTTCCTTCCTTCCTTCCTTCAGTCCTTCCTTCCTTCTTTCCTTCCTACTTTCCTTCCTTCCATCCTTCCTTCCTTCCTTCTTTCCTTCTTTCCTTCCTTCGCACTCCCCATCTTGCTTTCGTGGCCATTTCCACCCCAGTGTTTTGCAAAAGGCTGGAAGGCAAAGGAGCGGAAACGAAGAAGGCCTTGCGTGCGTGCGTGCGTGCGTGTGGAGGGAGGGAGGGAGGCCCAGGTGGCTGGCTTTGGGAGGAAGGCTTGACCCAGGCAGGAAGAGGGATGCTTTGCATGCCTTCCAAATTGGGGACAAGGAGGAGAGCAAAGCAAACAAGGCCCAAAGCCTCCCCTCGTGGGTCGGTCGGTGGGTCCCTCCTTGGAGGCGCAGGCCACGCTCTGAGCCAAACAGCTGCTGTGACCCCTCCTTCCTTCCTGCCTTCCTCCTTTCCTGCCTTCCTCCTTCCCTTCCTCTCCGAAGCATCTCTGGCATTTTGGGATTTTGCAGAAAGGCTTCTCATTTATTAAATCTTCCCTTTTGCAAGGAAGGCCTCCCCAGGAAGCAATTGGGGGGGGGGGGGAGAGCCATGCCTGCGCTCCGGAGGAGGAAATGAAACGTCCCGCCGCCGCTCACCTGTCCAAGCAAGGCTTCCTGCCATTGGGTTCAATTGCATACCTTGGCCAGGAGGAAGGCATGAGCCCCCTTGCCCATCCTCAGAAGGAAGGAAGGGGTGGGGGTGGGGGTGGGGTGGGAGAGAGAGCATGGGCTCCAAATGGGAAAGGATCCGTCCCAAGTGATGACTTGGGGGTCTATGCCTTCATAAATGCCACCCCCCAAGGCCATCAAATAATAATAATAATAATAGACATCTTTGGTTTCAATGTCTTCACAAACTCATTGAGTTGAATGGTACCCCAAAGGTCATCTAGTCCAAACCAATACAATAAGGTGCAGTGGGTTAGACCGCTGAGCTGCTGGACTTGTAGACTTAATCATCACAAAGGCTGGGTGGCCGTCTCTTGGGGGTGCTTTGTTTGTGTTTTCCTGCATGGCAGAATAATGGGGGTTGGACTGGATGGCCCACAGGGTCCCGCCGAACTCCTGGGCGTCTGAACTTGCTGACCAAAAGGTTGGCTGTTTGAGTCTAGCGAGCAGGGTGAGCTCCCACTGTTAGCCCCAGCTTCCGCCAACCTAGCAGTTTGAAAACATGCAAATGTGAGTAGATGAATAGGTACTGCTCTGGCGGGAAGGTAACGGCACTCCATGCCATCATGCCAGCAGCCACATGAGCTTGGAGGTGTCTACGGACAACGCCGGCTCTTCAGCTTAGAAATGGAGGTGAGCACCAGAGTCAGACTTGACTCAATGTCAGGGAGAAACCTTGACTTTACCATGACTCAGTGTTTCTCAACCTGGTGGTTGGGACCCCTGGGGGGGGGGGTTGTGAGGGGGTGTCAGAAAGGTCACTGGAGACCATCAGGAAACACAGTCTTTTCTGTTGGTCATGGGGGTTTTGTGGGGGAAGTTTGGCCCATATCTATCATTGGTGGAGTTCAGAATGCTCTTTGATTATAGGTGAACTATAAATCCCAGCAACTACAACTCCCAAATGTCAAGGTCTATTTTCCCCAAACTCCACCAGTGTTCACATTTGGGCATATTGAGTATTCCTGCCAAGTTTGGTCCAGATCCATCATTGTTTGAGTCCACAGTGATCTCTGGATGTAGGCGAACTACAACTCCCAAACTCAAGGTCAGTGCCCACCAAACCCTTCCAGTATTTTCTGCTGGTCATGGGGAGTTCTGTGTGCCAAGTTTGGTTCAGTTCCATCATTGGCAGAGTTTGGAATTTTCTTTGATTGTAGGTGAACTATGAATCCCAGCAACTACAACTCCCAAATGACAAAGTCAACCCTCTCCCCCAACCCCACCAGTATTCGGATTTGGGTGTATTAGGGGATTTTTTTTGCCAAATTTGGTCCAGTGAATGAGAAGAATACACCCTGCGTCTCGGATATTGACATGACGATTAATCACAGTCGCAAAATGACAGTTGGGAAGTCGCAATGGAAACAATGTGACGCTTGGGGGTCAGCACCAGAGGAGAAGGAAACTCTGATTGTATGTACTCCGCAGGGAGCTCCTCCTGGGCTGGGCCTCGTTGGGACTGGGACGGGAGGGGGGCTCATTCCACTCTTCTTGCAGCAGGCATTGCCATCTCCTGGGAGTGTCACTACGGGAATCAATGCTACCAATAATATTGAAAGAAATACGAAATACAAGAAAGGCGATTCCACCTGATCATAAGAACTCCCTGACCATAAGAAGAGATGTTCAACAGTGGAACTCTCTGCCCCAGAGTGTGGTGGGGGCTCCATCTTTGGAGGCTTTGAAGCAGAGGCTGGATGGCCATCTGCCAGGGGGGCTTTGAGTGTGATTGTCCTGCTTCTTGGCCAAATGGGGTTGGACTGGATGATGGCCCAGGAGGTCTCTTCCAACTCTAGGATTCTGTGATTCTAGATGAGGCGTTGAACTCTCTGCCCCGGAGTGTGGTGGAGGCTCCATCTTTGGAGGTTTTGAAGCAGAGGCTGGATGGCCATCTGTCAGGGGGGCTTTGAGTGTGATTGTCCTGCTTCTTGGCCAAATGGGGTTGGACTGGATGATGGCCCAGGAGGTCTCTTCCAACTCTAGGATTCTGTGAATCTATATGTGAGGTGTTCAGCAGCGGAACTCTCTGCCCCGGAGTGTGGTGGAGGCTCCATCTTTGGAGGCTTTGAAGCAGAGGCTGGATGGCCATCTGCCAGGGGGGCTTTGAATGCAATTTTCATGCTTCTTGGCAGAACGAATGGGGTTGGACTGGATGGTGGCCCAGGAGGTCTCTTCCACCTCTCCTAGGATGGGCCCCATGGGAGGCAGGAGGGGTGCCTCTTGGGCCATAAATCCAGGCAGCGCTTGTGGATGGAGCCTCCTTGGGTTTCATTGGGCCTGACTTTCATCACAGCCGCTTGGCCGAAAAGGACTGCCTGGGGTGGGGTCAGCGCAAAGCCCCTTCCCTCTTATTTACGGGGAGTGTTGTGACCGCCGGCCTTAAATCAAGGGGGCTCCCTGGCAGGCCCGATGCTCTGGGCCATGGCCCCATAACTCACCCCAAAGAAAAGGCCCCGGCTCCTCCACCTAAATCATGCTACAAATTGGAGGCCCCCCCCACCGGTTTTGTTGGGCCCTCGGCTTTTATTGTCCCTCTGGAACCCGGGTCCATTAAGGCCGGCGGCCGACACAAGTCAGCCCCTGTTAACAACTTAATGCCCCTTTAAGCGCAGGCAGGCCTGCCCCTCTCTCCCCCCAGACATCCATCCACCCAAAGGGAACGAGTTCACTGCAGGAATGGCTGAGGCCTTTTGTTTGGAGACCACTTCCCAAGTGTCTGGGACTCTGTGATGTATCAGTGAATATTATTATTGTTATTATTACCATCCCTATGGGGTTAGACTAGATGACCTTTGGGGTGCCATTCAGCTCAATGAATTTGTGAAGACATGAAAACCAAAGGCCCTCAAAGCAAGTTCAGACCTCGATGTCCACCATTGTCATCATCATCAGTGTCGTCATAGGAGCCCCCAGTGGCGCAATGGGTTAAACCTTTGTGCCGGCAGGTCGGAGGTTCGAAGCTGGGGAGAGCATGGGTGAGCTCCATCTGTCAGCTCCAGCTCCCCAAGCAGGGACATGAAAGAAGCCTCCCACAAGGATGGTAACACATCAAAACATCCGCGCAACGTCCCCTGGGCAATGTCCTGCAGTTGGCCAATTCTCTCACACCAGAGGCGACTTGCAGTTTCTCAAGTTGCTCCTGACACACCAAAAAAAAGGTGTTGTCATTATCCTATTTTTTATTCCAATTTATGGGGTTGGATTAGAAGACCCTTGGGGTACCATTCAATGATTTTGTGAAGGCATTGAACACAAAGTCCAACATAGCAAGTTCAGAACCTCAATGCCTATGATTATTATTATTATTATTATTATTATTAACTTCGATTTAGTATACCGCTTACTCCGGAGCTCAGAGCGGTTTACAAGGAAGCATAGACACAATGAATATGATGAAACAAGTTAGGCAGTTAAAACACATTAAACATTAAAACATTAAAACAGTTAAAACATGATGAGGCAATGGCCCTCAACGAAGGCTAGAGGGGCATGATGAACATCTGGGAACCATAGGCGATCTGGCGCACAATGGGATTGAGCTAAGGGCCGAACGCCTTCCTGAAGAGCCAGGTCTTCACCGCCTTACGGAAGGGCAAAAGGACACGGATGGCCCGGATCTCCTCCGGGAGGCCGTTCCAAAGACTTGGGGCAGCTACAGAGAATGCCCTCCGCCGTGTGGTGGTCAATCTGCAGGTTCCGAGGGACGGCACCTCTAAGAGGTTGAGCTCCTCAGAGCGCAGTGATCTCGCAGGCACATAAGGGGTAAGTCGCTCCCTCAAGTACACTGGCCCCAAACCATAAATGGCCTTAAAAGTTAGAACTAACACCTTGAAGAGGACCCGGAATTCAATCGGGAGCCAGTGCAGCTCGCGCAGGAGTGGAGTGGCGTGGTCGGATCTTGAAGCTCCCATAAGGAAACACGCTGCGGCATGCTGCACTAGCTTAAGCTTCCGGATCATTGACAGGGGAAGGCCAATGTAAAGCGCATTACAGTAGTCGAGCCTAGAGATGATCGTGGCTTGGATCACTGTGGCTAGGTCGCGTCGGGAGAGGTAGGGAGCCAAGCGCTTAGCCATCCGTAGGTGGTAAAATGCTGTCCTGCAGGTGCAGCTGATCTGCTCCTCCATGGACAGCTGGGCGTCCAGCCGGACCCCCAGGCTTTTCACCGATGGCTGAGGGCAGAGGGCCACACCATCGAACGTTGGCAGCTGGGTCGCTACCCCCCCTGGATGGCCCAGCCACAAGATCTCCGTCTTCGCCGGGTTCACCCTCAACTTACTGGCTCGCAGCCATCCAGTAACGGCTTCAAGGCAGAGATGGAAATTATCGGGTACAGAGACTGCCCCGGGGTCCATCCTCAGAATGAGCTGGGTATCATCAGCGTACTGATGACACTCCAGCCCAAAACTCCGCACCAGTTGGGCGAGTGGTCATATAGATGTTAAATAACAGCGGGGAAAGGATGGCCCCTGAGGGACCCCGCAACTCAGCAGGAAC
Organism: Anolis apletophallus; assembly: GCA_030556195.1. NCBI lineage: Eukaryota > Metazoa > Chordata > Lepidosauria > Squamata > Anolidae > Anolis > Anolis apletophallus. The sequence continues at coordinate 44,795,943 of JARBWK010000015.1, read as the reverse complement.
CTCCGGAGACCCCCACTTCACTCGCTGCTGACGGCGTTGGAGGAAGGAAGACAGCCAGTTGAGGGCTGTCCCCTCACCCCGCTACCCCAGGCGGTGTATCAAAAGTTGGTAATCGACGGTATCAAACGCTGCCGTGAGGTCCAATAACACGAGCAGCGCCGATCCACCTCGGTCCAAGTGGCAGCGGAGTAGGTCTGTGATGGAGACCAGGACAGTCTCCGTCCCATGGCCTGAACGGAAGCCGGACTGGAAGGGGTCTAGCCAGGATGCGTCATCCAAGAAGGTCTGCAGCTGGTCCATTGCTGCCCTCTCAATCACCTTGCCCAGGTACGGAAGGTTCGACACTGGGCGGTAATTGGAGGGAGCCGCGGGGTCTAATCCGGGCTTCTTCAGCAATGGACTGACCACCGCCTCTTTTAGCTCCTCTGGAAACGCCCCTTGCTCATCATGATGATGATGACAACAACGATGATGATGATGATGATGATCATCATCATCATCATCATCGTTGTTGTTATTAGTAAAGGCGGTTTTTCTGAGAGCAACGCCAGAGGCCCTCCAAGTGGCCAGCTACTGCTCAAAGGACATTTAATTGAATACCAGGTTTGCAAACTTTGTGTTTTGTTTGTTTACTTGTTTGTTTGTTTTAAATGCAATACAACTGTTTGGTTTGCTCCTGAGACCATAAATAGAGGTGCTTCTCCACCTTCCCAATGCCACGACCCCTTAATCCGGTTCCTCCTGTTGTCTTGACGAACCCCACACCCCCCACCCCCCCCCACCATCACATTATTTTTGTTGCTACTTCATCACGGTTAACTTTGCTCCTGTTATGAATCGTCACATCAATGCCTGATTTGCAGGCTGTATTTTCACTCACTGGACCAAATTGGGCACAAATACCTGATGCACCAAAATTTTAACACTGGTGGGGTTGTGGGGGTGGGGGTGGGGTTGCTTTTGTCATTTGGGATTTGGAGTTTCTGGGATTTGGTGACCCCCCAAGACCCCCAGGCTGTGTGCAATGGATGAATCGGATCGGACTTCCGGAATGGACCTGGCTATGGCCGCAATGAATTGATATCAGATGGGATTTCTAATTTAGTGTAATTGAATGATGTTGTGCTAGTTGTTAATTACATCCGTTTGGGTTTTCTAATGTACAGCTTAGGCTTGGGTCCCATCTTCAGGAAATCTCGTCCTGCCTGAATTATTATTATTATTATTATTATTACTACTCAGCCTATGATGGGGCCAGTGGGTTCAAATGGCAGGAAAAGGGATCCCATGGCAACACGGAGAAGGACTTGGTGATACTCAGAGCTATTAATAATAATAATAATAATAATAATAATGATTAGCATAGGCTGTTTGGCCATCTGTCGAGAGGGCTTAAATTGTGTCTTGCTTTCTGACGGAAGGGAGGATGGACTGGAAGGGCTTTGGTGTCCTTTCCAACCCTACGATTCTATTATTATTATTATCATTAATAATAATAATTAGCATAGGCTGGGATCCCATTGCAACATTAAGAAGAACTTGCTGATACTCAGGGCTATTTGGCAGCGGAATACGGAGCCCATGGGAGTCTCCTTCTGCAGAGGCCATTACGCACTGGCTGGATGACCATCTGTCGGGAGGGCTTGGATTGTGCCTTCCTTCATGGCAAGAGTGGAATGGGCTAGATGGGCTTTGGTGTCCCTTCCAACCCTAAGATTATCATCATCATCATTATCATTAATAATAATTAGCATAGGCTGGGTGGCCATCTGTCAGGAGGGCTTGGACTGTGCTTTCTTCATGGCAGAAGTGGGGTGGACTGGATGACCTTTGGGGTCCCTTCCAACTGTAGGATTCAATGAGGCTGTATGGCTATCTGTCGAGAGGGCTTGCTTTATGACAAAAGGGAGGATGGACTGGATGGCCTTTGGTGTCCCTTCCAACACTAAGATTATATTATTATTATCATTAATAATAATAATAAGCATAGGCGGGGTGGCTGTCTGTCAGGAGGGCTTGGACTGTGCTTTCCTTCATGGCAGAAGTGGGGTGGACTGGATGGCCTTTGGGGCCCCTTCCAACCCTAGGGTGTTATCATCGTCGTCATTGCTAGTCGTCGTCGTCGGCGTAATAATAAGCCTGGGCTTGGTGTCCACCGGCCGGGACGCTCCCTTGTGCGCAGAGCGGGATTTTCCGCTTGCCCGCCTTCCTTCCGGATGAGTGCCACCCCGAATCCCACGCTGGCCTTTTCCATCTCAATCGACTCCCTTCCGAGGGGATTATTTCATATTATCTCCCTGATTCCCATGGCAAATGGGCTTATGATTTGCAATGGGATGCTGCTGCCTACCTCTCGGGCTTGGCCCGCGGCGCAGTGCGCACTTCCTCCCATTGTGACGGGTGGCCAGAACCCCCCACCTGTCCCATCCCAAGGAAAGGCTTAGACAATCCTATTTCCTCCTCTTGATGGGGGAGGGAACCCGTGCGTGCATCTCCGGGCCTTTTAAGATGCATTTCAGAGGAATACATTGTCATATGGATCTTTTATAGAAATGCATTTCAATGTGTGTATTGGAGACATTTCATTGCCATGTTTATGTGCCTCTTAATTATTCTCTTCCAACTCTAGGATTCAATGGCAATAATAATAATAATACGAATAAGCAGGTCTAAGGTAATTTTAAATGATAAGCGAACATTATTTTGGCGCCCACCAAAACATTATTTTGGCGAGGGCCCCGCCAGGCAGGCAGGCGCATGCTCTCCCTCTCTCCTCCCTTGACCCGTTTTGAGTGACAAGCGCGAGCTGGCTGTGGCTCCGCCCCCACCTTTTGAGGTCACCACCAGCCAAGCGGGCGGAGGGAGGCTGAAGCTTTCCTTACTGCTGGGCTGACCAAAGTGGGCGGAGCCTAAGCCGCCGCTACCTATCCATTCAGTCACCTAAAATGGCCGGAGAGGAGGTGGAGGAGGTGAGGCCGAGCGGAGCAGAGCGGAGAGGAGAAGAGAGCGTGCGCGTGAGAGCAAGCCAGTCCCCTGGTAGAGCAAGACGGCGCGCGTGCGCTTGCTTCATGGTGTGAGAAACAAAAAAAGTCCGCACACCGCCTGAGGCGCCCTTCCTCGCCTCGCCCTCCAGATGGCGCCCCAAGCAGCGGCGTCCTTTGCCTACCGGTAGGGGCGCACAGAGACCAAGGAAGCCAAGGCCAGAAGTAAAAGGGGATCACAAAAGGTTTATTGAACAATACATGGAAAAAGGACTAACAAAAAACTAGCCAACTTGGTTCCAAAAGCCCGAAAAAATCCCAGGAAAAGATCCCACAAAATAAAGCAGCAAACAGCCCAAAACAAACACCAGACGAAGTCCGAAGGGAAAATCTAGAAGAGTGGTTGTAAATGCAGTCCAGAAGTCCAGGACAGGAGAAAGACAGATGAAAGGAGGAGACCATCCAAGGCAATCAAGAGCTGAGCATACATGAATAGCAAAAATCATAGCCCCCATAAAACACAGTGTCAGCCTCCCTCCATTTCATACAATACCAAACTCTGTAGCAGGAACTCACGTAGACTCAGCGGAGACCAAGCCCCACCACAGGAATACACGGCAGGTAACTAAGCAGAAAAGCAGACATTGAATTCCAAACCCCCCAAACCTCCCACCTTTTCCCAAACATCAGCTAGAGCTGCCACAGCAGCTCACCCCAAGAACAAGGTGGAGAAATAGCCCATAACTCACGAGTATCTGGAAACAGGAACAAGGCACTCGATATCAGGAACACAGAAATGTCAGAGACAAGAACCAGACATCAACTCTTTGACCGCCGCAAATGCAGCCCCAAAACCCCATTTCTTATATAGCACTTAAACATCACTATCTTCTGAAGACCCTCCTTGATCATGAGCACCAGCTGCTGCATCTCCTACAGCCGCTGTGCTCTGTGCTTGCCTCCAATCTTGCCAACACTGTTGAAAGCTTAAAGTGTCCCAATCTGTTTCTGAACCCTCAGAAGGCCAGTCGAAGTCACTGTCAAAGCCAAAGAAGGTATCAGAATTAGACTCTTCGTTACACACACCCCTTACTTCCTGAACCAATGCTGAGTCTAAATCCATATCACTTTCCTCTGACCACATTTTTTCTTCCCCAGGAGAACCTTGGAAGGTTTCTGAATCAGAAGGGGCTCTAAGTATCTGCCGGATCCTTTTTCTCTGTTCCAACCCTTCCAAACTAGAATCAATAGCAGCCCTTTTCCTCCCAGCTGCAGAATCTTGATCACCCAGAGCCTCGCCCCATTCCATACTATTGCTTGATGCTATTGACCCAGCATCTTCCCCAATGCTACTAGTAGTAGTAGCCGAAGGCTCAATTACAACAATTATGCTCCAAAACTCTGTCTGAATTATTATTATTATTAATTATTATTCTTAATAATTATTAAATTATTCTTAATAATTATTCATATTAATGCAATGGGTTGGCCATCCCATAAACATGAATCAGGGCCTGACAGTGGAGGAAAATATTTCAATCCTCATATCCATGTCTGTTGTTGTTGTTGTTGTTGTTGCCACCTTGTTAGAGCCAACTGTTGCAGTGCTGAATCCTTTCTTCCTCTTCCTCTATTTTTGTTTCTGATGATGATGATGATGATCTTCCCACCTTCTAAAATGACATTCTCCAGTGAGCTGGCTTCTATTGCTTCCAACCCAATGCAACTCAATGGCGGGGGTTTCCGAGGCCGAGAGAGTGTGACTCCCCAATGTGCCAACAACGAACACACTCTTTCTCCCATTGAAAACACCCAGATCTTGGGCTTCCTCTCTTCCCCGTTGGCATTGAACGGCACACAAAGGCTTCCTCCCCAGCAAACCTAATCGGATTGGAGCCTCATTGGAGATACATACATATAGAAATACTTATAGATCTATGTATTAAACCTCCTTAGTCACACTTAGGCCACAATTATGAGCTGCCCCGGAGCAACCAAGGCGAGGCGTCAAGCCTTTGAGAAGCACAACCGATGGCTTTCTCCCCCCCCCCCCCCAACGCTGTTTCATAATCTCAATTATATATGAAAGCCTCCCTTTGGGAAAAAACGCAAATTGTCATGCTGTGCACACACACACACTGCATATCTATATCTACCTACCTCCCTACCTCTATATCTCTATCTGTATCTACCTACCTTTGTGCCGACAGGACTGAAGACCGACAGGTTGGGGGTTTTGAATCCGGGTCGAGCGTGGAGGAGCTCCCTCTGTCAGCTCCAGCTCCCCATGCAAAGGGGACATGAGGGAAGCCTCCCACAAAGATGGGGAAACATCAGGAACATCCCGGCAACGTCCCCTGGGCAACGTCCTTGCAGATGGCCAATTCTCTCACTTCAGAAGCCACTTGCAGTTTCTCAAGTTGCTCCTGACATGGGGAAAAATCAACCTAGCTAGCTAGCTATTTCTCTTTTTATCTATGTGTAGATATATCTACCTCTACTTTATATCAATATCTACCTGTCTACCTACCTCTATATCTATATACAGTATATATCTATAGGGCGGGCTGTGAATAAAGTTTCATTCGTTCTTATCTATCTCGATCTCTCTATACATCTACCTGTCGGCCTATCTACATCTCTCTCTCTCTTGATTTTCCTGCTTCTTGGCAGAATGGGGTTGGGCTGGGTGGCCCACGGGGTCTCTTCCAACTCTTAGGTTGGAAAGCCTGCAAGACCCGGTTCCTGCAACAGGCCTTTGGTTGTTAACTCTACAGGCACTTTATCGCAGACAATACAGGTCCGTGCAGCCTGCTTCTGTGTTAGGTTGCCAATGGGATGAGTTTTGGATGTGTAGATGCGGTGTTTGATACGTTATTTTAACTGTGCTATTATGTGTATATGCTATGCTTTGATATATGTGATTTTAACTGTGTTTTTAGTGTTGTGAGTCGCCCCGAGCCGTACGGGAGTGGCGAACGACAAGTCTAAACAAACAAACAAACAAATAGGTGTCTAGGATTCTGTCTGTCTGTCTGTCTACCTATCTACCTCTCTCTATATCTATATTCATTTATTTATTTATCTATATATCTATCTACCTCTATATGTATATATATTAACCTATCTACCTCACTGTCTTTTCTATATATATATTTGCAAGGATAGATAGATGGGTGGATGGGTGGATAGGTAGATAGATAGATAGATAGATAGGTGGATAGGTGGGTGGGTGGATAGATGGGTTTTGGATGGATAGGTGGGTGGGTGGATGGATAGGTGGGTGGGTGGGTGGGTGGGTAGATAGATGGGTAGATAGATGGATGGATGGATGGATGGATAGATAGGTGGATAGGTGGGTGGGTGGATGGATGGATAGATGGGTGGGTGGATGGATGGGTGGGTGGATGGATGGATGGATAGGTGGATGGATGGATGGATAGATAGATAGATAGAAAGATGGATAGATGGATGGATAGATGGATAGATAGATAGGTGGATAGATGGGTGGGTGGGTGGATGGATAGATAGATAGATAGATAGATAGGTGGATAGGTGGATAGGTGGGTGGGTGGATAGATGGGTTTTGAATGGATAGGTGGGTGGGTGGATGGATGGATAGGTGGATGGATAGATAGATAGATAGATAGATGGGTAGATGGATGGATGTATAGATAGATAGATGGATAGGTGGGTGGGTGGATGGATGGATAGATGGGTGGGTGGATGGATAGATAGATAGGTGGATAGGTGGGTGGGTGGGTGGATAGATAGATAGATAGGTGGATAGGTGGGTGGGTGGGTGGATAGATGGGTTTTGGATGGATAGGTGGGTGGGTGGATGGATGGATAGGTGGATGGATAGATAGATAGATGGGTAGATGGATGGATGGATGGATGGATAGATAGATAGATAGGTGGATAGGTGGGTGGGTGGGTGGATGGATAGATGGGTGGGTGGATGGATAGGTGGATGGATGGATAGATAGATAGAAAGAAAGATGGATAGATGGATGGATAGATGGATAGATAGATAGGTGGATAGGTGGGTGGGTGGGTGGGTGGATGGATAGATAGATAGATGGATAGATGGATGGATAGATGGGTGGGTGGATGGATGGATAGGTGGATGGATGGATAGGTGGATGGATGGATGGATAGATAGATAGATAGAGAAAGATGGATGGATAGATGGATAGATAGATAGGTGGATAGGTGGGTGGGTGGGTGGATAGATGGGTTTTGGATGGATAGGTGGGTGGGTGGATGGATGGATAGGTGGATGGATAGATAGATGGGTAGATGGATGGATGGATGGATAGATAGATAGATAGGTGGATAGGTGGGTGGGTGGGTGGATAGGTGGATGGATGGATGGATAGATAGATAGAAAGAAAGATGGATGGATAGATGGATAGATAGATAGGTGGATAGGTGGGTGGGTGGGTGGATGGATAGATAGATGGATAGATAGATGGATAGATAGATAGATGGATAGGTGGGTGGATGGATGGATAGATAGATAGATAGATAGATAGAAAGATGGGTAGATATATGGATGGATGGATGGATAGATAGGTGGATGGATAGGTGGGTGGATGGATGGATAGGTGGGTGGATGGATAGATAGATAGAAAGATGGATAGATGGATGGATGGATAGATAGATAGGTTGATAGGTGGATAGATGGGTGGGTGGATGGATGGATAGATAGAAAGATGGATAGATGGATGGATGGATGGATAGATAGATAGATGGATAGGTGGGTGGGTGGGTGGATGGATAGATAGATAGATAGATAGATAGAAAGATGGGTAGATAGATGGATGGATGGATAGATGGATAGATAGATGGGTGGATAGATTTACTTTCCGGGCCCAATTCAAGGTGCAGGTGGTTACCTACAAAGCCCTAAACGGTTTGGGACCCGCCTACCTTTGTGACCGGCTCTCCTCCCACGAACCAGCCCGAGCCCTTTGCTCCTCAGGGGAGGCCCTCCTTTCGCCCCTCCCAGTCTCACAAACTCAGCTTGTGAGCATTAGGGAGAAAGCCACCTCCTCTGTGCCCCCCCCCCGCCTTTGGAATTCCCTCCTGAGAGAGATTAGGAATTCCCCCCCCCCCTCACTGGAATCCTTTAAGAAACAACTGGAAACCTGGTTCTTCCCCCTGGCCTTCGGAGATTAGGTCCCCAAATGCGAAACCTCTTCCCCATGTGACCCATTGTCTTCGACACTACTCCAGTTATCTCCCCCGAGTTTTTTGAACATCCGATATGTCCATGTGGCCCCCCGCCCTGCCGGTTCTGTTCTTAGGCTCACTTGTATTGTTGTGCTTTCACCGATGTATTTTATTGTGTTCATTGCTTTTATTATGTTTATTGTTTTTTGATGTTGACATTTTTGTGATGTGTTGTTGGGCACGGCCCCATGTGAACCGCTCCGAGTCCCCTCTGGGGAGATGGATGCGGGCTACAAATAAAGTATTATTATTATTGTTATTATTATATCTGCCCACTCCACTTCCAAGTCTGTTCAGGGACTTCCAAGTTGTCCATTCTTGTTTTGCCCTCATGAGGGGCATCCAATTGGGATTCCCTGGTTTAGCTGCCCGCAGGGATACTCTTGCTGTTCCAGGAGGAACATTTAGAGCAGAGGCCAGGAACCTTTTTGACTCAGAGAGCCATGAAAGCAAAATATTTGGAAATGTATTTCAGTGAGAGCCATCGAATATATATTGGGCGTGTCCAATTGGCGGCCCGCGGCCCGTACACGGCCCGCCGGCCCGCAAGAACTCAGCTGTTTTTATTTTAAAATATTTTTAAAAATCGATCTTCGGGGGGTGGGGCCACTTGCGGGAGGTGGGGCCACTCCCGCCCTGGCGCGCATGCCCGGTGTCCTGTGCGGCCCGCCCCTTTTCGGCGGGGCTGGGTGACGTCAGGCGTGGTGCCGGCGCTAAGGAGGAAGAGGTGGAGGCAGAGGCCCTGGCTTCCCTCCACCTCTTCCTCCTCGGCGCAGGTGCCACGCCTGACGTGACCCAGCCCCGCCGAAAAGGGGCAGGCTGCGCAGGACATCGCGGGGGGCGTGCCGAGTGGCCACGCCCCCTGCTGCAGCCCCCCAGGTGATCACTGACTGGAATTCCGGCCCTTGGGCCGGCAGAAGTTGGACAGCCCTGATATATACAATATATTTCAAGACTGAATTCAACTCAATGTGAGTCTATAAGTACATACGATGAGAAAAGGATTCCCCGGCAGAATGAGGGGACGCTTCAGACCTGGCTCTGCAAAAGGCACGCTCAGGACTCTGGGAAGGAAGAGAAGGCGGAAGGAAGGAAGGAAGGAAGGAAGGAAAGAAAGACAGAGGAAATAAAGGAGGGAGGGGGAGAGGAAGGAAGAAAAGAAGAACAAACTATGGAAAAGGAAGAAAAGAAAAGCAGGAGAGAGACGAGGGGAAAAGAAAGAAGGAAATGGGAGGGAGGAAAGGAAAGGGTGGGGAAAAGAAAGGAAAGGGAGCGAGGAAAAAGTAAAATAATGATGGGAAAAGAAGAAAAGAAAGAAGGGGAGAGAGGGAAGTGAAAAGAAAGGAAGGAGAGGAAGATTTGGGAGAAAAGAATAGAAGAGGAAGGAAGGAAGAGGGAGGGAGGGAGAATGGAGGAAAGAAGGAAGGGGAGAGAGGGAGGGAAAAGGAAGGAGAGAAGGAAAGGGTGAAGGGGAGAAAGGAAGAGGAAGGAAGGAGAATGATTTTTAACTGGGAATTTTAAAAAATATTTGTCAAATTTTTGCTGATGTGTCTACGTTTAATGGTGATGCTGATGGTCCTGTCTTCAGCCACTTTGGGTCACCTTTTGGGGAGATAATAAGAACATAAGAACATAAGAAGAGCCATGCTGAATCGGGCCTCAGCCCATCTAGTCCAGCATTCTGTGTCACACAGTGGCCCACCAGTTGTACACGGGGATCTCGAGCAGAAGGGAGGGCAAAACCCTGGCCTGCTCCCGACCCCCCACAACCAGTACCCGGGGAAAATCCTGCCTGCCTCCATCAACACAGAGGTGGCACTTGGATGTCCATTTCAGTAGCTACTGATTCCCTTGGTATCCATGAATCTGTCTAATCCTGCCTTGAAGCTGTCCAGGCTGACCGCTGTCACAACCTCCTCTGGAAGTGAGTTCCATGACCCAATGACCCTCTGGGTGAAGAAATATTTCCCTTTATTAGTCCTAACTTTCCTACCTTGGAGCTTTAGGGAGTGCCCCCTAGTCCTAGTGTTGTGTGACAGAGAAAATATTTTTTCTCTATTCACCCTTTCTATCCCATGCATGATTTTATACACTTCGATCAAGTCACCTCTTAAATGCCGTCTTTCAAGGCTGAAAAGACCAAGGCGTTGCAACCTGATTTCGTAAGGGAGCTGCTCCATCCCTTGGATCATTCTTGTTGCCCTTTTCTGTACCTTTTCCAGTTCCGTTATATCCTTCTTGAGGTGCGGTGACCAGAATTGTACACAGTACTCCAGATGTGGCCTCACCATAGATTTGTAGAGAGGCAATACAACATTTGACGACCTATTTTCGATTCCCTTCCTGATCATGCCAAGCATAGAATTTGCTTTTTTTTACTGCTGCTGTGCACTGGGTTGACATCTTCATTGAGCTGTCCACCAAAACCCCAAGATCCCTTTCCTGGTTTGTCTCGGAAAGCTTTGACCCCATCAATTGGTAGGTGTAGTTGGGGTTCTTTGCCCCGATGTGCATGACTTTACACTTGTTTAGGTTAAAATGCATTTGCCACTTTGTTGCCCATTCACTCAATTTCGAGAGATCTTTCTGGAGCTCTTTACAATCAGTTTCATTTTTAACTACCCTGAACAATTTAGTGTCGTCTGCAAACTTTGCTACCTCAGAATTCACTCCTACATCCAGGTCATTAATGAATAAATTAAAAAGTAACGGACCCAAAACTGAACCTTGGGGTACGCCACTTCTCACCTCTTTCCACCCAGAGAAATGTCCATTTATTACCACCCTTTGTTTCCTACAGTTTAGCCAGGTTCCAATCCAGGACAAGACCTGTCCCCTGATTCCATGGCTGAAGAGCTTATTTAGGAGCCTTTGGTGAGGGACTTTGTCAAAAGCCTTTTGAAAGTCAAGGTAAACAATATCGACTGGGTCCCCTTTGTCTATGTGTTTATTTACACCCTCAAAGAATTCTAACAAGTTAGTAAGACATGATTTGCCTTTGCAGAAACCATGTTGATTTTCCTTCAGCAATGCCTGTTCTTCTATGTGCTTAGTAATTTTTCTTTAATAATGGTTTCCATCACTTTGCCTGGAACTGAGGTTAGACTAACTGGCCTATAATTTCCTGGATCACCCCTGGATCCTTTCTTGAAGATCGGAGTTACATTTGCCTCCCTCCAGTCCTCGGGTACAGTGCCTGATCTTAGAGAAAGGTTATATATTTTGGCTAGAATTTCAGCAATTTCACACTTGAGTTCCTTAAGAACTCTGGGGTGGATGCCATCTGGCCCTGGTGATTTGTTGACATTTAGTTTAGTAAGGCATGTGAGAACATCTTCCTTGTTTATCTCTATCTGGTTTAATTCATTTAATTCCCTCCCTGAAAAAACTGACTCAGCTGCAGGCATATGTTGTCTGTCCTCCTGTGTGAAAACGGAGGCAAAGAAGTCGTTTAGCCGCTCGGCAATCTCCTTGTCTTCACTTATTGTCCCTTTCTTACCATTTTCATCAAGTGGCCCAACTGCTTTTCTAGTTGGGTTTCTACTTCTGATGTACTTAAAGAAGTTTTTGTTATTTTTTTAAATGTTCTTAGCTATATGTGCCTCAAAATCTCTCTTGGCTTTCCTGACGGTTGCTTTGCATTTAGTTTGCCAGAGCTTGTGTTCCTTTCTGTTCTCCTCAGTAGGAAGAGCCTTCCATTTCTTAAATGAGTTTTCTTCTTTCCAATCACATCTTTTACTTCATTTGTAAGCCATGCCGATGTCCTCTTGGACTTTCCGGCCTCTTTCTTATTTTAGGAATGCATTTTAGTTCGGCTTGTTTTAAAGTATTTTTAAACAGTTTCCAAGCATTTTGGAGGATTTGATTTTTGTTACTGTTCCTTTTAGTTTGTTCTTTACTATTTTTCTCATTTTGGTGAAATTCCATTTTTGAAAATTTAAGGTCTCTGTGTTAGTTTTCACTGACAGTTTGCTATCCAAACTTAAGTTGAAGGTTATTGTGTTGTGGTCACTGGTACCTATGGGCTCAGTTACAAGGACATCTTGAACGAGATCTTGTTCATTAGTTAGCACCAAGTCCAGGATCCCCTTTCCCTGGTTGGTTCCATGACCATCTGCTCAAGGGAATAATCAGCTAGCATGTCGAGGAACCTTGTCTCTCTTTCATGCGTAGAACAAGAATTTAGCCAATCTATTTGGGGATAGTTGAAGTCCCCATTATGACTAATTTATTGCTTTTTGAGGCCTGTTTAATTTCATTTTCCAGATAGCAGTCTGCCTCTGGAGTTTGGTTGGGAGGGCGATAGCAGATCCCTAATGCTAGATTAGTTTTTTGTCCTGGGATTTTTACCCACAATGTTTCTGTAGGTGAGTTTGAATTTTCTTGAAGTTCTAATTCATGAGATTCTAGCTCTTCATTTATGTACAAGGCCACACCGCCACCGTTTTTCCCTCTCCTGTCTTTCCTGTACAGTTTATAACCTGGAATTTTTGTGTCCCAATTGTTTTCCTCTGTCCACCAGGTTTCTGTTATGCCAATAATATCAATATTTTTTTCTTTTGCCAAACATTCCAACTCTCCTATTTTTGTTCGAAGGCTTCTAGCGTTTGCGTACAGACATTTATATTTATTGTTCTGATGCCCTTTCAACTTTGGCTGTTTATGAGAATTTGTAGAAGGCCTACCATGTCCTACCTCTTGACTACTTTCTATCTTTTCTGTTGACTCGGCCATTTGTGCGTAAATTTCATCCTCCATACTTGGCGTTTCACCCTCTCGAACCGGAAGCTGCCCAGCTCCTGTCGACTTTCCCCTAGGAATCAGTTTAAAAGCTGCTCTGAAAATATTAATTGCCAGCAGTCTGGTTCCGTTTTCGTTCAGGTGTAACCCGTCCCTTTTGTAAAGGTTTGGCTTTCCCAAAAATGTTCCCCAGTTCCTAACAAATCTAAAGCCTTCCTCTCGACACCACTGCCTCATCCACGCATTGAAGCTCCGGAGCTCTGCTTGTCTGGCTGTCCCTGCGCGTGGAACCGGTAGAATTTCCGAGAATGCTACCTTTGAGGTCCTGGACCTTAATCTTCTACCTAGCAACCTAAATTTGGCTTCCAGGACCATCCGTTTGGCCTTCCCAATGTCATTGGTACCAACATGTACCACGACTGCTGGCTCCACCCGGCACTATCTACCAGCCTATCTAGATGCCTCGTGATGTCCGCAACCTTTGCACCTGGCAGGCAATTTACCATGCGGTCATCACATCCATTACAAACCCAGCTTTCTATGTTCCTGACAATCGAATCGCCCACTACAAGAAGCCCCCCTCCTACCACCCGTTGAGAAGTATCCTCGGTGCAAGAGGATATGGGCACATCCTCCGAGGAAGGGGTCCCAACTAAGGGAGCCGGTCCCTCTTCCTCAGACTGATGTCCTCCTGCCCAAGACCCCCATTTTCCAAAGCAGCTGGAGGGCTGCTCAGAACGGAGTGGGATGCTCCTATTTCATCCCTGGAGATCTCTTCCTCCTGCCTCACTTCCTCTCTGTGCTTCTCCAGGTCTGCTACCTTGGCTTCAAGGGAAAGAACACGTTCCCTGAGAACGTCTAATAATAATAATAATAATAATAATAATAATATGTTGGAACAAGGCAAGGTATATATAATCCGTAGGGACACATAGACAGGTAGTAAAGGTACAAACCAGAGGCAGCATACAAGCATGGAATGACTCCAGAGGTGCATCTACACTACAGAATTGATGCAGTTTGAGTCCGCTTTAGTTGCCAGTGGGTTGAAGGGTTTGCTCTTGTCACTTTTTCTCTCCCAGATTTTTATCAACAACGAATGGCAGAACTCGGAGAGCGGGAGAACTTTCCCCGTCTACAATCCGGCGCTGGGAGAACCCATCTGCGAGGTGCAAGAAGCAGACCAGGTACGAGGCTGGGTGGCCTGGGAGGGAAGGGAAGGGCCCTCCAGAGGTCACCTGGACCCACCCACTCAGCCTGCAACTCCTGGCTGGAGGGCCCCATTCATCCCTGCCCAAAGATCTTCAGGGATGGCTGGACTTCCGACAGAAGGGGATGGACCATCATCCACCCTTGGCCGTCTTTTGGCGAGGAGTCCTCAAACCTTTCCAGCTATGGAGCCCTTTTTGGAGAAAAGGTTTCTCATGGAGCCTGTGTGTGGTTTTGCGCATTATTATTATTATTATTATTATTATTATTATTGTAATCCTGATAGGGTGCCTTCTGTACCCACATCCCACCTATCGGTATTGCGCTTCGATTCCAGCCTGTATCATGGATGCAGCCTGGGATGGAGTTGGCCTTCCTGGTACCTGTAGCGTCTTGCCCAACACCCTTGACGGTCATTTCTTTTCCCAGCTGGACACGGACAAAGCGGTGCGGGCGGCCCGGCTGGCCTTTTCTCGCGGATCGGCCTGGCGGAGGATGGACGCCTCGGAGCGGGGAGCCCTCCTGGGCAGGCTGGCCGACCTGGTGGAGAGGGACCGGACCACGCTGGCGGTGAGTCCTGTGGGGGTCAGGGGGGAAGCTGGGGCCGAGTCCTGTGACCGCTAAGCAGGGCCAGCACTGGAGGGGATTCGGATGGGAGGCCGGCACCAACCCCAGCTGCTGCAGGCTCTAAGGCAGGTACTTGCAAACTTGGGTCCTCCCAGGGGCGGTCCTACTGGTAGGGAAAGGTGCGCCATCTGGGTAAAGGGTGCATTCCCCCGCCCGCCAGACAGCGTCCGGCTGATGTTCTGCTTTTGGGCCTTGTGCGCTCCAATGCCGCGCTGTAGCAAACCTCCCTGCATGCCGAATAGGGAGTGCTGTGTTTACAGGCTTCTGCGCCTGCGCACAGGAGCTTCTGGGCATGTGCAGAGGGGGGCGCCAAAATAATGTTTTTTGGGGGGAGGCAAAATAATGTCCGCTTACCATTTAAAATTACCTTAGACCGCCCCTGGTCCTCCCCCCGGGTGTTTTGGACTTCAACTCCCACAATTCCTAACACCCTCAGACCCTTTCCTTTCCCCTCTCAGCCACTTGTTAAACACAACAAGATGAGTACACAGCAAACACAGTCAACTCTGCCGGCTGTTGTATTGAATCACACGTCGGACCCTTCCCAAGTGTCTAGGACTGTATGATGTGTCGGTGTATAATGTGTGCAGATCCCGGTAGGGTGGCTTTTTGCAGTTGACAGGTGGGGATTTTGTCAGCGGCGATTGTGCTTAAGTACAGGCCAAGGTCTTGAGGCGCTGCGCCCAGTGTGCCGACCTCCACCGGGACCCCCTTGACTGGCTTGTGCCAGAGTCTTTGCAGTTGGATCTTTCAATCCTCGTATTGTGTCAGCTTTTTCAGTTCCTTCTCTTCAATCCTGCTGTTGCCTGGGATTGCAACATCGACAATAGTTGTTGTTGTTGTTGTTGTGAAAAGACCCCACCCCTGTTCTGGGATCCATCCCTTTGCCTTTGGCCTGCTGTGCATTTCAGGCCCATTGTTGCTGCAAGTGTCCCATGCGCTTTGCTGCACATACATACACACATACACACGCAGGGAGCGCGGCTAATGGCCTTTTCCGCTTGCCAAGTGCTTTGAACTAAGCCGGCAAACATCTTAATTCCAGCTTTGTCAACACTTAAATCATTTTAGCGCCAGCGCATGCTGTAAAAGCGCTGCAGGGAGCTGAGCAAATCGAGAGCCCTCCCTCCCTCCTTTCTTTCTTTCCTCCCTTCCTTCCTTCCTTTCTTTCTTTCGTTCTTTAGTTCCCCAAGCCACGTCCGCTTTGAGAGATCTAGGGATGACCCTTATGCACATCAATGGGATTTATGGTTCCTTGGGGCCGGTACCTGCCTTCAATGGAAGGGGCCCCAAGGGACACTTTAGAGCAGGCCTGGTCAAGCTTAAGCGGCTGAGGGGGAAAAGGAAAGGGGCCTGAGGCTGTTAGGAATGGTTGGGAGTTGGAGTCCAAAACACCTGGAGGGCCGAAGTTTGACCAGGCCTGCTTTAGAGGGTCTTTGAAAGGCTCCCCCAGATTTTTGGAATATTTCTATCTGCAAACAGACCGGACCCTTCTCTAAACATGACGTTCATGTATGTTTCGTAGACACTTGCAATTTCGTGCAGAACATGTTTCACACTTTTGCGCATGGAACACGGTTTGTTTACCCCGAAGGCCCAGGAAGTCGAGGGTCACTCTCTCAGCCCCTTCCGGGCATAATCCCACGTTTGGGAGAATTGCAGAAGTCCTGGCAAAGAATGCTTGACCCGTCGTTGTGCTCGGCCGTCTCCCCGTAGGCAAAAGGGCTCCAAAGCGCTCTGGATTTCCCTACAGAGAAGGAAGGAGGCCGCGGCATTCCTTCTTCGGGCCGGCCATCATTCCTGGCATTCTCTGTTTTGTGACTCACTTGGAGGGGGAAACGGCATAGGTCTTCCACCATGGAGTTAGTTAATACAGAAATTGAATAAGAGTGGGGCCAAAAGGCAGCCTTGCTTGACGCCTTCCTTCGTTTTAACTGTTTTGGTAAGATGGCCCTGGGAACCGCATCTTACGAGGGTTGAATGAGAAGTAATGCCTCCATCTCCGTAACTCCTCAACGGATGGTAGTACTGGTATGCAGCAGGTACTGGCTTGTTCAGTAGACTCTCCTCTACAGTTCCATTTTTGGTGGGAAGCCTTAGGATTCCTACAAGGGTTGAATGAAAAGTAATGCCTCCACCTTCGTAACTCCTCAACGGATGGCAGTCCTGGTACACGGCAGGTACTGGCTTGTTCAGTAGACTCTCCTCTACAGTTCCATTTTTGGTGGGAAGCCTTAGGATTCCTATGAGGGTTGAATGAAAAGTAATGCCTCCGCCTTCGTAACTCCTCAACGGATGGTAGTACTGGTATGCGGCAGGTACTGGCTTGTTCAGTAGACTCTCCTCTACAGTTCCATTTTGGTGGGAAGCCTTAGGATTCCTATGAGGGTTGAATGAAAAGTAATGCCTCCACCTTCGTAACTCCTCAACGGATGGTAGTACTGGTATGCGGCAGGTACTGGCTTGTTCAGTAGACTCTCCTCTACAGTTCCATTTTGGTTGGAAGCCTTAGGATTCCTACAAGGGTTGAATGAAAAGTAATGCCTCCGCCTTCGTAACTCCTCAACGGATGGCAGTCCTGGTACGCGGCAGGTAAAGGCTTGTTCAGTAGACTCTCCTCTACAGTTTCATTTTGGTAGAAAACCTTAGGATTCCTATGAGGGTTGAATGAAAAGTAATGCCTCCACCTTCGTAACGCCTCAACGGAAGGCAGTCCTGGTATGCGGGAGGTACTGGCTTGTTCAGTAGACTCTCCTCTACAGTTCCATTTGGGCGGGAAGCCTTAGCATTGAATGGTTGTGTTGTTAAAGTGCAAAGTATGGAACCCTGTGCAGATGGTTGGCCAATGTGATTAAGTAACGTGCATTCTTGACAGCAGAAGATGTCACCCCAAAGGAGATTCATCAGAGATTGCAAGCTGTGTATGGGGGTTGTGTTGATGTGAGTGCTGTGCGTCGTTGGGCGAGTAAGTTTAAAGATGTGGAGGTGGGAACATCGGACTTACGTGACAAACAAAGAGTTGGGCGTCCTGTGACAGCAACCACCAAGTGTCACAAGCAAAAGGTTGACAGATTGATTCAGGACGATCGTCGTATCACTCAGAGAGAAATTTCAAGCATCATCGGCATTTCACAAGAACACATGGGTCACATTATTGCTTTGCTTGGCTATCGGAAGATCTGTGCATGATGGGGACATAGCAGAACTTCAGAGACTGGATCTCACCCCCGTACGGCATCCTCCATACAGTCCAGATTGAGCACCGCCTGACTTCTATCCGTTCCCGATAATGAAAGAAGATCTGCGGGGACATCGTGATGCTTCTGATGAAGACCTTGAGAGAACCGTGAGACGTTCGTTGCGGAAACAGAGTGTCGACTTCTTCCGTGACGGCTTCAGAAAACTTGTTCATCGTTGGCAGAAATGTATCCGATTGTCTGGTGATTATGTGGAAAAGCGAATAGTGGGAGTTAAAGAGCACGTTCTAAGGATTATTTCTGCGTTTGGTTTATTAAAATATTCCCATCCAAACCCAAGTAACGGAGGTGGAGGCATTACTTTTCATTCAACCCTCGTACTTTCAGAGTAGTTCCTTCATGGAGCGCTCGTTTTAGTTGCAGGAGTTGTCTGCTTATTGAGGTGGACCCACGTTTTCCTCCTACTTTGATACAGGAGATGGAATCGAATGCTGCTCTGAAGTCTATGAACGCAGCACAGAGAAGAGAGGACGGCCTGTGGGAGGGGGATTTCTCTGTGAGATGTTGCCATACTGTGCACTGGTCAGTGGTGGGTGGACCCTCCCTGAAGCCGGCTGGCTCCTCCGCAAGGACGTTCTCGTGCTCCATCCAGCCCCGCAGTGTCCACTGAGGACGCCTTGCGTCTGTTTTGCTGATGGTGTTGAGGAGGCCGAGGTCACAAAGAGTTGGAAAGAATGGAACGAATAGACAACAACACTGATGGGCCTACCTTGGGAGGGTCCTCTTGCTCCCCTTGCTTTTTGTCTATGGGGACAATCATGGCCAGCCTCCAGTCCTTTGGTATTTGCCCACACTTGTCTATGCAGGTAAACAATGGCGCTAGGATGGGGGACCCGGAGTCCAGGTTGTTCTTGGTGACCTCAGGAGGGATACAAATAACAACAACAACAACAATAACTTTATCTTGATGACTATATATTTCCTTGCTCCCATTCCTTGTTGCGGTGCTGCCATTATTCCCATCATTCCCTTTTGTGTGAGTTGCTTTGAGTCTATTTTTTTAGAGAGAGAAATTGAAGTACAAATTTATTTATTTATTTATTTATTTATTTCGATTTATTCGGCGCCACTCCCGTCAGGCTCGGGGCGACTTACAAGTGTTAAAAAGACCAGAAAATACAGATAAAAACACAAGATTAAAACTATACAATTAAAACTATACAATAGTGCACGGGCACCAGAAATTACTCCCACGGCCTACGGCTGCATAGTAAAGGCCTGGGGTTATTTACTGACCGAATGCCTGTACAAACAGGAAGGTCTTACAAGCCTTCCGGAAGGCTAGTAAGTCAGACAACGCGCGGATTGTGGGAGGAAGAGCATTCCAAAGTACTGGAGTGATGACACTGAAGGCTCTCCTCCGTGTCGAGGTCAGGGGAAGGGTTTTACAGCTTGGCACCGCAAGAAGGTTCAGGGACTCTGAGCACAGTGGTCTTACGGGACAATAAAGGGAGAGGCGGTCCCTTAGGTACACTGGCCCCAGACCGTTCAAGGCCTTGAAGGTCAGAACCAGCACTTTGAAGGTGATCTGGTGCTCTATTGGAAGCCAGTGCAGTTCACGCAGAACGGGCGTAATGTGGCAGTAGGATGGTAAGCCTGCCACCAGCTGAGCTGCAGCGGTATGCACCAGCTTAAGCTTCCGGATCACCGACAGAGGAAGGCCAATGTAGAGAGCATTACAGTAGTCCAATCTTGAGATGACCGTGGCTTGGACCACTGTGGCTAGGTCGTGACGGGACAGGTAGGGGGCCAGCTTCCTCGTCTGCCGGAGGTGGTGGAAAGCTTCTCCGCTGGCGATGGAGATATGCTTCTCCATTGACAGTTGGGAGTCAAGAGTGACTCCCAGACTTTTGACAGATGGAGATGGGCGAAGCTTCGCACCGTCCAGGGTTGGAAGCTGGATCCCTCCCGTACCTGGACGGCCCAGCCACAGGATCTCCGTCTTAGCCGGATTCACCTTCAACCTACTGGCTCACAGCCATCCAGTGACGGCTTCAAGGCAACGATGGAAATTATCGGGTACGGAGTCGGGCTGGCCTTCCATCCCCAGAATGAGCTGGGTGTCATTATTATTATTATTATTATTAATAACAACAACAACAACAACACAGTCCTAGACCCTTGGGAAGTGTTCGACTTGTGATTTTGTGATACGAAATCCAGCATATAGTTATTGTCTTCCTTTCAACAGGGGTGTGAATGGCAGGAGGCCCTTTCTCTCCCCGTCTCTGGAGGTGCTTCTGCTTTGAGCGGTGCTTGCCAAGGGTCTTCTTCTTTCGCTGCCTTGAAAGCTCTTTGGGGGTTTTGTGGGCCGTGCCCTTCACTGTGAGCTGTGCTTGCCTTGCAGACGCTGGAGTCGCTCAACAGCGGGAAGCCCTTCCTCCAGGCTTTCTACGTGGACCTGCAGGGCGCCATCAAGACCTTGCGCTACTACGCCGGGTGGGCTGACAAGGTGCAGGGCGCCACCATCCCCGTGGGTGAGTGAGTGGGTAGGTGGGTGGGTCCCACCTCCGCCTCTCTCTCCCTTCGGAGAGGCCCCCCTCCTCCATTTCGAGGGCTTTGGCTTGCTTTCTAAGTGCAAAGTGTGTTGAGGTCTACAGAAAACTGGGTGAGTTTCTCCAAGGATCACCACCAAGGTTAAGACAGATGTTTGTGAAAAGAAAGAGAGAAAGGGTCCACATGCAGGTGTGTGTTGCGTGTGTTCATAGGCGCAAGGATTCCTCTTGCTGCACTCCACAGGGCAAAACCACAGAGGTTTGGGCAGACCTTTTGGAGAATCCGAGAATCCTAGAGTTGGAAGAGACGACCCCAAGGGCCACCCAGTCCAACCCCCTTCTGGAGACCAAGGGCCCTCCCACACAGCCCTAGGACCCAGAAGACCAAGGCAGAAAACCCCACCATATCTGCTTTGAGCTGGGATAGAGGTCCACACTGCCATATAGTCCAGGTTTTATTCAGCTGTGAGGAAGGGGCCTCAGTTCCTGGAATATCGGGGAGCACAGAAGTTGCCCTCGAAGGAGCTTTGGCCAAGCCCAAGCCGGTGTGGCAGTGTCTCCGCTTTGGGCTTTGTTTTGGGCTTGGCTGGACTTCTCCAAGGTGCTGAACGGCATCTTCTGCAACTGAGAGCCCTGGAGCTTTGCATAGGTCAAGATCAAGGTCAAGGTTTTCCGCTGACATTCAGTCCAGCCGTGTCCGACTCTGGGACTCGGGTGTTCATCTCCATTTCTAAGCCAAAGAGCCGGCATTGTCCGCAGACACCTCCAAGGTCATGTGGCCAGCATGACTGCATGGAGCTTTGCATAGTTGACCCCAATTTTAGGTCAGGGTCAAAGCTGCTTCCTTTTTGGCCTGCTTGGCTACCTAGCAGAGGCCCAGTGCAGCTTCCTATTGGGTTGCAAAGAGTGTCCAAACGCACATTTGGCTCTACCAATCGATCTCGGTAGTCCAGATGGGCAAAGAGTGTACCCAGATGGCCATTGCACATCAGAACCGATGCACAACGCACACTTTGTATTGTATTTTAGAAGGGCTTGGCCTCATGGGGAGATGGTGGTGGGGTATAAATAAAGATTTATTATTATTATTATTATTTGCTGGTAGCACCCCCTAATTGCATCCCATGCGGCCTCCTTGTCGCATTGAAATGTTGCAAAGCAGCTCCATTGCATTTGCCGATCCATATGTTTTTGTTGTCAGCTGATCTATCTACGTTGATATCTGCATGGACCAATGCAATGCTTCCTCCCATCTTTCCAATATTCGTGTTTGGGCCGGCTTACGGAAAATAAACAAAACATGAGTCCAAAAACACAAGACATCAAGAGCAACCTCAAACCTAACAGACTGACACAACATAACACAACAATAACACAGGAGGGAAACGTCCCGTCCCTTGTGTTGGAGGCGTTCCTCTCTCCTTCCGCTCTTCCTTCCTGTGCCCTTGTTTTTCTATTCTTCCTCCTGGCCTGATATTGATTATTTGCGCATTCCCTGCAGAGATCCTCACAGGCTGGACGACCAAGCCTTGCGTCCAAACTTCTCTTTCTTTCTTTCTTTCTTTCTTTCTTTCTTTCTTTCTTTCTTTCTTTCTTTCTTTCTGTCTTCCTCCCTTCTTTCTGTCTTCTAAGCAGAGTTCAGAAATGGTTCCCATTTGCAAGAGATGCCAATGGATCACGTTGTGATTCCCACGCGGAAGGCCAATCCACAACAGCCCCATTCTTCTCACTCTTCTTCCCCCCCCCCCCGCAAGAGACTCTTCTCTTCCTTCTTCTTTCTTCTACACCTTTCTCCTTCCTTTTCTTCTTTTTCTTTCTCCTATTTTTCCTTCTTCTTTCCTTCTCCTCTTCTCCTTTCTTCCACTGCTTCTCCTTTCCTTTTCCTTTTTCCTCTTCATTCCTCCTTCTCATCACGTTCTTCCTCCTTTTACTTCTTCCTCCTCTTTTTCTTCTTTCCTCATCTTCCTCTTTCTTCTACTTCTTTTTTCCTCCTCCTCCTCCTATTTTTCCTTCTTCTTTCCTTCTCCTCTTCTCCTTTCTTCCACTGCTTCCCCCTTCCTTTTCCTTTTTTCCTCTTCATGCCTCCTTCTCATCACATTCTTCCTCCTTTTACTTCTTTCTCCTCTTTTTCTTCTTTCCTCCTCTTCCTCTTTCTTCTAATTCATCTTTTTTCCTCCTCCTCCTATTCTTCTTCTTTTCTTTCTTTTTCCCCTGTCCCCTGCAAGGGACTGCCTCACCCTATACGTTCTTGGCCCACTTTGGGAGCAAAAGGGGCTCCAAAAGGAGGCTTCCAAGGCTGGCAGTCCCCTTGGCCCCCTCTTTTGCTGGGCCTTGTCCTCACTATCCCTCCTCCCATCTCTCTGCTTCTCCTCTTTCACGATCCCCCTTTCCTTCCTTCCTTCCTTATCTGGGGATCTCCTCCTTCATTTCCTTCTCCCCTTTCGCTGATAACGGGCCCTCTCTTTATGAGGCCGGCGTCTTGAAAACATCACTCCGCAGCACAAGGCCGGCCCAGGCGCCCTCCATGGGGTGGGATATTGGGGGGGGGCACATCTGGGGGTCTTCTTTCTTCTACGTCTTCTTTCCTCCACCTCACCTTTTTCTTCTTTCTTTCTTTCTTTTACTTCTTCCTTTTCTCCTTCCCTTTTTCCCTTCTTTCTCTTTTCCTCCCCTCTGGCTTTTTCTTCTTCTTCTTTTCTACCTGCTGTATTTGGGGGTCTGGATGGGAGCCCCCCCCCCACCCTGGCCTTGCCCATAACGGGACCCTCCCCTCCTCTCTTCCAGACGGAGACTTCTTCACTTTCACGCGCCAGGAGCCCATCGGCGTCTGCGGACAGATCATCCCTGTGAGTTGTGTGCCATGTTCCTTCCCATTGGCTCCCATGGGGAGAGAGGCTTGTTGTGGCAGGCACCCCATGATGGCCTCCTTCTCCCTCCTCTTCTCCCTCCCCCTCTCTCTGCAGTGGAACTTCCCTCTGCTGATGTTCGCCTGGAAGATTGCCCCGGCGCTTTGCTGCGGGAACACGGTGGTCCTCAAGCCGGCCGAGCAGACCCCGCTCAGCGCCCTTCACATGGGTGCCCTCATCAAGGAGGTACAAAGGGGCCCACGCATAGGATAGCCCCACCCCACTCGGAGTGGCACCACTTGCGGCACGGCATCACGGACCCCCCCCCCAAAGGATAATCCAGCCTATCCCCCTTCTGCCAGCAGGAAGGCACAATCAAAGCCCTCCCTGCAGATGGCCTCTGCTAATAATAATCTATTATATAAAGGGGTTCCCCTTATGAAACGACCGTCCCAAACAGAGAAACCTTACAACGCAGAAACACCAAACTTGCCAACAGAAATAGGCCTCAAGCAAGGTAGGTTTGTAGCAAATAAACTCCCCCCCCCCAAACCTAAAAGGCCCCCAAAACAACGAGTAAAAAAACTACATTTCCCAGCATCCTCCGGGGCTGCCAACGACTCTCCCAGCCTCTACATTCTGACAACATGATTGGCTGCCAATAAGGGCGGATTTGCATAACTCCTGTACTGGCCAGCCAACATGAACATTCCGACCCATAATAAACTGTCAGAGGAGGATAAGGCAAAGGGCTGAGGCACAAACACAAACACCCAATTCACTTCCCACAGAAAATTTACACCCCTACAAATCACAGACCACGCCCAAAATTGACAGTAAGGCTTCATTCACTTAATTTCCCTGAGTAGGCCTCACTTAGGCCTCACTTAATGGAATGCTGTTTACGCTCTGAATTGACAGTAAGGCTTCATTAACTTGATTCTCCTGACTACGCCTCAGCTCATTGGACATTGTGTATGGCCTGAATTGACAGTAAGGCTTCATTAACTTGCTGTTCCTGACTAGGCCTCAGCTCATGGGACATTGTGTATGGCCTGAATTGACAGTAACCTACCTTGGCACACAGAGCCCCTATGACCCACACTGCATTCTACTACAGTTTGGAGGAGGGTGGACCATGGATTATGGGACTTGAAGTACCTCCATGAATAATGGGATTTGTAGTACTTCAAAACCCATCATTCCCCACAGACCACTGTGGCCCAGAACCAAGACCGATAAAGACCAAACTTGGCAAACAATGCCCCCCATGACCCACACTCAATCCGACTGCAGATTAGAGGAGGACACACCATGGATAATGGGATTTCAAGTACCTCCATTCACTTCCAAAGTACCCCACCCAGACACGCATCAACCTCTACATCAACACAGCAGACGGAAAGACAAAAAACAATGTATATCCACAAGCTATGCAGAACGCCAGCAACACCACACACCAACAACTCCCCAGGACTTCAACATCCCACCCACCGGAACAACCCACAACGACACAGCCAGGGCCCCAACAACACCATAACTAACAACAATTCCAACTCTTACATACTCAGACTTTCTCGCATCTCCTACATAGGGCACAGCAATGCGTGCCGGGTACAGCTAGTAATAATAATAATAATAATAATAGAATCTTGCATTGTCATAGAATCCTAAACTTGGAAGAGACCCCAATGGCCACCTAGTCTGTCTCCGTTCTGCCGAGCAGGAAGGCACAACCCCTCCTCACAGATGACCATTCCGCTGCTACCTAATGAGAATCATAACAACAATAACACTACGTAGCTCCATGATTTTTGTTCCTGGGTCATAAACATCATTTCCTAACGCGTTCCATGTCCATCTGTTTCCGCAGGCCGGCTTCCCTCCCGGCGTGGTCAACATCCTTCCCGGGTTCGGACCCACCGCCGGAGCGGCCATTGCCTCCCACTTGGGGATCGACAAAGTGGCCTTCACCGGCTCCACCGAGGTCAGTGGCCGAAAAATAATATAACATAACAGCAATTGAAAATATACAAATATGCAAACGTTAAAACAGGATTAAATATACACAGTTCTGTGTTAGAAATCATTAAAACATGTCAAAGGAGATATATATATATAAATCTACATAGACCAGTGTTTCCCAACCAGTGTGCTGTGGCCCACGAGTGTGCCGTGAGCGATCACCAGGTGTGCCGTGGGAAACTGGAACCTCCACTACCCTTCCTTCCCCCTCCTGCCCAACACTTTTTCTTCTCCGCTCGGGCTCCCTTCTTCCCAGCCTCGCTCTGCTCGCTTTGCCTCACTTTGCTCTGGGGTGAGTCTGCGCAGTGGCGCCCGCACGGGTCACACCTTCCTCCCTCCCCCCTCCCCTCCTGAACACGCTCACGCTGCCCCCTCGGATCAACATGGTGGCCGAAGCAGCAGTGGAGAAGAAAAAGTAAGTGTTGGGCAGGAGGGGGAAGAAAGGGCGCGAAGGGGGAGGGGGAGGAAGAGGTCTCTGTCGAATGCTGGCATGGGCACACTTGGACCTTCCAGGTGTTTTGGACTCCAACTCCCACCATTCCTAGCAGCCTCAGGCCCTTTTCCTTTTCCCCCTCAGCCACTGAAGCAGGAAAGGGCCCCAAGCTGTGAGGAATGGTGGGAGTTGGAGTCCAAAGCACCCAGGGGGCCGAAGTTTTCCCACGCCTGTTTGAGGGACCTTAAAGTGGTGAGTCTCCTCCCAACATTGTGATTCTGGATAGAAAACAAACAACAACATCACATAACATTGTTTGAGTCCACAGTGCTCTCTGGGTGTAGGTGAACTACAACTTCCAAACCCAAGGTCCATTCCCAAGCAAACCCTTTCAGGACTTTCTGTTGGTAATGAGAGTTCAATATGCCAAGTTTGGTTCAATTCCATTGTTGCAAGAGTTCAGGATGCTCTTTGATTGTGTGTTAACTATAAATCCCAGCAACTGTAACTCCCAAATGTCAAGGTCTATTTCCCCTGAACTCCACCTGTGTTCACATTTGGGCATATTGAGTATTCATGCCAAGTTTGGTCCTGATCCAACATTGTTTGAGTCCACAGTGCTCTCTGGATATAGGTGAACTACAACTCCAAAACCCAAGGTCAATGCCCACCAAACTATTTTCTCTTGGTTGTGGGAGTTCTGTGTGGGAAGTTCGTGCCTTTCTGCCATTCCTGCCAGGATTTCTATGTTGTGTTCATCAAAACAGGCCGCGGTTTCACACTGAGTGTATAAATACATTTAGAAACATATTAACTACATGTATGACTGTGTTAGAGTGTCATTTTGTGTCATTTTGGTTGGTGGTGTGCCCCGGGATTTGGTCAATGGAAAAAGTGTGCGCGGCTCAAAAAAGGTTGAAAAACACTGACATAGACAATAGACTAATATAATAAGTATGTAATGTATTAACAAAAGAATATGTAAATGGATGACTATTATTAAGATATGTAAATGGATATGTAAATATTAGATATGTAAATGGATGAATATTATTTAAACTAGAGGCGGGAAACAACAACAACAACAGCCCCGCAAAGCTGAGGTTGCCAATCTCCGGGTTCTTCTGCGATAACTTCAAACAAGGCTTCTGTTGTGTGCTTCAGAAAGGGAAGAACGGGGTATTGCCTACCAAATAAATTAGATTGCCTATTGCAATCGAGCCGTCGCTCGCAGCAGCCAAAACAAGGCATTTTGTGCGCCATTCGCCCTTCATAAGCCTTTAAGGGTATCTTTTTTTTCCTTCTTGTCCCGACTCTGTACCTGCCTGGCTCTAATCGGAAGCGAAAGGCATAGCAAGGATTTTCCTGCAAGGAAAGCCAATCCGCTCCAGCGGGAACAGCTGGGACGCTTTAAGGCAACGCCAACCTAAACGGTTCCATCTTGGGATGTCGCCCTTGTTTTATTCTTATGCACAAAGGCGATCACTCGATCGATCGGGAAAGCTTTCGCCTTGTTATGGGATTGCAAGCAAAGAAGAGGGAAGGGCTTCCTGTCCTGCCTCCTCCATCCTTCCACCTGGACAGAGAAACAAATAGAAACCAGGCATCTTTCCCATTTCAATGTACATATTGTATGGTTTTTAGGACTCATGCGTCTAATTTATTAGTATTTTTATATTTCCCAGTTAGACCAGTTGGAACATCTTCCAAACTGGTGCTAGCCACTTTGAGACACCATTGGGACTGAAGAAATGGGATAGCAATGCTACTAGTAGGACTCATGCTTCTAATTTTTATTATTATTATTATTATTATATTTCCCAGTTAAACCAGTTGAAATATTTTCCAAACTGGTGCTAGCCACTTTGAGACTCCATTGGGATTGAAGAAATGGGATATCTATGCTACTGGTAGGACTCATGCTTCTAATTTATTATTATTATTACTATTACTATTATTATTATATTTCCCAGTTAGACCAGTTGGAACATCTTCCAAACTGGTGCTAGCCACTTTGAGACGCCATTGGGACTGAAGAAATGGGATATCAATTCCACTGGTAGGACTCATGCTTCTAATTTATTATTATTATTATTATATTTCCCAGTTAGACCAGTTGGAACATCTTCCAAACTGGTGCTAGCCACTTTTAGACGCCATCGGGACTGAAGAAATGGGATATCAATTCTACTGGTAGGACTCATGCTTCTAATTTATTATTATTATTATTATTATATTTCCCAGTTAGACCAGTTGGAACATCATCCAAACTGGTGCTAGCCACTTTGAGACTCCATTGGGACTGAAGAAATGGGATATCAATGCTACTAGTAGGGCCCATGCTTCTAATTATTATTATTATTAATACTATTACTATTATTATTATATTTCCCAGTTAGACCAGTTGGAACGTCTTCCAAACTGGTGCTAGCCACTTTGAGACGCCATTGGGACTGAAGAAATGGGATATCAATGCTACTAGTAGGACTCATGCTTCTAATTTATTATTATTAGTATTATTACTATTACTATTATTATTATATTTCCCAGTTAGACCAGTTGGAACATCTTCCAAACTGGTGCTAGCCACTTTGAGACTCCATTGGGACCGAGGAAGCAGGACATAAATACGACTACTACGGTAGAACTCATGCTTCTAAATAATAATAATAATGATGATTTAATTTAATTTAATTTAATTTAATTTAATAATCACACTTCTATTACCGCTACTCCCCGTAGGCTCGGAGCGGTGCACAGTTGATGATGATGTGTGGAGTTGATGGGGATATAGATACTACTAGTAGTGCTAATGAGAATGGAGTGGGTAGGATAAAGCAGACAGACTACAGGATCTTGGTAAAGTCAGCAGTTTATTATTATGGCCTTTGGCAAGAGTTTTGCGAGATGCCTTGGTGGACCAGCCTCTTTCCAAGGGACCCGGTTGCGTCCACAAAGCCATGCCCTCGACCGAGCCTTTGATGTGCCCAGGGTCCCTTCAGGGCTCGCCTCTCTCAGGCCCCGGACCCTCTCTGGCCACGGGTCACTTCTCCTCCTCCTCCTCCGTTGCAGCCTTTCCTCCTCAAGCCACGCATCATTAGGGGCGCCCGCTGTGCAAAGCCCATGGCCATTCCCTCCTTCCTTTGCCGGGCACCTCCGGAGCCCCCTGATGGCCAGGCGAGCGGTCACTTGGCCCTTTGAAGTGGGGTCCCCACACCTCCACGCAGGCACCCCTGGGAGTTGGCATGGCATTGCACGCCCCTCACTTTCTCCCTAAATCCCTTTCTAGTCCTGGTCCCTTTGCATTAGGGAGATACACACACACACACACACACACACACACACACACACACACACTGTCCTGGATTCGAATTAAGGTTCTAGACCTTTGCAATAGGGATATGTATAAAATACACACACGTACACATATAATTTTTTGCAGGCGTGTATGTGTGTGTGTGTGTAATACACACATATATATTATCTCAGATTTGAACTCAGGTCTTAGTCCTTTGCACTATGGATATATAAAAAATACACTATACAAACACACACACACACACACACATATCCAGATTTGAACTCAGGTCCTGGTCCTTTGCACTACACACACACACACATATAGACACACACACAGACATGCTCACACATATATTATCCTTTGCACTATGGATATATAAAAATACAACACACACACACACATAGGTCCTTTGCACTATGGATATATATATAAAACACACACATACACACACACATGCACACACACATTATCATTTGCACCACACACACACACACACACATTATCCAGATTTGAACTCAGGTCCTGGTCCTTTGCACTATGGATACTCGGTATATACAGTATCTGTATACCTTAATAAAGCGGAATGTTTGTATGTGTCCGGAGGGCGGAAGGATATGTGGCAGCTTTCTGATTGGCTCCCACTCCGGGCTTATTTGAATAACGCCTCTATTGGCCAGCCAACACGAACATTCCGACCCTCTAAACTGCCAGAGAGGGGGGGGGGTGGCTCCCAGCCTCCACGAACATTCCAACACTTTCAAATAGCAGAGGGGGTAAGGAAAAGGTCTGAGGCACTCAGGCATGGTGCGGGTTCGACTCCAACACACTTTGCGGACCCCAACAGTGACAAAACAAGACCAAACTTGGCACACAGAACCCCCAAGACCCACTCTACATCCTGGTGCAGTTTGAGGGAGGATGGACCATGGATGATGGGATTTGCAGTACTTAAAACTCACTTCCTTACAGCACTGTGGCCCACACCAATGACGGATCAGAACCAAACTTGGAACAAATCCCCCATGATGCACTTTACATCCTGGTGCAGTTTAGGGCAGAATGGGCCACAAATGATGGGATTTGCAGTACCTTTACCCGATTCACTTCCCACAGACCACTGCAGCCCCTACAAATCACAGATTAGGCCCAAACTTGCCACACAGAGTACTCATGACCCACTCTACATCCTGCTGCAGTTCTAAGGGGGATGGACCACGGATGATGGGTCTTGCAGTACCTTCACTCACTTCCTGAAACCACTGCGACCCTCATCCAATGACCAATGCAGACCAAACCTGGCACACAGAGCCCCCATGACCTACTCTACATCCTGGTGCAGTTCGGAGGGCGGTGGACTCTGGATGATGGGACTTGAAGTACCTTTACTCATTTCCCAAGACTGCTGCGACCCTCATCCAATGACTGATCAAGACCAAATTTGGCACACAGGACCCCCATGACCCACTCTACATCCTGGTGCAATTTGGAGGAGGATGGACCATGGATTATGGGACTTGGAGTACCTTCACTCACTTCCTGAGACCACTACAAGCCAAATAAATAACTGATAAGGACCAACCTTGGCACACAATGCCTTTCTCAAATAACCCGGGCAGGGCCGGGTCCCCAAGCTAGTATATATATAAAACACACACACACACACACACACATATTATCATTTGCACCACACACACACACATTATCCAGATTTGAACTCAGGTCCTGGTCCTTTGCACTATGGAGATACACACACACACACACACACACACAATCCTTGGCCATAGTACACACACGTATAAATGTTATCTGTGATGTGAACTCGGGTCCTGGTCCTTTGCAGTCCAGACCCTGCCGGCTTGACAAGGCCCAGAGAGATCCTGGGGCCAAGGCCTCCTCCTCCCCCGGCCTCCTCCTTCCTTGTGCAGGGAATGTGGCTCTAGACCGAGAGCCCGGCCGGCTGTCCTGCATCTGGGAGAAAGGCCAGGGGCTGAGCGCTGGGAGCGGCGTGTGCCTCTGCCAAGACGGGTCCCTCCTCCTCCTCTTGGCTGGGGAGTCAGCGGGGGAGACACTCTTCCTCCCTCCGCCATCTGTCCGCCCAAAGAGCCAAGAAAGGAGAGCGGAGACAAGAAAACAGACCCAAAGGAAGGAAGGAGCCCTTGTAAATCCTCCTCCTCCTCCCTTCCGCCGGCCGTTGCTCCCTGCAGTCCCGTCAGCATCAAGGAAAACAAACCCGGTGGCACCACCTTTCCCAGGATCCCTGCTTTTGCCCACTCTTCCTTCCAAGTGTCGATCACGTTCTTTCTGCCCTTCGTTCGTGTGTATACGGGATAACGTCAACATACAGATAGGACGGTGATATCCAGACTTGCTCATTGGAAACCATGGCATTGCCCCATGTGCCCAAATGTGAACACAGGTGGAGTTTGGGGAAAATAGACCTTGACATTTGGGAGTTACAGTTTCTGGGATTTAGAGTTAACACAAGGCCAGGACATTGTGGGGTAATGGGGTCAAAGGGCAGGGAGGACAAACAGAGATCGGCACATTTTTTCCATTGACCAAATCCTGGGGCAAACCACCAACCAAAATGACACAAAACGACACTCTCACACAGTCATACATGTCGTTAATATGTTTCTAAATGTATTTATACACTCAGTGTGAAACCTGGGTCTGTTTCGATGAACACAACATAGATCTCCTGGCAGGAATGGCAGAAAGACACACACTTCCCACACAGAACTCCCATCACCAAGAGAAAATGCTATAAGAGTTTGGTGGGCATGGACCTTGGGTTTTGGAGTTGTAGTTCACCTATGTCCAGAGAGCACTGTGGACTGAAACAATGTTGGATCAGGACCAAACTTGGCAGGAATACTCAATATGCCCAAATATGAACGCAGATGGAGTTCAGGGGAAATAGACCTTGACATTTTGGAGTTACAGTTTCTGGGATTTATAGTTAACACACAATCAAAGAGCAACATGAACTCTTGCAACAATGGAATTGAACCAAACTTGGCATATTGAACTCTTATTACCAACAGAAAGTACTGAAAGGGTTTGCTTGGGAATTGACCTTGAGTTTGGAAGTTGTAGTTCACCTACACCCAGAGAGCACTGTGGACT
Source organism: Anolis apletophallus (assembly GCA_030556195.1). Classification (NCBI taxonomy): domain Eukaryota; kingdom Metazoa; phylum Chordata; class Lepidosauria; order Squamata; family Anolidae; genus Anolis; species Anolis apletophallus. Next base: position 44,763,662 of record JARBWK010000015.1, on the reverse strand, counting down.
CAAGCAATGTTATGTTATGTTGTTGTTTGTTTTCTATCCAGAGTCACAATGTTGGAAGGAGGCTCACTACTTTAAGGTCCCTAAAACAGGCATGGGAAAACTTCGGCCCTCTGGGTGCTTTGGACTCCAACTCCCACCATTCCTCACAGCCTGAGGCCCTTTCCTGCTTAAGTGGCTGAGGGGGAAAAGGAAAAGGGCCTGAGGCTGCTGGGAATGGTGGGAGTTGGAGTCCAAAACACCTGGAAGGTCCACGTTTGCCCATGCCAGCTTTTGACAGAGACCTCTTCCTCCTTCTTCCCCCTCCTGCCGAATACTTACTTTTTCTTCTCCACTGCCGCTTCTGCCGCCATTTTGATCCGAGGGGGCAGCGTGAGCGTGTTCAGGAGGGGAGGGGGAGGGAGGGAGGCGTGACCCATGCGGGCGCTACTGCGCAGACTCGCCCCAGAGCAAATCGAGGCAAAGCGAGCAGAGCGAGGCTGGGAACAAGGGAGCCCGAGGGGAGGAGGAAAAGTGTTTGGCAGGAGGGGGAAGAAAGGGGATTGGAGGTTCCCATTTCCCACGGCACACCTGAGGATCACTCACGGCACACTAGTGTGCCGCAGCACACTGGTTGGGAAACACTGGTCTCCTTGACCAGTTGCCCTATCCCGCAGTCAACCAATTTTGAATGTGTCCACCTGAGGTGACCGGGACAGAATAGGGCTTCTATTAGTGTCCTGTCTACCTCGCTGCACTACAGCCTCCCTACCTGAGCTCCCTGAGCTCCCTACCTGAACCTGGCGAGGATGGGAGACAGGGCCTTCCTTCCATGGCCCCTCCGCTATGGAACGCCCTTGCTAGGGACATTAAATCAGCCCCCTCCCTTCTGAGTCTGTTCAAGGACTTCCAAGTTGGCTACTCTTGGTTTGCCCATTCTGGAGGAAGACCCTCTCTGGTGGGGGGGGGCATCCAGGTGGGATTTCCTGGCTGAGCTGCTCAGAGGGAGACCCTTGCTGCCTGTCGCTGGGGGGACGCCAAGAGGAGTGGTGGTTCTCATGAAGCTTTCCCTTGATTTGCGTCTACTGGGAGGAGGCGGGCAGCCCTGCCGTGGGGGGCTTTCACAGGGTCCAACCTTATTTCTCTCACATTGAGCAGCAACTTCCCATTGCGCATCGGGGGGGGGGATGCCAGCTAGCTTGTAGAGTTTATCAACAGGTGTAGGTTTAAGACATCCCGTGATTATTCTGCTGATATTCTTATTCGTTTTGGGTCTGCACCCCATGCGCGGTCGGTAAGTTTCCACAGGATGTTATTGTGTCCATGCAGTGTTTCCTAAATGTTAGTGTTCGATCTAAGGCAGTGTTTCTCAACCTGGGGGTCGGGACCCCTGGAGGGGTCGCAAAAGGGTGTCAGAGGGGTCGCCAAAGACCATCAGAAAACACAGCATTTTCGGTTAGTCATGGGGGTTTTGTGTGGGAAGTTTGGCCCAATTCTAACTTTGGTGGGATTCAGAATGCTCTTTGATTGTAGGTGAATTATAAATCCTGGAAACTACAACTTCCAAATCTCAAGGTCTATTTCCCCCAAACTCCACCAGAGTTCACATTTGGGCATGTTGATTTTCATGCATGGTTTGGTCCAGATCCACCATAGTTTTGAGGCCACAGTGCTCTCGGGATGTAGGTGAACTACAACTCCAAACCCTTCCAGTATTTTGAGTTGGTCATGGGAGTTCTGTGTGCCAAGTTTGGTTCGATTTCACCATTGGTAGAGTTCAGAATGCTCTTCGATTATGGATGAACTTCAAATCCCAGTAACTATAACTCCCAAATGACAAAATTAACACCCCCCCCCCCCATCCCACCGTTATTCAAATTATTCAAATTTGGTGCATTAGGTATTTGTGCCAAATTTGGTCCAGTGAATGAAAATACATCAGATTACCCTTCATAACAGGAGCAAAATTACAGTTGTGCAGTAGCAACGAAAATAATTTTATGATAGGGGGTCACCACAACATGAGGAACTATATTAAGGGGTCACGCCATTAGGAAGGTTGGGAACCACTGATCTAAGGTGACACCGAGATATGGGGGGTGGAAACCGTGTTCAAGCTCTTGGCCTTCCCAGGTGACTTTCCATTTCCTGTGGGCTTCACGGTTCCATAGGTGGAAAGCGTTAAGAAAAATTCCTTTTCCAGGTGGGGAAGCTGATCCAAGAAGCTGCCGGAAGAAGCAACTTGAAGAGAGTGACCCTGGAACTCGGGGGGAAGAGCCCCAACATCATATTCGCAGATGCAGATTGTAAGTCCACGCGCATTGCTGCCCCTCGTTGTCCTGCATGAGAGATACATCGATGTGCTTTTGACAAGGGCACCCCGGTTATGTCCAGAGTTTTCCTTTTGGCCCAGTTTTCAAAACACAGTCCCCATCTATCTCCCAAGCAATTCTTAAGGTGTATTGTCGAAGGCTTCCACGGCCAGACTCCCTGGGGTGTTGTGGCGTGGTTTCTGGGCTGTGCGGCCAATGTGTTTGAGCAGCATTTTTTCCTGACGTTTCCCTTGCATCTGTGGCAACTGGCCTCTCCAGAGGATCTGATGGTGGTCAAGCAAGTGGGGGATATAAGACCCCTGTGGAAGGAGGAATGTCCAGGGTGAGAGGAAGAACCCTTGTCTGTGGAAAGAGGGTGAAGGCCGGATTTGTAAGTGTTGAGTGGGATCCAACCCTTAGCATGTGAGTCACCATAGCGGTCACATCGGATATTGTGTGCAAACACAGACACTCTGGGCCACTCTGGTCACCACTTTGTCAGGCGAGACAGAGAAGCCATTGGAACCCGAAAGAGGCACATAGAGCATTTCAACAGAAAAGAAGAAAGCATGAAAATAAACACAATCGGGCGCCAAGTATTGAGAAACACGAGGGTCAAGGCAGCAAATAAAGCACACCACTACGGCGCAGGAAGGAGGCCTCCACGCAGCAAGCCAATCAGAGGGAATAAAGGCCCCGCTACTTCTATGGTGGTGGTGGTGGTGGTGGTGGTGGTGGTGATGATGGTGATGTCTCCAGGCACCAAGCAATGAAAGGAAACAAAGGCCCGGCTCCTTCTTGGGAGATGCCCTCACTATAGATCAGGGCTGTGCAACTGGCGGCCCGGGGTCCGTATACGCCCCCAGCCCCTTCCCTACGGCCCACTAAGCTTTTTAATAAGAAATAAAAATTGAAAAATAAAATAAATAATAAAAATTAAAAAAAATACCTACTTCCAGGTTTGGAGCAAGTATCGCGAGAATACGCAAACCACACGGAATTTACAGCGAAATCCCGGGTGGATTGCGTATTCTCGCGATACTCTTTGGCTACTCTACTACTGGATCGCTGAGGCCCACAGACGCTATTAGGACCTTCTTCGACTCAGTCGGTTGTCACCTCTCCGTCGTCCGGGTACTCCTGGATCCTGCGCATTTGGAAAAGGTAGGCCGAAGCAGGGGGCTCCTCATTCCTTCCCCCCATCTCCCCTCATGTATTAAATATAAAATTAAATATATTTGAAGATGAAATAAGGGGAGATGGGATACATTAAAATAAGGGGAGAGGGGAGGATGGAATTAAATATATTTAATATAAAATAAAAATAAGGGGAGAGGGGAGGATGGAATTAAATATATTTAATATAAAATAAAAATAAGGGGAGAGGGGAGGATGGAATTAAATATATTTAATATTAAATTAAAATAATTTAATATTTTATCCCTGCATTTTATCTCAGTAAAAGATTATATTTGACTGTATGCATGCCCCTTTTGAATTCCCACCCTGCATTTTATCTCAGTAAATATGAGATAAAATGGGGGGAGAGGGCGGGGGAGAGGGCGGAGCTGGGGGGAGGGGGTGGAGCCGGGGGCGGGGGCAGACCCTACGGCCCCCCAGGTCATCAGTGACTGGAATTCAGGCCCCTGGGCCGGTAGAAGTTGGACAGCCCTGCTATAGATGATGCAACCTTCTCAATTACACACGTGCTAATGGATTGGATCCCATTTGCAATCTGAGATGGCTAATGGCACCATTCACACTTGGTTAATAGACCTTGGCTCTTTCTCCCACCCTAGCCGTTATTCCTCTCTCGGCATTACTTCGCGAACAAAGATTCTTAGGAAGGACTCGTCCCACGCTTTCTGAGATAGGCAAGTCCGGTTGCAGAAAGCACAGCAGAAAGTCTCCTTGGGTGATGTTGTTTCCAAGTTGCGGTTCTTTCTGCGTTGTCGTTTCTCTTCAAGACCCGTTCGGCGTGTCTTCTCGAAAGAGGCCGCAGCAGCATTGTGGAGAGTGCGCCTCCATGCCTCCCGATGTGAGGCCAGGGTGGACCGTTGTTGGTGATCAATCTGGCCGAGCCTGAGATGTTGTTTCAGGGAGTCCTTGTGTCTCTTTTAGGGGGCGCCTCTCTTGCGCTGACCCAGGGCAAGTTCACCATAGAGTAGTATCTTTGGGAGGCGGTGGTCCTCCATCCTAGAGACATGTCCTGCCCAGCGCAGCTGTGTTCTCAAGAGCATGGCCTCAATGCTGGTGACCCCTGCTTTCTCAAGGACGGCAACATTAGTCACATAGTCGGTCCAGTGTATATTTAGGATTGTGCGAAGACAGCGCTGGAGAAAGCGTTCGAGGAGTCGTAGGTGTTGGCGATAGGTGACCCATGTTTAAGACCCATAGAGGAGAACAGACAGTACGATAGCTCTGTCCACACTGATTTTGGTGCTTTGCCTCAGGTGCTTGTTGCTCCAGACTCTTTTGTGAAGCCTTCCGAATGCACTCTATGCCTTTGCTCATCTGTGATCTATCTCTTTATCGATCTTGGCGCCTGAAGAGAGGATGCTTCCCAGGGAGGTGAACTGCTGGACGGACTTAAGCACAGATGTGCCTCTGCTGACGTGGGGGTGATGGTGTTCTTCCCTGTTTTCCGATGGGGGCGGTGTCTTCTCGGGGTCCACAAAGTGCCTTGTGCCTGCAAAGCTCCCAATGAGAGCCCATGAATGCGATCCGTCCCGGATGTTGCCGCATGAGTGTGGTTTTGGGAGTGCGAAGATGAATGGATGGATCGGTCGGAAACGAGGCGCCTCCTGCCGCGGCCTTTGGCTTCCTTCTGGATCTCGGTGGGGTCCCTGCCAAGCCTGTTTGATCTCGGCCTTGTTCTTACAGGAATCCCTCCGCAAAAGCCCATGAATCACCCGCATCCCCCCGTCATGGCACCGTTTTGATCCTTTGAAATCCGCAAACCCCGGCCAGGCGTGGTTTTGGAGGGAGGGGGCCAGATCCACATGTGCGCAATTGTTGCCGGCTTGGCTTTGAAGCTGCGCGGCATTGTTTGTGCCTGTGAGGTGGGTGCCAAGTAGGCTTTGCTCTCTTTGCGGCAGTGGAGGAGGCGGTGGAGCAGGCCCACCAGGGGGTCTTCTTCAACCAGGGCCAGTGCTGCACCGCCGGCTCCAGGGTCTTCGTGGAGGAGCCCGTCTACGAGGAGTTTGTGCGCCGGAGCGTGGAGCGGGCCCAGCGCAGGGCCCTCGGAAGCCCCTTCGACCCCAACACTGAGCAAGGCCCACAGGTAGGGGCAGGCATGGGAGGTGGGGGGGGCAAGGTGAGGGGCCAGCCACGGGCACACGGGCCCCGTCCGTCCAGAAACACAACAGGGCCCTCGGAAGCCCCTTCGACCCCAACACTGAGCAAGCCCACAGGTAGGGGCAGGCATGGGAAGCAGTGTGGGGGTGGTGGGGGGCGCAAGGGGGGGAGCCATCCCCGGGCACACGGGCCCCATCCGTCCGGACACACAACAGGGCCCTTGGAAGCCCCTTCGACCCCAACACTGAGCAAGGCCCACAGGTAGGGGCAGGCATGGGAGGTGGGAGGGGGGGGGGGGGAGGGCCAGACATGGGCCCATGGGCACATGGGCCCCATCCGTCCGGACACACAACAGGGCCCTCGGAAGCCCCTTCGACCCCAACACTGAGAAAGGCCCACGGGTAGGGGCAGGCATAGGAAGCAGTGTGGGGGTGGTGGGGGGCGCAAGGGGGAGCCAGCCCCGGGCACACGGGCCCCATCCGTCCGGACACACAACAGGGCCCTTGAAGCCCCCTTCAACCCCAACACTGAGCAAGGCCCACAGGTAGGGGCAGGCATAGGAAGCAGTGGGGGGCGGGGGGCAAGGGGGAGCCAGCCCTGGGCACACGGGCCCTATCCGTCCGGACACACAACAGGGCCCTCGGAAGCCCCTTCAACCCCAACACTGAGCAAGGCCCAGAGGTAGGGGCAGGCATAGGAAGCAGGGGGGGGTGGGGGGCGCATGGGGGAGCCAGCCTCAGGCACATGGGCCCCATCCGTCCGGACACACAACAGGGCCCTTGGAAGCCCGTTCGGCCCCAACACTGAGCAAGGCCCACAGGTAGGGGCTGGCATGGAAGCAGTGGGGGTGGGGGGCGGGGGGAGCCATCCCCGGGCACACGGGCCCCATCCGTCCGGACACACAACAGGGCCCTCGGAAGCCCCTTCGACCCCAACACTGAGCAAGGCCCACAGGTAGGGGCAGGCATAGGAAACAGTGTGGGGGCGGTGGGGGGCCGCAAGGGGGGGAGCCAGCCCCGGGCACACGGGCCCTATCCGTCCGGACACACAACAGGGCCCTCGGAAGCCCCTTCAACCCCAACACTGAGCAAGGCCCATAGGTAGGGGCAGGCATAGGAAGCAGTGGGGGGGGGGGGGGGGGGCCGACGGGGGGGAGCCAGCCTCAGGCACATGGGCCCCATCCGTCCGGACACACAACAGGGCCCTTGGAAGCCCCTTCGACCCCAACACTGAGCAAGGCCCACAGGTAGGGGCAGGCATGGGAGGTGGGGGGCAAGGGTAGGGGCCAGCCCTGGGCACACGGGCCTTATTCGTCCAGACACACAACAGGGCCCTCGGAATCCCCTTCGACCCCAACACTGAGCAAAGCCCACAGGTAGGGGCAGGCATACGAGGCGGTGGGGGCAGTGGGGGGGCAAGGGGGGGGGGAGCCAGTCCCGGGCACACGGGCCCCATCCATCCGGACACACAACACAGCCCGCTTGGGGCACCCCAACGAGACCACGTCCATCCACCAAGCTGGGCATGCTCTTGGAAGGACCCCATTGAGTGACCCCTCTCTCTCCTTCTCCCTGGCTTCGTCCCCCTGGAGATTGACCAGAAGCAGTACGACCGGGTGCTGGAGCTGATCCAGAGCGGCGTGGCGGAGGGGGCCCGGCTGGAGTGCGGGGGCCAAGGCCTCACCCGCAAGGGCTTCTTCATCCAGCCCACCGTCTTCTCCAACGTCACCGACGACATGCGCATTGCCAGGGAGGAGGTGCGTCCGGTGGGGGGAATGCACCCGTTGGGGCATCCTGTAGGTTCCTCCTGAGCTCTAGAACTTCCTGATTCTCCTGGAACATCAAGCAACGTTTTTGGTGGGGAACGAATAACACTGGCGCTGCCCTTCCGTTGCAGATCTTTGGCCCCGTCCAGGGGATCCTGCGCTTCAAGACCATGGAGGAGGTCATTGAGCGGGCCAACAACTCCGACTTTGGGCTGGTGGCCGCTGTCTTCACCCGCGACCTCAACAAGGCCTTGGCCGTCTCCTCTGCCATGCAGGCCGGCACTGTCTGGTGAGGAGCGGCCTCCGTGGGTTCGGAGGGAAAGGAACCATTGGGAGATCCGTGAAATCATTCCCTTTTCTCCTTTTCCCCCCACCAGGGTGAACTGCTACAACGCCCTCAACGCCCAGAGTCCCTTCGGGGGGTTCAAAATGTCCGGCAACGGGAGGGAAATGTAAGTGTGTGCTCTCCCAGGTCCTTCTCATACAACCAGGGAGGCTTGGAGGGTTTATGTGTTTACTTACTTAGAACATTTATACCCCGTCCGTCCTTCTCAACCTCCAAAGAGGGACTCGGGACCCCCAA